>JACBWV010000223.1:18774919-18857094 GCA_013435795.1 Chlamydomonas sp. ICE-L
GGTGGTGGTTGTGAGGTGGTGTGGTTGTGAGGTGGTGGTGGTCTGTTGAGGTGGTGGTTGGTTGTGAGAGGTGGTGGTGTGGAGGTGGTGGTGGTTGTGAGGTGGTGTTGGGTGTGTGAGGTGGTGGTTGGTGGTGGTATGTGTAAGGGTGGTGGGGTTGTGAGCTGGTTGTGGGTTGTGAGGTGGTGGTGGTTGTGATTAGGTGGGGTTGTTTGTGAGGGGTGGTGGTTGTGAGGTGGTGGTGGTTGTGAGTGGTGGTTTGTTGTGAGTGGTGTGGTGGTTCGTGAGGTGGTGGTGGTGGTGAGGGGGGGTGGTGGTGGTTGTGAGGTCTGGTGTTGGTTGTGAGGCGGTGTGGTTGTGATGTGGTTGTGGTTGTGAGGTGGTCGGTGGTGGTAAGGTGGTGGTGGTTGTGCGGTGGTTTGGTGTGCTGTGGTGGGGTTGTGGGGGTGTTGGTTGTGGAGGTGGTGGTTGGTTGTGAGGGGTGGTGGTTTGAGGTGGGGTGTTTGCTGAGGTGGTGGTGGTGTGAGGGGTGGTGGTTGTGAGGTGGTGGTGGTTGTGATGTGGTGGTGGTGGTCAGATGGTATGGTGGTGGGGTTGTTGCGGTGGTGGTGGTTGTGCAGGTGGTAGGTGGTTGTGGGTGTGGTGGTTTTGAGGTGGTGTGGTTGTGAGGGTCGGTGGTGGTGTTGAGGTGTGGTGGTTGTTGAGGTGGTGGGTGGTTTTGAGGTGGTGGGGTTGTGAGGTGGTGCCGGGTTGTGACGGTGGTGGTGGTTGTGAGGTGGTGGTTGGTTGTGAGGTGGTGTTGGTTGTGAGGTGTTGGTGGTTGTGAGGTGTTGGTGTTTGGGTGGTGGTGTTGTGAGGTTGTGGTGTGTGAGTTGGTGCGTGGTTGTGATGGTTGGTGGTGTTGTGAGGTGGTGGTGGTTGTGAGGTGTGGTGGTTGTTGAGGTGCGGTTGGTGGTTGTGAGGGGTGGTGGTGGTCTGTGAGGTGGTGGTGGTGTGAGGGTTGGTGGTTGTGAGGTGGTGGCGGTTGTGGGTGTTGGTGGTGTGAGGTGGTGGTGGTTGTGCAGGTGCGTGGTCGGTGGTTGTGAGGGGTGGTGGTTGTGAGGTGGTGGGGTTTGTGAGGGTTCGGTTGTGGTTGTGAGTGGTGGCGGTTGTGAGGTTGGTGGTTGGTTGTGAGGTTGGGGTGGTTGTAGGTGGTGGGGGTTTGTGAGGTGGGTGTTGGTTGTGAGGTGGTGGTGGTTTCGAGTTGGTGGTGGCTGTGAGGTTGTGGTTGTTGTGAGGTGGTTTGGTGGTTGTGAGGTGGTGGTGGTTGTGAGGTGGTGGTGGTGTGAGGTGGTGGTGGTGGGGGTTTTGGAGGTGGTGGTGGTTGTGACGGATGGTGGTGGTTGTGAGGTGGTGGTGGTGTTGAGTTGTGGTGGTTGTTGTGAGGTGGTGGGGGTTGTGAGGTGGGGTGTGGTGTGAGGTGTTGGTGGCTTGTCGAGGTGGGGTGGTGGTTGTGGATTGAGTGGCTGGTTGTCGAGGTGGTGGTGGTTGTGGGTGGTGGGGTTGTGACGGTGGTGGTGGTGTGAGGTGGTGGTGGTTGTGGGGTGTGACGGTAGGTTTCGGTTGTGAGGTCGGTGGTCGGTTTGTGAGGTGCAGTGGTGTTGGTTGTGAGGTGTGGTGGTGGTTGTAGGTGCTGGTGGTTGTTTGAGGTGGTGTGGTTTGAGCGTGTGGCTGGTATGTTGAGGTGGTGGTGGTGGTTGTGAGGAGTGGTGGTTTGAGGTGGTGGTGCGTCGTGATGTTGGTTGGTGTGTGAGGGTTGGTGGTGGTTTGAGAGTTGGTGGTGGTTGTGAGGTGGTGTGGTGTGAGGTGGGGTGGTTGTGAGGGAGGTGGGTTGTGAGGTGGTGGTGGTTGTGAAGGTGTTGGTGGTGGTGTGAGGTGGCGAGTGGTTGGAGGGTGGTGGTGGGTGCGTGGTTTTGAGTTGGTGGTGGTTGTGAGGTGGTGTTGGTTGTGAGCGGTGGTGGTGGCTTGTGATAGGTGGTGGTGGTTGTGAGTGGTGGTGGTTGTAGATTGGTGGTGGTGTGAGGTGGTGGTTGTTGTGAGGTGTTGGTGCGTTGTGAGGTGGTGGGGTGGTTGTGAGGTGGTGGTGGTTGAGGTGGTGGTGGTTGTGAGGGATTGTGGTTGTTGTGATCGGTGTGTTGTGTTTGTGAGGTGTGGTGGTTGTGAGGTGGTGGTGGTTGTGAGGTGGTGGTGGTGTAGTGGTGTGGTTGTGATGTGGGGTGGTGGTAAGGTGGTGGTGCGTTGTGAGTGGTGGTGTTGGTTGTGAGGTGGTGGTGGTTGTAGAGGTGGTGGTGGTTGTGAGGTGGTGGTGGTTTGTGAGGTGAGTGGTGGTTTGGAGGTGGTGGTGGTTGTGAGGGGTGGTGGTGGTTCGTGAGGTGGTGGTGTTGTGAGTTGGTGGTGGTTGTGAGGTGGTGGTGGTTGCGAGGTGGTGGTGGTTGTGAGGTGCGGGTGTTGGTGGTGGTTGTGAGGTGGGGTGGTTGCTTAGTGGTGGTGGTTGTGAGGTGGTTGGTGGTCGTGAGGTGGTGGTGGTTGTGAGGTGCGTGAGTGGTTGTGAGGTGTGGTGGTTGTGAGGTGGTGGTGGTTGTGACGGGGTGGTGGTTGGTTGTGAGGTGGTCGTGGTTGTGACGTCGGTGGTGGTACGTTGTGAGGTGTGGAGGTCTGTGAGGTGGGTGGTCGGTGTGAGGGTTGGGCGTGGTTGTTAGTTGGTTGGGTTGTGAGGTGCGTGGTGGTTGTGAGGTGTGTGGTGGTTGTGAGGTGGTGGGCGTGGTGAGGTGTGGTGGTTGTGAGGTGGTGGTGTTTGTGAGGGGTGGTGGTTGTGAGGTGGTGGTGTTGTGAAGGTTGTTGGTGGTTGCGGTTGTGGTGGTGTGGGTGGTGGTGGTTGTGAGATGGTGGTGGGTGGTAAGGGTGTGGTGGTGTGGTGGTGGTGGTTGTGACGGTGGTGGCAGTGGTTGTGAGGTGGTGGTGGTTTGAGTTGGTGGTGGTTGTGATGTGGTGGCGGTTGTGAGGTGGTTGGTGGTTGTGAGGGTGGTGGTGGTTGTGAGGTGCGTGGTGGTTGAGGTGGTGGTTGGTTGGAGGTGGAGGTGTTGTTAGGGTGGTGGGTGGTTGTGAGGTGGTGGTGGTTGTGAGGTGGTGGTGGTTGTGAGCGTTGTGGTGGTTGTGATGTGGTGGTGGTTGTGAGGTGGTGGTGGTTGTTGAGGTGGTGGTGTTGTGAGGTGTGGTGGTGTGAGGTGGTGTTGGTTGTGAGGTGGTGTTGGTTGTGAGGTGTGAGTGGTTGTGAGTGGTGGTGGTTGTTGAGGTGGTTGGTGGTTGTGAGGTTGTGGTAGTTGAGGTGGTGGTGAGTTGTGAGGTGGTGGTGGTGGTGAGGTGGTGGGGTGGTTGTGAGGTGGTGGGGTTAGTGAGGGGTGGTGGTGGTCGGTGAGGGTGGTGGGGTTGGAGGGTGGTGTTTGATGGTGGTGGTGGTTGGAGGTGGTGGTGGTTGTGAGGCTGGTGGTGTTGTGAGGTAGGTGGTGGTGTGAGGTGGGTGGTGGTTGTGAGGTGCGTGGTGGTTGCTGAGGTGGTGGTGGTTGTGAGGTGGTGGTGTATGTGACGGCTGGTGGTGGTTGTGAGGGGTGTGTGGTTTTGAGGTGGTGGTGGTTGTGAGGTGGTGGTGGTTGTGAGGTTCGGTGGTGCCGTGTGAGGTGGTGGTTGGTTGTGAGGTGGTTCGTGGTTTGAGGTGCGTGGTTGGTTGTGAGTGGTGGTGGTTGTGAGGTGGTGTGTGTTGTGAGGTGGTGTTGGTTGTGAGGTGGTGGTGTTGTGAGGGGTGGTGGTGGTTGTGATGGTGGTGGTGGTTGTGAGGTGGTGGTGGTGTGAGGTGGGTGGTGGTTGTGAGGTGGTGGTGGTGGTTGTGAGGTGGTGGTGGTTGTGAGGTGGTGGTGGTTGTGGATGTGGTGGTGGTGTGAGTGTTGGTGGTTGTGAGGTGGTGGAGGTGTTTGTGGGTGTTGGTAGGTGTGAGGTGGTGGTGGTTGTGAGTGAGGTGGTGGTTGTGAGGTGGGGTGGTTGCTGAGGCTTTGGGGTTGTGAGGTGGTGGTGGTTGTTGTGAGGTGTGGTGGTGGGTTGTGAGGTGGTGGTGGTTGGTGAGGTGGTTGGTGGTTTGTGAGTTGGTGGTGGTTGTGAGGTGGTGCGTGGTTGTGAGGTGCGTGGTGGTTGTGAGGTTGGTGGGTGGTTTGTGAGTGGTGTGGTGTGAGGTGAGTGGTGGTTGTGAGGTGGTGGTGGTGGTTGTTGAGATGGTGGGTGGTGTGAGTGGGGTGGTTGTTGAGGTGGGTGGTTGTGAGGTGGTTGGTCGTTGTGAGGTTGGTGGTGGTTGTGTGAGGTGGTTGGTTTGTGACGTGGTGGGTGTTTTGTGAGGGGGTGTTCGGTGGTTGTGAGGTGGGGTGGTGGTTGTAGGTGGTTGTGGTGTGGGTGGTGGTTGGTTGTGAGGGTGGGTGGTGGTTGTGAGGCTGGTGGTGTGGTAAGGTGGTGGTGGTTGTGAGGGGTGGTTGTTGTGAGGTGGTGGGGTTGTGAGGGTGTTGTGGTTTGTGAGGTGGTGGTGGTTGTGCAGGTGGTGGTGGTTGTGGGTGGTGGTGGTGTCGAGGGTGGGTTGGTGGTCGTGATGGTGGGTGGTGGGTTGTGGGTGGTGGTGGTTTGTTGTGAGGTGGTGTTGGTTGTGAGGGGTTGGTGGTGGTTGTGAGGTGGTGGGTCTGGGTGGTTGTGAGGTGGTGGTGGTTGAGGTGGTGTTGGTTGTGAGTGGTGGGTGGTTGTGAGGTGGTGGTGGTCTGTGAGGTGGTGGTGGTTGTGAGGTTGTGTGGTTGTGAGGTGGTGGTGGTTGTGAGGTGGTGGTTGTTGTGAGGTGGTGGTCTTTGTGAGGTGGTGAGTTGTGAGGTGGTTGTGGGTTGTGATGGGTGGTGGTGGTTTTGAGGTGGTTGGTGGGTTGTGAGGTGGTGGTGTGGTTGTGAGGTGGTGGTGGGTTGTGAGGTGTTGGGTGGTGGTGAGGTGGTGGTGGTGTGATGGTGGTGTTGGTTTGAGGTGGTGGTGGTTTGAGGTGGTGGTGGTTGTGAGGGTGGCTGGTGGTTGTGAGTTGGTGGTGGGGTGAGGGTGGTGGTGGTTGTGAGGTGGTGGTGGTTGTGCGGGCTGGCGGTCCGTGGTTAAAGGTTGGTGGCGGTTGTGAGGTGGTGTGTTGAGGTGGTGTGGTTGTGAGGGGTGGGTTTTGAGGTGTGGTGGTTGTGAGTGGTTCGGTGAGTTGTTGAGGTGGTGGTGCGTTGTGAGGTGTGGTGGTTGTGAGGGGTGGTGGTGGTTGTGAGGTGGTGGGTTTGTGAGGTGGTGTGGTTTGTGAGGTGGTGGTGGTTGTGAGGTGGTTGGTGGGTGGTAACGGTGGTGGGTGGTGGTAAGTTGGTGGTGGTTGTGAGGTGGTTGTGGTTGTGAGGGGTGTGGTTGGTTGTGAGGTGGTGGTGGTTGTGAGGTTGGTGGTGGTTTAGTGGTGGTGGTTGTGAGGGGTGGTGGTGGTTGGTTGTGAGGTGGTGGTGGTTGTGATGGCTGGTGGTGGTGGTAGCTGGTGGTCTGTGGTGGTTGTGAGGTGGGTGGTGGTTTGACGGGATGGTGGTGGTTGTGAGGTGGTGGTGGTTGTAGGGGTGGTGGTTGTGAGGTGGTGGTGGTTGTTAGGTGGTGGTGGTTGTGGAGGTTGGTGGGGTTGTGAGGGTGGTGGTGGTTGTGAGGTGGTGGTGGTGGTTGTGAGGTGGTGGTGGTTGTGATTGGTTGTGGTTTTGAGGTAGGTGTGGTTGTGAGGTGGTGGTGGTTGTGAGGTTGTGGTGGGTTGGGTGAGGGGTGCGTGGTGGTGTATGGTTGGTGGTGGTTTGAGGTTGGTGGGGTTGTGAGTGGGTGGTGGTTGGAGTGGTGGTTGTTGTGAGGGTGGTGGTGGTTGTGGAGGTCGGTGTGGTGGTTGTGGTGGTGGTGGTTGTTTGAGGTTGTTGTGGGTGGTTTTGAGGTGGGCGGGTGGTGGTTGTGAGGTGGGGTGGTTGTGAGGGTGGTGGTTGTTGCTGAGGTGGTCTGGTGTTTGTGAGGTGGTGGTGGTTGTGAGGTGGTTGGTGGTTGTGAGGTGGTTGTGGTGGTGCGGATTGGTGGTGGTTGTGAGGTGGTGGGGTTGTAGGTGGTTGGTGGTTGTGAGGTGGTGGTGGTTGTGAGGTTGGTGGTGGTGTGAGTGGTTGGGTGGTTGTGAGGTGGTGGTGGTTTGTGATGGTGGTGGTGTTGTGAGGTGGTTTGTCGGGTGGTTGTGAGGTGTGGTGGTTGTGCGGTGGTTGGTGGTTTTGCAGGTGGGGTGGTTGTGAGGTGGTGGTGGTTGTTGAGTGGTGTGTGGTCGGTTTGAGGTGGTGGTGGTGGTTGTGGGTGGTGGTGGTTGTGGAGGGTGGTGGTGGTTGTGAGGTGGTGGAGGTCTGTGAGTTGGGTGGGGGGTGAGGTGGTGGTGGTTTTGGGAGGTGGTGGTGTTGTGAGGTGTGGTTGGCTTGTTGAGGTGGGTGGTGGTTGTGAGGTGGTGGTGGTTGTGAGGTGTGGTGCGTTGTGAGGTCGTGGTGGTTGTGAGGGGTAGGTGGTGGTTGTGAGGTGGGGTGTTGTGAGGGTGGTGGTGTTGTGAGGTGGTGGGGTTGTGAGGTGCGTGGTGGTGGTAAGGGTTGGTGGTCGGTTGTGAGGTGGTGTGTCGGTTGTGAGGTTGCGTGGTGGTCTGTGATGTGAGTGGTGGTTGTGAGTGGTGGTGTTTGTGAGTGTGGTGTTGAGTTGGAGGGTGGTGGTGGTTGTGAGTGGGGTTGGTCGGTTGTGAGGTGGGGTGGTTGGCGGTGGTGGTGGTTGCTTGAGTTGTGCGGTGGTTTGTGAGGTGGTGCGTGGTTGTGAGGTGGCTGGTGTTGTGAGGTGGTGGGTGGTGTTTGTGGGTGGTTGTGGTTGGAGGTGGTGGTGTTGTTGAGTTGGTGGTGGTGTGAGGTGCTGGTGGTTTGTGAGGTGGTGGTGGTTGCTGCCGGTGGTGGTGGTTGTGAGTGGTGGTAGTTGTCTGAGGTTGGTGGAGGGGGGGTTGTGAGGTGGTGGGGGTTGTGAGGTGGTGGTGGTGGTTGTGAGGTGGTGGTGGTTCGGAGGTGGTGGTGGTGGTGGTGGTTGTGGGTTGGGGGTGGTGTGAGGTGGTGGTGGTGGTGAGGGGTGGTGGTGTTTGAGGTGGTGGTGGTGTGAGGTGGTTGTGGTTGTGAGGGTTGAGTGGTGGTTGTGAAAGGCGTGGTGGTGGTTGTGATGTGGTGGTTGTGTGAGGTGGGTTGGTGGTGTTGAGATGTTTGGTGGTGGTAGGTGGTGGTGGTTGTGAGTGGTGGGGTTTGTGAGCGGTGGTTGTGTGTTGTATAGGGTGGTGTTGGTGTGGGTGTGGTGGTTTTGAGGTGTGGTGGTTGTGAGGTGGTCGGGGTTGGAGGTGGTGGTGGTGTGAGGTGGTGGTGTTTGATGGTGTGGTGTTTGTGAGGTGGTTGTGGTCGTGAGTAGTGGTTGTGGTTGTGATGTGGTGGGTGTTGGTTGTGACGGTGGTGGTTGTGTTGTAATAAGGTCGGGATGGTGGTTGTTGGGTGGCTGGTGGTTGTGAGTGGTGGTGGTTGTGAGGTGGTTGTTGGTTTGAGGTGGCTGGTGGTTGTGAGGTGTGGGGTCTGTGAGGGGGGGGGTTTGGTGTGGTTGTGAGGTCTGCGGGTGGTGCGTGGTGGTAAGGTAGGGTGGTGGTGTGAGGTGGTGGTGGTTTGTGAGGTGTGGGTGGTTGTGAGGTGGTGGTGGTTGTGAGGTGTGTGGTTGTAGTTGTGGTTGGTTGTGGTGTGAGGTGGTGGTGCGTTGTAGGTGTGTGCGTTGTAGGTGGTGGTGGCTGTGAGGTGGTGGTTGTTGTATGTGGTGGTGGTTGTGAGGTGGTGGTGGTTGTGAGGGGGGTCGGTGGTTGTGACGGGTGGTGGTGGTTGCTGAGGTGGTGGGGTGTTGTGAGGTGGTGGTGGTGGTGGTTAAGGTCGTGTGGTGTGAGGTGGTGGTTGGTTGTGAGTGGTGGGGTCTGTGAGGGGTGGTGGTTGTTGTTGAGTTGGTGGTTGGTGTTTGTGATGGTGGGGTGGTTGTGAGGGTGGTGTGGTTGTGGGTGGTGGGTGGTTGTGAGGTGGTTGGTGGTGCGTGTGAGGTGGTGGTGGTGTGCGGCTGGTGGTGGTTTGTGATGGTGGTGGTGGTGGTGGTTAAGTTGGGTGGGGTTTTAGGTGGGCTGGTGGTTGGTGCAGGTGGTGGGGTTGTGAGGTGGTGGTGGTTGTGCGGTGGTGTGGTGTGAGGTGGTGGTCGGTTGTGATGGTGGTGGTGGTTGTGAGGTGGTGGTGGTGTATGGGTGGTGAGTGTTTGTGAGGTGGCTGCGTTGTTTTTAAGTGTGGTGGTTGTGACGGTGTGGTGGTTGTAAGGTGTGGTGGTTGTGAGGTCGGTCGGTGGTTGTGAGGTGGTGGTGGTGTTTGTGAGTGGTGTTGGTTGTGAGGTGTGGTGTGATGATGGTGTTGGTGGTTAGTTGAGGGTGGTGGTGGTTGTGAGTGGTGGTGGTTGGAGGTGGTGGTGCGTGGTTGGGAGGTGCGTGGTGGTTGTGAGGTGGTGGGTGGTGTGAGGTGGTGGTGGTGGTATAAGGTGGTGGTGGTTGTGGGTGGTGGTGGGTTGTGAGGTTGTACTGGTTGTGAGGTGTTGGTTGTTGTAGGAGGTGGGGTTGTGACGGTGGGGGGGTGCTTGGTTGTTTGAGGTTGGTGGTGGTTGTGATGTGGTGGTGGTTGGGTGAGGTCGGTGGTGGTTGTGAGGTGGTGGTGGTTGTGATGTGGTGTGGTTGCTGAGGTGCTGGGGGTTGTGAGGTGGTGGTTGGTTGTGAGGGTGCGTGTAGTTGTGAGCGTGGCTGGAGGTTGTCGAGGTGGTCTGTGGTTGTGGGTGGGTGGTGGTTGTGAGGTGGTGGTGGTTGGAGGTGGTGGTGGTTGTGAGGTGGTGCGTTGTGGTGAGTGGGTGGTTGTTGTGAGGGGTGGTGGTTGTGGGTTGTTGGTGGGTGTAGGTGGTGTTGGTTCGTGTGAGGTGGTGGTGGTTGGTTGTAGGGTGCGTCGGTGGTTGTGATTGTGGTGGTGGTTTGTGAGGGTGGTGGCGGTTGTGAGCGTGTTGGTGGTTGTGAGGTGGTGGTGGAGGCTAAGGTAGTGGTGGTTGTGAGGTTGTGTGGTTGTGAGGTGGTGGTGGCTTGTGATGGTGGTGGTGGTGTTGACGGTGGTGGTGGATTGTGAGGTGGGGTGGTTGTGAGTGGTGGTGGTGGTTAACGGTGGTGGTGGTGTGTTTGAGGGGTGTGGTTGTGAGGTGGTGGTGGTTGTTGAGTTGGTGGGGTTGTGCAGGGTGGTGGTGGTTGTGAGGTGGTGGTGGTGGTGGAGCTATTAGATGCGTGGGGTGCGTGTTGTGAGTGGTGGTGGTTGTGGAGGCTGGCTTGAGGTGGTGGTGTGTTTGTTAGGTGGTGGAGGTTGTGAGGTGGTGGTGTGGTTGTGAGTTTGTGGTGGTTGTGAGGTGTGTGGTTGTGAGTGTGGTGGGGTTGTTGAGGTGGTGGTGGTTGTGACAGGTGGTCGAGTGCGGTGTGAGGTGGTGGGGTCTGTGGGGTGTGGTCGCGTGTGAAGGTGGTGGGGTGTTTTTTGAGGGTGTTGGTCGGTGTGTGTATGAGGTGGTGGTGGTTGTGAGGTGGTGGTGTTGTGAGGTGTTTTTTTGGGGGGGGGTTGAGGTGGTGGTGGTTGTAGTTGGTGGTGGTTGTGAGGGGTGGTGGTGGTTGGTGGTTGTGAGGTGGTGGTGGTTGTTGAGGTATGGTGGTGGTTGTTGAGGTGGTGGTGGTTGTGAGGCTGTGGTGGTTGTGAGGTGGTGGTGGTTGTGGTGGTGGTGGTTCTGGTTTGTTGAGGTGGTTGGTGGTTGTGCGGTTGGTGGTCGTTGTGATGGGGTGGTGGTTGTGAGGTTTGGTGTGGTTGTGACGTGGTTGGTGGTTGTGAGGTGGTGGTGGTTGTGTGATGTGGTGGTTGTGAGGTGGTGTGGTTGTGAGGTGGTGGTGGTTGTGAGGTGTGGTCGGTGGTTGTGAGTTGGTGTGGTTGTGGTGGTGGTGGTTGTGGAGGTGTTGGTGGTTGTGAGGGTTGGTGTGGTTGTGAGGGGTGGTGGTGGTTGTGAGGTGGTGGTGGTTGGAGGTTGGTGGTGGTCGGAAGGTGGTGGTGGTTGTGAGGTGGTGGTGGTGTGAGGTGTGGTGGTGTGAGTGGTGGTTGGTTGTGAGTGGGGTGGTTGTGAGGTTGGATGTGGTGGTTGTGAGGTGGTGGTGGTTTTTGACGGTGGGGGGTGGTGTGAGGTGGTTGGTGGTTGTGAGGTGGTGGTGGGTGTTGTGGTGGTTGATGAGGTGGTGGTGGTTGTGAGGTGTGGTGGTTGTGAGGTGGTGGTGGTTGCTGAGGTGGTGGTGGTTGTGAGGTGTGGTGGTTGATGATGGTTGTGGTGGTGGTAAGGTGTGGGTGGTGGTGTGAGGTGGTGGTGGTGTGAGGCTGTGGGTGGTGTGAGGGTGTGTGGGTTGGAGGTGGTGGTGGTGTGAGGTAGGTGGTGGTTGTGAGGGTGGTGGTGGTTGTAGGTGGTGGTGGTTGTGAGGTGGTGGTGGTGTGAGGTGGGTCGGTGCGGTTGTGAGGGTGGTGGTGGTTGTGAGGTGTGGTTGTGGTTGTGAGGTCGGTGGGGGTTTGAGGTGGTGGTGGTGTGAGTTGGTGGTGGTTGTGAGGTGGGTGGTGGTTGTGAGTGTTGGTGGGTTCGTGGTGTTGTTGAGGGGGTGGTGGTTGTGAGGTGGTGGGTGGTTGTGAAGGTGGTGGTGGTTTGAGGTGGTGGTCAGTTTGAGGTGGTGGTGGGTGGTGGAGGTTGCTGCAGGTGGTAGTGGTTGTGAGGTGGTCGGGGTTGTGATGGTGGTGGTGGTGTGACGGGTGGTTGGTGGTTGTGAGGTGGTGGTGTTGTGAGCGTGGTGGTGCGTGGTAGGTTGTGGTGGTTGTGAGTGGTGGGTGGTGGTTGTGAGGTGGTGGTGGTGGTTGAGGTGGTGGTGGTTGTGAGGTGGTGGTGTGTGGAGGTGGTGGTGGTTGTGAGGTGGTGGGGTTGTGAGTGTGGTCTGGTGGTAAGTTGGTGGTGGTTTGAGGTGTGGTGGTTTGTGAGGGTGGTGGTTGGTTTGAGGTGGTGGTGTTGTGAGTGGTGGTGGTTTTTGAGGTGGTGTGTTGTGAGGTGGTGGTGGTTGTGAGGTGGTGGTGGTTGGAGGTTGGTGGTGTTGTGAGTGGGTGGTGGTGGTTGTGGGTGGTGGTGGTTGTGAGGTGGTGGTGGTTGTGAGGTGGTGTGGTGGTGAGGGTGGTGTTGGTAAGTTGGGTGGTGGTGGTTTGTGAGTTGGTGGTGGTTGTGAGGTGGTTGTGGTTTGAGGTGGTGGTGGTGTGAGGGTGGTGTTGTTGTGAGGTGGTGGTTGGTTTGAGGTGGTGGTGGTTGTGAGGGTGGTGGTGGTGGTAAGGTGGTGGTGGTTTGAGTGGTGGTGGTTTTGATGTGGTTTGGTTGGTTTTGAGGTGGTGGTGGTTGTGAGGTGGTTGTGGTTCGTGAGGTGGTGGTGTTGTGTTTGTGGTGGTTGTCAGGTGGCTGGTTGGTTGTAATGGTGGTGGTGGTTGTGAGGTGGTGGTGGTTTGTGAGGTGGTGGTGGTTGTTGAGGTGGGGTGGTTGTGAGGTTGGTGGTGGTTGTGAGGTGGTTGTGTGGTTGTGAGGTGTGGTGGTTTTGTGAGGTTGGTGTGGTTTTTGAGGTGGTGTGGTCGGTAAGGTGGTGTTGGTTGTGAGGTGGTGGTGGTTGGGAGCGGTGGTGTTGGTTGTGAGGTGGTGGGGTGTTGGTTGTGATGTGGTGGTGGTTGTGAGGGGTGGTGGTTTGTGAGTGGTGGTGTTGTTGTGAGGTTGTGGTGGTTGGAGGGGTTGTGGTGTTGTGAGGGGGCTGCGTGGTTGTTAGGTGGTGTGGTTGTGAGTGGTGTTGGTGCGTAAGGATGGGGTGGTGGTTGTGAGGTGGGGTGGTTGTGATGGTGGTGGTGGTGGTTGTGGAGTTGGTGTCTGGTTGTGAGGTGGTGGTGGTTGTGAGGTGGGTGTGGTTTCGAGGTGGTTGGTGGTTGTGAGTGGGTTGGGTGGTTGTGGGTGGTGGTGGGTTGTGCGGTGGGGTGTTGGTTTTGTAAGGTGTGGTGGTTGTAGGGTGGTGGTGGTTGTAAGGTGGTGGTTGTTGTGAGGTTGTGGTGGTTGGAGGGGTGGTGGTGTGGAGCGTGGTGGTGTTGTGAGGTGGGTTGGTGGTTGGGAGGGGTGGTGAGTGGTCTGTGAGGTGGTGGTGGTTGTGACGGTTTGTGTGGTTTGGTGTGCATGTGTGGTGGTGGTTTTTGAGGTGAGGTGGTTGGTGGTTGTGATGGTTGGGTGGTGGTTGTGGAGGTGAGTGGTGGTGGTAAGGTGGTGGTGGTTGTGAGGTGTCGGGGATTGTGAGGTCGGTGGTGGTTTGACTGGTGGTGGTGTTGTGTGTGACGTGCTGGTGGTGGTTGTGAGTGGTGGTGGTTGTGAGGTGGCTGGTGGTTGTGAGTGGGGTGGTGGTTGTGAGGTGGTGGTGGTTTAAGGTGTGCGTGGTTGTGAGGTGGTGGTTGTTTGTGAGGTGGTGGTGGTTGTGAGGTGGTGTGGTTTGTGAGGGTGGTGGGGGTGGAGGTGGTGGGTGGCTGTGAGGTGGTTGTCGTTGTCTGGTGGTGGAGGGTTGTGGGTGTGTGGTGTGAGGTGGTGGTGTTGTGAGGTGGTGGTGGTTGTGCGGTTGGTGGGGTTGGATGAGTGGTGTGTGGTGAGGTGTTGGTGGTTGTGTGAGGGTGGTGGTGGTGTGAGGTGGTGGTGGTTGGAGCGTCGGTGGGTGGACGGTGGTGGTGGTTGTGAGGTGGTGGTGGTTTGTGAGGGTGGTGGTGGTTGTGCAGGGTGGGTGGGGTTGTGAGTGGTGGTGGTTGTGAGGTGGTTGGTGGAGGTAAGGTATTGGTGGTCTTGTGAGGTGTGGTGGTTGTGAGGTGGCTGGGTGGTTGTGAGGTGGTGGTGTTGTGAGTGTGGTGGTGTGAGGTGGTGGTGGTTGTGAGGTGGTGGTGGTGGTAAGGTGGTGGTGGTTGTGAGGTGGTGGTGGTTGTGAGGTGGTGGTGGTGTGAGGTGGTGGTGGTTGTGAGGTGGTGGTGGTTTGAGGTGGTGGTGGTTGGAGGTGGTGGTGGTTTTGAGGTGGTGTGGTTGTGCGGTGGCTGGTGGTTGTGAGGTGGTTGGTGGTTGGCGGTGGTGTGTTGTTGTGAGGTGGTGGTGGTTTTTTTTGTGAGGTGGTGGTGGTTGTGAGGTGGTGAGGTTGTGAGGTTGGTTGGTGTGTGATGGTGGTGGTGGTTGTGAGGTGGTGGTGGTTGTGGGTGGTGGTGGTTGTGGGGTGGTGGTGGTTGTGAGGTGGTGGTGGTTGTGAGGTGGTGGTGGTTGTGAGGTGGTGGTGGTTGTGAGGTGGTGGTGGTTGTGAGGTGGTGGTGGTTGTGAGGTGGTGGTGGTTGTGAGGTGGTGGTGGTTGTGAGGTGGTGGTGGTTGTGAGGTGGTGGTGGTTGTGAGGTGGTGGTGGTTGTGAGGTGGTGGTGGTTGTGATGTGAGGTGGTGGTGGTTGTTGGTAAGGTGGTGGTGGTGGTTGTGAGGTGGTGGTGGTTGTAAGGGTGGGGTGGTTGTTGTAGGTTGTGGTGGTTGTGAGGTGGCTGGTTGGTTGTGAGGTGGTGGTGGTTGTGAGGTGTGGTGGGTTGTGAGGTGGTGGTGGTGTGAGGGGGTGGTGGTCGTGAGGTGGTGGTGGTTGTGAGGTGGTGGTGGTTGTGAGGTGGTGGTGGTTGTGAGGTGGTGGTGGTTGTGAGGTGGTGGTGGTTGTGAGGTTTGGTTGGAGGTGGGGAGGTCTTAAGGTGGTGTTGTGAGGGTGGTGGGTGGTTTAGGTGGTGGTGGAAGTGTGTGGTTTAAGTGGTGGTTGTGAGGTGGTGGTGAGGTTGGTGTGGTGGTGAGGTGGTGTGTGGTCTTAAGGTGGTGGTTGTCGAGGTGTGGTGGTCTTAAGGTGGTGGTGCGTGCGGTTGTGGGTGGTGGTGGGTGGTCTTAAGGTGGTGGTTGTGAGGTGGTGGTGGTCTTAAGGTGGTGGTTGTGAGGTGGTGGTGGTCTTAGGTGGTGGTTGTGAGGTGGTGGTGGTCTTAAGGTGGTGGTTGTGAGGTGGTGGTGGTCTGAAGGTGGTGGTTGTGAGGTGGTGTGGGTGGTCTTAAGGTGGGGATGGTTGTGCGGTGGTGGTGGTTGTGAGGGGGTGGTTGTGCGGTGTTGGTTGGGTCCTTCTTAAGTTGGTGCGTTGTGAGGTGGTGGTGTCTTCAGGTGGTGGTTGTGCGTGGTTGTGGGTGGGTGGTGGTGAGGTGGTGGTGGTAAGGTGTTAAGGTGGTGGTGTGGTGATGAGGTGGTGGTTGTGAGGTGGTGGTGGATTGGTGGTGTTAAGGAGGTGGTGGTGGTAAGGTGTTAAGGTGGTGGTGTGGTGATGAGGTGGTTGTTGTGAGGTGGTGGTGGATTGGTGGTGGTAAGGTGGTTGTGAGGTGGTGGTGAGGTGGAGGTGATGTGGAGGTGGTGGTTAGGTGGTTGAGCAGTACTCTCCGTAGGGGATCTTCTAGCAAGGGAATCAGATGCTGCAAAAAAAACAAAAGTTGTATGTAGGTGGGTGGTGGTGAGGAGGTGGATTGGTGGTGGTAAGGTGGTAGTGGTAAGGTCGTGGTGTGGTGGTGAGGAGTGGTGGTGAGGAAGTGGTGGTGGTGAGGTGGTGGTGTGAGGGTGGTGGTGGTGAGGTTAGGTAGGTGGTGGATAAGGTGGGGTGTTGGTGGGAGGTGGATTGGTGGTGGTTACGGTAATCGGTGGTAAGGTCCGTGGTGTGGTGGTGAGAGTGGTGGTGCGGAAGTGTGTGGGTGACGGTGGTGGTGGTGGTGGTGGTGTGGTGGTGAGGTGGTGGTGGTGGAGGTGGATTGGTGTGTGGTTAAGGGTGGCTGTGGTGGTGAGGAGCGGGGTGGTGAGGAAGTGGTGGTGGTGGGGTGGTGGTGGTGTGGTGGTAAGGTGGTGGTGGTGGGGAGGTGGATTGGTGGTGGTACCGGTGGGTGTTGGGTGGTGAGGATTGGTGTGAGGAAGGCATTGTGGTGGGAGGTGTTGGTGGTGCTGGTGGTAAGGTTGGTGGTGGTGTGGGTTGTGAAGTGGTGGTGATTGTGGTGTGATTGGTTGTGTGTTTGAAGCTGTGATGAGGTGGTGTGGAAGAGGTGTGCATGTGGTGGTGATGGGGGATGTGTTGTGGTGGTGCTGTGGTGTGATGTTGGTGGTGATTGTTGGTGGTTATGTTAGTGTTGATGCTGGTGTGGTGAAGTGGTGGTGATGTGGTGGTGAGATGATTGTGAGGTGGTGGTGATGTGGTGGTGGTGGTGGTGGTGGTGGTGGTGCTGTGGAGTTAGTGAGGTGATAAAGAGTGGGGAGAACGCGAGGATCTGGCAGTGGTGGTGGTGAGGTGATGGAGAGGTGGTCATGGTGGTGTATTTGAGGTGATAAGGAGTGGTGAGAACGCAAGGAACTGGTGGTGGAGGTGGTGAGGTGGTGGCAGCTATGGCCAGCATGGTGGATAGGAAGTGGCGAGAACATGACGAGCTGGTAGTGGAGGTGGTGGCAGGTACGGCCAGCACGGTCAGCTACGGCCAGCAAGGTGAATAGGAAGTGGCGAGAACATGACGAGCTGGTAGTGGAGGTGGTGGCAGCTACGGCCAACACAGTCAGCTACGGCCAGCATGGTGGATAGGAAGTGGCGAGAACATGAAGAGCTGGTAGTGGAGGTGGTGGCAGCTACGGCCAGCACGGTCAGCTATGGCCAGCATGGTGGATAGGAAGTGGCGAGAACATGAGGACCACCACACGTCACCTCCCACACCACCACCTCATCTCACCTCCCACACTCCTTCATCTACTGTGTGTAGGTCATTCACATTGAAGGAGGCATTCGGCGTTGGAAGGCACCACTCCACCACCACAGCTCACCTCCGACACTCCACCATCTACTGTGTGTAGGTCATTCACATTGAAGGAGGCATTCACCCTTGGAAGGCACCACTCCACCACCACATCTCACCTCCCACTCCACAACCACATCTCACCTCCCACACCACCACCACAGCTCACCTCCCACCACACCACCACCACATCTCACCTCCCACTCCACCACCACATCTCACTTCCCACTCCACCACCACAGCTCACCTCCCACCACACCACCACCACATCTCACCTTCCACCACACCACCACCACATCTCACCTCCCACCACACCACCACCACATCTCACCTCCCACACTCCACCATCGAATGTGTGTAGGTCATTCACATTGAAGGAGGCATTCGGCGTTGGAAGGCACCACTCCACCACCACAGCTCACCTCCCACTCCACCACCACATCTCACCTCCCACACTCCATCATCTACTGTGTGTAGGTCATTCACATTGAAGGAGGCATTCACCCTTGGAAGGCACCACTCCACCACCACATCTCACCTCCCACTCCACAACCACATCTCACCTCCCACACCACCACCACAGCTCACCTCCCACCACACCACCACCACATCTCACCTCTCACTCCACCACCACATCTCACTTCCCACTCCACCACCACAGCTCACCTCCCACCACACCACCACCACATCTCACCTTCCACCACACCACCACCACATCTCACCTCCCACCACACCACCACCACATCTCACCTCCCACACTCCACCATCGAATGTGTGTAGGTCATTCACATTGAAGGAGGCATTCGGCGTTGGAAGGCACCGCTCCACCACCACAGATTCACCTACCACTCACCACACACCACATCTACGCCCACACTCCCACAATCGAATGTGTGTGTAGGTCATTCACATTGAAGGAGGCATTCACCCTTGGAAGGCACCACTCCACCACCACATCTCACCTCCCACTCCACCACCACATCTCACCTCCCTCTCCACCACCACAGCTCACCTCCCACCACACCACCACCACATCTCACCTCCCACTCCACCACCACATCTCACCTCCCACTCCACCACCACAGCTCACCTCCCACCACACCACCACCACATCTCACCTCCCACTCCACCACCACATCTCACCTCCCACTCCACCACCACATCTCACTCCCCACCCACCACCACAGTCACCTCCCACCACACCACCACACATCTCACCTGTCACACCACCACCACATCTCACCGTCCACTCCACCACCACATGCTCCACCGTCCCACTCCACCACCACAGACACCTCCCAACACACACACCACATCTCACCTCCCCACCACACCACCACCAAATCGCACCTCCCACACCACCACCACATATCACCCCACGTCCACCACACAGATTCACCTCCCACTCCCACCCACCACAGCTCACCTCCCACCCACACCACCCAACATCTCACTTCCACACCACCACCACATCTCACCTCCCACACCACCACCACATCTCACCTCCCACCACACCACCACCACATCTCACCTCCCACTCTACCACCACAGCTCACCTCCCACCACACCACCACCACATCTCACCTCCCACCACACCACCACCACATCTCACCTCCCACTCTACCACCACAGCTCACCTCCCACCACACCACCACCACATCTCACCTCCCACAAACCAACTCCCACATATCACCTCCACACCACTACAACCACAGCTCACCTTTTTTTTCCACCACACCTACCAACCACATCTCACCTCCCACCACACCACCACCAAATCCTCACTCCAATATACACCCAGCTCACCTCCCACCACACCACCACACAGCTCACCTCCCACCACACCACCACCACAATCTCACCACACCACCACCACATTTCACCTCCACTCCACCACCCACAGCTCACTCCAATCCACCCCACAGAGTCACCTCCCACCACACCACCACCACCATCTCACCTGCCACATACCACCACCACATCGCCACCTTCCACACACACACCACCAAATCTCACCTCCCACCACACCACCACCACTCCCCTCCCACCCACCCCACAGCTCACCTCCCCACCACACCACCACCACATCTCACCTCCCACACTCCACAATCTACTGTGAAGGGGTCACTCACATTGAAGGAGGCGTTTGGCCTTGCAAAGCAATACGCATCATCACATCACATCACACCTCCCACTCCACCACCACCACGTCTCACCTCCAACACACCACCACCACATCTCCCTCCCACACCACCAACCACCACATCTCACCTCCCACACCACCACCCCACATCTCACCTCCCCACCCACCATCACCACATCTCACCTCCCACACCCCCACCCACCACATCCTCACCTCCCACACCACCACCACCACATCGCACCTCCCACACCACCACCACAACATCTCACCTCCCACACCACCACCACCACATCTCACCTCCCACACCACCACCACCACATCTCACCTCCCACACCACCACCGCCACATCTCACCTCCCACACTCCACCATCTACTGTGTGTAGGTCATTCACATTGAAGGAGGCGTTCCGCCTTACAAAGCAATACGCATCATCACATCACACCTCCCACCACGCCACCACCATGTCTCACCTTCCACCACACCACCACCACATCTCACCTCCCACCACACCACCACCACATCTCACCTCCCACCACACCACCACCACATCTCACCTCCCACACTCCATCATCTACTGTGTGTAGGTCATTCACATTGAAGGAGGCGTACGGCCTTGCGAAGCAGTACGCGTCTTCATCAGGCATCATCTGCATCCAGGTGTCATCTCCAAGTACTGCCTGTACAGGTCGGGTTAGGTTTTAGTTTAGGCAGGGAATGTTTCAGGGTGGTGGTGGTGGTGTTGGTCGTGAAAAGGGTGTTTTTCGTGTTGGTGTTGTTGTCGGAAGTGGTGTTTTTCATAGTAGAGGTGGTGGTGCTGGTGGTGGAAGTGGTGGTTTTGTTGTTGTTGACGGTATAGTGGGTGTTGTTGTTGGTGGTAGTGTTGTTGTTGATGGTAGAGGGGGTGTTTGTGTGGTGCTGATGGTGTTGGTGTGGTGTTGATGGTGCTGGTGTGTAGTGTTGGTGGTGGAGTTGATAGTGGCAGTGGGTGTGGGGATTGTAGCAGGTGTAAATATGTGTGAGAATAAGTGTAAGAATGCGATTCCAAAGTTCAGGTTTAAAAAGAGACAAACAAAAACACAACAAGTCCTATGCAGCGTCGCAAGCGACGCGGAAAATTGGCGGAGTGTGTTGGCAACGGAACGAGAGGTGGCAACGATGGAGCTGACCGAAGCGAGTTAGTTACGCGACCGTTGGCTAACGTGTCAGGCTTCATTTTTTTTTTACTTTTCGGTCGGACGGACAAATGGGTAAACATGGGGGCTCCCGCCCCCTTGAAGAGGGGGCTCTGCCAAAAATTGTACGAGATGCCACAGGATGAAAGATTGAAGGAACCCTCCGGATGCATTGTTTTGCTTTGTGGGTGCTTTTTCTTTTTGTTTAAAGCACAGAGTCTCATACACCCTCGCGGTGTTAAGTAGACTCTAACATGTAATTTAATGTAATGTAATGTAATGTTATGTAATGTGATGTAATGTAATGTACCGTACATACCAAGGATTTGTATTTAGGCTATATATAGCGATTGCTAGTTTTGACACCGTTTTGGCCAAATTCTCGCTAGTATGCATGTATATTACTGTCCAGGGGCAGGCCAAATAGGCTAAAGGGACTTGCCCAACCGTATAGGAAGGGCTTAAAAAGAAAAAAGCACTAATGAACTGAACCCTAAACAATCGTGTAACCGACCAGGGGCCCTGAGTTCGTGCTACAGTATAGCTATACATATAGTAGTGTAGTAGAAGTACAGCATAGTTATAATTAGAGTAGTACAGCTATACAAATGTACAAAAAAGCACACAGACAAACAGATACCCACGTACACACACGCACTCATACATTCACACACACACGCAAACATACACACACACGCAAACATACACACACACGCAAACATACACACACACACAAACATACATGCACACATCCATTATTCACTGTTGAATTAATAGAGGCTGGCAGCCGTGGTGGTAGAGAAGCTCGATTGCCCGAAAGGGATATTGATTGCATCCAGAGTGATATTCATAGTGTCAGCCGTTGCGAGCGAGAGCGAGAGCGCGCGCGAGAGAGAGCGCGCGCGCGCGCGCGAGAGAGAGATGATCTCTTCGCCACGCACACACCCCTTGCTGAGGGTCAACCGAGGCAAGGAGGTCAGACCATCATTCACACCCTTAGAGATGATCTCCAAGCCACCAACATGTCTCCAAATTGGTACCTACTAGCCCAAGACAGGACAAGCTGGAGGGCGGACATCAAAGACGCCTTAGACATAGACAAATAAAATGACAATTATAGAAACTAGCACCTACTGGCTTAATTTGCCTAGATTGGTTTAGAGATAGAGATAGAGAGAGAGAGAGAGAGAGAGAGAGAGAGAGAGAGAGAGAGAGAGAGAGAGAGAGAGAGAGAAACGGAGAGCCGCAGGTGGCTGGACCAATGCTGTGTTGCAAATGAGTGAACACATGGGCGAAGGGGCAAACAAGTACCCAGCCGTTGTATTGCTTATCAAACTAGGTCCCGAATTCACATATTAATAGATTTAACACTTACCAACATCTTCCCAGCTGCCATCATCTGGTGCAGCACACACAGACAAACAGAAACAGATGCACACACATACACAGAAACACACGCACACAAACGTATATGCACACAATTGTTACTCACCACCTTCTCCCCAGCTGCCATCATCTGGTGCAACAGGTTGTCCGCGGTGATAGCAGAGAATATAGAACATGATGAGCACAAACGCTATACATGAAACACACACAAGCACACTTAGGCACACTCAGTCAAACATACAAACAAGCAAACACACACATGCA
Source organism: Chlamydomonas sp. ICE-L (assembly GCA_013435795.1). Taxonomy (NCBI): domain Eukaryota; kingdom Viridiplantae; phylum Chlorophyta; class Chlorophyceae; order Chlamydomonadales; family Chlamydomonadaceae; genus Chlamydomonas; species Chlamydomonas sp. ICE-L. Next base: position 18,795,992 of record JACBWV010000223.1, read on the forward strand.
CATACAAATAGAGACACACCTACACACACACACAGACAAAGACAAACATAGACACGCGGACAAACATGCACAAACATACACACACAAACATGCATGCACACACCTACACACCCATAACTCACCACCTTCTTCCCAGCTGCTATCATCTGGTGCAGCAGGTTGTCCTCGGTGATAACAGAATCTGGGAATATGTAAAATGATGGGCACAAACGCTATACATGCAACACACACACAAACAAACGCGCATGCACACATACAAACATACATACATATACGCAAGCACACACAGACAAACAGAGACACACGGACACACAAAGACAAAGACAAACAGAGACAAACAGAGACACACAGACACAAACACAGACACAGACAAGCAGAAACACACGTACACACACAAACACAAACACACACTCAAACATACACACCCATTACTCACCACCTTCTTCCCAGCTGCCATCATCTGGTGCAGCAGGTTGTCTTCGGTGATAACAGAAGCTGGGAATATGTAAAATGATGGGCACAAACGCTATACATGCAACACACACACATGCACACACAGGCACACATACAAACGCGCATGCACACATACAAACACACATACAAATACGCAAGCACACACATACAAACAGAGACACACGGACACACACAGACACAGACAAACAGAGACACACAGACACACACAGACACAGACACAGACAAGCAGAAACACACGTACACACACAAACACAAACACACACTCAAACATACACACACCCATTACTCACCACCTTCTTCCCAGCTGCCATCATCTGGTGCAGCAGGTTGTCCTTAGTTATAGCAGATGCTGATAATGTATATGTATACAATAATTGATGTTAATATATGTTGATATGTAGTTATAAAAATGCTGATAATATATATACAATTATGAGCAAAAACGCTACACATGCAACACACACATGCACTCTCAGACATACATACACACAGACACAAACATGCACACATACAAACACGCAAGCACCAACATACACACACAAACACATACACACAAACAAACATACACACCCATTACTCACCACCTCCTTCCCAGCTGCCATCATCTTGTGCACCAGGTTATCTTCAGTTATAGCAGATGCTGATAATATATATACAATTATGAGCAAAAACGCTACACATGCAACACACACATGCACACACAGACATACGTACACACACAGACACAAACATGCACACACAGGCACACATACAAACACGCAAGCACCAACATACACACACAAACACACAAACGAACATACACACCCATTACTCACCACCTCTTTCCCAGCTGCCATCATCTTGTGCAACAGGTTATCTTCAGTTATAGCAGATGCTGATAATATATATGTATACAATAATTAAGGTTAATATATGTTAGTATATAGTTATAGCAGATGCTAAGGATACATAAAATGATGAGCAAAAACGCTACACATGAAACACACACATGCACACATAGACATACATACAAACACGCAAGCACACACATGCACGCATACATACAAACACAGATAAACAGAGACGCACGTATTCACATGCACAAACATACACACACACACACAAACACACACACAAAAACATACACATACCCATTACTCACCACCTTCTTTCCAGCCGCCATCATCTGGTGCAACAGGTTATCCTCGGTGATAGCAGGGAATATATAAGATGATGAGCATACATGCTATACATGCAACACACACATGCACACATATAAACACGCAAGCACACACAGGCGCACACAAACACACACACACGCATACAAACACATACACACGCATACAAACACACACACACAAACATACACACACACAAAACACACACACACAAACACACACACACATACATGCTCACACACATAACTCACCACCTTCTTCCCAGCTGCCATCATCTGGTGCAACAGGTTGTCCTCGTTGATAGCGGATGCTGAGAAACTAGCTCCCACATCAATGAACGTGGGAAGGCCTCCCTGTGTGTGTGTGTGTGTGTGTGTGTACGTGTGTGCAGATGTGTGTGTGTTTTATTTGTGTGTGTGTATGTGTGTGTGGTTATGGTGTGTGTGTGGTTGTGTGTGTGCATGTGTGTCATCAGTGATAGCAGAGGCTGAGAAACTAGCTCCCACATCAATGAACGTGGGAAGGCCTCCCTGTGTGTGTGTGAGTGTGTGTGTGTACGTGTGTGTACGTGTGTGCAGATGTGTGTGTGTTTTATTTGTGTGTGTGTATGTGTGTGTGGTTATGGTGTGTGTGTGCATGTGTGTCATCAGTGATAGCAGAGGCTGAGAAGCTAGCTCCCACATCAATGAAGGTGGGAAGGCCTCCCTGTGTGTGTGTGTGTGTGTGTGTATGTACGTGTGTGTACGTGTGTGCAGATGTGTGTGTGTTTTATTTGTGTGTGTGTATGTGTGTGTGGTTATGGTGTGTGTGTGCATGCGTGTCATCAGTGATAGCAGAGGCTGAGAAGCTAGCTCCCACATCAATGAAGGTGGGAAGGCCTCCCTGTGTGTGCAGGGGTGTGTGTGTGCATTTGTGTGCGCGATTTTGTGTGTGTGTGCGAGTGTGTGAGTGTGTGTGTGTGTGTGTGTGTGTGTGTGTGTGTGTGTGTGAGAGCGAGAGTTTGTGTGTGTCAGTGTGTGTGTGTGTCTGTGTGTGTGTGTGCAGGTGTGTGTGTTGTTGTGACGGGTGTGTGTTAGTTGTGTTGTGTGCATGTGACTGTGGCGGTTATGGTGTGCGTGTGTGGCTGTTGTGTGCGTGCATGTGTGTGGTGCAGCAGTTGGACCTCGGTGATAGCAGAGGCTGAGAAGCTAGCTCCCACATCAATGGAGGTGGGCAGGCCTCCCTGTGTGTGCAGGGATGTGTGTGTGTGTGCGAGTGTGTGTGTGCGTGGTGGTGGTGGTGTGCGTGTGTGTGTTAGTTGTGGTGTGTGCATGTGAGTGTGGTGGTTATGGTGTGTGTGCGATTGTGTGTGTGTGTGGTTGTGTGCGTGCATGTGTGTGGTGCAGCAGGTTATCCTCGGTGATAGCAGAGGCTGAGAAGCTAGCTCCCACATCGATAAAGGTGGCCAGGTCTCCCTGTGTGTGTAGGAGTGTGGGTGCAGGTGTGTGTGTGTGTGTGCGATTGTGTGTGTGTGTGTGCGCGTGCAATTGTGTGTGTGTGTGTGTGATGTTGACCCTGAACGGGGGTTTCTTCAGAGGTTTGTGGGCTTGTCTAGGACCAACACTTGCCTGTTTGTGACAGTGCAATGTAGTGCAAGAGTCCAACCGACAGAAGCCCTTTTCATCTGCCCATTGTAATTGTTGAGGTGTCAGCCACACGTCTCCCTTTAGCCCTTCAACCCTGTACCTTGTCTTCTTGGGACCAACCGACGGAAGCCCTTTTCATCTGCTCATTGTAATTGTTGAGGTGTCAGCCACACGTCTCCCTTTAGCCCTTCAACCCTGTACCTTGTCTTCTTGGGACCAACCGACGGAAGCCCTTTTCATCTGCTCATTGTAATTGTTGTGGTCTCAGCCACATGTCTCCCCTTAGCCCTTTAACCCTGTACCTTGTCTTCTTGGTACCAACCATCAGAAGTTCTTCAATTCAAACATTTAATTGTTGGGATGTCAGCCACAAAGACTACCCTTAACCCTAAAATCTATCTTCTTGGGACCTACTGCCAGAAGCGCTTCAATTCAAACATTTAATTGTTGGGATGTCAGCCACAAAGGCTACCCTTAACCCAGCACCCTGTCTGCTTGGTACCAACCATCATAATCCGTTTAATTTGCTCATTTTCATCATAATTCTGATCCTTTCATCAGTGTTCTGTGGGCTTGTAAAGGATCAACACTAGCCTGTTTGTGACAATGCAATGTATTGTAACGGGTCCTGCTGTCAGAGGCCTTTTTTATCTGCTCATCGTAATTGTTGGGGTGTCAGGCACAAAGACTCCCCTAAACCCTAAAATCCTGTACCCTGTCTTCTTGGTACCAACTGTCAGAAGCCCCCTTCATCGGCTCATTTTCATCATAATCCTGATTCTTTCCTCAGTGTTTTGTTGGCTTGTATAGGATCAACACTGGCCCGTTTGTGACAATCCAATGTATTGCAATGGATCCTACTGCCAGAATCCCCTTTCAGTGGGCTCTTTCTTATTGTTGGGGTGTTACGAGGACACAATTGTTTAGGACTAACACTGGCCCGTTTGTAACAATGCAATGTATTGTAACGGGTCCTACTGCCAGAGGCCTTTTTTATCTGCTCATCGTAATTGTTGGGGTGTCAGCCACAAAGACTCCCCTAAACCCTAAAATCCAGTACCCTGTCTTCTTGGTACCAACCATCAGAAGCCCTGGAATTCAAACATTGCAATTGTTGGGGTGTCAGCCACAAAGACTCCCCTAAACCCTAAATCCAGTGCCCTGTCTTCTTGGTACCAACCATCAGAAGCCCTGGAATTCAAACATTGCAATTGTTGGGGTGTCAGCCACAAAGACTCCCCTAAACCCTAAAATCCAGTACCCTGTCTTCTTGGTACCAACCATCAGAAGCCCTGGAATTCAAACATTGCAATTGTTGGGGTGTCAGCCACAAAGACTCCCCTAAACCCTAAATCCAGTACCCTGTCTTCTTGGTACCAACCATCAGAAGCGCTGGAATTCAAACATTGTAATTGTTGGGGTGTCTCCCACAAAGACTCCCCTAAACCCTAAAATCCTGTACCCTGTCTTCTTGGTACCAACTGTCAGAAGCCCCTTTCATCAGCTAATTTTCATCCTAATCCTGATCTTTTCATCAGTGTTTTGTTGGCTTGTATAGTATCAACACTGGCCTGTTTGTGACAATGCAATGTATTGCAATGGGTCCTACTATCAGAAGCCCCTTCAGTGGGCTCATCGTAATTGTTGGGGTGTCCCCGGGGGCACATTTGTATAGGAATAACACTGGCCCGTTTGTGACAATGCTATGTACTGCAATGGGTTCTGCCGTGAAAATCCCCTATAGTCCACTCATTGTAATTGTTGGGTTGTCCCTGGGGGAACGAATGTATAGGACTACCACTGGCGTGTTTGTGACAATGCAATGTTAATTACCGTCAGAAGCCTCTTTTATCTGCACATCGTGATTGTTGGGGTGTCTGCCACAAAGACTCCCCTTAACCCTAAAACCCTGCACCCTGTCTTCTTGGTACCGACTGTCAGAAGCCCCTTTCATCAGCTCATTTTCATCCCAATCCTGAATTTGTCTACATTGTTTTGTGGGCTTGTAAAGGATCAACACTGGCCCGTTTGTGACAATGCAATGTATCAAATGCAATGGGTCCTACAGTCAGCATCCCTTTCAGTGGGCTCATTGCAATTGTTGGGGTGCCCCTGCGGTCACAATTGTATAGGACAAACACTGGCCCGTTTGTGACAATGCAATTCAATGCTACTTACCATCAGCATCCCCTTCAGTCAGCTCTTTCTTATTGTTGGGGTGTCCCCGAGGGCATATTTGTGTCGGACTAACACTGGCCCGTTTGTGACAATGCAATTGTACTTACTGTCAGAAGCCTCTTCAATCAGCTCATTCTAATTGTTGAGGTGTCTCCTTGCGCAGAAAAAGTATAGGCCTAACACTGGCCCATTTGTGACAATGCAATTGTACTATCTACCGCCAAAAGCCCATTCAATCTGCTCATTGCAATTGTTGGGGTGTCTACCACACATATCCACTAAATAATAACACTAATGCAATGATTCTTACAGTCAGAAGCCCCTTCAGTCTGCTCATTCTAATTGTTGGGGTGTCTACCACACATATCCACTAAATAATAACACTAATGCAATGATTCTTACAGTCAGAAGCCCCTTCAGTCTGCTCATTCTAATTGTTGGGGTGTCTACCACACATATCCACTAAATAATAACACTAATGCAATGATTCTTACAGTCAGAAGCCCCTTCAGTCTGCTCATTCTAATTGTTGGGGTGTCTACCACACATATCCACTAAATAATAACACTAATGCAATGATCTTACAGTCAGAAGCCCCTTCAGTCTGCTCATTCTAATTGTTGGGGTTTCTACCACACATATCCACTAAATAATAACACTAATGCAATGATTATTACAGTCAGAAGCTCCTTCAGTCTGCTCATTCTAATTGTTGGGGTGTCTACCACACATATCCACTAAATAATAACACTAATGCAATGATTCTTACAGTCAGAAGCCCCTTCAGTCTGCTCATTCTAATTGTTGGGTGTCTACCACACATATCCACTAAATAATAACACTAATGCAATGATTCTTACAGTCAGAAGCCCCTTCAGTCTGCTCATTCTCATTGTTGGGGTGTTTCTGTTGGCACAACTGTATAGGCCTAACACTGGCCCGTGTGTGACAATGCATTTGTACTTACCGTCAGCATCCCCTTCAATCAGCTCATTATAATCGTTTGGGTGTCTCTGTGGTCACAATTGTATAGGACTAACACTGGCCCATTTGTGACAATGCAATAGTACTCACTGTCAGCATCCCCTTCAGTCAGCTCTTTCTTATTCTTGGGGTGTCCCCGAGGGCATAATTGTATCGGACTAACACTGGCCTGTTTGTGACAATGCAATGCAATGCTATTTACCATCAGCATCCCCTTCAGTCGGCTCTTTATTATTCTTGGGGTGTCCCTGAGGGCAAAATTGTATCGGACTAACACTGGCCTGTTTGTGACAATGCAATGCAATGCTACTTACCATCAGCATCCCCTTCAGTCGGCTAATTGTAATCGTTGTGGTGTCAGCCACAAGTCTCCTCTGAAGCCTAAAACCCTGCACTCTGTCTTTTTGGTAACAACAGACAAAAGCCCCACCAAGTCAAAAATTGCAATTGTTGGGGTGTCAGCCACAAGTCTCAACTAAATACTACTACTTATGCAATGGTAGCCTCTTTCTGTGATTTACAATGGTCTAGTGGTAGACCAGATCGCTATAAGACATGACAGAGTCGGGGGTTCGACTCCCCCCTTCGGTCGCTCTCCATTTGAAAGTCGGTGCCAGCGCGGGCTGGAGGGTCATTCATGCTCTTTTCTTCTCTCCGCACCAATGCCTCCGGTTGGTTGCCGTCTGGCTTGCTCTTGTGATTGCCGGGTGGGCGCTGTCATCTGGTTCGTGTCTGTGCCAAGCACTGTGTTCCGCTTGTCCTCTCCTGGAAGCCTCTAGCTTCTTCGGGCCTGTGCTGTTTGTTTCCGTTCCCTGTACCCTCTCATCAGGTTGATGTACTCCCTGATATCTTGCGGGCTGTGGCGCGTTGGGCCGCGTGGCTTTTGCCCTATGCGCCCGCGGAGTCAGACGCTTTTCAGTGTTTGTGGTCTTCGTCTCCTTGTGGATTGGGTCGCTCTCGTTTTGGATATTATGACTGGGCCTTGTCCCGGTTCCTACCTCCTGGGTTCTTTCTGATGCTCTCCCGTGTTTTCTGCTTTCCTTTTGCCTTATGGGTTGCTTGTTTTCCTTCTCTTTTGTCGGTTTTGTTTGTCTTGTACGGGCTCTCTCTTCCGTGTGCTCGTCCCTTGTGGACCCCGTTCCCTGGCCGGCTTGCTGGCTTAGCGGTTTTCCCATTACTAGACTCACTCTTCCTCCCCGTTCTGTTCTATCCCCACCTGCCCCCTGGGGTCGGCTGCTTTTGCCCAGCGTCTTCTCCGTTGTCTCGTTTGGGTGTTGGGTCCGTCTCTCTGTTTTCGCTCGCTCTCCCTCTGCCTCTTAGTATTGCTCCTTTTCCCCTGGTTTGTCCGACATCGTCGGGGTCTTCTCAGTTGTCCCTCATTCTACGTGTCGTTCTTGTTTTTCGGGTCCTTACTGTCGGGCCTTGTTAGTACCATGGTCTAGTTGTATTTTTTTTTTCGTTTTTTTGTTTTTGCAGGTCGTCGCAACCGCGGGATGGTTTTGGTAGCTTGTCCAGTTGATGGTAGGAGAACCGCTCCCACCGCGTACGACGGGCTCCCTTAACACCACACCCAACCAGGCGTTATCATCATTATGCAATGGTACTTACCGTCAGAAGCCCCTTCAGTCTGCTCATTGTAATCGTTGGGGTGTCCCCGGGGGCACAATTGTATAGGACTAACACTGGCCCGTGTGTGACAGTGCAATGTAGAGCAATGATCCTACCGTCAGAATCCCCTTCGTAAGGTCCATTTTAATTGCTGGGGTGTCCCTGTGGGCACAATTGTATAGGACTAACACTGGCCCGTGTGTGACAGTGCAATGTAGAGCAATGATCCTACCGTCAGAATCCCTTCGTACGGTCCATTTTAATTGCTGGGGTGTCCCTGTGGGCACAATTGTATAGGACTAACACTGGCCCGTATGTGAAAGTGCAATGTAATGCAATTGTACTTACTGTCAGAAGCCCCTTCAGTCTGCTCATTGTAATCGTTGTGGTGTCAGCCACAAGTCTCCCTTGACCCTATAACCCTGCACCCTGTCTTCTTGGTAACAACAGACAAAAGCCCTACCAAGTCAAAAATTGCAATTGTTGGGGTGTCAGCCACAAGTCTTAACTAAATACTACTACGTATGCAATGGTTCTTACCGTCAGAAGCCCCTTCAGTCTGCTCATTGTAATTGTTGGGGTGTCTGCCACAAAAGTGAATGACATGCCTGCAGGGCCCTGGTAGGTAGATGAAAGGAGGGTGGCCGGGGGAAGGGTGAGTGTGCAGTTTGTTGGTTGGTTAGTTAGTTGGTTGGTTGGTTAGTTGGTTGGGTAGGCGGATGGATGGGGGAAGGGCGAGTGTGCAGCTGAGTGGGTGAATCGGTGGGTGGGCGGATAGTGGAAAGGGTGGGTGTGCAGTTGGGTGTGTGTGTAAGCTGGTGGGTGGGTAGATGGTGGGACGTGTGAGGGAATAGTAGTTTGGTTGGGTGGTTGGGTGAGAGGGTGGGTGGTTGGGTGGGGTGATTGTTGGGGTGTGAGCCATGAAAATGAATGACATGCATGCAGGGCCCTGGTAGGCAGATGAAAGGAGGGTGGCCGGGAAAGGGTGAGTGTGCAGTTTGTTTGTTGGATAGTTTGTTGGTTGGTTGGTTGGGTGGGTGGGCGGGTGGCCAGGGAAGGGTGAGTGCGCAGTTAGTTGGTTGGTTAGTTGGTTGGTTGGTGGGGAAGGCGGATGGATGGGGGAAGGGTGAGTGTACAGTTTGTTGGGTGGGTGAGTGTACAGTTTGTTGGGTGGGTGAGTGTACAGTTTGTTGGGTGGGTGAGTCGGTGGGTGGGCGGATAGTGGAAAGGATGAGTGTATAGTTGGTTGGTTGGTTGGTTGGTGGGGAAGGCGGATGGATGGGGGAAGGGTGAGTGTACAGTTTGTTAGGTGGGTGAGTCGGTGGGTGGGCGGATAGTGGAAAGGATGAGTGTATAGTTGGTTGGTTGGTTGGTTAGTTGGTTGGTTAGTTGGTTGGTTGGTTGGATAGGCGGATGGATGGGGGAAAGGGTGAGTGTATAGTTGGGTGGGCGTAAAGATAATCTGGTCGTACTTCCACCATGTGCACATGTACTGCATTGCCTAACAGCCTGACAGTGAGGAGCATCATCCCACATGTGCCTAGAGAAAATTCATCTATCCATCCATCCATCAATATATGTCTCCATCTATCTACTTATCCATCCATGGGTAGTACTTCAACCACGTGCACTTGTACCGCCTGGTCCAACAGCCTGGCGGTAAGGCGCATCATGCCATCTGTGCCGAGATAATTCATCTATCCATATTTCCCTACATCCTTCCATCCATACATGTATGTCTCCATCTATCTACTTATTCATCCATGTGTTGTACTCCAATCATATGCACTTGTACCGCCTGGTTCAACAGCCTGGCAGTAAGGCGCATCACTCCATCTGTGCCGAGATAATTCATCTATCCATATTTCCATCCATCCTTCCATCCATACATATATGTCTCCATCTATCTACTTATCCATCCATGTGTTGTACTCCAATCATTTGCACTTGTACCGCCTGGTCCAACAGCCTGGCGGTGAGGCGTATCATGCCACCTGTGCCCTGCTCATTCATCTATCCATCCATACATACATGTATCCATTTATCTACCTATCCAACCATGGGTTGTACATCAACCATGTGCACACGTACCGCCTGGTCCAACAGCCTGGCAGTGAGGGGCATCATGCCACCTGTGCCCTGCTCATCTCCAAAGAAGAAGTCCGAGCGCAGTGCGTCGATTATTAACAAGACTGTGCGGTCAAAGTGGAATTGGGGGGTGGGGGGGCTTTGTCCAGGGCAGGGGGGGGCGTCAGAAGAGAAGCGTGCATCTGTACTGCCATGTGTGGCACTGCAGTCATGTGCTGTACAGTACTGTGCAGCAGTACTGTACTGTGTTACAGTACTACGGAAGGGTAGTTCTTTCCGTGAGGTAAGAAACCCACTACTGAATACGATGATGGTGATGACGTGAGATATTATGAGGAGGAGGACAAGTGTCATAGGGGAAGTCATTTGGAGAGGGTTAGTAGGGGGTTGGGAGGGGGTAGGGGTAGGGGAGGGGAAGGGGTTGGGTAGGGAGGGGGGAGGGTTACGGGGGGGGGGGGGGAGGGGGGGGAGGGGAAGGGTTAGGTTAGGGTTGGGAGGGTTAGCGAGGTAGGTAGGGGTGGAGGGGGGGGAGTGTAGGCAGGGGTTGGAGGGGGGAGGGGGGGGGGGGGGGGGGGGGGGGGCAGGGGAAGGGTAGGGTTGGGAGGGTGGGAGGGGCGGAAGGAGGGTAGAGGGTAGAGGGGGGGGATTGAAGAAGGGGGTGGAAGAGAAGAGAGAGGAGAGGGGGGGGGGGGGGGGCAGTCAATGGCAGATGCAGATGCAAGGTACAGGCAGTGTTGTGGTGGAGTGAGTGTGTGGGTTTTTGTGTGAGTGTGGATTGGGGCGATGGGGGTGAGGGTGAGGGTGGTGTGGTGTTTGAGAGTGCGCTGGGTGGGTGGGGTTGGGTGGTGTGTGTGTGGGGGGGGTTGGTGGTGTGGTGTTGGGGGGTTGGTGGTGTGGTGTGGTGTGTGTGTGTGGGGGGGGGGGGGGGGGGGGGGGGGGGGGGGGGGGTCAGATGTCACAGAGCTGAGGAGTTAATTGTGCATGGGAGATGCTGCTGCTTGATGGCGGTCAACATCGCCGGTCTTATAATCGTGCCGTTAAATCGATCGACCAGTGTGGGTAGAGAGTCCCTTGTATCAACGAGGCATCGGGATAGAGCAAAGGTGCGTTTTACGTTGACGTGGAAGACATCTGGGGCGGTCCGACAGCTTGGTCTTGGAGGCAAGCGGAGTTGGCGTGGCGTCGACTTTCACGGTCCCTCAGGTCCGAAGCGGTGGGTCCGAAGACCTCGACGAAACCTCTCCGAGACCACTCCGAGAGCAGACGTAGACGGCGAGCACCCGAACGTTTGTCAACAGCTGCTGCATTTTGGGGTGGATCCTTACTCGCTATCGAATTCATCATGGGGAAAGCCGTGAGGGGGGTTCCTTGTCCTTGTCTGTCTGACATGTAGACCACAAGGATACCTACGAAAATACAGTCCATCTTGGACTGGTACATGGTTTTTCAGCCAACTCTGGGCTGCTCACAGTCTTCCGATTCCAAGTCCCCCCATGCGATATCCCATGCATATACAATGTAGCATTCCGCAACAGGGACCAATGAGCATGCTGGTCGGATCAGACAGTGTAAAGCAGAGATCTCTGGTGTAAAGACAAGTCCAGGTTAGGCCCAGGGTCAAACCCAACAGTTCAACTGGAATAGTAGGACCTCAAACCTGTCCGATTCTGATAGCCGAGCTGGGCTCGAGAGAGCCGAACCGCCATATATGCAATCGCACGTTCGTACCTTCCGATGCACAAGGGATAGTAGGCCACAATCCCTCCGCATTCCCTCCGCTCCAGCTTTGGACCCCTATCCTCACTCGCTCTACACCTCCCGGGTAGATCATTGATTCTGCTGACTGTACGGTCCCTCACGACCCGCTCCTCGACAGAGCTCACTGGCAGATCACCGATTCTGCTCCGCTGCGGTCCTTCACGACCCGTTCCTTAAGCTGCGGCACTGAGCGTTCCACTATTTCCTTCTTTTCTCCCAATCCACCGAGCTCAATAGCATCCCTCAATAGGTTCTCCCAATCCCCCGAGCTCCCCCGGTCCCCAGTTTCAAACATCAACAGGATCTAGTTGAAGACGTCAGGTGCGCTGCGGTCAAGTTCTGTGGTTGTTGCGCGAGTCCGCGAGCAGAGAAGTAACGCACACTGATTAGTTGCGTGAGCTAAGTAGCTGCAAGCGCTGTGTAGGTGCAGGCTCCGTGTAGGTGCATACTCTGAGTAGTGCATGCGTTAAGTAGCTGCATGCGCGTAGTAGTCGCATGCGAAGACACGACGTCTCGGTTCTTTCCTCCTCGAAGTGTCGCTCGTATCCTTTCTATTGGTGTAGTTAAACCAGGAGTTAAACCCTAAACCCTAAACCCTATGTCTACACACGCATCCAACTGGCTCCCCCTAGTCCAACTTTTTATTTATTTTGTTGTTCATGGTTTTCATAAGTCCCCCTCGACTCCATCAAGCCGCGGGCACATTTGGAGTCCTGTAGGGCACCAGGAGAAATGTAACCATCAGCAGCATTAATCCAAAAGTGAGAATGCAGGCATGTGTGCAGCTAAGCATTCTAATTTGGTTCCATGCAGAGTACTACATTTTGTCAAATTGGTCAGCGTTTAAAGCGCACAGACGCCTAATTGGCCAGCGTTATGTTGTGCAAAAAGCGCAAACTGAGTGCAAACTGAGCGCTGCGCCCACAGGGGGTTGAACAAACTGTGCGAAACGCGCAGTGGGGCTCAAAAAGCATGCGCGGAATCGCGCTGACGCACGCGCTTTGTTGTATCCTGGTTCCATGTATGCATTTTTAGGGTATAACAATATAATATCATATGATATCATGTCATCATATGATATCATATGATGCCAGCAGTCTGACTAGGCTAAAGTTACCATTTAAATACGATATCATATGATGCAATTTGTATGATGTCATATGATATCATACTCGCCTTTGGTCAAAATCATATGACATGCCGGTCCCTATACTTGTATACATTTAAAGTCCTACTCTCAACTTCAGATTGCGAAAGTCTTGCCTAACTTGATTGTCACCCTTTTGCTGGTTGGCCCCAGTGCAACATACTGGTCGGAATACCAGAGCCCGAAAATCCCACCGTCGGTTTTGCCGGAACTTTCTGCGAGTCCCTTCCGGTATGCACCGACCAGTTCTGAGTGCCCCCCATAGCTTTTATTTCCAGCCGCAAGCAACAGCTTCTAGGCAGCTCCCCTGACTGGCTTTCCAGCCGAACTTAACCCAACCTAGCTAGTGAACCTTGAAGCTTAAACCATCGGAACTGCCAACATTTTGGGGCCTGGTTAGGTGGCTGGCTCAGGGATGCTGCTCGCAGCTGAAAAGAAATGCTATGCTCCCCCCTCGGATGAGCACTGCAAATTAGCAGTGGTCTCCGTCACTCTTTTCTGCACCCCTTTGGCACCCTTTTCACACATAAATCCATTATCACCCTTTCAAGCCCAATATAATGGTGCCGTGGTCCTTTGGAGGCGTGGACCCCCCTAATTAGCAGTGGTCTTCGGCACTCTTTTCTGCACCCCTTGGGCACCCATGTCACACATAAAGCCATAACGCACCTTTTCAAGCCAAATACAAGGGTGCCGTGGAGGCGAGGACCCCCCCATTTAGCAGTGGTCTCCGTCACTCTTTTCTGCACCCCTTGGGCACCCATGTCACACATAAATCTATAATCACCCTTTCAAGCCGAATACAAGGGTGCCGTGGAGGCGAGGACCCCCCTAATTAGCAGTGGTCTCCGTCACTATTTTCTGCATCCCTTGGGCACCCATGTCACACATAAATCCATAATGCACCCTTTCAAGTCAAATACAAGGGTGCCGTGGTCCTTTGGAGGTGTGGACCCCCAAAATTAGCAGTGGTCTTTGCCTCTTCGGCACCCTTTTCTGCACCCCTATTGAATCCATTTCACCCACAATGCACCTTTTCACGCCAAGTACAAGGGTGGCGATGACCCCCAAAATTAGCAGTGGTCTTCGCCTCTTCCGCACCCTTTTCTGCACCCCTATGGAACCCATTTCACACACAATGCACCCTTTCAAGCCAAATGCAAGGGTGTCCATGACCCCCAAAATTAGCAGTGGTCTTTGCCTCTTCGGCACCCTTTTCTGCACCCCTATGGAACCCATTCCACACACAATGCACCCTTTCACGCCAAGTACAAGGGTGTCCATGACCCCCAAAATTAGCAGTGGTCTTTGCCTCTTTGTCACCCTTTTCTGCACCCCTATTGAATCCATTTCACCCACAATGCACCCTTTCAAGCCAAATACAATGGTGGCGATAACCCCCCCAAATCAGCAGTGCTAATACACTAATACCCTCATACTTAGGGAACGGCAAATCATATGATGTTGACCAGAGTCGAGTATGATATCTTATGATATCATACACAAATCAAATGATTTAATATCATATGATATGGTGCCCCAGGCCAAAGTTACCCAGTCAGACCGCCGGCATCATATGAAATCATATGATATGGTGCCCCAGGCCAAAGTTACCTAGTCAGACCGCCGGCATCATATGAAATCATATGATATGGTGCCCCAGGCCAAAGTTACCTAGTCAGACCGCCGGCATCATATGATATCATATTGCCGATCCCAGCTCATACTTAAGTGCGCCTACTTTATTGTAGGAGAGGCAAACTGAATCCTCGGGGTCGCTGCTTTGTGTCGGGAGACCCACCTCCTGGTGTGTAAGTTCTTTCAACTTAAAATAATACCACCCAGTTACCCCTCACCACGTAACCCTCCCCACACTGCCCTGCCTCCCTCGCTCCCTCTCTCCCTCCTTGACTCCCTTCCTCCCTCCACCCCTCCCTGCCAGGCGCAAAACTATGCTCGGGAGTCTGGTCAGAGGGCATCATGGCTGCTTTGATTATGATGATTTAATTATAATGTAGAATTAAATGATCACTGCAGCACGAACTCAGGGCGCCCGTCGGTAAAACGTTTGTTTTGGGTTCAGTTCTTTGTTTTCTTTTCGTTTTAAGCCCTTCCTACTACGGTGGGCAAGTCCCTTAAGCCTATTTGGCCTACCCCTGGACTGTAACAAACACACATGCTGCAATCGCATCGGCACGTCTTGGGTGTCTTGGATCAGAGCAACTCTTAAAAAGTACACCCCTGGACTGTACCAACATGCTGCAATCGCATAGGCTGCAATCGCATAGGCTGCAATCGCATGCTACACATTTGCCCTGAGGCGCCATTGCATACCTGATCTAGACAGGGTATTTCCAAGCGCGCGCTTTTGCACGCTGGCGCGCTACCTTTTTGAGCCCCACTGCGCATTTCGCGCAGTTTTTTGCATCCCCCCGTGGGCGCAGCAAGCAATTGTAGCGTTTTTTTGCACCACAAAGCGCAGTTTTTTTGTTTTCAAGGGCGCTAAAGCACTTGCCGATTTGGTCAATGGAAGTACCCTGGTTCTAAAGCTTCCAGAGAAATTCTAATTGCTAAAATATGCCTTGAACTAAAATAACTGAACTAAAATATGCCTAGAAATTCTAATTGCTAAAATATGCCTTGAACTTGGAAGTACCCTGTTGCAAACCTGTTCTAGAGCTTCTAGAGAAATTATAATCGCTAAAATATGCCTTCAACTTGAATTGTCTACAGGTCACATGCCAAAACGCAAACCATTTGTTCCAACTCCACAGGGGACAAGAATTTCTTCACTCCTTCCCCCCTTTCTGCCTGCTAGCACCTCCACCTCCACCCTCACCACAACCCAACCCACCATTTGCTCCAACTCCACAGGGGATGATCATGGCTTCAAACATCTCATACCCACCATACCCTGCCGTAGAATACCCGTTCTAGAGCTTCTATAACGGGTATACGACGGCGCCACCACCAACAACAACATAACCCAACCCAACCCAACCCCTCTCAACCCATCTCAACCCACCATTAGCTCCAACTCCACAGGGGATGATCATGGCTTCAAGCATCTCATACCCACCATACCCTGCCGTAGTATACCCGTTCTAGAGCTTCTAGACCGGGTATACGACGGCGCCACCACCACCAACAACATAACCCAACCCAACCCAACCCAACCCAATCCAGCCCAGCCCAACCCAACCCAACCCATCTCAACCCAACCCAACTCACCATTTGCTCCAACTCCATAGGGGATGATCATGGCTTCGAGCATCTCATACCCACTGAACCCCCCCCACACACACCCACACACACCCACACACACCCAACACCACCACCAGCTTCCACCCAGATCCCCCCCTGACACAATCCACATATCATACCGTTCTACTGAGCACACAGCCCCCAGCACCCTAATCGATCAACTCCTTCAGGCCGCCTACCAAAATCACTACCTGGACCCCACCACTGGACAACACCAAATCCCTGGAAGCTACCAAAAGACCTCCTTTCTGAAACTAAAATAGCACACCTCTTACTCAAACTCCGCAGGGGAAGATGGTGCCTTCAAGCAAGTATATGCTGAGCAAGGTCCATAGCAGCCATGCCATCCCCTCCACACAGCCTACCGGAGCACAGAGGCCCCCCATCCAAATGTTTGCTGCCAATCGCTTTACCTGCGCATGGGTATGCTGCAGATTCCCCGCTGCACGTGAGACAGTGACGGTCGCCTTGGCCTCGGCCATGGCACCCTTCGCCGCCGAACGCTGTGCACTATTACGTCACAGATCTCCTGCATCACGTGGAGCGGCAACGGTCGCTTACGCCTCGGTCATGGCACCGTTCGACGAATCCAGGGAAACGCTGTCCGCCAAAGCTGAGAAGAGGAACGTTTACTTCGGTCAAGACTGGATCCGTCACCGCAGCAGCTTCCGCTTCCTTCGCCACCTCCTCTCTTCCCCCAGCTCCCAGACTTATTTAGGCTTATTGCCCGCAGTGGCTTTCCTCTCAGGTATGGTGAAATCGAAAAATGAAAATTAGTACGTCATGCCACAGGCGTGAGATTGAGGGAACACTCCCGTTTGCATTTTGTCAACAAGTTTAGGTCCTTGTCAACAAAGTCTCATACACCCTCGTGGTGTCAAGTAGACTTTAACATGTCATGTAATGTAATAGGTGGTGTGTATGGAGACCTTGCTGGGTATGCATGTGGGTACGTACATGGTGCATGGTGCATGATCTTCCACCGTGTTCGCTGTCCTTGACAGAAGGTAGTTATTGTTGGTTGGTAGTGGGTAGTTATTGTTGGTTGGTAGTTTTTTGTTTTGCAGACCTTCTGCGCCTGAGCCACGCTGAGCGTCATGCCACAGGCGTGAGATTGAGGGAACCCTCCCGTTTGCATGCATTTGTACATACTGGAGAAAGCTACAATGTTGGGTTTATTTTGTTTTGTAGACCCTCTGCGCCTGAGCTTGGACTACCGTGCGACAGCACGGAGGGAAGTTCTCTAGGTATGGGAAAGTTAGCTCCCACTTAAGTTAGCCTCCACTTAAGTAAACCCAAAACCCACCTAGCCCCTGAACCCTAAACCCTAGCCCCCCCTACAACCTGAACCTTTGAATCAAAACCTAAACTCTAAGCCATAAACCCCTTAAAAATTTAGTGGAGGCTAACTTCCCCCACCTGCCTCTCAGCCTTCGCTATGCTCTAATTTGTTGACTTCAGCACGTCTGGTGCAGCATCGTTAGCAAGCTCAAAAGGTAACTTCTTACAACCTCCCACCTCCCACATGCTCAAGATGCACCTGCGCACTAACGTAACCCACCACCTACCACACCACACCACACCACACCCCCACCACACCTTCCTTGCAGCCTTCGCTGGCATGTCAAGCTGCCCCTCAAGCTTCTTACAACATAACACACCACCCACCACACCACCACCCCCACCACACCACACCACACCACACCCCCACCACACCTTCCTCACAGCCTTCGCTGCACTGGTCGTTTACTTCAACACCTCTGGCGCAGCATCTTTAGCAAGCTTGCCTGTCAAGATGCCCCTCAAGCTTCTCACAACATTACCCCCACCCACCACACCCCCACCACACCACACCACACCACACCCCCACCACACCTTCCTCACAGCCTTCGCTGCACTGGTCGTTTACTTCAACACCTCTGGCGCAGCATCTTTAGCAAGCTTGCCTGTCAAGATGCCCCTCAAGCTTCTCACAACATTACCCCCACCCACCACACCACCACCCACACCACACCACACCACACCCTTCCTCGACCCCATCTTCCTCACAGCCTTCGCTGCACTGGTCGTTTACTTCAACACCTCTGGCGCAGCATCTTTGGCAAGCTTGCCTGTCAAGATGCCCCTCAAGCTTCTCACAACATTACCCCCACCCACCACACCACCACCCACACCACACCACACCCTTCCTCGACCCCATCTTCCTCACAGCCTTCGCTGCACTGGTCGTTTACTTCAACACCTCTGGCGCAGCATCTTTAGCAAGCTTGCCTGTCAAGATGCCCCTCAAGCTTCTCACAACATTACCCCCACCCACCACACCACCACCCACACCACACCACACCCTTCCTCGACCCCATCTTCCTCACAGCCTTCGCTGCACTGGTCGTTTACTTCAACACCTCTGGCGCAGCATTGTTAGCAACCTTGCCATTCAAGCTGACCCTCAAGCTTCCGCTGAGCGTAATCAGCATTCCCGCCGCGGCGCTCTCTCTGCTGTTAGTGTTTCGCACAAACGCTTCTTATGACCGATGGTGGGAAGCGCGCAAGCTCTGGGGCCTGCTGCTCATACGCTCGAGGGACTTCATTCGCCAAGGCCTCACATACTTCCCCCCCAACCAGGATGGGCTGAAGCAACAACTAGTGCGATATATGTCAGCCTTCAACTATGCACTCAAGGTAAGCCCTCACGCACATACTTCTCCCCGAACCAGGATGGCCTGAAGCAACTGCTAGTGCGATATATGTCAGCCTTCAACTACACGCTCAAGGTAGGATGTGCTGAGGGCTTACCTTGAGCGCGTAGTTGAAGGCAGACATATATCGCACTAGTGCTGAAGGAACTAACAGCTAGTGCACTATATGTCAGCCTTCAACTACACGCTCAAGGTAAGGCCTCGCATACTCTCCCCGAACCAGGATGGGCTGAAGCAACTAACAGCTAGTGCGCTACAAGCATATAGCCTTCATCTACGCGCTCAAGGTAAGGCCTCACGCACATACTTCTCCTCGAAACAGGATGTGCTGAAGCAGCAGGTAGTGCGATACATGTCAGCATTCAACTACGCGCTCAAGGTAAGGCCTCGTGCACATACTTGTCCCCAAACCAGGATGTGCTGAAGCAACTAACAGCTAGTGCGCTATATCATATATATCAGCATTCAACACTGCGCTTAAGGGAAGGCCTCGTGCAAATACTTCTCCTCGAAACAGGATGGGCTGAAGCAACTAAGAGCTTGTGTGATACATTTCTATAGCCTTCAACTACGCACTCAAGGTAAGGCCTCACGCACATACTTCTCCTCGAACCA
The DNA here is from genome assembly GCA_013435795.1 of Chlamydomonas sp. ICE-L. Classification (NCBI taxonomy): domain Eukaryota; kingdom Viridiplantae; phylum Chlorophyta; class Chlorophyceae; order Chlamydomonadales; family Chlamydomonadaceae; genus Chlamydomonas; species Chlamydomonas sp. ICE-L. The sequence goes on from JACBWV010000223.1 coordinate 18,815,586, forward strand.
GGATGGGCTGATGCAGCTGCTAGTGCGATACATGTGAGCCTTCAACTACGCACTCAAGGTAAGGCCTCACACACAAACTTATCCTCGAAACAGGATGTGCTGAAGCAGCAGCTAATGCGACACATGTATGTCAGCATTCAACTACTCGGTCAAGGTAAGCCCTCATGCACACACTTCTCCCCGAACCAGGATGGGCTGAAGCAACTAACAGCTAGTGTGATATATATATATATATATATATATATATATATATAGCCTTCAACGACACGCTCAAGGTAAGGCCTCGCATACTCTCCCCGAACCAAGATGGGATTAATCAACTAACAGCTCGTGCACTATATGTCAGCATTCAACCACTCGCTCAAGGTAAGGGCTCATGCACATACTTCTCCTCGAACCAGGATGGGCTGAAGCAACTAACAGCTTGTGCGGTATATATATACATAGCCTTCAACTACACGCTCAAGGTAAGGCCTCGCATACTCTCCCCGAACCAAGATGGAATGAATCAACTAACAGTTCGTGCACTATATGTCAGCAGTCAACTACTCGCTCAAGGTAAGGGCTTATGCACAAACTTTTCCTCAACCAGGATGGGCTGAAGCAACTAAAATCTTGTGCGATATATATATATATATATATATATATATATATATATATACATACTAGTACGGTAGCCTGTGTGGCCGGTGGCAACCCCCCAAAAAAACCCCCCAGGCCATGAGGACGAGGTTGGTATGGTTAAATAAAGGGTAACGCCCTTGTATGCCCACCCCCCCCCCCACCCCACCCCCCTCATCCCGTAACACACAGTCAAGAAATCAGCCATCTAGCCCGTGGCACTCAGACAGCGCCCTGCCGCGCCCCCCCACCACACAAACACCACACACAATTATATACCTACATATGACTATGGTGCATGAAGGGTGGGAATCCACACCCTGTGCATACAAAATACCATCACCCCCCCCACCACAACAAACAAACAAACAAAACAAAAACCCAAAAGGCAAAAACAAACAAAAACACCAACAAAAAACAAACAAAACACACAAAAAACCCCAAGACCCCCAACCCAAAACACCCAACAACGAACCAAACACAAAAAAAACCCCCACCAACCAAAGGACACCCCCCAACCCACCACACCCCCCCCCCCCCCTTCCCTGACCTCACTTACCTCACCCACCCCATCCACACGCACTCTCTTTCTCTCACCTTACCCCCCAACACCCTCCCTTCCCCTAACCACCAACACGCACACACAATCTTCTTCTCCCTACCTCGTACCCTTCACTTCACCCTGTAGGATTCAATCGTGCAGAAAGAGGGACCCGCTGTGCTTCGAACCTACCAACATTGCGAGCGCTCAGATTCCGATCGCCCCGAGAACACCGGACCGGTGCAATTGCATGGCTACAAACCTGCAGCTTCGTCTTCTCGTACAGTGCCCCAGTCGAGACTCGGTCAACTCAGAACAGCAAAAATCGCAGCAACGTACTTCATATTCTATACAACGAAAAGAGCTTGCAAAGATGGGATGGTCGTGGCAAGCGCGAGAGTGTCCAGGGGGACTGAATGGCCATGGCGATCTGAACAAAGGTAATTAATCGCAACTGGTTGCCAATCACTACGAATGTGATGCGATGACATGGCAAAAGTGCGCATGCGTGAGATGAATGGTGGCAACGCTCGCAGACAGAGAAAAAAAGCATCACGATATGAAGGTCTGGCTTGATTATGATCCTGGCATAACTCCTCAGGCTGGGCAGCATAGTCTTGGCGCCTGGATTGGTTACCAGCTTCGTGTTCCTCCTCAGGCACAGTAGCTCGTTCCTGACTCCTTGCAAGATTACCAGCATGACGTAGCGCCAGCCAGCGCGGGCATCACGTCGACGCTTGTTGGCTATTCCCCTGTCTTCCTTGCTCTGGCAAGCTCGCTTTGAGCGCTGGCTGGCGGTGTTGCGGGCCCTCCTGCCCATTAGGACCGTTGCCATGCATCATGGTTGCAATATCCGTGAAGAACTGAAAGCTATTATTCCGAGCGCCATGCAAAGCCATATGAGGGTCGGCTGGTGACCTCCGAGGAGAGGATCTTCTGATTCTAAATGTCTTGCCTTCATAGTATCGGAGGCAGTTGTGGACATGCTATGAGCGCGCGCGCTTAGCTTAACGAATCTGTAGTTTTGGTATTTGAAAATTCCGCTAGGCGGGGAGTTGCTAGTTGGGTGAACGAATAGTCGGTTGCAAGTCGGTTTCACTTCGCACGCCCATGGCACGTGGGCACGCGATGATGACACCACCACGACCACCACGACCACCGCGACCATGATTTCTGTATACATATATATATATATATATATATATATAGCCTTCAACTATGTACTCAAGGTAAGGCCTCACGCGCATACTTATCCTCGAAACAGGATGCGCTGAAGCAACAGCTAGTGCGCTACAAGTCAGCCTTCAACTACGCACTCAAGGTAAGCCCTCACGCACATACTTCTCCCCAAACCAGGATGGGCTGAAGCAACTAACAGCTAGTGTGATTTATGTCAGCATTCAACTACGCACTCAAAGTAAGGCCTCACGCACATACTTCTCCCCGGACCAGGGTGGGCTGAAGCAATTAACAGCTAGTGCGCTACAAGTATATAGCCTTCATCTACGCCCTCAAGGTAAGACCTCACGCACATCCTTCTCCCCAAACCAGGATGGGCTGATGCAGCTGCTAGTGCGATACATGTCAGCATTCAACAATGCGCCCAAGGTAAGGCCTCACGCACATACTTCTCCTCGAACCAGGATGGGCTGATGCCGCTGCTAGTGCAAGACATGTGAGCCTTCAACTACACGCTCAAGGTAAGGCCTGTCATAGTTCACCCCAAACCAGGACGTGCTGAAGCAACAGCTAGTGCTATATATCATATATGTCAGCCTTCAACTACGCACTGAAGGTAAGGCCTCACGCACATACTTCTCCCCGAACCAGGATGGGCTGAAGCAACAGGTAGTGCGCTACAAGTCTAAAGCCTTCAACTACACGCTCAAGGTAAGGCCTCATGCACATACTTCTTCCCGAACCAGGATGGGCTGAAGCAACAGCTGGTACGCTACAAGTCTAAAGCCGTCAACTACACGCTCAAAGTAAGGCCTCGTGCCCATACTTCTCCCCGAACCAGGATGGGCTGAAGCAACAGCTAGTGCGCTACAAGTCTAAAGCTGCCAACTACACGCTCAAGGTAAGGCCTCATGCACATACTTCTTCCCGAACCAGGATGGGCTGAAGCAACAGCTGGTACGCTACAAGTCTAAAGCCGTCAACTACACGCTCAAAGTAAGGCCTCGTGCACATACTTCTCCCCGAACCAGGATGGGCTGAAGCAACAGCTAGTGCGCTACAAGTCTAGCTAAAGCCTTCAACTACGCACTCAAGGTAAGGCCTCATGCACATACTTCTCCCCGAACCAGGATGGGCTGAAGCAACAGCTGGTACGCTACAAGTCTAAAGCCCTCAACTACACGCTCAAAGTAAGGCCTCATGCACATAGTTCTTCCCGAACCAGGATGGGCTGAAGCAACAGGCAGTGCGCTACAAGTCTAAAGCCGTCAACTGCACGCTCAAGGTAAGGCCTCGTGCACATACTTCTCCCCGAACCAGGATGGGCTGAAGCAACAGGCAGTGCGCTACAAGTCTAAAGCCCTCAACTACACGCTCAAAGTAAGGCCTCGTGCACATACTTCTCCCCGAACCAGGATGGGCTGAAGCAACAGGCAGTGCGCTACAAGTCTAAAGCCGTCAACTGCACGCTCAAAGTAAGGCCTCGTGCACATACTTCTCCTCGAACCAGGATGGGCTGAAGCAACAGCTAGTGCGCTACAAGTCTAAAGCCGTCAACTACATGCTCAAAGTAAGGCCTCATGCACATACTTCTCCCCGAACCAGGATGGGCTGAAGCAACAGCTAGTGCGCTACAAGTCTAAAGCTGCCAACTACATGCTCAAAGTAAGGCCTCATGCACATACTTCTCCCCGAACCAGGATGGGCTGAAGCAACAGCTAGTGCGCTACAAGTCTAAAGCTGCCAACTACACGCTCAAAGTAAGGCCTCGTGCACATACTTCTCCCCGAACCAGGATGGCCTGAAGCACCAGTTAGTGCGACACATGTCTATAGCCTTCAACTACACGCTCAAAGTAAGGCCTCGTGCACCTACTTCTCCCCAAACCAGGATGGGCTGAAGCAACAGCTAGTGCGACACATGTCTATAGCCGTCAACTACGCGCTCAAGGTTATTACTTTCATACTGCTCCCAAAAAACAATTGATAAACAAAGGCAACTTGTCATGACCATTGAATTGCTCAAGGAACATCTCTGCGCTATCTTCAAAGAGAAAAAATGCACCATCTCTCAGCATGAAAAAAAAGAAAACTCATAATAAAAAAAGGAAATGAAAATGTGCACTAGCATGAAAATCCTTCTTTGAACAAGAAAATGGCCCACCACCCCCTGCCCCACCCCTCCTCCAACCCCACCTCACACCACCCCTCTTCCACCCCTCCTACAACCAACACCAACCCTCATTCGTCCCACACCACCCCACCCCTCCTCCACCCCACCCCAACCCTCCTCCAACCCACACCACACCACCCCTCTTCCAACCCACACCACACCACCCCTCCTCCAACCCACACCACCCCTCCTTCAATCCACACCATAACCACCCCACCCCCACCACACCACACCCCTTCATCACACCCACCACACCCCTCCACCCTCCATATCCACCCCACCAAAATCCACCCCACCCTCCATCACCACCCCACCATCACCATTACACTCTCCATCACCACCGCACCATCACCACCCCACCATCACCATTACACTCTCCATCACCACCGCACCATCACCACCCCACCATCACCACCCCACCATCACCACCACACCATCACCACCACACCCTCCATCACCACCACACCCCACACCTTCACCACACCCTCCATCACCACCACACCCTCCATCACCACCACACCCCACACCTTCACCCCACGCTCCATCACCACCACACTACACCCCTCCACCACACCCTCCATCACCTTGCCACCACAACATAACCTCCATCAACCCTTCTTCCAACCCTCCAACACACCCTCCAACACCACCCCACCTCCCACCTTCTACCTACGCCCTCCAAGAACACTTCTCACGACCTCCCACCGTCTACCTACGCCCTCCAAGAACACTTCTCACGACCTCCCACCGTCTACCTACGCCCTCCAAGAACTCTTCTCACGACCTCCCACCCCCCACCTCCCACCTTCCACCTATGCTTCAAGGTACACCTGCGCTCTAATATGAACCTGGATGAGGACTTGCGAACGGAGTTAGCTCCCATTTTGAAGGCGGAGGAGTTGGAAGCTGCACTTGCCGATCTGCACCCGCCCAACCACCTCCTCTTCGTCATGTCTCAGGTGCGCACACACCTGCATACACACTCTCAAACACATACACTTACACACACCCACCACTCCACCCCCCCCCCCCCCCCCCAACCACCTCCTCTTCGTCATGCCTCAGGTGTGCACACACCTGCATACACACTCACCTACACACTCTCACACACATAAACTTACGCACACCTTCCTACCCCCCCCAACCACATCCCCCTTCGTCATGTTATTTGTCATTTATTTGTACACACACCTGCAGACACGCTCACTTACACTCTCTCACACACACACACTTACTGACACACACATTCCTACCCCCACCACCACCACCACCACCACCAATACCACCACCAACGATCTCCTATTCGTCATGTCTCAGTTATTTGTACACCCACCCACACCTGCATGTATATGAATCGCACCCCAGAGGTTTAAATTAGCTCATGTTATTTGTACGCACACCTTCCCACACACACCTACACACACCTACACACACACCTACACACACACCTACACGCACACTCTCACACACACACGCTGACACACACAACCCTTCCTACACGCGCTCACACACTCAGATTGTGATGCGAGCTGACCTACCCACCATCCAAGGTGCTAGGATGGATGAGAATCTCACGACCTTCAGCGACATTCTAGGGGCGACTGAAAGGATTCTAAGGTGCCCCCTCCCCCTGTCGTACACCCGTCACACGTCAAGATGCCTGTGTGTGTGGCTGATGCTGCTCCCCTTAGCAATTGTGGGGGACTGTGGGTGGCTGACAGTGCCGGTGGAAGCTTTTGTGGCTATGGTCATGTTGGGGATTGAGGAGATCGGCGTTCAGATTGAAGAGCCGTTCTCTGTCCTGTCTCTCGAGTCTATCTGCAATCTGTCTGCAGCCAATAACAAAAGCTTGTACGAGCAACAAAGCAGGGTACAAAGCATTGTGCATGGCTCATAATCAGGGATCCCCCCCCACACACACCACCACCACCACCACTATATGTAGCGATCACTACTTGTTACCCTGTTTTGGCCTAAATTGCCACTATAAAGACCCCCCACCACCACCACCACCACCACACACACACACAAAAAATAACACACAATAACACACAATAAAGACCCCCCACCACCACCACCCCCCCCCACCACCACCACCACCACCACACACACACACAAACAATTGCCCCTAAAAAGCTATTAAAAGCTTTAAAACGCTATTTCTGGAGAAGGCCTACAACCATCAAGCTAAATAAAACCCATTTTCATGTTTGAAAGCAAACTGCTCTTGTGTACCCCTTGACCTGGTGGTTGATGCTGCTTCCCTGGAGATCTGCCCAGTTTGGTAGCAGCAACGCTGTGCAAAATTATTCATTTGTTCGTTGTCTGGAGCTTATACAAATTAGGAAAATGTTCGTTATCTGGATAAGATAAAAACAATTAATATGGTCGTTATCTGGAGCTTAATAGAATAATAGTTACATGTGTATATACTCCTGAATAGGTGGTTGTCCCCAGTGCAAGCAAATGGGCTATCCCCCTCAACCCCACGCCGCACAACAAGGCGTACTTTTTTGGATACGCATGAATGCGTCTAGCCGTCTGCAGAATCTGTTCGTTCCCCCGAGTGGCGGAAGCGAGAGAGCATATATATCAAAGTATGCGTGTATGAAGACCGGGATTCGATTATAGGAAGTTTGTAGTTTGGAGATGTTGTGTAACACAGTCCCTTTCAGTGATATACGATGGTCTAGTGGTAGACCACATCGCTTGAGGCTGAAGAGTCGTAAGTTCGACTCCCCCTTCGGTTGCTCTTGGCGTTGCAGGTCGTTGAGATGTTGTGTATCACCTGCTCTGCCAATATGTATCATGGACAAGTCTTTAAACTGTCTCATCCGCTTAGTATGCTCCATGGTAGGTACTTCAGTAATCAAATGGCCCAATTGGCCAGCGCTTTAGCGCACTTGAAAACAAAAAACTGCGCTTTGCAGTGCAAAAAGCGCAAGAATTGCCTGCAGCGCCCACCAACGGGGTTGCAAAAAACTGCGCTTAAAGCGCAGAGTGGCTCAAAAGGGCAAAAGCGCGCGCTTTGAATTACCCTGGTATGCTGATACCATGCTCCCTGTTTTGTGCGGCATCACATAGGAGGGCTTAGCATTGGAAGACGGTGAGCAACCCAGCCTCACAGAGTTGGCTGGAAAACATGTAAAAATCCAATCCTTTTTTTCGATATTGTTACCGTGCATATTCAGCATAAATCAATGCCGAGACGGTACAGCACCGGGGCAGCTAGACAGTTTTATAATGTTATTGTCCGATACGTCGGACTCTGAGTCGGCATAATGCATACCGGGTCCTGGTGCCCCTGGTCCCGAGTTGCCTGCCGCCAGGCCATAGGCTAGCTATGGCCTGCACGGGTTTGCAGGATCTTCCTCCTGCTCCCGTCTTCCATATAGTCGCACTCGCAGTGCCCTTAACTCTCTTCACTTCAGTCTTTACTGTGTAACAACTCTATCCATTGAAAGGTCATAGGCCCGACCGCTAAAACCCCTAAGACAACGCCACTGCGCCTGTGCCAAGCGGACATTCAGCCCTGCACAAGGTGATAGTTTTCCCTCTGACTTGCTCGACGGCTTGAGTACCATACTGCTTTTGGCCCTGGATTGCCTACGCTTGTCGTGAGGAATCTACTCATGCGCTGCCTCGCCTACTGCCCACGCAACAGTTGTTGCCTCTACTTTCCGTCCAAGACGCCCCGTAGACGCAGTCCAGAAGTCTCAGTACATCCCAGAAGTGAGTTGCACTACACATTAGATCACACACAGCGTTGAACAATCCTCTGAGATTGTTTGTGCCAAGGAGATATTCAGCCCTGCACACCATCGTCAACCCCCCTCCCCCCCCCCCTCCCCCCCTGCAACTATAATCACCATTTCAGAACAACAGGATCCCTTCGGATCCCCCTTCGCTGTCAACACTCCCTCACCACTACCTCCAAACCGCACGACCAAGACTGAAGACCGACAAGCTTCACATCCGAATTACCCACTGGCCGGTTTATTAACTCGGTGTGAAAGCGGACAAGACCCCAAGACCCCAGCGCCGCGACAGACAAGATGGCAACAGTAGTCAAGCCCCCTGCCTTCATCTTCGATGGCAGTTCTACAGTTCCCTGGCTCAAGTTTGGACCCTTCCTGCTCCGCTATCTCAGATCCCACCCAGGATGCATGGCGATCACCATTGACGCAACGATGGACCAACCCCCAAATGGGAAACCAGCAACAGGTGACGAATACCCGATGGAAGACACTCATTACCCGAATGCTGACCATGCTGATGCGACTATTGCGAGCCGTGCTGTTCCCCACCGCATCTCAGCCGTAAAGAATGCTGTAGCTCTCAATGAAATCCTCAGGCACTGTTCAGATCCCATCCAACAGTCTATCCTTGCAAACACTGACGTTGCTGCCAAAGCCTACAGGTTCATGAGAGTTACCTATGGAGAGCGCAATTCTGACCTGGAGACAAGTGCTGTGAGATCCATGTACAATCTCAGCATGACCTCCTCTGAACCCCTGCAGGTCTATCTCTCAAGGAGATATGAGTTATACTCCTTGCTTCCCCAAGTAAATGGAGTCAGCAACTCTTCCATCCCTGCTTTTATCAGCATCATTGTGCAGGGACTATCAACCCGCCCGGAGTACAGTGGATTCAGATCATCCTACCACAACTCTGTCTGCCCTGATTTTGCATCCTTGCAGACACAGATCATTAGGTACCAAGTCTCCAACCAGATCTCTGACAGCATCATCTCCCCTGAAGAGACTGATCACATGGCAGGTGCTGCCTTCAAAGGAAGACCAAGGAAGGACCGTGTGCCATCAGCCCAGATGACCTGCTGGAACTGTGGTGGTTTTGGCCACAACTCCGTTATGTCATTATGTGTGTCACTGTGTCAGTGCTGACACCAACTTGGCACACAGACCTGCATGTACATCTGCTACCAGAGGCTCCCCATCACCACCTGCACGTGGTGACCCAGCCAGGAGGTCCTCCAGCAAATATAAATCTCCAAAGAGGGACACCAGAAGCTCCACCAAGGATCCCAAGAGTTACAGCCGCCGTGACAACAGCAGACATGCACATGTTGCTGATGATGACTGTTCCACGTCCCAGTCTACCACATACAATGAGGATGAGCATAACTTCATGGCACTGGCAATGATTGATGGACCCCAGCCCCTTCAGTATGCTGATTCACCAAGAGGCAAGTCCACACCCTTGTCCCTGCCACATGCTCCCTTGGATGACAATGCTTTCTTTGGCCCCATGAGTAATGAAGATGCCTGTCTTTTAGAGCTGGCTGACAGCACTACTTATGATGACATGCCAGAACTTACCTCCAGCTCTGCTGACAGTGATGATGATGATGATGATGATGATGATGATGATGATGATGATGATGATGATGATGATGATGATGATGATGATGATGATGATGATGATGATGATGATGATGATGATGATGATGATGATGATGATGATGATGATGATGATGATGATGATGATGATGATGATGATGATGATGATGATGATGATGATGATGATGATGATGATGATGATGATGATGATGATGATGATGATGATGATGATGATGATGCAATTATGATGATGATGATGATGATGATGATGATGATGATGATGATGATGATGATGATGACCATGAAGGCCCTGCTTACCCTAGCACTGATGATGACAGTGACTTTGATCCTTCCTACCAGACGACAGCCCTCCAGACAGAATGGCTTTTAGACTGTGCAGCTCATTCCCACTGCACGAGTAACCCCTTCAACTTGTATGACATTCAGGATCTTCCCCAGCCTGTTAGGCTGCAATTGGCTGACCTTGGAGCACCTCCTCTCCTCTGCCTCCAGAAGGGGAAAGCTCACATCAGAGGGCATAGAGGCTCTCTGATCATCCTCAACGATGTACTTCTTGCTCCTCCCATGACAACAGCCAACATTATCAGCATGAATGCAGCACACATAATCTCTCCAAACCTCCAAGTTCACATGTCCAGTGCTGCTGCTACTCTCTCCATCCCTTCCATCAAAGGACCCAAGGTGCTTTTCTCCTGCCCCAAAAGGCATGGTCTCTACTTCACTAGCACTCCTAGGACCCCTTCTTCCCCAACCACTCTCCCAGTCTTCACTCTCTCATCCCCATGCCCTCCCTCCCCCGTGGTCCTCATGATGATCACCCAGTCTGCTCTGCAGTACAATGATGACTTTTCTGGCAGCTACTCCACTCCCCCTGCCTGCAACAACAGCTCTGGTAGCCTTCCTGATCTGGCAACTGCAAATGGTGATGATGACCTGCCTGACCTCGAACATGTCTGTTCACCATCCCTGCTCCAGTCAGACAATGGGGGGTAATTCACATCACACCAACAGCCACATCAGAATGATCTCTACACAACTTCCTCACATGACTTCATCCCAGATCCTGCCTACTCTACCACCCCTATCCAGCAACTTTCCACTATTCCCTTTGATGACCTCGGCAACCTGACAGAAGCACAAGCCAGAATAATAGAGATGGACCTCATGCTAGATCAAGCCAGGACTGCATATGAAGATGGCCCATGCCCCATTGATGGACAAGGCTCTTCCACCCAGTCTGAGCTCTCACAAGCCCTTAAGTTTGACCAGTGGATTCCCTTAGCTACTTCCCCCTCCCCTGATCAGCCCCTCCCTCATGTCAACATGAACACCTGCCCAGTCCACTTCCTTAACAACTCTGGCCTCTCCAGGACCAGGTTTGGAACCCTCCTGGCCACCCTCAACAACTCTTCTTCCTCCCTTAGAGCCCTTAGCATCAGACCTAGACAGCCTGTCCCTACTCTCATCAGCCAGTTCACCACCAAGTTCCCCACCCTGCTAGCATCTGAGCAGCACAAATTCCCCAGCAGACAAATGCGCAGCAGTCCTTCATCAGTCTGTGGACCCATCCTCAAGCACATCAACAGACTGCAGCACATGGTCCACACCTACCCCACCGTCTCTACAGCTGACAGGCCCACCCTCCAATAATGGGCCATCTGCCTGCAAGCAGCCATGGTCCAAGCACATGCAAGAGTCCTGAAAACCTGGCCCAAGATGCTCATGGATCCCATCAGCTGTGTGTACCCTGGAGGCAAATCAATCTGTGTCAACAACCTCAGCATGCACTAGAACCCAATGGATTTCTTGTTCATCAACATGCTAGACACCCCTAGAATGTCTAAGAGGTCCTTTTCCACCCTGCCTCCTAGGAAAAATCCACCAGCAACTTGAGCTTGATGGATACCCAGCATCTGGCACCTAAATCTGCCCCTATAGTTTCTTGCTCTCTGTTGTTTTAGCTATGAACACTCTAGGATTAAATCTTGTACTGCCTCCTGTACTGGTGTCTTGTACTGCTTCATGTACTGATACTTTTTAGATTCTCTTATGGTTACTGCAAAATGCCTGCAACACTCTAATTTAGGATGCTCCTAAATTATGGGGGGACTCGCACAGACATCTTGTCTAACCTTGTTTCCCCTACCTCGAATTATGCACTTGTCTCGTAACCAAGTAAGCTCGCAACTCTGCAGCTACTTTTCTCCCCTCCCAGCAGCATCACTGCTACTTAGCCTGCAGCCTATCTGCAGTTTCCTTCCAGCTTCCTGGCAGCTCCCCTGCAACCTAGCTTGCAGCCTATCTGCAGTTTCCTTCTAGCTTCCTAACTCGCAGCCTCCCTGCAATCTAGCCTGCTGCACCCTGACATTACTATAAAGACCCCTGTTAATGTGCCCTACCCCTTAGGATCATGTCCTGGATAATTTATTATTTTTAGTCCTTCATGTCAGCCCTTAGCAGCCTCTCTTAAAGTTGTATCAGCCTTTACATTATTATTTTCTTATGCCCCTCAGTTAATTCCAGGGATTCTTGAAGCTCAAGAATACCTTGCATTGGGGGGGATGTTATTGTCCGATACGTCGGACACTGAGTCGGCATAATGCATACCGGGTCCTGGTGCCCCAGGTACCGAGTTGCCTGCCGCCAGGCCATAGGCTAGCTGTGGCCTGCACGGGTTTGCAGGATCTTCCTCCTCCTCCCGTCTTCTATATACTCGCACTCGCAGTGCCCTTAACTCTCTTCACTTCAGTCTTTACTGTGTAACAACTCTATCCATTGAAATATAATAGAGAGGGTTTAGGAAACATACACTTTCGAACCTGATCCAAGAGGTGAACTCCAAAAAGCGAAAGAAAAAGCTTGTAAAAGGGCCCGACAAAAACAGAGCGAACAAGCTGGACAGTTGTATAACAGTGAGGGTTAAGGCAAATACAAACCTCAGAACCTGGTCCGAGGTTTTTTTATCATTCCAATGTACACGTGCGAGCAGGGATCCTTTACTCCTCTAGCGGCACATACGTGTTATGACGGATACCCGTTTTGACGAATGGCTCAATGGCAGAGCTCCTTGAACGAAGGAGGTGCTGGGTTCGAATCCCTACGGGTGCACTCTAGTGTATCCAAGTTGAAGTTCAAGTTAGTGTTCGCGGTCGCTGTCAATCGCTATGGTAGCTTTGTCCAAGTAAAGTAGCAGCCTGTTATCTACCGCCGTAAGATGGGATTCCCTTAATATCACTCCCCACTAGGCGTTATCATTGATCAGGTTGGAAGCGGCCGCGATCACTAAAGCGCACCCGTAGGGATTCGACGAGCTCCCGGCTCCCTCTTCATTCAACAAACTCTACCATTAAGCCATTCGTCGAAACGGGGATCATTTTCTTGTATGTATGTCACAGTCCAGCAGTAGCCAACTAGCCTCCCCAACCTCAAATAATCAAATTTGCCCAGTCTGGAGGGCAGTATGGTCCAGAGCACTGCGGCGTCATGTCTCTTGATATAGAGCCCCTTGAAAGTCCGGTGTTTGCAGCCCGCCAGGATGTGGCCCGCTCCGTCCTCACAGGTGTGGCAGATGGGGCATCTGGAGGGCGGTATGTATGGTCTAGACACCGTTGTTAGAGGTCACGGCAACTGGAGTTTGAGCTCCAGACACCGTTGTTAGAGGTCACGGCAACGGGAGTTTGAGCTCCAGACACCGTTGTTAAAGGTCACGGCTACGGGAGTTTGAGCTCCAGACACCGTTGTTAAAGGTCACGGCAACGGGAGTTTGAGCTCCAGACACCGTTGTTAAAGGTCACGGCAACGGGAGTTTGAGCCCAACTTCCGGACGACAGTGGGCGTCTCGAGTCCGTTCTTTCGAGGGCGGTGGTGTTCCACTGCCAGGGCAAGTCCCACTTGTAACCTTTTGTCAGCGTGAACTACTAGGACACGAGTACCTTATTGGCATCTGATCAGGGTAAGTATCAAGGTAAGTATATATTGCGCTCGAGACTTTGGCCAAGAGCATGTCTGCCTCAGCGACGGGTTGGGAAAAAAGTATTACACGGATGTAACAATTTCAATTTATATAGACTGTTTGTCTCGGTCTGGGGGACCATTTACAGGCACTCTCTGATATAATATCTGGTCCCATCAAATCGAAAGGGTACGACGGAGGATCAGAGATCAGATTTTACTACACACCAAAGTGTACTGCGCTATGTATGCATATGTTGTTACAGTCCAGGGGCAGCCACATAGGCTCAAATGACTTTCCCAACCATGCTATCAGGAGGGTCTACAACGTAAGAAACACTGATGAACTGAACCCCAACTGACGGGGGCCCTAAACTCGTTCTACAGTGATAATTTAATTCTGCGAGTACAATGTTTCGTACGGTTTGATGTCCAAGATAGGAACAACAGTTTGAGCAAGACCCAAACCCTCACTAGCATACTGCAGGATTCCACAGTCTGAATAGTTGGCATCGCCGTCAGCGGGGCCAGGGGGCATAATGGGAAACAATATCACACCGTCAGCTCCCCAGGTTGTGTCCCACTGGTTCAGCCCAATCCAGCACTCGTTGGCTTCGATGGTGCCGTCCGCCATGGGCAACTGCAATAAAAACAGAGGGCAGCATCAGCATTAGCAAAAGCAAATAGCAGCAGTTGTTCAAGAGTTCAGGATAATCCAACAGTCCAGGGTGATGGCTTGGTCAATGTCACTATGACCTAGTTCAGCAGTGCAATAAGTCCATGCCAAATCACCATCGCCACCACCATCAGTATTATCGTCATCATTAGCACCACCACTACCACCACCATCACCATACAAGCCACCAGCTGGCAATTTTGGCACTGCTGGAAGTCCTTGCCAAATCACCATCACCACAATCATCATCATCACCACCACCATCATCATTACCTTGTGGCATTGACCATTACCACCACCACCATCATAATCATACTATCACCACTACCATCACCATCATAACCATACCACCACCACTACCACCATCATACCACCATACCAAGCCGCCACCACCACCATCATAACCATACCACCACCAACATCACCAAGCCACTAGCTCAAACCAAGCCACCAACTCAAACCACTACAAGCCAGCCACCAGCCACCAGCTCAAACCAAGCCACCGACTCAAACCACAACAAGCCAGCCACCAGCTTCAACCAAGCCACCAACTCTAACCACTACAAGCCAGCCACCAGCTCAAACCAAGCCACCACCACCACCACCACGATACAACCCACTATCTAAATTGCTTATCTGACAAGGCTCCCAGCCCATGATGATGATAGCATGGTCAGTGTCGATTTGTCACTGCAGCAAGCCCATGCCAAATCATCACCACCATCATCATTACCACCACCACTACCACCACCATACAAGCCACCATAATGATGCTAGTTTTGTCAGTGTCAATTTTGGCACGGCAGAAAGTCCATGCCAAATTACCATCACCACCATCATCATCATCACCACCATCACCACCATCATTACCTAGTGGCATTGACCATTACCACCACCACAACCACCATTATAACCATTCCAACACCACAACCATGATAAAAGCCACCAGCTGGTGATTACCACCACCACCATCACCACCATCATTATTATCATCATTATCATTACCACCACCATACCACTATACCAAATCACCACAACCACCATCATCATAACCACCACCACCATCATACAAGCCACCATCTCAATTGCTTACCCCACAAGGCTCTCATCCCACGATGATGATAGCATGGTCAGTGTCGATTTTGGCGCTGTGGTAAGTCCATGCCAAATCATGCATCACCACCACCATCACCACCATCATCATTATCATTACCATCACCATACCACTATACCAAGCCACCACCACCACCATACCACCACCGCTACCACCACCATACAAGCCCCCAGCCCCATTGCGTACCCCACAAGGCCTCCAGCCCACGATGATGATAGCAGCGTCAGTTTTGATCTTGGCACTGCAGTAAGTCCTCGCCAAATCATCACCACCACCATCACCACCATCATTATTATCATCATTATCATTACCACCACCATACCACTATACCAAGCCACCAGCACCACCATACCACCACCGCTACCACCACCATACAAGCCCCCAGCCCAATTGCGTACCCCACAAGGCCTCCAGCCCACGATGATGATAGCATGGTCAGTTTCGATCTTGGCACTGCAGTAAGTCCAAGCCAGATTCTGGGCAGCGACTGATTTGACAGAAGGGATGCCATTGGAACCATCGCTCTGCCAGGAGTTTGCATCGATACCAATACTGACGGCACCATAGTTGGTCAATGCATTCTTGATGTCATCTGCTGTGGCCAGGTGGGCATAGCCCACGAGGTGGGTGTTGAAGCCACCCACTGGTTCTCTGAGGGTGCAGGTGAGGTTGAGTGTGAGTGTGAGAGAGGGACACAGATTGTGTGAAGAGATTGGTGGTGGTGGCGGTGGTGCTGGGAGTGCTTTCCCACAGGGCGGGTGTTGAAGCCACCCAGTGGTTCTCTGAGGGTGGAGGTGAGGGTGGAGGTGAGGGAGGAGGTGAGGGTGAGGTTGAGGGTGAGAGAGGGACAAAGATTGTATGAAGATATTGGTGGTGGCGGTGGTTGCAGTGGTGGTAAGGTGGGCATACTGACAAGGCGGGTGTTGAAGCCACCTACTGGTTCTCTAAGGGTTCAAGTGCGGTTGAGGGTGGAGGTGAGGATGGAGGTGAGGGTGAGTGTGAAGGCGAAGCTGAGGATGAAGGTGAGGGTGGAGGTGAGGGTGAGGGTAGAGAAGGTGGAGGTGGGTGAGAAGGGGCAGGGAGGGGGTAGCGACAGCGGTGAAGACTGAGGTGGAAGTGGAGATAGTGGAGCTGGGTGGAAGTGAGGAGGGTCGCCACAAAGGCTGAGGTAAGGAGGAAGACGGGTTCGGAGAGGTGGAGGTGAGGGGTTTAGAGGGGGTGAGGGGGGGACAAGGGGGGAGGGGTGGTGGGAGCGTGGCAGGTGAGAGTTATGGGCGAGGGTGGGGTGAAGTGAGGGTGGAGGT
The DNA here is from genome assembly GCA_013435795.1 of Chlamydomonas sp. ICE-L. Taxonomy (NCBI): domain Eukaryota; kingdom Viridiplantae; phylum Chlorophyta; class Chlorophyceae; order Chlamydomonadales; family Chlamydomonadaceae; genus Chlamydomonas; species Chlamydomonas sp. ICE-L. The sequence continues at coordinate 18,832,525 of JACBWV010000223.1, forward strand.
GGATGTTGAGGGGTGAGGAGTGAGGTGGAGGTGGAGGGTAGGGGTGGACGTGAGTTAGAGTTGAAGGTGGAGGTGAATTGTTTGGGAGGGGTATGGGGAACGGGGTGAGGGGGTGGTTATGGGGTGGTGTGTGAGGTAGAGGAAGCAGGTGAGTGGCGTGAAGTTGAAGGATGTGGGAAGGTGATGTTAGAGGGTGAGGTTGAGTGTGTGAGAGGAGGCGACAAAGCTGAATGAAGATGATGCTGTTGTTGGTGGGCGGTGGTGTTCCCCCCAAGCGGGTGTTGTGCCCACGTCACCCACTGGGTTCAGCACGGCGTGGAGCGTGAGGGTTTGAGCTGTGACGGTGATGAGAGGGACTAAAAAATGTATGAAGATATGTTCCTGGTTGGTCGAGCCGCGTGGTGTTCCAAGGTGGGCATGCCTCAACAAGGGGGTATTGAAGACCACCAGTAACTTTATTTGCGTCTGTTCTAACCGCCTGCCCCTGTTGATAGTGATGTTTGAGGGTGGAGGTGTGATGGATTTTACGTGTAGATGGTCCGTTATCTCCGACGCGGTGCGAAGGTTGCACCGGAGGTGAACGCGTTAAGTTCGGCCCGTGCTGGGTTGGGGGCTGGTAGCATTGGAGTGTGGAGTCCTTTCCGTTGAGCTTGTCCTTTAGTTTCTTTCGTCTTTCGTGACCTGTGGAAGACGCTCCCCGTCGCCCAGTGATTCCGAGGCTGTCTTTCGCCCTTCTTCTTTGAGGCGGCTCGTGTAAGTTTTGAGGGTCGTCTCGCTACTGGTTCTGTTTGTGTTTTGCTATCCGCCGTGTGAGTGGGTGCACGCGTTCCGTGAACGCCTTTTGTTGCCCGACCGATGTTCCCTTTCGGAATTGGCCCTTAGTGAACCTTCCCTCCCCCCCGCACGCTTTTCTGGGCCCTTCGTGTTTTTGAGAGGGACAAAAGAGTGTATCGAAGAGATGTCCGGTCAGGTCGGTGGTGGTTCCCCACAAGGCTGGGGGCATAGCTACTTACAGCCAGTGAACAACACACACAAAGCCCCCCCCCCCCCCCCCCACAAACACACACCCAAGTCCAATCAACCATACACCAATCAACGTCCCAACACAAACACACGATAGGCACAATACCCCCCTATCAACCACACACCAGCCAAGCCCCAATCACAAACACACACTCCACCCCTACCCCCAAATCAACCACACTCAAATGGCAAAGTCCAGCACCCCACATAAGACACACACGAACTCCAATCACCCCCCACCCCCCACCCCACCCCCGGGCCCCCCCACCCCTACCACAAACCATCACATCACCTTCACATGCAAAGTCCAGCGCACCCCGAACACACACACACCCGTACAACTCACCAACAACAGTCCCCCCCTTCCCCCACCCACCCCACCCCAATCAGCAACACTACATGCAAGTCAGCCACCCCTAGCACTACGTACACCACCCCACCTGCCATCACAACCTCAGCCCCCCCCCCCCCCATCTTAATCACACACACTTAAACACCACCCTCAATCCCCCCCTTCCCCCAATCACACACACTAAACCCCCACCCCAATCAAACCACATACATGCAAAGTCCGGCCACCCCAGCATACGGCTGATCGCTGAGGGTTGGGACCAGGCCTCCCGTTTGGATAATGAATTCAAATGCATTAATAGCAAAGCTTCCGTCGCAACCTCCATTTAGCACCCCCGACTCAGGGGGCGAGGTCGCTGGCGTGCAAGACGTGATGTACTGCTCCGAAAGGTACACTTTTTGCGTTCGCTTGGATTGTACGTAGATCGCGGCCTCGAGCGCCCCGATCGCAGAGAAGGCCCAGCAGGTACCGCATGCCATCTGGTTTTTTACATCAGTGATAGCCGTCCCAAGCAAAGAGAAAGAAGAGGGATTGGACGATACCATGGGGCCAGGCGTGTAGTCAAAAATCACATGGGGATAAAGCGTCTGGGTATGGGAAGGTGGGGTGGATGAGAGTAAGGAGGGGTGGGTAAGGGCGTAAGGGTGCATGCCATCTGTGTTAATATATCGGTGATGGCTGAAGTATTAATAGCAAGTAATTTTGGCGGACTCGGGATTCAGCCGCTGAATCAAGCAAAGTGAACCAAGAGGGATTGGACGCTTCTAGGGGGCCAGGTGTGAACTTCAGAACACTGTTTATCTTTTTGGCTAAGAGCAGCAGCTTCTAGGCAGCTCCTTTGGCTGGCTAATCAGCCAAACCTAACGTACACTAGTGCACCTTGAAGCTGACGTATTAAGCTCTCTAACGCTGCTCGCTTATTGAGGCTTCGCCCAGTGGCTGGCTCAGGGAGCTGCCTAGAAGCTGCTGCTGGTAGCCGAAAAGACAAGTTCTATGAAGCATTGCATGTGACATGTGACATGTGAGAAAATGGTGGAGAGTGTTCACGACAGATCAACAGGTGGCAACGGAAGCAAGCTAGTTCTGAGGCCCGTTGGCTGACGTATCAGGCTTCATCGCAGTCATACGGTCGGACAGACAAATGGGTGACCATGGGAGCTTCTGCCCCCTTGAAGAGGGGGCTCCGCCCGAACAGTGGTTCAGTATCGTCAGGGTACTGGGAAGGCAGGGTGGGTGTGAGTATCCCATACACCAATGGTGGTTGGCCCCAGTGCAAGCCACCAGGCCGGCCCCCCTCAACCTCACACCTCGTAATCCCCAGTGCAAGCAAACTAGCTGGCCCCCTAAACCTCACGCCTCGTAATAAGGTGTACTAGATATTTATTTATTTGAGACACGTAATATCAGGTCTTCGAATGTGACATTACCACCACCATCACCATGACCACCACCCACTGGCAGCATTTGTTTTCAAATCTGAAAGTGGGGTTTTCCCAGCTGTATGGTTGAAGGCCTCCTCCAGGGACAGCATTTTTGTGCTTTCTACAGCTTTCTATAGCTTTCTATAGCTTTTTATAGCTTTTTGTAGCTTTTTAGGGCCATTTTTTTTGGGGGGGGGGGGGGGGGGGGTGAAATGTTTTTGTACTTTTTGTATAGCGATAATTTTGCTGAAACGGGGTCAACACTTGCGATCGCTATATATAGCGGGAAACAAAATCACTGCCCAGTGGATTCAATACACCCACTACAAGGTCTTGAATGGTCATGCCATCCCCAAAATATCCAGACCCCTACTGCATTGTAGTGAAGAAAATGTCACCACCACCACCCTCACCACCACCACCTCCACCCACTGGCTTCAATGCACACACTAGGATGTCTTTGATGGTTTCATCATCCCCAAATGATAGGTCTCCCATTGTGCTGTAGCAAAGAAAACATCGCCACCACCACCCACACCAACAACTACACCGCTGCCAACACCAGCACTGTCGTCACCACCACCACCCACTGGCTTCAATGCACATATTAGGATGTCTTTGATGGTTTCATCATCCCCAAATAATAGGGCTCCTTTCTGTACTGTAGCGAAGAAAACATCACCAACACCAATACCGCCATCACCACCACCACCCACTGGCTTCAATGCACACACTAAAATGTCTTTGATGATTTCATCGTCCCCAAATGATAGGTCTCCGTTTGCTGCTGTTGCGAAGAAACATCACCACCACCACAACCACCCTCACCAACACCACCACCGCCATCACCCTCACCACCACCACCCACTGGCTTCAATGCACGCACCATAATGTTTTCGACTGTAATGTCGTCCACAAAAGATCGATCACCCTTTTGTGCTGTAGTGTCGGAAACATCACCACCACCACCCTCACCACCACCAACACCGCTACCAACACCACTACCAACACCAGCACCGCCGTCACCACCACCACCCACTGGCTTCAATTCTATAAACTCCACTAAAAGTTCTTGAATGGTCAAGTCATCCCCAAAATATTCAGCCCCCTTCTAAATTGTTGTGAAGAAATGTCACCACCAACACCCTAACCGCCACCAACACCGCCACCACGACCACCACCGCGATTGCCATGACCACCAACACCCACTACATTCAACGCTGGCACTAGAATGTCTTTGATGGTTACATCAGCCCCAAATGAGAGGGCTCCCTTTGCTGCTGTAATGAAGAAAAGATCACCACCAACACCCTCACCAACACCAACACCAACACCATCGTCACCCTCACCACGACCACCACCGCCACCACCACCACCACCCACTACATTCAATGCTGGCACTAGAATGTCTTTGATGGTTACATCAGCCCCAAATGAGAGGGCTCCCTTAGCTGCTGTAATGAAGAAAAGATCACCACCAACACCCTCACCAACACCAACACCGCCACCAACACCATCGTCACCTTCACCACGACCACCACTGCCACCAACACCACCACCCACTACATTCAATGCTGGCACTAGAATGTCTTTGATGGTCACATCATCCCCAAATGATAGGTTCTTCCATTGCTGCTGTAGCAAAGAAAACGTCACCACCACCACCCTCACCAACACCAACACCGCTACCAACACCAGCACCGCTGTCACCACCACCACCCACTGGCTTCAATGCACACATTAGGATGTCTTTGATGGTTTCATCATCCCCAAATGATAAGTCTCCATTTGCTGCAGTAGTGAAGAAAATATAACCACCACCACCCTCACCAACACCAACACTGCCACCAACACCGTCGTCACCCTCACCATGACCACCACCGCCACCAACACCAACACCGCTACTGCTACCAACACCACTACCAACACCGCCGTCACGACCACTACCCACTGGCTTCAATGCACGCACTAGAATGTCTTCAATGGTTTCATCATCTCCAAATGATAGGGCTCCCTTCGCTGCTGTAGTGAAGAAAAGATCAGCAGCCTGCCACACTGTTTCTTGGCTTGAGTTGACTGACTGCTTTAGGCCACGCCTGTTATTGACTGGGCCCATCTGTACTCCTGGGGGTGGAGGTGGGGGTGGGGAGGGTGAGAGTAGGGGTGAGGGTGGCGGGGGTGAGGGGGGGGGGAGGGTGGGGAGGGAGAGTAGGGGTGAGGGTGGCAGGGGTGGATGGTAGGGAGGGTGGGGGTGGGGGTGGGGAGGGTGGGGGTGAGGGTGGGGGTGGGGAGGATGATAGTAGGGGTGAGGATGGTGGGGGTGGGAGTGGGATGGTGAGGGTGGGGGTGAGGGTGGCAAGGCTGACTGTAGTTGTTGTATTTTTAATTGGAGTTTCCTTATTGCTTATGGCGACGCCTGTTATTGATTGGGCCCGTCTGTACTCCTGAGGGTGAGGGTGGAGGTGGGGGTGGGGAGGGTGAGGGTGGGGATGGGGAGGGGGAGGGTGAGGGTAGGGGTGAGGGTGAGGGTAGGGGTGAGGGTGAGGGTGGCAAGGCTGACTGTAATTTTTGTATTTGTAATTGGAGTTGCCTAGTTGCTTATGGCGATGCCGGCCATTTACAAGGCCCTCCTGTTCTCCTGGGGGGTGGGGGTGGTGAGGGTACGGGTGATGAGGGTGGCGGGGGTGATTTTAATTGTTGTACTAGTAATTGTCATTGGCGTCGCCTAGTTGCTTATGGCGATGCCTGCGATTGACTGGGTCCTCCTGTTCTCCTGGGGGTGGGGGTGGTGAGGGTACGGGTGATGAGGGTGAGGGTGGCGGGGGTGATTGTAATTTTTGTATTTGTAGTTGGAGTTGCCTAGTTGCTTATGGCGATGCCGGCCATTTACAAGGCCCTCCTGTTCTCCTGGGGGTGGGGGTGGGGGAGTGAGGGTGGTGAGGGTTAGGTTGAGGGTGGTGAGAGTTAGGTTGAGGGTGGTGAGGGTGAGGGTTAGGGTGGTGAGGATGGTTGTGAGGGTGGTGGTGGTGGTGAGGGGAGGGGTAGTGGGTGAGGTTGAGGTTGAGGGTGGGGGTGGTGGTGAAGGTGAGGGTGGTGGGGGTGAGGGTTAGGTTGAGGGTGGCGAGGGTGGTGGTGAGGGTGAGGGTACGGGTGGAGGGTACTGGTGGGTACGGGTGAGGGTAAGGGTGGTGAATGTGAGGGTGGTGGTGAGGGTGAAAGTTAGGATGAGGGTGAGGGTGAGGGTGAGGGTGAGGGTGAGGGTGAGGGTGGTGAGGGTGGTGATGGTGAGGGTGGTGAGGGTGAGTGTGGTGACACACACACACCAACATAGGTGCTCTCCTCATCAGCTGGTAGAGGAGCTCGAAGTCCAACGGAAGATGGCAGTCTTATCAACACTGCACCACGGGCCCGCAGGTGTAAGGCACACACATGCGTACACACAAACATACCAACATGGAAATAGCGGCTCTCCACAACAGCCGTTAACGAGCTCGACCTCCTACAGAAGATGGCAGTCTTATGAACACTGCACCACGGGCCCTCAGGCTTAAAGCACACACATGCGTACACACAAACATACCAACATTGACACAGGTGCTCTCCACATCAGCCGGTAGATGAGCTCGAAGTCCAACAGAAGATGACAGTCTTATCAACACTATGACATGCTATACTCTGACAATCTTATTACCACGAATCCTCAGGTTGAAAGCATACATACATACATACATACATACATACATACATTACATACATACACATACCAACTTTGACACATGTTCTCTCTACATCAGCCAGTTGACAAGCTCGGCCTCCTACAGAAGATGGCAGTCTTATCAACACTGCACCACGGGCACTCAGGTGTAAGGCACACACATGTGTACACACACAGATACCAACTTCGATGCAGGTGCTCTCCACAGCCGCGGGCAAACAAGCTCAACCTCCGACAGAAGATGACAGTCTTATCAACATTTTAACCAAGGGTCCTCAGGTTGACAGCACACACAAACACGCATGCACACACACACACGTACAAACATACAAACATACATATCCATATACACACACACATACATACCAACTTCGACACATGTGCTATCCACATCAGCCGGTAGACGAGCTCGACCTCTGACAGCTGCCCTGTCATCATTAAATCCTTGTACCAGGAAAGTCACTGCCGACAAGCTTGACGCGACTCTTTGGGATGAGATCGTACTTGCACCTCCCACAACAAACCGAACCGGCACTTCATTTTTAGCATCCATGTACAAAGTGACATCTCCGTTAAACTCATAGCCTGGCCTGCAGAGTTTATGAGCATTATTAGCCATTGTTAGCAATATAATGGCATGTATCATGTAGAATGCATTTGGCATGTAGGATGTGGTGTGCATGGGGTTAGGCATGTGGCGGGCGTATTGGCATCCATATACATGGTGGCATCTCCATTAAAATTATAGCCTGGCCTGCAGGAAGTAGAAGCATAATTAGCCATTGTTAGCAATATAATAGCATGATAATCATGATAAGATTATAATATAGCATGATGATAATTATCATAATATATTAATAGCATAATAATCATGATAATCATGATAAGCATGATTAGCAATTGTTAGAAATATTGTAAGTATTATTAGCATTATTAGCATTGTTTGGCAATAGTATTAGAATCCATGTACAAAGTGACATCTCCTTCGACTTATAGCCTGGCCTGCAGAAATTATAAGCATTATTCGCAATATTCTGGCATAATTATGGCAAATTATGGAATATTTTTATTATGACATTAAGGCAATAATAATATGGCATTATGGCTCATGGCAACATTATTATTATGACATTATGGCAATAATAATATGGCGTATTATTATTATGACATTATGGCAATAATAAATTATGGCGTATTATTATTATGACATTATGGCAATAATAATATGGCACATGGCAACATTATTATGGCACTATTATGGCCTTATTAGCAATTGTGAGCAATGATATGGCTTATGTACCATGTGGCATGCATTGGGTGCACTTAAGCGTTCGCGGTTGCTGTCAACCGCCATGGTAGCTTTGTCTAAGTTAAGTAGCAGCCCGTTCCCTACCGCCGTACGACGGGGCTCCCTTAATAGCACGCCCCACCAGGCGTTATCATTACTTTTTTATGGCATGTCTCATTTGGGATGCATTTGGCATGTAGGATGCGGTGTGCATGAGGTTAGGCATGTGGCGTGGAAGTGGCAAAATGTAGCGTACAATGTAACATATAATGTAGCGTGCATGTGGATGAGGATGTGGCTGCATTGAGGGTTAGGAATTGTAAGTCTCGGCCATTTAACATGTAGCGTGCTGCGCAGCATGAGGAGGCGTGTGCATGCGGGTAGGATGTGGCATGCAGAGGGTTAGGATGTAAGTGGCCTTTCACATTGTAGCGGGCATGCGGCACGCAAGTGGCATTTCACAGTGTCGCGTGCATGCGGGCATGCAGGATGAGGGGTGCATGAGGGTAGGCAATGTGGCATGCACGAGGGTAGGCATGAGTGGCATTTCAATGTAGAGTGCTGCGGGAGCAAGTGGCATTTTCACGGTCGCGTTGCATGCGGCATGGGATGAGGCGTGGCATGAGGGTGGCAGTGGCAGCATGAGGGTAGGAGTCAGTGCATTTCACATGTAGCGTGCCCGCGGACCACCTGCAAGTGGCATTTCACATGTAGCGTGCATGCGGCATGCAGGATGAGGCGTGCATGAGGGTAGGCATGTGGCATGCATGAGGGTAGGCATGTAAGTGGCATTTCACATGTAGCGTGCATGCGGCATGCAAGTGGCATTTCACATGTAGCGTGCATGCGGCATGCAGGATGAGGCGTGCATGAGGGTAGGCATGTGGCATGCATGAGGGTAGGCATGTAAGTGGCATTTCACATGTAGCGATGCATGGGGGCATGAGTGGATTTCACAATGTAGCGTGCATGCGCTGCAGGATGAGGCTGTGCATTGAGGGTCGGCATGTGGCATGCATGAGGTAGGCAGGTAAGGGCCCGTTCACAATGTAGAGGCATGCGCATTGCAAGTGGCATTTACATGTAAGCGTTGCATGCGGCCTGCGGATGAGGCGTGCATGAGGGTATGGCATGTGGATGCATAGGGTAGGCATTAAGTGGCATTTCACATGTAGCGTGCATGCGGCATGCAAGTGGCATTTCACATGTAGCGTGCATGCGGCATGCAGGATGAGGCGTTGCATGAGGGTAGGCAATGTGGCATGCATGAGGGTAGGCATGTAAGTGGCATTTCACATGTAGCGTGCATGCGGCATGCAGGATGAGGCTTGCATGAGGGTAGGCATGTGGCATGCATGAGGGTAGGCATGTAAGTGGCATTTCACATGTAGCGTGCATGCGGCATGCAAGTGGCATTTCACATGTAGCGTGCATGCGGCATGCAGGATGAGGCGTGCATGAGGGTAGGCATGTGGCATGCATGAGGGTAGGCATGTAAGTGGCATTTCACATGTAGCGTGCATGCGGCATGCAAGTGGCATTTCACATGTAGCGTGCATGCGGCATGCAGGATGTGGCGTGCATGAGGGTAGGCATGTGGCATGCATGAGGGTAGGCATGTAAGTGGCATTTCACATGTAGCGTGCATGCGGCATGCAAGTGGCATTTCACATGTAGCGTGCATGCGGCATGCAGGATGTGGCGTGCATGAGGGTAGGCATGTGGCATGCATGAGGGTAGGCATGTAAGTGGCATTTCACATGTAGCGTGCATGCGGCATGCAGGATGTGGCGTGCATGAGGGTAGGCATGTGGCATGCATGAGGGTAGGCAAGTATGTGGCATTTCACATGTAGCGTGCATGCGGCATGCAGGATGTGGCGTGCATGAGGGTAGGCATGTGGCATGTAGGATGGGGCATGTAGGATGGGGCATGCATGAGGGTAGGCATGTGGTGGGTGGGCGATCTACATGCTTGTGGGTAGGCATGTGGTGGGTGATCTACATGCTTGTGGGTAGGCATGTGGTGGGCGATCTACATGCTTGTGGATAGGCATGTGGTGGGCGATCTACATGCTTGTGGGTAGGCATGTGGTGGGCGATCTACATGCTTGTGGGTAGGCCTGTGGTGGGCGATCTACATGCTTGTGGGTAGGCATGTGGTGGGCGATCTACATGCTTGTGGGTAGGCATGAGGTGGGCGATCTACATGCTTGAGGCATATAAAATGTGGCGTGCAAGTGCAACGCACTGTGGATTCCTCTAAATGACATCATCAACTACCAATACCACTACTACTACTACTACTACTACTTACTATGTCTGCCATGGTGACTTTCCCCAGCTGCGGCGTACGGGAGGGTCCCCTTAACACCACGCCCCTCCAGGCGTTATCTTTTTTTTTTTTACTACTACTAAGTAGTACAAGACCATGCGACAGCTATGGACTCACTTTCTCCACATGACATCATCAACTACCACTACCACTACTACTACTAAGTAGAACAAGACCATGCGACAGCTATGGACTCACTTTCTCCACATGACGCCAGTAACCTTGCTCTTGCCGCTATCAGTCTTCTCAGTCGTCTCACCACCAAAGATCCACTGGGTATCATTGGTGGTCAAGGACCGAATGGTCCAATACGGTAGGAACTGTTGAGCTGAGCCAAAGGCATTACCCAACACGTAAGTACAGTTGTAAGTCTGGGTCAAGTTGGTGGTGACGCGCCAAGCCTTCTCATACGACTTGGTGTCGTCCTGCAGATCAAAGGATGTGTACACCTTGTTGTCCAGCTCTGGGAAGACGATCGCCACGCTGTCGTCCTCCACAAAAAAGCGAACCGTGAGAAATGTTTTGGTGGCGCTACCGGACTGCGGGGGCAAGCGGCAGGAAAGGGGGTGGGGTGGAGTGGGGGAGGAGGCAAGCAGTCAGGAAAGGGGGGGGGGGGAGAGGGGAGGGACGGTGGTGGTGGTGGGTGGGGTGGTGGGGAGGAGGTTTATGTATAGGGTTGTCTACAGAGTTTTTCTTTTAAGCTAAAAGCAGCAGCCGGGGCCAAGCAACAGGAAAGAGGTAGGGGGGGAGGGGGCAAGCAGTCGAAAGGGGGGTGGGTGGATGGGTGGGGTGGGGTGGGTGGGGATTTCGATGTGGGGTTAGGGGGTGGAGGTGGATGGTGGGCTCTTGCTGTTTGGTGTGTGTGGGTGGGGAGGTGGGGGTGGGGTGGGGTGGGTTAGAGAGAAGTGCAGTCGCAGAAAAAATTATAGGTTTGTCCCCTATGGTGGGGGTGGGTGGGGTGGTTGGATGGGGGGGGGGGGGGGGGGGGGGGGGGGGGGGGGGGGGTTAGAGAGAATGCAGGAGCGCAAGAAAACATTTATAGGTTGTCACTATTGGTGCGTGGGTGGGAGGGTGGTGTGATGGGGGCGGGAGGGGGGGGGGGGGGGATAGAGGCAGATGGGGTGGGGGGGGGGGGCGGGAACAGGGGGGGGGGGGGGGGGGGTGGGGGGGGGGCGGGGGGGGGGGGAAAATGGGGAAGGTTGGGGGGGGGGGGATAGGGTGGGGGGGATCGAGAGAATGCGCGCAGAAAAACCTTAGGTTTGTCCCTATTGGTGGGTGGGTGGGTGGGGTGGTGGATGGGGGGGGGGGGGGGGGGGGGGAGGGGGGTGAGGGATAGAGAGAATGCAGTCGCAGAAAACATTCTAGGTTTGTAGTTGCGAGACCCGTTGGCTGGCGTGTCTGGCTTCATCATGGTCAGACGGTCGGTCGAACGGACAAATGGGTAACACTGGGGGCTCCTACCTCCCAGAAGGGAGAGCTCCGCTAAACAAAACTGCTTCTGGCCATGGATAACTACCTCTCTACAGGTTTAGGCTCATACCGTAGCAGCAACACCATGAGGATATGGACCAAACAAAAAGTGTCGTCAACACTTTTTGCATCATCTCTCGAGCGAGTATAACTCATAACGCGACGTCTATCCGACGCATCTCAAATCAACGCAGTCTAGCCAGCCTGATAGCCAGCTAGGCAGTATGTCAATCTCCCGTGCATGACTAGTCAATGCTAATCTAGTCAGCGAGCTAGGATCATCACTCGGTCAGGGTACTACATGACACGCGCTATTGCATGCTTGTGCGCAAGGTTTCGGAGCCCGACTGCGCGATTGACGCAAATAAGCCCCCTCTGGTCGCAGCGTGCAGATTGCCGTTTTCGATCGAGTCAAAAGCGCAACCCAAAATGACAAAATGAAGTACCCCAGCACTCGGTCCCTCGCCAATGCATGGCAAATCATTGAAATCAACGTCAACGTCTATCTAGTCAGCCCCTGATTCAGCCTGCCAGTCTGTCACTCGGTCACTCGATCTTTCACCCGGATTGCGCAGAACGATGAACGATGAACGTTGGCCAGGGAAGACACTTGCACCGAAACCCACGGCCACGACCCATGGCAACGGGTGCAGCTACGCATAGCGTGCGCCTTGTGCCGCTTCATATTTGCTGCCCCCCACCCCATCCCCCACACGCACACACACCTCACCCCCCATCCCACCCACCCAGCCCACCTGATGCCCCAAACAAGCGCACATGCATGCTGATAAGATGGCACCAAGACGGGCATTGGGCATAGATACGACAGCTACATACTAAGTCCAGCAATCGAACACTACATGTCTGCATCCGCACGCACACAGGTGCCCCCTATCACTTGCTATGTAGATCAACTCCATCTGTTGCCCAAGGGTCTTCAGAACACCTGTCCTCCTCACTGTGCGATGTACTTCACGACCACCACCGCGTTGGACGCACGGCACGTCCTTATGCACTTCTTCAAGCCATCGCATTTCTTCAAGCCGTCGCACTTCTTCAATCCATCGCATAATACGTCCGCACGCACTAATTATAACCATCGCATACTACGTCCGCAAGCACTAATTATAGCCATCGAATACTACGTCCGCACGCATAGAGGATTAGAGGGCACTTACTTCTAAATTCAGGTGTTCATGCTTACTGCGCAACTGGACAGCAACTTAGTGACAAACCCAGTTTACAAGAGGGCACTCACCTGGCTGGGATAGTCCATCTTGGTCTTCATCGTGAAAACATTGGGCGCGATCGGTGGATTCCACAGAACAGTGTTGGGCTCGGTCGATGAAACCATTCCTGTGCCAATGCACAGGAAACGCAGGGTGCTGAGCAGCACCGAGTGGCCACACCAGGCAGGTAGATTCATCTGGGAGATCTCGGAGAAGCGAAGTTGAAGAATCGTGATGCACAAATGACTTGAACCTTGATGCACGAATGACTTGAAACAACGTGAAAACAACGGTCGGTTGGTTAGGGCTTACGGAAGCCCCAAGGTGAAATAGGGTCACGCGGGGGCGCGGGGCGGGGGCGGGGGTTGGGATGGATGCGGGTGGACCCGCGGGTGGTGGTGGGGATGAGGCGATCATGATCGCGATCATGAGCTGTGTGGGCGGGATGTACTCGGGTACTCCGTATTTCTGTCCAGGTGAGGGGTATTTCTGTCCAGCCTGGGCAGGGTATTTTATAATCTCGGCAGGGATATTCCCGTCTGTCCCCTGTTTCTGTCACATCACACTGCGATCTTGAAGAGTACTAGTGTGATGAGACGAATTACGTGATGACTGAGCACATGACTGATGACAGCAGTCGTGACTGGTCAGACTTGCCAACGGACATTTGCCGCGCACTGTCTTCCAAGTCTTCAAAGTCTTCAAAGTCCCAGCGGGCCCGCGGGCGATACCCATATAAGTGAACCCCCTTATCATAAACCCCTTATCACAGAAACCAGGGAGCATAATACCGTAGGCGGATTGAAAGGAGCGAAGGTATTGGCCTCATATCCATAGTAGGTGTACGTCTTTTACAGTCCAGGGGTAAATGGGCGTTCCTGCTTCCCGGCCGATTTCCATTCTTATGTTCACTTTTAAGGGGTATTCTGATTTTTTACAAGTTCAATCTTATGATTAAAAACATAAGATTTCGGTCAATATGTTCAAATTTGACGAAATATGCTCAATTCGAGCTCATAAGAATGGATATAGCGAATCTTATGAGCATGAAACTGCCCTATTGTGTAACAACTTAGAAACACCAATTTTACATCTTATGTTTTTAATGTAAGGGAAAATGTGTTAAACTGGCAGTTATTGACCGAATATAGAATTTAGCATTCACGGCTTATGAAATACACGTAAGAGTGGTTTATGAATAATATCATTAATGTGCCAAACGTCATTCTCTCCCTCCTCCCCCTACCCCCCCCCCCCCCCCTTTGTAGACGGTGCATTGCCTAGGCAAGACGAAGAGCCTCAACTGCTGGTTTTAAATAAGTGGTGAGGAGTTTGGCTATGTAATAGACACAGTCGTCGCACTTAATGAATGGCTACCAATGCTTTATCATGACGTGCCACCAATGTAGTCACCACAGTTTGCGCACACTGCTGGATAGGGTCGTAGGAGGAATCATTGACTTCTTCCTAAGGTCGCTGATGTCAGCTTGCTTGCTTTGCAACATGCCTAAATGTAAGAATATCAAAGGGAACTTTAATTTTAAAACTTCCGGTCGCCTCTTTGCAAAACACTGATTTCCCGAAATCGGCCACAAGGGATGTCATTGCAGCATTGAACGCATCCGTCAACTTTGCCGTGGGTGTTGTCATGCACCTTTCTGCTATGGTTTGTATGTGTGTGTGTGTGTGTGTGTGTGGGTGGGGGGGGGGGGGGGTTGGGGGGGGGTAGTTTTTTATTTTTAAGACTCACCATGCCTCATCACTGTGACCCAAGACTACGTATATCGTTATATATATTGTTAACCTAGCCAAGATGACAAAAGTAGAAAAAGAGATTGGAGTTGTCGCGACGGTTTTCGATCACATATTCCCCAAATGTGACACCCATAGTAGGTACTTGAGGAGGTATTTCGATCACGAAACTCACCATAACCTTTTCGTTGGTCCCTACAGTTCGTATGTAGTTCGATTTTTTTTAACAAAGCTATAACCAGGAGGACAAGATTAGAAAACACGATTGGAGATGTCGCGCCGGTTTTAGCTGAGCTGCCCCCCCAGGGGCGGGTTACATCTAAAGCAGGTACTTGGGCAAGGACTTCAGTTCCGACATTTGCCACACATTTTTGGATGGCCCCAAGAGTTATTATATGTTTAGATATGGCTCAAAACAACCTGTAGCCATGAGGAAAGGGTCAGAAATCAAGTTTCAATTAATGTATAGTTGGTTGGCTGAGCTTCTCCCCTAGGGGTTACACCTAGAGCACGTACTTGGGCAAGGACTTCAGTTCAGACATTTGCCACGCATTTTTGGATGCCCCCAAGAGTTGGTATATGTTTAGATATGGCTCAAACCAACCCGTAGCCACGAGGAACGAGTCAGAAATTAAGTTTGAATTAATTTATAGTTGGTTGGGTGATATGAGCCCCTTTGGTTACACCTAGAGCAGGTACTTGGGCAAGGACTTCAGTTCAGACATTTTCCACACATTTTTGGATGGCCCCAAGAGTTATTATATGTTTAGATATGGCTCAAACCAACCTGTAGCCATGAGGAAAGGGTCAGAAATCAAGTTTCAATTAATGTATAGTTGGTTGGCTGAGCTGCTCCCCTAGGGGTTACACCTAGAGCACGTACTTGGGCAAGGACTTCAGTTCAGACATTTGCCACGCATTTTTGGATGGCCCCAAGAGTTGGTATATGTTTAGATATGGCTCAAACCAACCTGTAGCCACTAGGAACGCCCTTTGGTTACACCTAGAGCAGGTACTTGGGCATGGACTTCAGTTCAGACATTTGCCACACATTTTTGGAGTGCCCTAATAGTTGGTAAATGGTTAGTTATGGCTCAAACCAACCTGCAGCCAAGAGGAATGGGAGATAGACAGTAAGGTCGCGGATTCTACTGATCAATGAATCCGGTACCGCACCAGCCATCCAGCTCACATGCAACCACAATTTCTTTGTACGAGGCCGAAGGATAGCGACGAAATTAATTCACATCGCATCCCAATTCACCATTTCGCATCTCAGGCCCCTCCTACTAATAGAAACACACGCGTTAACCATCTAAGCCATAATATTTACCAGCAGGGAGCAGCACAACGTAAAACCGTAGTCGTCCGTGGACTTAATATGGCAACAACATCGCAACATACGCAAGCTGGGCGCATAGCGCAGCAGCAGGAGCAGCTTCGCGCAGTGCCATAGAACCAGCCTGGGCGAACAGCGCAGCCAGGACGAAAAGCGCAGCATGAGGAGCTTACTAGACCTCCCGTAGTGCCACAGAAGCAGCCTATGCGCATGCACAAGCAAGAGGAGCAACCTGCTAGGCATCCTGCAGCGCAACCTAAGGGTGGTATAGCACCTAAAGTTATATTCGCTTCGCGTTGTGACAGCATCGGTGACAGTACCATGAGCCCGAAGGGTCGGACACCTATGCCTGCGTCGAATATCAAAGAAACGGTGGCTCCTCTTGTCATAAAGTGGTCGGATAAAAAACCTCCTGAAGGACCTAATGAAGCACCAGGCATTAAACGCAGTTTCTCTGAGCTAGTGGGAAAGAGATCTTCTGCGCTGATCTGGATCTAGGCACTCAAACTACGGCACTCAGGACGTGGAGCGCGAACTCCGCGAAAGGAAATTGGGGATCCCCGGGGGGGGGGGGGGGGGGGGGGGGTCGTGCCCCCATGCGTACGGGGAATTTCAAAGCACTCAGGGGTTGGGGTTTGGGGAGGGGGGGGGGGGGATGCTCCCCCACGTGAACGGGAGGAATTTCGAAGCACTGAGGGATTGGAGTTGGGGGGTGGGGGAGGGGGAGGGGGAGATGCTCCCCCACGCGAACATGAGGAATTTCGAAGCAATTAGGGGTTGGGGTTGGGGTTTGGGTTTGGGGGAGGGTTGGGGGGGGGGGGGGGGGGAGGGGGGGAGGGGGAGGGAGGGGGATGCTCCCCCACGCGAACGGGAGGAATTTCGAAGCACTGAGGGGTTGAGTTGGGGGTGGGGGAGGGTGAGATGAAGGGGGAGGGGTGTCTGCTCCCCCATGCGTACGGGAGGGCTGTGCATGCACTGGGGGGTGGTGTGGGGGGGGGGCTCCCCTTCGCGTACGGGAGGACTGTGCATGCACTGGGGTGTATTGGGTGTGTGTGGGGGGTGGGGGGTGGGGGGCTCCCATTCGCGTACGGGAGGAATTTCTAAACACTGAGGGTGAGATGAAGGGGGAGGGGTGTCTGCTCCCCCACGCGTACGGGAGGGCTGTTGCATGCACTGGGGTGTATTGGGTGGGTGTTGGGGGGTGGGGGGCTCCCATACGCGTACGGGAGGAATTTCTAAACACTGAGGGTGAGATGAAGGGGGAGGGGTGTCTGCTCCCCCACGCGCATGGGAGGGCTGTGCATGCACTGGGGTGTATTGGGGTGGGTGTTGGGGGTGGGGGGCTCCCATACGCGTACGGGAGGTATTTCGAAGCAATGAGGGTGAGATGAAGGGGGAGGGGTGTCTGCTCCCCCACGCGTACGGGAGGGCTGTGCATGCACTGGGGTGTATTGGGTGGGGGTGTTGGGGGTGGGGGCTCCCATACGCGTACGGGAGGAATTTCGAAGCAATGAGGGTGAGATGAAGGGGGAGAGGTGTCTGCTCCCCCACGCGTACGGGAGGG
Organism: Chlamydomonas sp. ICE-L; assembly: GCA_013435795.1. Lineage (NCBI taxonomy): Eukaryota > Viridiplantae > Chlorophyta > Chlorophyceae > Chlamydomonadales > Chlamydomonadaceae > Chlamydomonas > Chlamydomonas sp. ICE-L. The sequence continues at coordinate 18,850,012 of JACBWV010000223.1, forward strand.
CTGTGCATGCACTGGGGGGGGGGTGTGGGGTGAGGGGCTCCCCCACGCGTACGGGAGGACTGTGCATGCACCGGGGTGTATTGGGTGGGGGTGGGGGGTGGGGGCTCCCATTCGCGTACGGGAGGAATTTCTAAACACTGAGGGTGAGATGAAGGGGGAGGGGTGTCTGCTCCCCCACGCGTACGGGAGGACTTTGCTTGCACTCAGTCGATTTAATGCAAGCAGTGGGTTGTGAAATTAAACAGGGGGTGGGGGAGTGGGAGAGGAGGGGGGGGGTGACTGCTCCCCCGCGCGTACGGGACGACTATGCATGCACTAAGTGGATGGTTGTGCTTGTAGGAGAGTTTGCATAGTTCTCTAGGTGACAAAGGGGATACGATTTTGACCATTTGCATGCAACTTGGATTGCAATGATGTCTATTTGAGCATGATCAAAAATAAACAAATACCTCTTACATGCTTGCTCAGACCTTTGCCGCTACATACAAGTTGGCATTGGAGCATTTCAAGAAGGAAGTGAGTGCGGGCTTTGTGGTGTTCATCCTGGAGAAGCTTCTTGATATGCACAACATTGAGGAGGACGACTTTAAGGCCGAGTTGATGACCCGCCAAAAGTGGCACAAAGGCCTCCGGTGTCATGTTCGCCACCGAGGAAGTTGGACAGACGGCGGTGGAAGGTTTGTCAAAGCCTATGACAGCACAGGCCTGGTTCTCGAGGTTGCAGTTGGACTACGCCACTACAAGGAGGGATGCACTTGACCTCTGTGGTACTTCAGAGCTTTTGATGCCCAAGCTGACCATCACTGAGTTCAAGAAAGCAAACGGGTTCATCACGTTCCAGACTAACAATCAGGAAGTCAACTGCCAACTGAACTGGTGGTTGACTGTGATCGAGAGCAGGGGCAAGAAGGTACAAGAACATACACACTCTGACACTGTCATCTCGGCCAGCGTCCCCGACATCGAGCTATTGACGCAACCAGATATGTTGTACTCCAGCCTATCTGGTGGAGCTGTCGGAGCTATATCTGACGATATGGCCAAGTTCCTCCAAGCAGTGAGGGTACTGCTCCTTGCCTATCCCATTGCCGCTCGCAGTCCAGTGAGCAGTGCGTTGCATACCATCAAGAAAGCGGTGGAGGTTCCTTGTCCTCGACTTGTCAAGGAACGACGTAGGTCTTGTAGCTTCGGGCTACTCACCGGAGCAAAGCCAACACAATGCTGATATGGGGGAGATCAGGCGCACTTTCGGCGACGTCAAGGATGTGTGGAAGAAGGGAAAACCTAGTCCTCTCTTCTTCGACCATCTAGAGGGCGGTACATTTGCGATGAAATATCTGCTCGTCACAGCGACAACAGTGTTCCTTGACCTGGACCACCCGCTTGTACCTGCTGGCCAGCTCCTCCAGAAGGAGACCGCTAAGGTCAGCGCGCACATGTACAACGTGCATCCAAAGATTTTTCTCTGTGACGACCTCATCAAGGTGCGCTTGGCTATTCTTGAATTGTTTGGTGCATGAGCATTGCTCCCCTTCCTGTAAGGGAAGGTGGTGTACTTATTCAGTGCATGTGTGTTCTACGTTTTCCTACGCAAAGGTTTAAGGTCGGTATGTATGGTAGTTTGGCCTTTTGAAATTGGGATGTGTGTTCATTGCTCCCCTTTGCAAAGGGGTATGGTTGGTGGTCGTCCTACCACTAACGTATTAATTTATATTATTTCCTACTATCACGCAGGTGCCTGCCAAATTGGTCGACTTGGTCATCATCGACCCGAGCTTGGGTGATGACACTGGACCGCTTTGGGACGTTGGTGAGAAGGCTTGGACGGGCGTTGATGCCTCAGACACCCTGCGAACCTTGATGGTCCAAAACAGGAAGTTTGCCGGGGTGTTCAAGGTGGTGATGTACAGCAACATGGAGCAAGTGAGTACCTTCACTAGGGCTTTCGTTGATGCCACCGCTAAGGACGTGCATCATGTCCCCATTACGCGGATTGGGCCTGACTTCAAACCAGCTTCCAACACATTGGCCATAGTCGGGACTTTCTCTCACTACTCCGTGGCACGTCCGTGACAGCTTTGCGTGGTTATGACGCCAAGTAACGGCCTGAAGGTCTATCTCCCACCAAGTGATGCTGACAAGAGCGTGTTTGGGCGCCACGATATTAGCGGCTGCTCCATCGGTCCCCGGCAGGTTGGGTACAGCAGGAGATGTGTCGACGAATACCGATACCTCGTGCGAGAGTACAGCAACAAAGGGAACTGGGTAATGTGCTTGCACACTGTAGATGACTCAGGCATGCTGGCGGCATTGCTAGAGGGTAGGAGCGTCGTCGGTTTGGAGTCAGTCCCACAGAGGCTTGGGGTCGCTACTTGGCGTTTGAAGAAGTTTCATGCCACGGAGAAAGTCTTGCTCAAACATCACGCCGCCATGCAAGAGGCTGGTGATGACGCCAGAGCTAAGAATCTGGTGCACAAGCTCGTTGAAGATGACATGGAAGAGCTGAGTAGCCTCATGCCTGCAAAGCCTAGTGATGACATGCTAGGCCGAGTGTGGGACGAGCTGAAAGGCTTGCGTAAAGATCACAGCGGATCAAAGCTCTTTCCAACTATGACAGATGAGGAATTCAAGACCATTGGGGGGCAGGATAGTTGAGAGGTGCACCGACATCGCCACAGCACAGGCATTCATCGACGAACCATCGGCCCTCTTGATCACCATTGGAAACATGATGAAGCAGATGAAGAGCATGGCTGAGGGGGAATGAGGTTGTAAAGCGGGCACGTGAATAATGGGATTAAGACGTTGTGAGGTTAGGAAGTAGGGTGATGTGTTCAGGTGCTAGGATAATGTTTTGTCGTGGTGGTGTAGTGCGGGGAGGTCTCCTAGAGTGCTGCAGCACCAATGTGGACCTACCCAAATGTGTGTCCTCCACCACCACCGTGAATGGGGAAATATCTGAGGCTTCTTCTTCGCGAGCATGTATTCAGTTCGGCCGAAGAGCTATCCTGTTCACCCGAAGTGCTCCCGAAGTGAATTAGTGAACTCGATCTGAGACTTGGTAAAATGGCTTGGTTCGACCATTCAACTTTGTCCCATTCTCGCTATGGCACAATACGCAGCGTCAAGTTTCTCAATGCATTGGGAAGAAGTTGCAGTCAAGTTTGTAATATGGGATGGATGGAATTTGAAAACATCAGGCAGGTTGGCTAACTGACCACGTCACCCTCCGATGTGCACAGCGACAGGTCTCTTGATGCAAGGGAAAGATCTTGCAGAGATGCAGGGGGGAAAGCTTGTATGAAGATGGACTATTGCGCTGCCGAAATCAGGTGGATGAACGCAGGCGGGGAAAAGGAGAAATTGGGGAGGATGCGCAACAAGAATAATACGCATGAGGCGGAGGTCGCATTAGGCCGAATTCGCAGGAGGCTAAATAAGGCAGAAGTTGAAGCAGGAGATATTAAAAGCGGAAATTGGCTGGGCAGGAAGTTGGTTAAGTCGGTTATGCGATGATACCGCCACGACCACGACCATGATTTCTTTATATATATAGATGTATGTATGTATGTATGTATGTATGTATGTATGTATGTATGTATGTATGTATGTATGTATGCATGTGAATGTGTGTGTGTGTTTATATTTGCCGTACCTTCACGTGTATTCAAGCCTAGGCTTGCCAAGGCTTCTGCCAAGAAGTCTGCTTTACTGTTCTGAGACGTGGCCGCAGGTGGTGGTACGCGCGATGGTGGTTTGAGGTTCATTTCTCGGAGTAGGTCTAAGTCCTCCACACTATCTGTATCTTCGGACAAGTCGAGGCGAGATCAGCACACACACGCACACATCTCACCTCACACACACACACTCACACATCACAAACACACTCATACACACTCACAAACACACTCACACACACTCAGACACACAACATGCACACACGCACACACACACACACCAACACATACACAGCTGCACACACACTCTCACACACACACATGCACTCACACACTCACACTCACACACACTCACCCACACTCACTCCACACACACATGCACTCACACTACACTCTGACACATGCACCTCCATCACACACACCACCTCACTCAGCACACCACACTCCTCACACACCAAGCATTCACCAAAGACACTCACACGCACACACACGCACACACACACACTCCCTCACACACACACACACACATGCAGGTGGTCGTTCACAAGCAGAAGGCGACGATGAGGACTGGTCCAAGAAGGAGGAGAGGGCCATGCTACAGGCCATGCTCCAGCTAGCGGCCGCGGAAGGTGGCTTGGGAGACATAGAAGATCTAATGGGAAATTTTGATTTCGACGATTACGGGTAAGTGTCTACGTCTTTGTATTGATTTCGACGATTACGGGTAAGTGTCTACGTCTTTGTATTGATTTTGATGATTACGGGTAAGTGTCTATGTGACGATTACGGGTAAGTGTCTATGTGACGATTACGGGTAAGTGTCTACGTCTTTGTATTGATTTCGACGATTACGGATAAGTGTCTATGTGACGATTACGGGTAAGTGTCTACGTCTTTGTATTGATTTCGACGATTACGGGTAAGTGTCTACGTCTTTGTATTGATTTCGACGATTACGGGTAAGTGTCTACGTCTTTGTATTGATTTCGACGATTACCGGTAAGTGTCTATGTGTATGTATGTTGCAGTCCAGAAAGAGTGGACCAGAAGGGGGTATGTGTGGCTCGGGTTTGCGGTATGGTATTTGGAAGGAAAAGAAGGCCAGGTGTATGTGTGGCTCGGGTATGCGGTACGGTATTTGGAAGGAAAAGAAGGCCAGGTGTATGTGTGGCTCGGGTATGCGGTACGGTATTTGTAAGGAGAAGAACGCCAGGCGTTTGTGTGGCTCGGTTATGCAGCAGGTACAAGCAAACAGACACCACTGTTTTGTGTGTGTGCGATGCGTCGCCATTCTGTCGCTGCATAATGTCTCACAAGTCCGTCTAAATTAGTTATAAATGCCCCCCTGAATCATCTAAATTAGTTATAAATGCCCCCCTGAATCGTCTATATTAGTTATAAATGCCCCCCTGAACCTCCCGGGCTCCGCACTCCACTTGGTTGGGGGGAAGCGCGTCGCAATGGTGTCGCACCGAGTCGCTCAATATGCGACGTGTCACAAAAACAAATGTGTCTACCCTACACACACACTGACACCACTGTTTTGCTTTTTTGGCTTCGAGCAGCAGCTTCTAGGAGGAGCATGTGGTGACAGACACGCACACACACACACACACTAACACTCACACCCAAACACACTTCAACTCTCGACAGGGATGACGAAGATGATGAGTGGTATGAAGACGGGGGAGAGGGCATGGATGCGATCTTCCCAAACACCCTGGGCCGGAGGCTGTATCCCAAGTGCCTTGTGGAGGATGAAGGGGGGTTGGAAGACAAAACATCGCTTTGGGGTGCCCTATTGAAGGATCCTACAGTACTTGGCAGTGCGGTTGTGGTCTGTTCGGCCCTAGCTGCCCTAGCGGTGCTCAGCACTAGAGCCAGGTGGATGGGCTCTTAGTTTTTTTTATCAGGCTTCCCTTGAAAGTGCTCAATTAGCTCGCGTGCTAAATAATGTTAAATTACTCCGCCGGCATATGGTGCACAGCCTTCAATAGGCATTAGTCGTGTAACCAAGTTCAAGTTGAAGTACTCCGCCGGCATAAGGTGCACAGCCTTAATAGGCATTAGTCATGTAACCAAGTTCAAGTTGAAGTAATCCGCCGGCATTAGGTGCACACTGCACAGCCTTAAATAGGCTATAGTTATGTAGCCTACTACTTCCAGTTGAAGTAGTACTCCGCCGGCAATCCCGGCATATGATGCACAGCCTTAAATAGGCCATATTCATGTAACCAAGTTCCAGGTGAAGTACTCCACCGGTATGTGGTGCACAGCCTGAAGTCCGGTGAGCCATGTAACCAAGTACAAGTTGAATTACGCCGCTGGCATATGGTGCACAGCTTTAAATAGGCTATGCATGAGCTATTTTCATGTAACCAAGTTCGCCGGCATATGGTGCACAGCCTGAAGGCTGGCGAGCCATGTATTCAAAACCATTACTGTATTGCTCGTATCTTGCGAATGCGTTAATGGTTGGAGGACCCCCCGGATACCGGAAATAGGCTCACGCGCACAAGAAAGAGGTAGGCACTACAGTCCCCGGAAATAAGCTCACGCGCACAAGACAGTTGTAGGCACTACAGTCCCCGGAAATAGGCTCACGCACACAAGACAGAAATGGTAGAGCCGGGTAATGTTGCTCCGGATGTTGACGCCATATGATGTATTCGTCCAATTTCAGAATATGATAAATGTTCAAGGGTTGGTGTGATCAAATAACTGACTTACATTTTGATATTCATCAATGTATTTGTGATACCGTGGTCATGATTTTGTCTATGAAATGAATAAAATAGTCTGTATAGCACGAAGCCCCCCCCACCCCCACCCCCCACCCCCACCCCACACACACACCCCCCACCCACCACCAACCCACCCCCTATGGTAACAGGGTTGGACGTTAAAAGGAGTTATAACAAATTAACTATGTACGTTAATGAGGTTGAGTTAACGGACGACATTTGACGTCAATGTCGCGGTGCGGTGCGGTGCGTTGCGATGTAAAAGTGGTACAACGTCATTTACGATTTGTTGGGTTCAGTTCACCAATGCTTGTTTTTAAACCGCCTTTCCTGCTTGTAAGGTTCGGCAAGTCCCTTTAGCCTATTTGGCTACCCCTGGACTGTAAAAGACGTACACCTCCTATGGATATCACCACTACTAACAAAATCACCAACACCACCCCACCCACCGACAAACCATACAGCCTTCAAAAAGTGGAGCTAAACATCCTCGCCACAACTCATCAGAGGACCCCAATCCACGAAGACCACCACCACCACCACCTGCCCACCACCACCTGCCCGTCCACCTCCCCACCCACACTGCCCTCCATTCCCTGCCCTCCATTCCCAGCCTTCAAGACGTGGAGCTGAGCCTCTCCACCTTCTCTCCTCCTCTTCCC
>JACBWV010000223.1:18862160-18905667 GCA_013435795.1 Chlamydomonas sp. ICE-L
TGCTCAAGTTACAACTTGGACAGACGGTCGATTGTTGTACACTGTACCCAAACCCCCATTGCTGCAAAGTTTGAGGAAGAGTGGACTATACTTGGCGAATGTATGCCACATGAAGTCTCGAGGGAGATCTCAAACCACTAAAAAAGTGTACAAACGGAATAAACCTACAAATCGGATGGGGTTCATAGAGTTCTTAAAGGCGTCCATTTAAAAAAATAGATCCATTTGCATCCCTTGCTGGTCTTCGTCCATAAGGTAAAGGTGCTTTCGGATTTGAGGTAATCAAACAAGTCATTAGCGTTGTGATAAAAAGGCTGGGCTCACAAAAGAAAAAAAAAAAAGCAAAGTTCTTCTCATGCTGATAACTTATTATGAGAAAACACGTTCTTCATAAGCCAACAAAGGTAATGGTAAAAGAGGAAGGGAGGACTTTGTATCGATGACGCACGAAAATGCAGTTGAAGAATACGGCACTTTTTCTTTATTACAACAAGGAAAAGGAGACATCTCTTTTAAACATCAGGCAAGGGTCTTTCAACACGCATATTTTGTTGAGTTTTTAGAAATTTGGATGTCCAACTGAACAGTAATTATACTTGACAACGTGGCGTTTCAACCTACAAGAAGGTCAAAACACTGCAGCTTCAAGGGGGTGGAGCTCCTCCCATACTCCCCTTGGTCAACCAATAGAAGGGGTGTTCTCCATCGTTCAAAAGCCGATTTCTATTAAAAGCAAGATGTGTAAAGGCTTTGAGAGTTCTGTCAAGAGAAACAAGTAGAGGATTTTTTTTTTCGAAAGTCATGAATACAATTTCTGGACCTTGATACAAGGAAATAGCGACTGGCGCTACTAAAATGGAGACGATAGTCAAAAAGAGCTCCGAACAAGCGTACTCGACCGGAACGGAACGGCAAAAATAAGGACAGGAAAAAAACGGCGAGGAGAACGTGGTAAGTGTACAACTGAGTCGGATCATAGCGGATAAGGACACAAGGACGTTATCATCAAGGTGATTAAGGAGCGGGGGTCGACAGCGTATCCAAGAGGACTTATCTTGCCGGTGTTGCGGTGAACCGGATATTAAAAGAAGTCTTCGAAGGGGTACCAGATGCGCAACTGCACACTGTAAGTGTCCCTAGCGTCGACCAGAACTTCATTCGGCAGCTTATGGTGGGGGTCGAGACAGGCGAACATGGAGACGAGGGACGCCACAGTCGAAAGGTTCTTTCACAACAACTATTGGTTTAGGGAGAAGATTGAGGGGGCGCGAGGGTAATTGTGAAAAGAAGAAACCAATACGTGGGTGCAATCGCTCGCACTACGATGGCGATCAAAACCTGTACAGCCACGCGTCGAAGAAGTACCTGACCAACTTCAATAACCCACTACAGAGTCCATCTCTCCACATGGATCAAGAAGTTCGTTTACTCGAAGGAAAACAGGATCTTGGCCAGGAGATCAAAGATGAGCACGGCATTGACGAGACCGTATTCCACCGATACCCTCCTCTAACGATATCCACTCTTGGGGAGTAAAGGAAAGACCCTCATAGCGATACATTCGCTCCTACCGGAGCGAAACAAAGATTTGCTTAAGATTCAGCACTCGTATCCTCGGACGGGACCGAGATCAACCGACAGTGGCTCAGAGCGTTTCCAACAGCGCCAAGATGATCCGGTACAACGTCTTTATCAATCGATACCTCGAGGCCACAGAGACGAGGGCTACGCCAAGCTGGTCAACATCGCTCCCATCCCAACAGTCAGCGCGCCTTTCATCACGATAGACACCGACGCCTTCTGGGCGTCCTCAAGGACGTGGGTCCTCATCGAGAGTCTCGAAAAGAAGCTGACGAACAAGGAGCACTGGGAGTCGGTCTTCGATGTGGATAAACTTCCGTTCTAACTGGGAAAGGTGTGTTACATGCACCATAGACACTGACGCTGCGTAATGGCTTGTACCCACTTTCTTAGGGCCGAAAAGAAAAAGATTTCAATCAAGGACGACGGATACGGCGATTAAGAAGCAGACCAAGACTCTCTCGCGAGTTTTCCCGAGTCCGACCCCAATGTGGTGGTCGTGTTGCAAACGACCCCTGGCCGCAGCAACATTGCCTTTTTGACTTGGAAGAAAAATAAGGTCGAAGAAAAAGATAAGGGGGGTAGGAAGAGGAAGAGGCACTGCGAGTTCGGGAGCAAGAGACTCACGCGGGAGCGGTACTACGTTGAGAGCGGGGTCTTCAAGTCTAGAGGGCCGACCAAGAAGTGGTTGTCCAACATCCAGGACTGCCTTGACGACCTGAAGGACAACAGTCCCAAGCGCACATCTCTAGTGTCGTTTGACGCTTACGTGACTGTAATGGTCAACCATTGGGATTCTCGATGGGGGGAGATGTCCAAGTCGCGGTGTGGCGCGCAGCGCCTGCGGCTCTACGGTAGCAAGAAACGTGTCTTAGCACGCTTCTTCAACGAGGTCCAGGAGGATGTCGGTGAGAGGAAAACAATTGTCGTCGCATACGGTTCTGCTAAGTTTGCCCCTGGTGGCAAGGGTGAACTTTCTGTCCCTACAACGAGCGTGTTCAAGGCGTTTAGCGACCGTTTCAAGGGGCGAGTTGCCGTCATTGACGAATTCCGTACCACAAAGATCTGGCACAAGGACAGCACCACCGTCCTCCAGAGTGTGCAGTCCGAAAAAGAAGGGCGCACGGTTCGAGGCTTGCTATGGTGCAGTTCCACCATGGAGAACAGCAAGTTGTTTGTAAACCGTGACCTAAATGCAGCCATTAACATCCACAATTGCTTTACAATGTACCCAATCCGCCCCGGAATTCTTGCGAGGCCAAAGAAATATTGCAAACTGGAAGTTGTGGTAGGACGCAAAATTGATTACAAGCTGACAGGTTCTTTACAGAACGCAGTGTCGAGCGAAGTGTAGAAGATAAACACATACAAGAGGATTTTGGGGGACTCGGGATATTATGTAACATAATTCCCTTGTCCGAGTTTATTCACGACCAGAGACGGAAAAAACGGAATAGACAATATAACGATAAAGGTGTTGAACAAATGTCCTTCATTGCACGGCATCCCTATCAATGGGGTCATACCTGTACCTGAAGAACCTCTTATCTTTCACGACCAACCCGATCGAAACAGCAAGAATGCTCATTACAACATTAGACACGCAATAGTCAACCACATGGCAACCCAAAGATTGCGTTTGATCATCGGATCCACAGGATCCGAAAGCCAACCAGTCAACAATCAAAAGGACTACGAACAACAAAGCATTGAATGCAAGGTCAAACAATAAAAAAAGGCAACGAAATACGAAGGGGATGGAGGATTCTGAGAGTACGACGTCGTAGGATCGCTCTCGATCCGACGCTGAAACATAAAGTACGCAAACCGCAAAGACATCCCATGAAGAAAACACGAACGACCTTGATCACGTACGATACCAGAAACACCTGGGACATCAACACGTCAACCCATGACAACGTGCCCCGAATGTGCACGTCTACAATCCAATTCCCCTTCTTCTCAACCCAATCGATGAAATTACCAAACAACTTCATAACCATCTTCTCCTGCTTCTCGTCCAAACGCACGATCATTGCCCCGTTAGTGACATTCGTCGTAACCACCAGCGTGTTGTCCACATCCGATATGATCACCTGAATCACACTCTCATTGATGTAATCCACGATTTTGTCACGCGTTTTCAAGGTACATCGTAACAAGTTTTCCGAGACAGCTCGTCACCGATTTCAGGATTCTGTTGCATCTTCTTCATCCCAATACATCACGTAAGCCAAGGCGTCTCGATGCTGCTCAAGAATGAAAGACGTGTTCTCCTCCATAAAAGTATTCAAGATATTCTGCAAGGTAGAAATGTACGACTTGTAAGCGGCAACCTTCATTTCACGGGCGGACTGCATATTCAAAAACATGGTCCCATCATTCTTCGTCCTATCCAAAGAAGCCTGCTTGTCCAACCCACTCAAACGAGAAATGAGTTGGCCCTTGGCATTATCGATGCCACCGGAAAGAAGCTTGTTTTCACTGATCTTCTCATAGAAACCACTCAACTGGTTCACGTACGTATCAAGGAATTCGTTGTCAATACGACGGTGCATCAACCCACCCGACTTCTTAATCCACGTCGGATTACGAGTACGAGAGGGAGTCTTCAACTTGTTGTACTCGTCAAAAATAGACTTGGGGGCATCCGCAGAAGAACTCGTCGTATCTTTGTAAGAACCGAGATCCTCAATCTTCAAACGATCCATAACCCCGTGCTTATTCTTCGCCACCTCTAAGAACTTCTTCAACTTAGAAACAACCTCATCAACATCGAGCAGAAGACCCACATACTGCAAATCCTTCGTCGCCTCGAAAATATACGTCAAGTCCTCGATGTGCTGTTGGAGAACACCGATATTGTCCCCTCCAGCAGGACCCTTTGTTTTATTCTGCCGATCAACAATATTAAGGAGCTCATCTTTCATCTTGTTCGTACCGTCTCGGACAAGGTTCGCAGTGGCGTCCAAAGGCTCCTTCACCAAGGACACAAACGTTTCGGGACTCAACAACTGATAGATATCCCCGCTTTCTTTATTGCTACCCCCCTTGCGTTCGGTAATGTCCCTGAGTTTGTAAGGCTTATCCGCATTTGCAAGCGCTGTCGCAAGTTCCTTGTTCGCTACTAACAGACTGGCCTTCAGATTGCGAACCTGACGCTGGTACTGGGTGAAAATATCGTCCATGACAATATTGTCCGGTGCGGGGGTAAAAACGCGCGGATATATGGAAATATCGTCTATACCACCGATCTTCTCCGTGATGTCATTCAGGATACCGATCATGTTTACTTTCATCCGGTTTCTCGAAGCATCCGATGTCGCTGGGGACACCCCACCCCACCCCACATTCCGGGGATTGGACATCGATACAAAACTAGAGTAGTTACTCTCAAATGAGTTGATCAACACCTCAACCTCCTTCAGTTTCTGCGCGCTATCGCGGATCTTCTTCACGGAAGCAGCTTTATCATCCAAGAAACCCTTCCACCGGGCCAGGACATCCGAGAAGACTGCCGCATTCGATGCTGAATAATCAACCAAAGCAGTCTTCGGCGCGTCCGGCAACATCGTCGTGCGCGGAATCCCCTCGATTGTGCGAATGAGGGTAGAGAGTCGGCTAGAGACCTCCGCTGAGGAGGCAGACGACACGGCTTTCAATGACACGACGATAGCCACCACAAGCGAAGTCTTGCTCACAAGGTCGCGAATGGTCGTCGTTCTCTGCCCACCCACACCTGCTGCCACCGGAATCTGCGTCTTGGAACCATTAGAATACGGAGCAGATGGGGGAGAAGAACTCTTAGCTTCGTTAAATGCTATTTTGGGATTCCCAACCCAGGGACCCGACAACGGACGATTGCTCCCGAACTCGGGTGCAGAGGATGCCGTAGGAGGTTTTGACGGGTAGGGGGAGGTCGACATCGCACTTTACTTATTACTTGTACATTTCAAAAAAAAGGCGGTACCTTGACGATATTTTATCTTTTGTAACAATTTACTTACACATGGAGTCTTTTATTCTATTAAGCGATGTCGCGAATCAGGCTACATCGACGTCGAACATGGTGAACGATATCCACCCGCCCATCAAGGGGGTGAGAGTGCTCTCCGGAACTTCCAACGCGCCGACGCTGGCCTTCTTGAACGATACGGACACAGGCATTTACAATGTCTCTACAAACAACATCGGTATCGTCACAGGCGGAGTGAAAAGGGTCACCGTGGATAGCGAAGGTTTGTCCGTGAACGGGACGCTGACGGTGGATAAGGACATCGTCGCCTCGTCCAACATCTCCTCTGTTAATGGTACCTTCAGCGGGAACGCAAGCGTTGGTAATAATTTTAGCACCAACACAATTCGCACTAGCACAGGTAGTAACAACGCACCAGCATACTCTTTCGAAACCGATTCAAATACCGGCATATTTTCCCCAGGTATTGGGTTTTATGGAATCACCACTGGTGGGGTAGCTCGACTTGTTTGCGATAGCTACGGTGACACCAAAATTAGTGGTGATTTATTAGTGAGAGAGAACCTGTCCGTGAACGGGACGCTGACAGTGGATAAGGACATCGTCGTCGCGTCAAACATTATGCCGACGACCTCGTCCACGCAGTACATAGGAAGTGCACTCAACCCGTTCAAGGAGGCGTGGATCGACACGATTCACATCTCCCAAAACACACTGTACCTCGGGGACACCCCCGTCCTGGGAACTGACAATGACTCCATCGCGATCAAGGCTGATGTGGACCAGAGCATCGTGATAAAGACGACGGGTCTCGGAAAATCCACGATGACATCCGTAAAGGGAGTCGAGATCACCACCTCTGGGCTCAACTCTGTAGTGGACCTCCTGGCCAGCGGGTCGGGTGGTCGCGTGACCGTCGGAGCAACAGCGGAGGTCAACCTGAACGCCCCCATGACAACGGTCTCCTCAAACATGACGGTCCAAAGTAATCTGACTGTCAACGGCTCCCATTTCACCGTGAATGCGCAGACAGTTACCGTTCAAGACAACATCATGGTCCTGAACTCAGGTCAGGTGGGGAACGGTGTGTCGGCAGGGACCGCTGGCATTTCTGTGGACAGAGGCGACGAACCGGACTATCAGATCCTCTTTGACGAGTCAACGGACAAGTTCAAGATGGGCCCAATAGGATCCCTCGTACCAATAGCAACAGAGAACTTCGCGTCAGAGGCAAGCAACATCACCAACGGTGTTCTAGGTATTGCTAGAGGCGGCACTGGTGTCTCAACAGGACTCAGTGTTCTCGATGCGAACAACATATCCACAGGGATGTTGGGAGTGACAAGAGGCGGCACAGGGGTCTCAACCGGACTCAGTGTTCTGGATGCGAACAACATATCCACAGGGATTTTGGGAGTGACAAGAGGCGGAACAGGGGTCACCCTTAGTACCGGAAGTGGTAGAAATGTGCTCAGTGACAACGCCACGATGAGCAACCTGAACGTCGTAGGAGGGATATACCAGAACGGAGTACCATTTAAGGTGGGCGGTGGCTTTGATGACGGAACGGCTGGGTTTCCGTCCATTACATTCACGTCTGATTCAAACACCGGTTTGTACAGACTTGGTGCGGATAAAATTGGGATCAGCACCGGAGGCGTGTCGCGTATGAGTATTTTGGACGACGGAGAAGTAGGTGTAGGCACCACTACTCCTGCCTCAAAGTTTCATGTCGCGGGAGGAGACGCAATATTCGATAGCAACATCGACGTCAATGGCGTCATCTACGGTTCGAATGTGGATTTCAATGGAACCGTAGCTGTCACCGGTTACCTGAAACCCAAGACATTATCGTTTAATGCTTATGGAAACGGATATGATGGATTGAATTCCGACGGATGTAGCACTCAAGAAGTTGTCCATATCACAAGTTTGCCTTACAATGGCTACGTGAACAACTTTGCAATCACGAACGGATGGGGTGGTTACCAAAACTATTGCGGTCTGACGTGGAACACGTGGAATAATGGAAACAATAGCTACAAACGATATGATAATACCAAACTGGGATGGGCTATGATAAACAACGGATTTAATTTTGATTTTTTGTGTGTGGGCGATGGATTCACCGGCTCAGACAACATCCCTGCAGGTGCACGTAATTTGCCTTTAGAAATTACCCCCAATGGGATCACCGTGAGGGAAACGATCACATTTGATAATACATTGATAAACAAAAAGGTAGTTTTGTGGAACGGTGGCTCTACTGAACATCAATTCTATGGGTTCGGCATTAATGGCAGTACTCTTAGATATCAAGTCGAGAAAATAGGAGCCGCTCATGTATTTTACGCCGGAACGGCATCAACCACATCCTCTGAGCTAGCTAGGATCAGAGGTAACGGGACTCTGGCAGTAGTAGGCGCGGCGACAGCCGCCTCCTTCACCCCTTCTTCCGATGACCGCATCAAATCCGATGAAGTTTTCATCGAGGAAGCCACCTCCACTCTCAAAAAGCTCAGGCCGCAGACATACAACAAGTGGTCCGCCATGGACTACACAACCAACAGCAACGCATCTTTTACGAGAGAGTCGGGTCTGATAGCTCAGGAGATCTTTTACGATGCTCCTGAGCTGAGGCATCTGGTGACGATCCCCGAGGGCGCCGACAGCAACGCTCTGTACACTACTGAAATCACATCCTCCTCCGATCCATCCATCGATCCGGATTACAAGGATTGGGGTTCCAACATCGCGTTCTTGAACTACATTGGTCTCATCCCTTACCTGATAAAATCCATTCAAGAAAAAGATGCCGATCTCCAGATTGCGCATAGTAATATAGCAATTCTTGAGCCACGAATCACGGCAGCAGGATGGTAATAATGTACACTTCAATAAAATGGGATACCCCGCCCGCATCTTTATCTTAATAAGTCAACGTTTGCTGCGGCTACGCCCCGATGTAGTATTGGTACTACGCTTGCTTTCCTGCACCCACCATCGCAGCGCATCACGCGCGGTTGACAGGTGTGCCGATGGGTCGCCGTAGTCCACCAGACGGAACGCCAATGCCAGCGCGCGCTCGCGCATGCGAACCGACAGAGCATCGTCGTAAATGCACACGAACGCCGTCAAGATCAGACCGATGTCGTAAAGGTCAAAGGATTGCGCGTAACGATCAAGAATGTCGAGACGCAGCTTCTTGTCGGTGACCTTGTCAAGCTTGAACAGTGGATTACCGCCGAGAATCGATCGCACCGCCAGGTTGAAGGACGTGTACGCGTGCGCTACCAATGCACGCATCGGAGGACACATCGCCACACGCTCCATGTGTCGAGTGACGATCATGGTCATGAACACGAGCCAAGCGGCGTAATTCATTCCACTGCAGAACCAAGCCATCGGAGAGGTGGTGTTGTTCACGAACTCGAACCGCGTATTGTCCACATATCTGGCAACCATGTCAGCATGGTCGGCAGTCTTGCCCCAGTCGATCAGCCGGTAGCGGTCGTCCTTGGCACAGTAAATCATGTTGTCCAGCTTGACGTCGCCGTGGATGATCCCGGCACGGTGGATCACGTCGAAGTTCTCGAGGGTCTCACGGACGAACTTGTCCATGTTTGCATCGGAGGAAATTCCCTTTGATGCGGCGCTCATCGAGCACCTAAGAGAGAACACGTAAAAGCCGCTGTCACGAGACAGAATAGCTTTTCTGCCGAGATCAATACCGACCACATTGAAGCGCTTAAATGGAATCGAAGAAAAGGTAGTCGCCTTCGCGAGACCGGACGCGCTCACGTTACGGAAAAGCAGCTCAGCTGTACGGATCTCCTCATTGAACGCAGAGGCGCTGTTTAGGTCCTTGCACACAAACTTTTCGGACACTTTTGTGTTTAACACATTTGAGCAAAATTGTTCCTTTTCCCCGGAGGTTGTCAACTTCACACGGGTCATTCCATGATTCTTCTTCTCCAACACATACAGAATCCACGCCCGCCGGCTCTTGGTTTTCTTTACATCTGCCAGCGCAGACACGAGGATGTGCTTAAAGGTATCGGTATCGGTAGCGTCGGATGGATTTGAGATTTCGATAGTCCGCGCGGTAACGCCGCGACCCAACTCACGTCCGCCTGTTTGGTGTTGAGCCATTCCTTTTTCAATACACTAAACATAAAATAAAAATGAAAAGTTTTAGTCTTGTTACCAATGGTGTCGCGAACAATGACCACTGGTACACTCGGATAAGGGAATTATGTTACATAATATGCCGAGTCCCCCAAAATCCTCTTGTATGTGTTTATCTTCTACACTTCGCTCGACACTGCGTTCTGTAAAGAACATGTCAGCTTGTAAAAAGCTTGTAAAAAGTAATGGATCATGTGAATCCCAGTGATCCATTACTTTTTTTGTTGATTATCTTCTTGTACGTTGGTTGTGTGCACCGGTTGTGCATCGCTTCTTCTTCGACGTCCACGGACCAGTCCGTATCGATATCGTGAATCAGCTTTCCGAAGCGTATGCCACATGAGGATGAAGGTTTCAACATGGGGATGAAAAACGGCATCGTCTCAAATCTTCGGTGCACCTTATCGGGGATCAATGTAAATTGACTCGGATGCCGAACGACTTTCTGTGTGTCCTTGAATATTATAATATTGTGATCAAACTTCTCAGGTGCGCTTCGCACCAAGTCCCGCATCTTGCATGTCTGTACTATCGTGTCCTTGGGTATCAAGCCATCGCATATCGCGTTTTTGACACACGATTGTGAAATGAAATGCCTCAGTGTGGGTCCCATCATGATCGCTTTCGTCGGGATGGACACAGTGTCCGCCACCTTGTGCGAGAACACGACTGTCGTGACTCCAGTGCGATGAACGGTGGCGCCCTTGCTCTTCAGTTTATGTACCTGAAATAAATCAGGAAATAAATCATCATCATTGTTCGTGTATTTGTTCATAATTCTGTAATTCAAAAGTTCCATCACCTCGAAAAGAGATAACGCATACGTGATCTTTCTATCCGGACGATTGATGCTTATGCATACAGCAACGTCGGCCTCGTACAAACGCCTCGCGACATCAGTTTTGGTATCCGAAAAAACTTCTTGCACATTCAATTTTATTTTCGGGGTCTTCGTTGATTTTTTAGACGCGAATTTCCGTCGCTCATTCCTGATTATCTTCCGAAGTACTTGCATACCGTTATTAGAAGAGAAAATAGGCAATATCAGAATCTCTTGTATTAACCAATCTGTCGTGATGAGGAATTCACAACACATTGAGATCTTTGACCGCATCTGCATACCAGAGTAAACGACGTCGTCAAGAATCACGATCACTACCGGCAGTGTGGGGATGTACACGATGTCTCTATTCTTATTGACGAAGTCCTGAAAGTACACAACGTGAATTCGTTTTCTGACATCGGACCAACGGTCAGGGGGGACGCGCGTCCGCATCATCTTCATGGTCCTGTAGAACATCCACGTGTCCGACTTGGCCTTATAGACCATCATTAGGAAAGAGAACTCGACGTCTGTCTCTCGGAGGATTTTTTCGGAAATGTCGTCCACCATTTTAATCCAACGCGCCTCGAACTCATCGAAGCCGACGAGCCGAGGACTCAGTAATTCCTGTGCGGCCTCGACCGCCGCGCCCGCAGCCTCTCCAAGGTACTCGCGCATGACCGACGCGTAGGGAATCAGGGACAAGGATGCGCCGCGCACCATGTCGCCCCGCAAGTCCGAGTCACTTATACGGGATGACAATCGCTCCCAGGGGATGGATATCAACGGCATGTTTGTTACAATATGAAAATGTAATTAGTTTGCAGTGGGATTTAGCTGCGGACTCACATAGACAATCATTCACTGTACACTTCGGACAAGGGGATGAGGATGAGGAGAAGCTTTTACAAAGAAACACCCACTTCCGCCGACTGGGGGAGTTTCCGTGTACAACCTGTAAAACACTTTGATCATGATGAACAAAAACGCAATATTCACAAATGAGCAGTAGACGGTACCCCACGTCCCGCTACTCTTGAAGTTCCACCAAGATACGACTGTCAGTGAAACAATCAGGGTAATAATAAGAAGTTTGCTCACGGTAGTCTTGCAAGACATCCAGATCGCGCTCAATACGAACGCGGTCCACAGGATAGTCACGATGGCAGACGTATTCAGCCAGTTCCACTGAAGGTGTCCGTTGGAGTTCACTACGGTTGAGAAGTTGAATGGCGCATGATATGCAAAAAAGAAAATGAGGAACACCGTATACACAGCAGAATAAATCAATGCGTTGCGTGCCCCATTAATGTAGAATCCTGCTGCGATGGGTTGCAACATGATCAAAGCGAGCCCCAGCGCCGAGAGAATCCTATTGACTGATGCGTTGCCAATGTATGTCCAAATGAAAAACTCCAGCAACTGCATGCTCGCGAACGACATGAAGAAAACAAACTCTCGCCAGTGACCGTACCCGCTGACGAGCGATATGATCGAGGCGGCGAGCGCAAATATGAACGTACACAAACTTATCTGCGCGTTCCAACACATTTTTGTAATATTATTTACAAATTGTAAGTAATTTAAACCAATAAATAATTGTAAGTAAACCAATAAATGATACTCATCAATCTTCTAAGGGACCGCCTTGAGCACCTCGTGGTGGACGTGCGCGACCCGTTTACTATTCTCGTGAACGGCGAAGACATATTCGATTACTACGACGAGGTCTTCGACGAGCTCGACGACATCCTAAAATTTTACAAAGATCAAGGGCTTACGATGCCACGCATACACATACGATCCGCACGAATGTGGCTTCCTTCGAGGGGACCGGATACCCCGGCTCGATTTGATACTGTCCCAGACGAAGTACTCGAGTCATTCTGCGATGGCCTCTCATACTCACGCTTAGTTTTCGACTTCACAGATCTGTTCGTTCGTACGAAAAATGCGCAAGCAAAACAATGGATTGGACCAATGGACACTCTCGAAAGTACCAACAAAAGAACTCTGTACACTTACATTTGTTCTTAAATTCAGTGTTGCGAAAAATCATTTTCAAGGAGCGGCACGGCGACCTACGCCGCCTGCATCAAACCTGACGGAGCAAGGGCGGAAGGAACTCGAACTCAAGCGCCGACTGTTCCCATTGACAATAATAATCGGGGGCGAAGCACAGATATGATCAAAGATATGCGAGGGTGCGCTCGCAAATGGAGATTTGGTACCGATAAACGGTGGTCTACTTATGGTACTAGTATAATTATCGGTAGCCGATGGTGGTGGAAACGTCTCAGGAACGTCTCTTGTTGGGTGACGATGGGTGGCGCGCAAAGACATGATGCGGTCAAGAAGAGGACGAGGGGGCGCAGAAATTCTCGGAATGCGACCACGCCCTCGTCCACGTCCACCATTTGCTCGCGAATCCGCAAAGGTGGTGTCGTCACTCACAGCCTCCTGCTCCGGAGAACCTTCTTCAGGAACACTCGCCTTCTCCTCAGTAACACCCGCCTCATCCTGCTCCGGAGAACCTTCTTTAGGAACACTCGCCTTCTCCTCAGTAGCACCCGCTTCCTCCTGCTCCGGAGAACATTCTTCAGGAACACTCGCCTTCTCCTCAATAACACCCGCCTCCTCCTGCTCCGGAGAACATTCTTCAGGAACACTCGCCTTCTCCTCAGTAGCACCCGCCTCCTCCTGCTCCGGAGAACCTTCTTCAGGAACACTCGCCTTCTCCTCAGTAGCACCCGCTTCCTCCTGCTCCGGAGAACCTTCTTCAGGAACACTGGCCTTCTCCTCAGTAACACCCGCCTCATCCTGCTCCGGAGAACCTTCTTCAGGAACACTCGCCTTCTCCTCAGTAGCACATGCCTCCTCCTGCTCCGGAGAACATTCTTCAGGAACACTCGCCTTCTCCTCAGTAACACCCGCCTCATCCTGCTCCGGAGAACATTCTTCAGGAACACTCGCCTTCTCCTCAGTAGCACATGCCTCCTCCTGCTCCGGAGAACATTCTTCAGGAACACTCGCCTTCTCCTCAGTAGCACCCGCCTCTTCCTCCTGAAACAAATCTTCTTCAGGAACACTCGCCCTCTCCTCAGTAGCACATGCCTCCTCCTGCTCCGGAGAACATTCTTCAGGAACACTCGCCTTCTCCTCAGTAGCACCCGCCTCTTCCTCCTGAAACGAACCTTCTTCAGGAACACTCGCCCTCTCCTCAGTAGCACATGCCTCCTCCTGCTCCGGAGAACCTTCTTTAGGAGCACTCGCCACATTGGTGGTAGCACTATCATGGTATATTGGTTCAGCATTGTAATGGGTGGCCATATGCTTAAGGGACGCTAGAGAAATGGTCGGCATTATGTTATGTTGCGAGTATATCATTGGGGGCGATTCTTTTTTTTGCGAATAGCACATCCGCAGTGTCGACTTTGCAACATTCCTGCATCTCGCGCAGAGTACGCATCGCCCGGCAGTACAGGGAATGGACGGTACGGAACACGTCAATTAGGAGAGAGTCATGTGGAAACCTCCCGACGCCAGGGAACTCGACCAGGGCTCGGTAGCACGCACCAAGGCTCTCCTCAGCCTTCGCGACATTGACGCGAGTCGACGCTTGCGTCCGACTTCTTGGACAGGTACCAATGCTTGGTTTTAGGGTCGATTATCTTGCTCTGGTTGAAACCCTCCATGCTCTGAGACTACGGAAGGCATGTCGGCTCGCCGGTGCCTAAAATGTCGCAAGTATAGCAACTATCCTCAAACTTTGCAGCAATGTGTACATGTGTACAACAATCTACCGTCTGTCGAAGTTGTACATAGAGAATTGGAATTGATTCAATATACTGTAACATTATTGACCGGTCTGAGTGTAACACACCCTAAAGGACTCGTCAGGGCGATAAGTGGCGCTCAGAGCACGGGTGGAGTACATGACGTCGCCTTCCTTTGCCGCCTGTAACTTCGCAAGGCATTGTTCGATGAACTCGGGAGTGCCCTGATACACCTTGTCGGTGCTGGTGTCGTACATGTCAAATCGCTCGGGGTACAGAGAGTGTACCAGCTTGTTGATCTGAATGTAATCGTCTCGCAGCTGGTTCAGAGTTGCAATGTGTCGTGAGTACTCAATGTCTTCGATGATCGCATTCTTCAGCTTCACTGCGGCATCTCGGAACTTGTTCACGATGCTGACTTTCTTGCTCATCGTACCGTTGATGCTGTACTTGTCGCTTACAAATCGGAGATAGTTGCGGTCCCATCGAAGGAACGTTGGCATCTCGTCGAAGTATGGCTTCAGATCCTCAGGGGGGGCTATTTCTACAGACGACACGCTCATGGTGGTTGCTACGCGAAGGTTCTTGCGACGGTTGTCCAAAGGGATGCGGTTGATATGGTCCACTGTCACCCCGGCGTCGTGGATCATCGTGTGAATGTGCCCAACATTGCATTTAGCGTATCCATTGGTGGATATTGTGAGCTCGTTCCCGAAGACAGCTGGGTAGTAACCGTCCATCAAAACCATGAACGTCTTGCTCTGCTCACCCTTGCGAACAGAAAGCGCAGCGAAGGTTTCTCCGGAATAGGAGTAGAGTAAATGGACACCGAACATGCGACCATGTCGAAAATCACCGGTGATGAGGAAAACCATCTTGATTCAGTAATCCAATCCACAATAAGAAACTGACGATATTTATACTCTTTTTTGACGTATGCCAGCGGAGCCGCGTGCAAGAACATCGGTAGCGGGAAAGAACTCAAGTGTGTCGATTGCGATTCCGACCAGACAAGGCTCCGAAACCAGTCAAGATCCACCGGAAGGCAGGAACACCCTCGACACATCCTGTGTGCCCCCTTGCACACATTCCTGCATCTCGCGCAGAGTACGCATCGCCCGGCAGTACCGGGAATGAACGGTACGGAACACGTCAATCGGGGGAGAGTCAGGCGGAAACCTCCCGACACCAGGGAACTCGACCAGGGCTCTGTAGCACGCACCGAGGCTCTCCTCGATCTTCGCGACCTTGACGGAGTCGATGCCAGCGTCCTCCTTAATAGATAGGTACCAATGCTTGGTTTTGGGGTCGATCATCTTGCTCTGGTTGAAACCCTCCATGCTCTGAGCCTTGTTGAAGCAGTACTTCAGGCCAAAGGGAATGAACTCCCACGGAACGCCCAAGGCACGTCGGAGCTCGCCGGTGCCGAAAAACTCTTCGAAGAGGAGAGGCCATGCACTTTGACCAGGTTGGAAGTGCGCACGTCGAACATGTCGTAATTCAGAGGCACCACGACACCAGAGCTGCCGTCACCGGACGTCGATAGGCCATTCCACACGTATTCCCAGAGAAGCATCTTGGGACGCAGCAAGCTCACGTTGCGGGGCTCCAAGCTCAGGGCAGGCATGACACGGTGAATGGTGAAGTCCAGGAACACAACGTGTGTCTCCCCGTTCTTGCTTGTACGAGAGTAAGCCGTGGCATCCGGGTCGATCGGCCGAACCAGGTCGTCGTTGAAGCCGGTGATGATGAATCCATCTTGATTCAGTAGTAAAACAAGATGATAATATGTCATTCTTTACACTCTGATTCTGAGGCGCACACGAAACACTTGTCGTCGATTAATGACGCATTTGTGTCTTACGCAACCACATTCACACGGCACTGTCCTTCAAATAAACCTCATGGTCTCAAGCAGAAAGCGGTTCAAATGTTTTCAGAAACCGCGGTATCCAGAAATAAAATAGTATAAATGATAAAAGTTGTCGTCTTTCCCACACACTCTTTGTACACTGGGTTACGATAATGTATATGAAATCTGTACCAACAAAACTAGTGACATGTTCCTTGTGCCTCACAACCATCAAGTCCCGGAATAATCTGGACGTGTGCAAGAAGTGCAAAAATGCACCCAGGATGCCGCACGTGTGTTCCAGCGGAGCCGCGTGCAAGAACATTGGTAGCGGGAAGGAACTCAAGTTCGACTTCTACGTCGATAATCGGAAGTATTGTGTGAAATGCGTATCGTGCCGAACGGCGGACGCCCTCGATACGGACGGGCGAACATGCATGAACAAGAGTGGTGAAGGGTGCGGACTCACAAAACCCTCATCCGACTTTGAGGGAACACGGATGATGTGCAAACAGTGCCGCCAGAAGCGCAAGACATCTGTTGCAAACGCTTCAAAGCCCAAGCCGACTGTGCTTCCACCGATGCCGACAGTGTGCGACCGGGGAGACGAATGCTTGAATATAGGTAGCGGGAAGGAGGTCATGTTCAAGTTCCGCACAGACATCAAGAAGGGAAGTTGGAAACAGACGTGTAACTCATGCTTCAATGGCAAGAAGTATTACTCCGTATATCGTGAGAAGAAGATGACCGAAGATCCAGACTCTTTCCGATGTCACAACAACGAGATCCACAATGAGTGGATGGAAGCGAATCCTGGAAAGAAAGAAGAGTACCAAGAGAAGAGGAGGCTCGACCCCAGGATGCGCTTCGACATGATCGTCCACACCCTGAAGAGCAACAACAAATCAACAGACTTGAACGATCTCATGTGCATGGAGGATCGGGATTCGTTCATTGACAAGATTCAGCAGCCATGCCACTACTGTGGAGCGCATGATCCGACAATATTCTTGTGTGGCCTCGACCGCGTCGACTCTAGTGTGAAGTTCACTGACTGCAACACAGTCCCTTGCTGCTATCTGTGCAACATGATGAAGATAAACTTCCACGTAGACGAGTTCATTGGTGGAGTCAAGGCGATCGCGATGTACAGAAGGTTGTCGACTGAAGGAGAAATCACCATGAATCCAAGATTGGGCAAAGAAACCTCCTTCACTAAGAAGTCGGAACATGAAGGACCCAAGAATTCACCGTCTGTCATACCCCGTGAGAAGCTGATTACTCTGTGGGCTAATGAGTGCTACATGTGCGGGCGAACACCATCCCTTGGAATCGACAGGTTGGACTCGTCTTTGCCTTACGACGGTTCTGACAACTGCAGAAGCTGTTGCTCACGGTGCAACTACATGAAGAAGGATCTCCCAGAGCCCGAGTTCCTAGTGCATGTCGTTCGCATATACAAGTTCACGAGCAGCTGGGTCATTGGCGATGATACGCAGTACAACACTGCTCTCTATGGATCTCGAGAGCCTGTCTCGTTCAGTGCGTACAACGGAGTCACCATCGTCTTCCCATCTAGTGGAAAAGCAGTTGAAATCCTCGGCAGGAGAAAAAAGTTGCAGCCAGCAACGACCAGTCAGTACAATCAACAGGCACTGGCAGTCGATGACGTGTTAACCGTATTCCGGAGTGCGACCTAATGATGCCGCGACCACTGGGCGGTGTTTTGGTGTATTGAAAAGGTGTCGCTAGAACTTGCCCGTGTTATGGACATAAAGTTCGCCATTGCCACCTGTAATGGGCGTTCCTGCCTCCCGGCCGATTTTGACTGGTTTCTAAACATGTTATGGAGCGGATTTGTGATTCCTTTGTGCTTATGTCTCAAGCTAGTGAGTCGTTCAAGAGGCTCTAAATCCTGATTAGAAATTTAAAAAATCGGCCGGGAGGCAGGAACGCCCATTCTGTGTCAAACTTAGAAGAACCGTATGCGACGACAACTTTTAGTAGTTTTATTCCGTACTTTTATAGAGTGCGTTTGATTCGTCTTGCTCTTGTTTGACAATACTCTTGCTTGCTCTGTAATGGATGTCCATATTTCTATCTAGATTGTTCTTCTTAAACAACATTGTACACACATCGCTTAACTTGTTGACGCAAATTACTGAAATTATTGTAACGTTTTTGTTGATGTAAAGATGTTTCTTGTATGGACGGGCCATTTTCTGCGTGTGTAGCAATGACCCAAACAGAGAAGATTCCATTTAATACCACATTCCTTTGATTATCCGAAGAACATTGTATCTAACTCCATTTAATACCATATTAATTTGATTATCCGAAAGACATTGTAGCTAACTGGCGAAGTCCCCCCATACCACTCATGATTCTTAGTACATTGTAATTGACAGCATATATCCTTACCTTGACTGACCTTGGTGATCCGTTTAGGTTGACTGCGTTTGTGGTTAGGTTGATTGTTAGGTTGGCGTTATCAATTCTAGACATGTTGCAAGATCCTGATGGCTGGTGTTCCTCTGGCTTGAGCGCGAATGAGTATACATTGATTCCCTTAGATGGTACGTTTTCGTGGTGCTGGTACGTCTGCACCAGATTCCAGTACTCTCCGTCCCTCTCTGACAGTCGCTCGTGTCCGTTTAGAGACAGCTTTGCCCTAGCGGTTGGGTTCTCTCCTCCGTCTGCTGCGACTGGGATGTAGACTCCGTATGTTCCTCCTGATGCGATTCCTGGCATTGCGTCCGTAACGCTTGGTGAGGGTGATGCCATGACCTTGTCTGTGTAGTTGAACCACTGCTTTCCGAATGGCGCGGACTCTGAGATGTTGTCGTCTGGCTGGACGACCCACACGATCTCCTTGCACGGGTGGTTGAAGTTGAGCTTGAAGTTGTTTGATGTCTGCGAGGTTGACTCGTCTCCCCCGAACTGCAGCTGCTCGATGAGGTACTCGTGTGGTGCGCTTGCGAACATGCGTCGCTCGTCTGTATCCAGGAAGATGTAGTCGATGAATAGTGAAGCTGTTGCTAGAGATGGTGTTGATACTAGGTTCAGGTTGGTTACCCAGGTGGGTGGGTCTGACGCTGTGAGTGCAATGTTGCGTCCTGCCCAGAAGCAGTTCTTGGCGTCGTTGAACTCTAGGTTGATCTTGACCTCGTGGTACTGCAGTGCGATGAGTGGCAGGGCGAGTCCTGGGTTCCTGCACCACCAGAACTCCAGGGGGATCCATAGGGTCTTGGATGGCACGGTCATTGCCCCCCTTCCTGCTGTTCCGAAGCAGTTGTCGTATATCTGGGTGAGTTCGGGCGTGTTTCCTAGCATGGACGCGTATCCTAGTTGATGTCCTGGTGTCTGGGTGAGCTCGTTCCAGATGTGCATCCAGTCTCCGTAGTGGCGATCAATGCGTTGTCCTCCGATATCGATGTCGACGGTCTTGATGAGAATGTGTCCGATCCAGTTGAGCCACCTGAATGCGGTTCCCTCTGGGACGGATATGGCTGGCAGCTCGACCCTTAGGTATGCCTTGTGGATGAGGTCTCCGTTTCGGGAGATGTTTGCGGTGACCTTGCGTCCGAAGTCTGCGCTTCCGTTGAAGACCTGTTCAATGGACTCCGTGGCGAAGGATGTGTGCCTGCGGTGCACAACCTTGAAGAATGTAACCTGGGGGTTTGATGAGAGGTACACATCCTGTGCACCGAAAGCGACGAGCTGCATGAGTCCTCCAGCCATTTTGTGAGATTATCGAGTTTGTATAATAATACCATAGATTTTTTTTACGGGAGTTCTGCGCGCCTACAATTTTTTGTACGTTTCTACAAAATGCCCTTGTACGACACGGCCAACCGTTTGAGAAGCGACCGATGCTTCCGGGCACTTCGCGACTCTGACGAGCGCAAGCTTGCAGACATGACTCTGACAGACCTGCGTATGCGCGATAGGCAGCGGAACATTGTTTGTGATACCCGCATACGCGATTACATCACCGGAAAAAAAGACGACGGTGCAACTGCTGCTAATAATACTACTACTAAGGAATGTGATCCCAGCAACAATGGCAAAAAAAACAGGAATTCTGACGACGACTACAATGCGGATGACGAGACGTTTCTTTTGGTGACTCGGCGTCACTTCGATATGGCCAACAACACATCTAGGAACCAGTGTCTAGTCGGTGACAGTGAAAGTGAAAGTGACAGTGACGGAGATGGTTGCGATCCAGGGTCGGGTTCTGGTGAACAGAAGAAGCGTTCTCTCGCGTCGGATAAAATGCGGGACCCTGCGGATGTCGCTTCGCGATTCCCGAACCTGCGCGTGTGGGACAGGTACGGCGTGGGTGCATGCGTCCCTTCCCCTGGATGGAATGATGATGATGATGATGATGATGATGATGATGATGATGCAAACGGTAGTACTACTGTGCAGCCTCGGACGTTTGTTGCTGCGCCGCACATTGGGACGCACGAACCGACGCCTTTGATCATCGCCGGTTGCGCGCAGCGCCACCAAGAGGGGTGTATGACCACGCGCCGCGGTGGCGGGGATGCATCGCTATTTCGATTTCACGGTATCTACGGCGGTCGCCGATCCGGGAGGTTGTTCACGATAGACGAAGCCCCTGCGACTTTCTGTGACACCCACCTCATGGAGCGTAACGTTGATGACGGTCGATCCACGGGTTGCGCTTGCTCCATTCCAACCAAGTCCGGACGCATCGTGGACCGCTTGGCTGAGCGACGATGGGACACGTTTGACCCCGTCGTGTTCAAACGCCCTGGTGCGGACGTTAACAGCGTGCCTCCTGAGGACTGGGTTGTAAGCGGCGCGTCTTCTCGTGACATAGCCAGACGCCCCAAGTTCTTGTGCATGCGCGGTTACCAGTATGACGGCCGCCTATGGCGCATGAAGAAACCGTAGGAGGACGTAGAAATCAAATTATGTCCATTACTTATTGCGAGGGGGAAGCATCTTTGATGTACGCATTGTCGAATGCGCGCATGAACATGATCGCGCCTATGACCAACTGATTTCCGTTGAGAAAGGGGTACGTGTTCACAAAGAACAGTTTTCCGTCCCACAACATGTAGAACTGGAGTTTGACTCCTGCAAGCGTCTTCGTCCATATATTGTCGAACATCTTCATTAGAGCGGGGGGCAGAATCCTGTTCCCCCTCTCGTTGGTCATTTGGTCTACTTGGGGGAGAAATATGTGCGGGTCTTTCACGTTCGCAAGGATGTACGTCTTGTCGTTGCCCACGACGAAGATGTTCTAGAACTCAACGTGGTCCGTTATGGGGTACAGGTTGTCGATGTGGTAAGTGTCGGACACGGGAATGATGGAAAGATTGTTGTTGGTGTTGGATATCGACTGATTTTTGAGTCGTACATCTTCTTCTACCTCCTTCGCTGTCTCATCACTAAAACATGCGAATGTCAATTTAAGATTTTTTCCAAAATTGACGTTGAAGAGGGACATATGTGTCGATGTGTAAATACTAGGCACAGTTTTTTCTCAAATAAAGTGGGACAAAAATGTACGACGTGTACTGCGGCTCTCATAATACCCTCCTCGTCCTGTTTGATCTCGAAAGGTTTTTTGATTGATGCGTCAAATGAAGTGAGGAAAGAATAGCATGTTGGTTTACAAATGGTGGGCGGATAATGGCACGATCAGAACGATCCGGACTCCAGGCAACCAACGTCTCTTTGACCCAAGCAGCATCCAAGGCTACCTCATCGAGCAGGAAAAAAAACCCAGCAGTCGTCAAGTAATTCTCTACGCACGTGTGTCCTCACACAAACAACAACCCGACCTGCTCAGACAGCAATTGTTCTTGCAAACCCATATTTCTGACAAACATTCCGGGGACGAGGATATACGGGTAGCTTAAATTCAACGGAGTGAGTGGTTTCGATGACGCAGTTGCGTTTCTTTACGATTATTCTTTTGTGGCAAATACAATGCAATAAACAATGGATCGGAGCAGCTATGCGTCGTCGTCTCCGTACCGTGTTTAACGCAAGATCTTGATCGATAGTCGGTCGCGTGACCATTCGACCTACCCCAGTCCGAACCACTACTCCGTAATTCTCGACACGGAAATCAGGGACATCCGGTCGGTGCATCTTGCAGGAGCTATTCTTCCCAACGCAGCCTTCACGTTACCAGGCCATCGAAATAGCGACTTTGGTATCGTGGTGGGCACCCACCCTCCCAAAACACTTGCGCTTCAAAGCGGCGATTACATGTCTGGTGCAGCTCTCGCTATTGCTTTGAATTCACAGTTAGGATCCCATTCTATCACTGCGTCTTTTAGGGGCGTAGACAGCCGGATCGTGTTCTCAAGTCCGGATGCCGCGTTCGGTATTTGGTTCGGCAACGAATCCTCATGTCCTGCGCGGCTCATAGGATTCGAGTCTGATTCGATTTTGTCAGCGACCTTCGACACGGACGCTAACGTCTGGCTACTCGAGGCCCCGTTCCGTATCGACCTACTAGCGTTCAGACGTTTCATCGTCGTAGAGATGTGGCAGC
Organism: Chlamydomonas sp. ICE-L; assembly: GCA_013435795.1. Taxonomy (NCBI): domain Eukaryota; kingdom Viridiplantae; phylum Chlorophyta; class Chlorophyceae; order Chlamydomonadales; family Chlamydomonadaceae; genus Chlamydomonas; species Chlamydomonas sp. ICE-L. Next base: position 18,884,901 of record JACBWV010000223.1, read on the forward strand.
CGAGCGCTGAAGTACTTGTTAGCCCCAACGCTAATGTGAACACCGCATTCGCAGTGATCGAGTATCCCACGAACACTTCCACGTCCGAGCATTGCGGAAGTCTATCTAGCGGGATACGGACCATCATGGGGACACCAAAGACTTGGGACCCGCCTCTGTCATCGATCCGACGTATCGGCATCACACTCAAAAACGACGACGGATCGCTTGTCGAATTTCAGAATCAAGACCATGTTCTGGAGATCATTGGAGAAAGTAGCACAATTACATCCAGATTCACGTAAAACAGTCAGTTTGTTTACTATTTTAATCATTTAATCAAGAAGGCACTCACAGAAACAGCCCGAAATGGTGAGCTTAGCTGTAGCTGGATCAGATGCAGCAACTTGGCACTGATCGATAGCGGGGGCATCACATCTACACACACACGATGAAGTAACAATAACTCTGCAACTTCCTGGGTTTCCTGGAGTTGGTAGAGGCATGTCATTGTCCAGGGGTGGAGGTGGAGGCACGTTATTGTCCCTGGGTAGAGGCACGTCATTGTCCAGGGGGGGATGCACGTCATTGTCCATGGGTAGAGGCACGTCATTGTCCATGGGTAGAGGCACGTCATTGTCCATGGGTAGAGGCACGTCATTGTCCCTGGGTAGAGGCACGTAAATGTCCATGGGTAGAGGCACATCATTGTCCATGGGTGGAGGTGAAGGCACGTCATTGTCCATGGGTAGATGCATATCATCATTGTCCATGGGTGGAGGCACGTAAATGTCCATGGGTGGAGGCATGTCATTGTCCATGGGTAGAGGCACGTCATTGTCCATGGGTAGAGGCACGTCATTGTCCCTGGGTAGAGGCACGTAAATGTCCATGGGTAGAGGCACATCATTGTCCATGGGTGGAGGTGAAGGCACGTCATTGTCCATGGGTAGATGCATATCATCATTGGGTGGAGGTGAAGGCACGTCATTGTCAATGGGTGGAGGCACGTCATTGTCCATGGGTAGATGCATATCATCATTGTCCATGGGTGGAGGTGAAGGCACGTCATTGTCCATGGGTAGATGCATATCATCATTGTCCATGGGTGGAGGCATGCCATTGGTGGTGTCCGGTGATGGTTGATCGTTGTTCATGCATGGGACCAATGTTCCAACAAGAGATTGGACGTCGCAAGTTGGGCAACATTTGTGCGTGTACACATCATAGAAGGCCGACTTGCATGTAGGGTCGTTATCATTTGTAGGATCGGTACAGAAGCTATCAATTTTATTGCAAGGAGGGAGAGCAGTGACGCAAAAGATCGATCCGAACATGGTCCAAAAGTTTGATCTCATGTTGGTAATCCTGAATTCCCCTCTTGTATCATTATCAAACAAATCAAAATAGATGCCTCCTCCACGACGCTCGTTGTTCCAAGTAACCTCGGTGACCGTGTGAATGCACTCGATAGGGGACGTCATCACGATCTTGTTAGCCATGTTCTTCAGCGATGTGCAGCACCAATCTGGAGACGTTTCCTCACAAGCGAGTGCCTTAGAAACCTCGAAGCACATAGTACCGCTTCCATCCGAGTTCGACGACTCGTTGATCCAACGAAATGCGTAAGGCGAGGAAGCGCACGAACGCATCGAACAACTTCCACTAGGGAAGGATCCCTTCGCAACATGCAATAGGGACACCGAAAGAGTGCTGATCAGGAGAATGATATTCATTCTCAAATATAATACATTTTGTTAATGTTCGAAGACCTTTACACTCGCATTTGATTCAATATACTGTAACATTATTGACCGGTCTGAGTGTAACATTGTCCTCGCCAACATCCTCCTTAGCAGGACGCGCCCGCATGACCCTCACGTCCCCTTCAATGAGACAGGCGGCACTCGACATTACCAACGAGTATCGAAAGCGCCACGTGGATACACCTCCTTACATGACGCAACCTTGGAAAAAAATGGTGCATCGCTGTTAATGCAACTATACCTTGTTCTTCTTCTCAAACAATTCCTGGACCGCATCAAGGGTCTTGGGTTGAGCAACGCCTTTGGTAGACGCTTCTGAAGGTACATACACCATAAATGTTTTGTCTTTACGGGAGAGCAAGTTTTCGGAATCTTGTTCCGAAATCGATTTTATCATATCATGATATTTCGCCTTGATGATGACCTCCAAGAAAGTTTCCGCAATTATAGAGTTGAACCGGTAGGTTCCCTTCAAGACAGTTGTCTTATCAGGGCTCATGGCAGATTCTATACCAAGGTTGGTTCTGCAGTCCCTTGCGAAACCATTATTTTTGTTATCGTGGCCTCCAAGACTCTTGTAGAGACCGGTTTTCTTAGAGGTGTTAGGTTGTAAGGTGAACCAGATGCCCTCCATACCTTTGCTTTTCAGAGTTATGTACACGCTGAGGTAAGCCAAAATCGACTTGAGCCAAAGAGCAAACTTAGATGCATCAGCATCAGGAGCAGCACGGGTAGAGGGGGGCTCAGGAGCAGCAAAAGCTGCAGGAACATGAGGAGCATCAGCATCTGGAGCAGCACGGGTACAGGGGGGCTCAGGAGCAGCAAAAGCTGCAGGAACATGAGGAGCATCAGCATTGGTAGAGGGATGTGCAGGAGCAGCATAAGTAGCAGAAGCAACAGGAGTATCACAATCGAATGTATTCAACGATTTCATCATCAATCTCCATATTCTTAGCAGAAGCAGGAGAAGGAGAATGAGCAGGAGAAGCAGCAGCAGGAACATGAGCAGGAGCAGCAGGAGAAGCAGCAGCAGGAACATGAGCAGGAGAAGCAGCAGGAGAAGCAGCAGCAGGAACATGAGCAGGAGAAGCAGCAGGAGAAGCAGCAGCAGGAACATGAGCAGGAGCATCAGAGTTACCAGGGAGGACCTGGTTATCCGACACTTGCACCTCATCATGGTCCCAAAGAAAGCTTTCCGCTTCTGAGGGTCCAACCCGGTATGGGTTTCCATTACTGAAAAGGCTTCCCCAACTTCCCAAACTTCCCAAACTGAGATGTAGGCTTCCGGGGGGTCCCAAACTGGAATTGGTTTTAAGATCATACATCGTTGTGGTGAACTTTAGTAACTTGTTGTGATTAACTCGATTTTCATTCAATTTTTTTTGCAAAACCCCAATGTGGTGTTTCTTGTTGCCGGTACTTTTGAGAGTGTCCATTGAAGGACCAGCCAGCCGCACTTAAGCGATCGCCTCTTCCCCAGTACCGTGTCCCAAAAGAACACGGGGTGTTTGTTGATGTGCAACTGCATTCGGCGGAACAGTAAAATGAATCAATGTACGACATCGCCGTTAGAAAAATGGCGTTAAGAATGGTCGCTGACTTGGGTGTGTTAAAAACTTCAGAATCGTCTGGTTCTCTGATCACATCCCCGCATGGGAGAGTGTTTAAACAAGAATGTTTCTCAGCAATTTCAACAAATACTTTTACAAGAAAAAATGCAGGTTTAAGGTTTCGAATCCCGCCAAAGAAGTTAGGTCATGCGTGTGCGTGAAGGTTTCGAGTTCCGCCAAAGAAGTTAGGTCATGCGTGTGCGTGCTTTCTTGCTTGCTTGCATGCATGCATTCGGTCGATGGATGTGTCATTCGATCCTGTATGTGTGCGTGCGTGCGTGATCCTGTGATGTAATCTTATCTCTCTATCCTCCGTTCGCCTATCACTCTGCGTGCGTGTGTTTGCATTATCAATCAATCCATTCCCTGAGCATCCCCAGGGGATGTAATCTTCCACTCTCGTTGCTTGATATCTTGTAGCATCCACACCCATCCGGACCATGCTAATGCCTGGGCTTTGAACTCCACGCCTGTCGCTTTATGCAAAGAATCCATCTCGTTTATTAGATGTTCGATCCTCTCACCTACTGTTTTCAAGTCACTACTGTGCTCTTCCATGGTAATTAATACATACAGTTGTTCTCAAATAAAGTGGGACACACCTTATAATCATCCAGACTGCAGATCGTTCCGTTTGGGGGGTGCAGCAGGTTGAAAATATTTGGTAAAAAGTTTGCTTACAAATTCACGTCGTTTTCGATGTACACCAAAGCGTTTCCACCTCCACAAAGTAGAACAATCCTGAATGTACTGATGTTCGTAAATAAGTCAGTGCCCATTCATTCTTAACGCCAATTTTCTAACGGCGATGTCGTACATTTATTTCCATCTGATATATGTTTCATTTTACTGTTCCCGCCGACTGTAGAGATTGGTGTCGCCCCCAGACCTTTCCAATCACCAAAACCGACGAGTACCTTTGTGCTCTTATCCATCGGAGCTACGAAGTCAAAAAAAATGTACACAACAACTAATTAACCTAGGCACGTTCTCCTCGGATTCGTCTTGCTAGCTTAATATCTTTGGGCATTATTGTCACTCTCTTAGCGTGGATAGCCGCCAAGTTGCAGTCCTCAAAGAGGCCAACAAGGTAGGCCTCTGAGGCCTCCTGGAGGGCAAGGACCGCCGAAGACTGGAACCTAAGGTCGGTCTTGAAGTCCTGTGCGATCTCTCGCACAAGCCTCTGGAAAGGCAACTTTCTAATCAGAAGGTCCGTAGACTTCTGGTACTTGCGGATCTCGCGCAGGGCGACGGTGCCGGGGCGGTACCGGTTAGGTTTCTTCACGCCACCTGTGGCAGGTACGTTTGAATCATAATTCGACGCCTTTATGGGTAGCTGCTTTCTGGGAGCCTTGCTACACGTGGACTTACGAGCGATTTGCTTAATACGTGCCATTTGTGAGAGATAGAGCTGTTGTGTGCACTTTAATGAGTTTGCCACAAGCATTCAATTTTTTTTATAACAAGTTATTGCGCCAGGGTTCAGGGCTCCTTCTTGCGTTTATCGTAACTGCTACAACAACAGCAAACACAATACAAACTTCGATATTTTTTATTGTTGGTGGTCTTGTTGTGCACGTCTGCCCTCTATGTCACCCATCAAACGGTCCACCGTGTACCGCGGCTCAGGATCAGGCTCGACAGTGTTGTAAGGCAACAACATGTCACCTCCCCCAGCTACACTAGAATTCAAGTACCTACTCTGCCAACCACCGTCACGCAAAGCAGGGTCCCCGCCACGTTCGTCTCCAACAACACCCATCTCAGCTACGCCGGCACCGAACCGCGCCCCAGCTGGAGCGTCACACCCCCCCCTCCTGTCAACCAGAAATTCGCGCCCAGTCATCACAAGAGCCTCACGAGACAGTGCGGGCTCCACCGAACCGACGTCGGCATGCGAAACCGGTCCGGTCACAGCAGACTCAGAAGTACCATAGTACTCAGACCCGTCAGTCGTCGTGCTGCGCATCGTCGCCTCTAAACTGTCGGGCTTGGCCACAACGTACGCACCAGAACTCTCTGCAAGCCGAGACACACCAAACCGTGTTCCCGAATCAGCAGCCGTCTCACGCATAGTCGATCGAGGAGGGTCCAACACTGAAACACTGTAAGCTCCGCGTCCAGATGTCATCGTTGGCAAGCCACCACCACGATCCTGACCCACCGCAACGTCCTTACGAGTCGCATGGGGCGCCGCGTCATCAGCCGAGTAAACAACGCCACCAACGTTCTTCGCATACAAATTACGTTGGTGACCGTCAGGGTTGACAGCGGTCGCCTCGCGAAGCGTGTGGCGCGCTCCAGAATCAGGATCCACCACAGGACCGCGGCGTGAAACAGAGCCGCCCGCAAAGTTGCCAGTCTGATGTCTGTCGTGGATACCCACCTCCTTGCGCGTCGTTCGTGTGACATCCTGCAAGTCGTACACCGTGAGCTTGGGAACGCCGTGAGATCCCACAAGGTTCACCACAGGCGCCGAATCGAGGAGAACATCCTTGAGCGTCGTTTGCGTGACATCCTGCGAGTCGTACACCGTTAGCTTGGGAACGCCGTGAGATCCTACAATGTTCACCACAGGCGCCGAATTGATGAGAACATCCTTGAGCGTCGTTCGCGTGACATCCTGCGAGTCGTACACCGTTAGCTTGGGAACGCCGTGAGATCCTACAAGGTTCACCACAGGCGCCGAATCGAGGAGAACATCCTTGCGCGTCGTTCGCATGACATCCTGCGAGTCGTACACCGTGAGCTTGGGAACGCCTTGAGATCCTACAAGGTTCACCACAGGCGCCGAATCGAGGAGAACATCCTTGAGCGTCGTTCGCGCGACATCCTGCGAGTCGTACACCGTGAGCTTGGAAACGCCGTGAGATCCTACAAGGTTCACCACAGGCGCCGAATTGAGGTACTCCTCCTTACGCGTTGTGCGCAGCACATCCTGCAAAGGCGCGACCAACGCCTTGACGGCCGTAGTGAGAGTTCCAGGGCGCGTGCGAGACCCGGTCTTCATTCGCGCGTTGCCAGGGGCCGACATACCGCTTCGACCGTAGTCAGTGACGCTCTTGACCGTCGTCGTGGCAGGCCCTCGCGACATCTCACCCAGGGGGGTTCGAAAGATGAGGTTCCGTTGGGACCCTCCTCGGTCCTCCATCCGGTGCACGCCCACAGGGGCAGCTGCACCCTTGTACAGGTCGGCGGAACGCATCGTTTCACGCTCGGTGTGCCGGTCGACAGTGCGGATCTTGTCGTACCCGGGCTGAGACCCGGCCGCGCCATCGGTGCGCATAAAGTCGTCGGTGGTCTTCTGCTCGCGGATGAGAGGAGGGGGGCGCGTCTGAGTGTTGATGGGTTGGTGCTTAGGTCGGTCCGTAGCAGTAGATGTGGACGACCCGGGGATAATCTGTCCAGGCAAGCTCTGTTTGGGACGCGTGAGAGAACGCATGTCGTCCACTGTTAGCGCGCGCAGACCCCCCATTTCGCGCATCTTTTCCTCCGGGATCGGTTGAACACGAACCTGTTCGAAAGGGAGTTCGTTAGCGCGATTGCGTGGCAATTGCACGACGTCGCGGTACTCCGATCCCCCGACGCCTACAGGCGGACGCAGGACGTCCACTCTCGCCTCTGCAGGCCTGAAGAGTTGCTGAATTTCTCGCTTTCCACCGCTTAGTGATGTGAAGCCTTGGGAGCCTTTCTCGCCCACGAAGTTCTCCATCTCGTGTCCTCGGTTTGTGGCCGATCCTGGAGGCTCGCTCCTTCTGAAGAAAGGGACCATGTTGCCGTGCGTCGCTGGCATGCGGTCGCCAGTCATTGAGGACCTGAATGTGTTCTGCATGAGGAGCTCCTTTTCGTGTGCGTAGACATCTTGCACGCGTGTGCAGTGGTACGGGTCGTGAACGGATGGTCGGTCGCGCGCCTCCGTGTCAGATGCGTCAACCGAGATAGGCATTGATGATGATGATGATTTGCGGAATGTGCCGGTTCTCTTCTTTATCGTGTATGATGTCATCGGGGAGACAGCTAGCGGCACCCTTCCCGGTTCGTTGCGTCTCTTTGAAAGCATGTACCCTGCGCCTGCGACGATAAGGAGAAGCGCAGCCTCCATGCGGATGTGTTCTTTCCTTCAAACCACAATATTTTTGTCAAAAAGTGCGCATGGAGATCTGTTTGTCGCGTGCCAAAAAAAGTGTTATGTTTGAACATGTAATAGCCAGCCATTCAACAAGCATATATGTCCGCGTACATATTGACTGGAGCCCCACTGAACGAGGTTTGGAACAACAACCACGACCGTGTCTTCACGGACAAGCGAGCTCCGGGAACCAAAAACTACAAAACAAAGAAGACGACGAGCAGCTTTCCTAAGAAGAAGAAAAAGGATGCGGAATCAATTGCGAAATCAAAGACGCCGTCGTACGCGTGCGTCTTTGACAAGAACCCTAGTCCGTTGTGCGACATGTACACACAAGGGGTTCAATTCCTCATTCGACGACATCATGGACATTTACCAACGAGACACAGAGTATCGAAAATCTCATGCCGAAGAAGAAGAAGAAAAGAGTGAAGAGCATCCTAAATACAATACTACCGAATAAGACAATGATGATCCTGACTCCGAATCGGACAATGATCATCCTAATGACGATGCCAACGATTCAGATTCAGACAATGAGCCGCCCACCACCCCCCCAATAACATCCGCTCGCCTGCCTAAAAGCAGTAAAAATCCAGTCGAAGGATTCTTTCATCCACAAATGGACACGTCCCCGAAGCCTAGACAAGCGTTGATGGAGCTCGCAATGTTTGTGTTAGCAGGCGTCATGCTCATATTCATTCTAGAGACATTCGTAAAGTTGGGAATGGGGATGCGGTACCGTCGGCATGGAGGAGGCGCCGCGTACACTCACTACTAATTAAAAACAATCCAATTTTATTTTGAAAACAAGTGTATGAACTGAAAATGACCTCCTCTATCACTATCTCAATTACATTGTGCGACGCACATGTGCTGACGGAGGAGAAGATGGACATGGTAAGGGCCATTCCAGGCGTCTCGACCGTCGAGGTAAGCCAAACCGAAACCGATACACTAAATGTTGTACTTGACGAGGATCTCCATACACCCAATAGCACAGCCAGTGTCGCCATAGCCATCGCCAAGCAGTTCCCGAGCTGCCCCGTCAAGTATGGGGTCCCCAAGTAATTTTGTCAAGTACATGTAAAGCAGTTTAGTTGCTATATCAACATGAACGACAATGCGGCGGCAACCACAACCATATGACACGATGACCTACGCAGTTTCATGGGCACGACGGAAGCACTCTACAGTTTCGTACCCCTTCCAGGGATGCTCCTCACAGAGCAGCTTAACGCACTGTTCAGATTCTCCATATACTACGGCATCGCCGTGTGCATTTTCTGTGCCTCCCCCAAGGCGCTGCTAATTCCTGTTTTGACAGGTGCGCTGACCGCCGCGGTCCACCGTTTTGACGTTGGCCAGCGAACGAACACGATCGAGATGATGCACAACGAGGGTCTCGAACGTGACCCCGAGACGGCGAGGCTCTGTCTCGCGCCCACGAAAGAGAACCCGTTCATGAATCCTGCAATCGGTGACATGGGCGCAGTGCTGGTGGGAGGGACGCGTCCCCCTTGCGACATCACGCGTCCGTCGGTCCGAAAGCGAGTTGACAAACTCTTCCACGGCGATAAATGGCAGGAGCCACACAATGTGTTCAAACGTAATTCTGGCTTCCGTCAGTTTTACACTGTCGCCGCCCCCAACGACCAGGGCGCCTTTGAGAACTGGCTCTTCAACGACCGATCCATCAGCTACTCGCGAAAGACGCAATGACGATGAAGAGGCTGCTCCAGAGAATGCAGATGACAAACTTATCCATTGGGACTGTGTACATTAGTATGGGCATGCACCCCCCCCCCAAGATCATAAAAGCATCATAGATCTTGCGGATGAAGTGCGAGAGGCACAACTTGAAATGCGGGTACATGAGATTCAAACCGCAGAAAAACATGGCCTCGTTATCGTTTCCTAAGATCGTTGGGAAGACAAACGCGTGCAGTACTGCCAGAACGGTCGCCCCGATCGCTAACATTATGAGAGACTCTATCATCGAGAACCCAAGGTCATTCCTTAAACCGGCGTACTTGGTCCCTACGTTCTCCAAGGTCACCTCTTCTTTGATGCTTGTGTTCGACCTCAATATGTAAGTGGAAATCCACGCGATCAGGAAGGCGACACACAGGACCGTGTACAATGCATGCGCGTACCCCGGATGACTCATTATTTTTCGATTTATATTTTTTGTAGACAAGAACGCTGTAAACCATCAAACGATGGATGAGGTGATGTTGATCCCGCAATACTTTTTTGGCTCGTTGTCAAAGTCGACCTTGGTGTAGAGCCCGATAGACATCGCCTCGCCCAGGATCCACTTGAAGTTCGACCAGAACTTGGGCGTGTGTCCCACCTCGTCCGTCGCGAGGTGACCCAGCTCGTGGATCGCGACATACATGAGGATGTTCTCCTCCACTAGCTCGTGGTCACGCTGACGCAGACACAATACAATCTTCTCACCCTTGTTTACAGAGTACGATGTGTACCCAAGTTCCGCCCCGCCCTCCGAGAGAGCGTCTGGGTTGTAGTTATCGTACAGCTGGCGCACGACCTTGTTTTTCGGGTACTTGGCCACGAGATGCTGAACCAGCTTGTTAAGATTCGAGTTGATGCGCGCCATGAGGTTCGCCGCGTTCTGGCGGTCGGGCAGCCGACGCAGCAGGTATTCGCGACCGTCGACGTCCGAGCTCACGAACAAGACCTCGCTGTAGAATCCTCGGAGGTACCCTACAATGATGATCACGATGATGAACACGGCGAAAATTTCAGCGAAGCGTCCCATTCATTATTTGTCATGCTCTCCGAAATGTTTTTTTCTCCGAAAGGATTTTTTTCAGAAAAGTCGGACCGGACATTTTGTTGCAACCTTCGAGTGCATGCATGTAAGAGAAACGCGACAACAAGTGAATTTTTAACATCTTCGTATTTTAGATTCTGATCTTGTGCGCCAATGATTACGCTGACTTTCCCCGTCGTGTTGGACGACGTGCAATGTCACCGTCCCGACGTCAACCTGGGATTGTCCACACCCACCCCCGTCCCGAGAGAAGCGATCGCGTCCATAAAAAAACGATGGAAATCGTTCGGTTTCGAGCATCTGATCGAAGAGGTCCCTCTGCTTAACTCGATGGGTATGTGGCCGGTCGATTTCAAGCACGCCCGTTTAAAACCTGTCGTGAACGGGTTCATGTTCGTCGAGATCGTCTTGAGCTCTTCGAAGACTCGGAAGAAACACCAACGAGGAGGAGGAGGAGGTCTGTTTTCTTTTGGGAAAAACAAAGTGCCGGACGAATGGAGGCCCTCTAGGATGGATGTGGACGATGTCAAGTTGTTGAATTACGTTAAGGGGCAGCTGACTGATGGATGGGGAGAGGGTGTGTCACAATTACGGTTCGGACCTCGTGTATCATGTCCCAACGGGGATCTCGAGTTCCCCAAACTGTGCAGAGTCATTCTCCCTGGATCCGAATACGAGGAGGGTGAGGTACATGATTCAAATATCGTGGGACGGTACAGTTTTAATTTGACGACGATCGGATGTACTTTGTGGCCACGCGACATTCACAAAGCCCAAAAGGAAGCAACAGTTGCATCGTTTGCTTTCCGAAAATAAGTAAACATACAGTTTTTCTCAAATAATTTTCAACGGTACATTACAATCTGACGCATTGCACATCAACAAAGACCCCGTGTTCTTTTGGGCCACGGTACTGGGGAAGAGGCGATCGCTTAAGTGCGGATGTCTGGTCCTTCAATGGACACTCTCGAAAGTACCGACAAAAGAACGATACGGAGTCTGCAGGATGGAGAGCCGTGATCTAAAAAAGAACCACGATATTCTCGTTAACATCCTGCAATTTGTTGATTCAAAATCGTATTGGTGTTCCACTGCCCCGTGGGTTGCTACACCATTAGGTTACACCGTAAGGTGTGCCGTACACTCCAGAAAGCGGTTTCATTTTAGTATTCCGTTGACTGTATGAACCCTGCCTCCACCACTCCACAATTTCAGCGAAGCGTCCCATTCATTATTTGTCATGCTCTCCGAAATGTTTTTTTCTTCGAAACGTTGTTTCTCAGAAATATCGGACTTACATGTATTCGAGTGCATACACCAAGTCAGCGATTTGCACATGCATCATTCATTTCCACAATTCATGCACGGAAGCCGCTGAAATTCATGACATTCATTTCTCCTCTGTTCCAACTACCTCTCGCCATCCTCGTGAACTTCACTACAAATATGTTATAAGCATTTTCGCTTGGACTTACAGTGGGTGTGATGAGACGCTGTGTACTTACAGACACAGACGCGATACCTATCTGCGTGTCGAGCACATCGAACGACTTACCATCCACGCTCCCGTACACAACCCAGTCTGTGCAGCTGCCAGTCTTCTCGTATGAGGTTAAGTAGATGGGCCAAGGGATGCGCAAGGAGATGAATTCGCCCAGAATCCCGTCAGTGAATCCGTTCATGGCACGTAATGCCCGAGCAGAACCGTCTTTGGGTTCGATAGCGATGTTGTATGAGCTATCATGTGAATGCCAGACATTACCATTGTTAAGGTCGAACACATTCCAAGCTGATAACCAATTTGCTATGTTTGTTCTGGCGGCACAAACGTAGTTCTCAATCTTCGACGCACTAAAACTTTCAAGATGATAGCCGTCGCTTATACCCATTTGGAATCTAGCAATGAGTTTAACTCCCTTGGGGTTGTAAATATCGACCACACTGGAATCTAGATCTCTCAGATCGTATTTGTAAGTCGTACTCGTTGTCTCTAATGTTGTTATTTCGAGTTCAATGACATTTCCGTTTGACACATCTTGTACCCTAAACGTTACTCTCTCGTCTCCTTCCAAAGACGAACCGAATAATGTCATCGATACTGATCCAACACCCGATAGCGTATCGATCACTGGAAGCGAGGAAATTGTTCCAGACCTATTAGACCTAGCCAACGTACTTTCAAATGTCAACACATTATCAGTATTGAATATCCATCCGTCAGATTCCATCTGCGCTTGTGTGGTATTCGCAAATGATGCAGCGAAAAGCTCTGTCGCAACGTCCTCAGCGAACCCATTCATCTGCGGAGGCACGGTCACTATCTCGCGCGCCAATGCAGGAGGCTTTCTCCTTCCGCCCCTGAATGCAAGGAGGGACAATGAACCATCCGATGGAACGTTCGGTGTCCCCAATCGACCTACAAACGCCTTACGTGCAAGAGCGGATCTACGTGTGTCCCATATTCCAGTGGTGATTGCAGGTTGATTTTGGTAGAAGCTGTCTAGCGCGACTGGTTGCGTGGTCGAAAGCCCGTACTCGTGAGCGATGTCTGCAAAACTCAGAGCTCCAAACAAGGGTAGACAGCCGGTCTCGTTTAGGTATGTATTTAGGTGTTCGCAAACTAGAAGGCCATGGTGTCGTGTCCTGCATATTCTTCACGGTGTTGTTAAACAAACCGAATCCTCCTCCATCTGACCCTGATAGAAAGGTCCCAAGTTCCCATGTACTAGTAACCTTAAGTACACCATCTATCCACACACGTGACGTGTCAATATTGTTATCCTTCTTCTGTAAACTAAATGCTATATTGTGCCAACGACCGTCCCTCGGAAATTCCGAAATGTCCACTGTAGAAATGTTGTTTGCAACCACACGCATTACTGTGCTTCCATCCACCGGAGATCTGACTACGCCTATATAGAGACCGTGTCCAGCTCCTCCGTAGTCGAACAAAATGCAGCTTGTAGCAAAGTTTGTGGGAATGACAACATCCATCGAGAACATGGTGTCCGTGGAAAGAGTCAATGACTCGAACGTTGACGGCCCGCTGTACACGTAGTCGGGAGTTCCGAGATTGGCCTCCATGGCAGAGAGCCATCCGAGCTGGTTATCGTAGCTCCTTAGCGGCTTTGTGATTGAAACTGGCCAAGGGTTCGACGACTCGCCCACTGCAAACGTCGTTTCAACCCGTCCGAATGAACCAGGCCCACTACCCGACCATATACCATTGTGAAAAGACCCTGTGTCTTCGCCGTACAAAGTCCCGTCTATCCAGACACGTACTCCTTCCGTGGGATCTGTTCTGAATTCGAATGCTATCTCGTGCGTCAAATCGTCCGCAGGGATCGGGTATACATCGACGTACACGATATTTGCATGTGGTACTGTGCCTCCTAATCCACCTCTAACCCCAAGTTTGGGAATTCCGGACGCCACGTCACGCACACCGACGTAAGCTCCATAGGACGTGCCTCCGTTCTCGAAGAGTACGCAATCTTCAGCATATGTTGATGGTAAGACAACATCGCATACAAATAATGTGTTTGTATTATTTATATTTATCTCGTTTGTTATGGTTTCCAATGCATTATAAGAAATTGACAGAGTATGTCCCACGTCCATCTTCTTTTAATACAGTTTAATACTAATTTAAATTTCCATTATTATGGGGCGAGCGATTCACGGATTTCCTTGAGTTCCTCTTTTAGGTTGTTCACTTCGTCGCGCAGTTCCTGGACTCCCGCCAGAAGCAACGATGACAAGTTGCCGTAAGCGACCGTGAGAGTGTCCTTAAGAGGGTGCACGTCTACGACTTCCGGAAGGACTCGTTGCACCTGCTGCGCTATGACTCCGGCGTGCATCTTGCGGCTATCGTCGCCACGGTACTCGAAGGTGTACGCGCCGATCGCGTCGATCTTGTCCAGTGCGTCCGTGATGGGCTCGAAGTGGTGCTTGACGTTAGAATCGGACTCCATTGTGCTGAAACCGATGATGTTGCTGGTGGCGATCAAGTTGCCATTGAAATATCCATCGCCCACAACATGCAATCTGGATTCGGGTGCGTTTGTACCAAAACCAACGTTTCCGTTATCCAAAATAGTTACACGCGACACACCCCCGGTGCTGATCCCAATTTTATCCGCACCAAGTCCGTACAAACCTGTGTTTGAATCAGACGTGAATGTAATGGACGGAAACCCAACCGTTCCATCATCAAAGCTACCGCCACCACCCACCGTAAATGGTACTCCGTTCTGGTATATCCCTCCTACGATGTTCAGGTTCCTCATCGTGGCGTTGTCACTGAGCACATTTCTACCACTTCCGGTACTAAGGGTGACCCCCGTTCCACCTCTAGCAACCGCTAATGTTCCACTGGATATGTTGAAAGCACTTAAACTAGTTAGATTAGCTCCTGTACCTACTATACCAGTGCTGTTTATAATAGCTTTATTTACCCCGCCTACAGCAAACCCTATTGAATCTTCCGAAACACGATACATTCCGGTATTTGGACCGGTATTCCAAGAGTACCCTGGAGCAGTCACGGAATCGTTAGGGTTTACAAATAGATTGACTCCGGTTCCGAAAGTCATGTCACCATTGATAGTCGAAGTCCCAGAAGGTAGTTGTTCCCGTAAACGTCGGAGAAGTACTCAAAACAACACTACCTGTTCCGGTACTGGCGGAGACCCCCGTTCCACCTCTAGCAACCGCTAATGTTCCACTGGATATGTTGTCTGCGTTCAAGGCGGTAAGTCCGCTACCGTTACTGCTGATCATTCCTCCTATGGTCGTCAAGTTGCTCATTGTAGCATTATCTCTCAACACGTTGCTCCCGGTTCCGGTGCTCGCGGAGACGCCGGTGCCGCCCATGATCACTCCAAGAACGCCTGTAGATATGTTACCAGCGTTTGCCGCGAAGGTCTCGGTGGCGATTGGGACAAGGGAACCTTGAGGGCCCATGACGAACTTGTCGTCGGACTCCCTAAAGAGGAGCTGGTAGTCCAGCTCGTCTCCCCTGTCTATGGTGATACCTGCCTCGCCCTTTGTGACACCGGGTCCGACCTCGCCGGAGTTGAGCAAGATAATGTTATCCTCTACAGTTACGGTCTGGGTGTTCACGGTGAAATTGGACCCGTTGACGGTCAGGTTTCCGCTCACGTTCAGGTTGTTTGAGACCGTGGTGAGGGGCGTGGTAATGACCACCTCCTTGGTCGCACCGAATTGCACGGTGCCACCGGCACCGCTCGACTGGATGTCCACAACCTTATTGAGTCCGGTGACCTGCATGTTCACTCCTCCGCCGGCCACCACGTTGACGCCGCTTTCGGATACCAAAGAGGTCTCGCCCACGCCGGTGGTCGTAATCGAGATGCCTTGACCAGGGTCCGCGCGGATGGACACTGTCTGGTCATCCGTTCCGAGCACGGCTGTGTCCCCGATGTACAATGTGTTCGAGGATATGTGAAGCGTGTTGATCCACACCTCCTTGAAGTGCATGGTCGATGACCCTATGTACTGCGTAGCGTTTGCGGAAGGAATAATGTTCGAGGACACCACGAGATTTCCCATCACACTCACGGTGTTGGAAACGCGCACCAACTCTTCTCCCCCGGCAACCACACCTAGCATGCCCGCCCCGGGGTTGAACAAACCGGTGTCGGTCGCATTCGAGAAAGACAGAGAAGGCGCTCCAGCAGAACCGGAATTCGCTCGGATTCCCGCCGTGAAGTTGTTTCCGTTGACGGTCAGGTTGCTAGAGACCGTGGTTATGGGCGCGGTCAAGACCACCTCTTTGGTCGCGCCCAGCTGCACAATGCCATCTGCGCCAGTCGACTGGATGTCTACAACCTTGTTGATGCCGGTGACATGCATGGTGACGCCGCCGACCGAGGTCACGTTGACACCCTCCTCGCCAGCGCCGGTGGTCGTGATAGAGATGCCCTTGCCGGGGCCGGAGCTCATGGCCAAGGTCTGGTCTTCAATGCCGAGGACGAGCGTGTCTCCCACGTACAACGTGTTCGAGGATATGTGCAACGTGTCAATCCAGGCCTCCTTGAAGTGCATGTTGGATGACCCGATGTGCTGCGTCGCGTTCTTCACAGGGATAATGTTCGACGACACCACTATATCCGCCAACACGGATACATTGTTTGACACTCGCACCAGCTCTGCTCCCCCGGCAACCACACCTAGCGTCCCCACACTTGGATTGAACAACCCGGTGTCAGGAGCGTTAGAGAAAGATAGGCTTGGAAGTCCTGAAGTGCCTGACTGTGCTCTGATACCCGACAGAGGAGGGTAGGGGGCGTTCACAATATTAGAAGTGACTTCAGAACGGGAAGATACTTCTGAAAACTTGATCATCTCTTTAAAGGTTGTTTTGAAAAAAAAATGGGACACCTTTGCCTCAAACTCGGGATTTTACAGTCGGCGACATATTACACTCGAACAAGGGAATTATGTTACATAATATCCAAAGTCCTCTTGTATGTGTTTATCTTCTACACTTCGCTCGACCTGTCAGCTTGTAATCAATTTTGCGTCCTACCACAACTTCCAGTTTGCAATATTTCTTTGGCATCGCAAGAATTCCGGGGCGGATTGGGTACATTCTAAAGCAATTGTGAATGGCTGCATTTAGGTCACTGCACCATAGCAAGCCTCGAACCGTGCGCCCTTCTTTTTCGGACTGCACCATGACATCAAAGGTACAGAATGGGCGTTCCTGCCTCCCGGCCGATTTTGACTGGTTGCAAAACATGGTATGGAGCAGATTTGTGATTCCTTGGTGCTGATGTCTCAAGCTAGCGAGTCGTTCAGGAGGCTCTAAATCCTGATTAGAAATTTTAAAAAATCGGCCGGGAGGCAGGAACGCCCATTACAGTACAATTTTTTCCGCCCCGAATGAACGCCCAAGAGCATTCATCCCACATTCAGCTGCTCAAGTCGATCGCTTTCCAATCTCGCGAGACTCACGTCCGGGGACAACAACGCCGTGTGAGATCCGCGCCTGGAGGTCCTCGATCTTTTTTGCTTGCTCCTGCATCGCGCTCACTAGGTACGCGATAATGCCCACATAGTTCAAACCCACTGACCCGACCGGCGCATTGCCAAGCGTGTTGTCGTCATCGATCTCAAAGTCTCTAGGGAGTGAGATGAGGTGCCGCATCTCCGGGACCTCGCAGAACACCTCCTGTGCTATGAACCCCGCCTCCACCACGCCACGGTGGGTGTACGTGCACTGACGCAGCCTCCGCAAAATGTCCGCAGACGAGGTACCCAAAAGATCCGAGCGATTCGTCTTCTGGCGCCCGTCCGACGTCGACTGAATCGGCACACCGTTCACACGCACAAGCCCGCCTGCAGGGTTCAGATCCAAGGCGACGCCAACGTCGGACACCTGCATCACGCCACCCCCCTCGCCACCTAGAATCACCAAGTCCCCACCCCCGCTCTCCAAACGCATTCCCGTGTAACTCGGCAACGGAGCTACAGGCGGCCTCGATATCGAAGATCCAAACGCCGCCTGCACGAGGTCCGACGGTGCATCTCCACTGACGGTCAGCGGGAAACGCGAATCACCGTCGTTGGCAAGCACAAGCACCCCCCCAGAAGCGTCCACGCTAGCCCTTAACTTCTGGCCAGCGTGCAACTTTATAGACTTGGACAAACGCAGGAACGTCCCAACGGTGTGGTCGCGCGTCTCCATACCGTCTGCGTACATCCACGCCGCGTCCACCAGACTCTTCCCCCCACCAACATCGCCCATCTGCGCACGCCCGTCGTACCGCTGGGCTGTGTCCGGGTGCGATAAGCCTTCAAACAATAGACGTGGGTCCTCCTCGTCCGCATAAGTCCTTCCGACCAGCGAGAAGCCGCATCCGTCATCCCTGAAAACAATCTGACCGACCTCGGTTAGCGCGTTGTCCGAAAGCCGGACGGGTGGACCCAAAGGTGCCATGGAGACGGGGCCATCTAAAAATACCGAACCACGTGCCGACATCGACCGGTTCACAAACAAGTCTCCATCCACGACAAGTTCCTCGTTGAAAGCGGAGGGCGCCTCGAACGAGGTGGGACCCAGGAAACAAGAACTTCCCAGCACGTGACAGTCCCGCTCGGCCACGATATCAGAGGAAATTCGCACTCTCCCCAAGGTGCTCCGTAGGTGGACATCTCCCGAGGCCACGATTCCAACGTCCGCGTCAGGCGCTGCCAACACAAGGCCTGCGCCCCCCACAGACGGGGAAAAAACCTGCCGGTTCCCGGACAGGTACACGCCACCAAGCGCCTCCATCGCCGCGCAAGGGAGCTTGAGAGAAGACGAATGACCGGGAAGCTGCAACGCCAGAACACCCCCACCACCGGTACCAGAACATAAGTGTTCGATAGAAAATGAACGATTGCCGCTGCTACTGCATCCTATCCGTACAGCACGTGGATCTACGATATCCTTAATAGATACCATCAACATGAACAACCCAGAATCGGAGATGCCCGCCGCCATGATCGCTCTGTCCAACGAACAGTTGTGCAGGGACACGACATTCATACAAGCTGAAGTACAAGTACTACTGTTATTATCGCAACCGATCACTGCAACAGCGTTCTCAGGTACCTCCAATTGATCGGATCCCGCAAGCCACACTAGCCCAGGAAAGGATGAATCACCACGAATCGACAGGAGTAGCGAACTTGCAAGGCGCACCTCCGAGTACGTTCCGAGCACGGCGTTGCACATGCCTCTGAAAATGAGCGCGTTGCCAGGTGTCCTCAGGGAGGACCGGGATGCTATCACCACGTTCTCCCCGGACGCGGGAAGTGCTACGACCGATGAGGACAAAGACTGGTCAAACGTCACCATCTCGAAATGTGTGGAAAACGTACCGAAATGCAGGGCCACAATAAGCGACTCATCTTCTTCGTCGAATAGGCAATCGACGGATAAAGCAGCACCCACTTTCCTCGACCATACGATATCGATTTCCCCAGCAGGCAAAACAGCCCATACGACGCCTCCGTCGCCGGAAAGGGAGACGTCGTCGACCACCAAAGCTGACGCATTGACGCAGTCTCTGACCCAAACGGATCCACTTGCCTGGATGCTCACCGCGAACAAATCGGACGAACAGGCAACCCTGATGTCCATGTATGCAGCGGAGGCGGTACCAAGAGCGCGCCCCCAACTGACCTCATCGAAAGATATCGAGAGAACGACGCTTGTATGAAGAGAAGTGTTCGCTGGAGGGATCAGAGTAAACGGGTGTGCGGCGCCAGTTTTCTTCCATCGGACTTGGCCTTCTCCGTAGTACCCTCCTCTTGTTTTGAACATCAGCACAAGGTGATCGGGGTCCGTCTCCCAGATTCCTCCTCCCTCGCTACCCTCGATGATGGAGCCCCCTCCGTCATCAGCGACCACCACCTCCAGTACGGCCTCCATGCTTTCTACGTAGGGGGACTTGTCCGCCAAGTGCACTCGCCAGAGGGTGACGGCGGCCTCCGTTCTCGGGTCCTCCTCCCACGTCCAGATGTCTCCAGGCAATACAGCGACCCGGATCGCACCGCTGGCCGCCTATCGCGAGCGTGACTTCTCCTGGTAAGTGTAGATTGAAAAGGCTTCTCGCTTCATCCTTCACCAATCGCGTCGAGGATGAACCTATGTGATGGCACCTATGCCCCGCATGCACGTCCGCCCATGGCAGGCCGTGATTGCGGTCGACCATCGGAAGCGATGCATCGTTCCACGTCAGGTCGGAGATGGCGGCGCCGAGGAGACGACCGTCTTGTAGGTACAGTTGATCCCTACCGGCGATGGATGCCCAGGGAACCTCGGGTGTACCCAGCATCCCGTGACCGCAAGGCAAACTCACGGTGTTCCAGTCGAGTACCAGAAGCGCGTTCGAGTCCTCTCTGTTCACGGAGTCCAGGTTGCTTGCAGAGTCCAAGTCTAGGTTACTTGCAGAGTCCAAGTCCACGTTACTTTCGTAGTTATTACGAACGATAGACGACCTCCTATGGTTACGTAAGTGTTGGAGTCGCGGATCAGGGACCGTGTCCCGGTGGGCGTCTGGCATTACCAGAGGGCCAGCCATGAAGTCCCCGTTATCGATGATAAAGGCGTGTTGCGAGGACGTGTGTCTGAATTCTCCAGCGAAACGTAGAGATCCTCCTGTGCTGAGCGTTCCGTCCGAGCCGGAGATGTCGCCACCTCATCGGAATTGGAGAGGCATCTGCCCGCCTCAAAACTGAAGGAGGCCTCGGGACCCTCTACACGCATAGTGAGTGCCGCAGGTTGAGATCCCGAACCCGCGAAACTCGTGCTCGTTAGGCAGGTCAGGATCATTATCAAAAGGAGACTGTGAGACAGCTATAACCCCCCTTCCTTTTTTCTTCTCTCTTTCCCCTCCCTTTCCCCCGTTCCTTGCTTACCTTTTTATTTCTACTCCTGCCCCCTACCTCTATGTCCTTCACTCCTTTT
>JACBWV010000223.1:18912089-19034290 GCA_013435795.1 Chlamydomonas sp. ICE-L
TGCGTATTGCCTGTCCCTGACCAAAGCATTTGAAGGATTCCTCCTTCTCTGTTTGAGTACGTTGACCATGTTTGCGGAACGCCTGGGGGTTCGCTGGATCTGCAGTTGCAACCTTGTCTGGCTGGACCGGCTTCGCTCTGCCCTCCCTGCCCTGACAGCAACCCGACAGACCTCGCGCTTTTGTTGAATACAAGAACCCTCTCCGCTGTTTGCCCCTTTAAGGTTGTGCGGTTGAGGTAGGCGAGTAGATGCGCAGCCCACCGCTGTTCCTTGGCGGTTCGCGATATAATGCGGCCCCGTTATGTAGTTATCACGGAAACGCGCGTTCCTTCGTTGTTATTTCTCCTTGGTATCTAAAAAAAATTGAAAAGGTTCTCGCCGATCTGTATATTCATATTTATACTTCCAACTTTGCCTCTATTTTATCATTTCTACTCAATCAATGTCAGAACAACCGTGCATCATCGACCATATCAAGGGACGATGAAACATTTTTCGAGACTTCTTGACCACCAATCTTAAACCGCGTTCTGGGAACGCACATGAAGCCGTGCAATTGTATCCTTGGTATCGTTGATGATGAGTCCGACGAAGCAACCCACCCCCCATCCCGAGGCTTGTCAGAGGTCTGACGACGGATGGGACCAACCCGAGCTTATGTCAGAGTGACGACGAGGACCAACCCGCGCCCATGTCAGATTTGACTACGAGACCAAACCCGCTCCCAGTCAGATTTCGACTACGAGTCCCCGCCCGAGGCCGAGCCCTGAGCGAGCCCGAGCCCCATGTACGATCGACGAGCCCGAGACCGAGCTGCTATCAGCCGGCCCACGCGTTTGAAGACGTAGCCTCGGTATGCTGGTTGAAGGACCGGGATCTTAGAAACCGTCCTCGCGGCGGCCTCCCCGGGACCATGTCCACCAGCTGGTGGACGTACTGGTTTGTCTAACAAAGCCATTGACACCTGGTTTTTTTTGGTTTTTTATTTAAAAAGTCGTTTTTGGACAGACTGACAGAGGATGATGATCCTGCGTTGCATCCCGCCAAGGCCAACTCTTGCGCGGATGCGCGCATGACCCCCCGCGGCTGATCAAGGTGGTTGACAAACCGTCCCCAGACTGAATGGTCACTCAACGAGTGATTCCAGAGATTCCCCAGTGAGATGTACGACATATTTCTACTTGCTCAATAATGAGCTTCCCTAGGGGCATCGCCGACTTTGGCTTTAAATTGTGCGTTTTAATAATTATATTTTCGAAATGCGGACTTCATGTGTGCGTTGTTCAGTATTTGTATGGGGTCGGTTGTCTCGACCAGGAGGTCTGCTCTGCTTTGTTGAATTTTGAATTCACTTGGTGAGCATGGAGTTATTAGTATGGCGCAATCGTCCCCACCGTGGCATGCCCTAAGGGAGTTAATCTCAAGGAGGGGTGCTGGTGATGTTGCCATAGCCGAGAAATGCATACAGGGTTTTGTGTGCGGAGGAAAACCTAGCAGCTGCGATTTTTTGATGCCACAACTGTCTGACCCGGGCCTCCAGACAGTTTTTCTTGGCTGCATACCAATACCAGAAGAGTAACTGAGGTATCCCTCCACCTCATTTGACGGAGTGTGGATGCGACAGTTTCCGCCGTTTTGCGTGAGTTATTTGTCAATGGAGCCGCCCGCCTTGGCATTGTTGGACACCGAGGAGGATTGCGAAAGCCGCCATGTATGGATTTTGCGTTGTTTACACTCGGGTTTTTAAAACTGGGGGCTGCAAATCCGCCCATGGCCTACCACTGCGGCTTTAGCACATAGCAGCCCCCCGTCAGGTCCTTCATTCATCTTCACACACGCACTGGATGCTTCGGAAATACGGCAATAAATGACGGATTGAGATTGATACTCTGCGGTGCAGAAAAGCACCTTGGAGAAGCAACTGCGGGTGGTACGAACTGTCAGCATGACTTCCGAGCAGTGCCTTGCACAACCCCAGCCTGCTTGTCCAGCCCCCTGTGTCAATTAACACGAAAACAAGTGATGATTAAATGGGCGTTCCTGCCTCCCGGCCGATTTTTGGACCTGGTTGCCGAAAACATTTGGTTCGTTTATGGCGGCGGACGGGGATTTGTGATCCTTGGTGCTTTATGTCTCAAGCTAGCTAGTCGTTCAAGAGGGCTCTATCCTGAATTAGAAAGAAAATTTTAAAAAAATCGGGCCGGGCGGTCAGGAAAGGAACGCCCATTATTATTAGGTTTCAAAATGGAATCCTTGAGGACTGTTTTGTTCTCGTTGTGCTGGCACAGGTGACAATAAACTGCTGGACTTGACAATATTCGGCTTGTGTATGCAGAATATGAGTGATACTAATACGGCTTACAACAAGCACTAACGTGTCATGCTCCCTTTCAACAAACGGACGAGAGTGTCCTCGCACTGAGTTCTGCAGGATCGCAATCCAACTAATTGCGATCCTTATCTTTCTGCGGCTTCTCGCAACGGTCATTATGATTTTAGTAATAAAACATTACTTGCCTCTTCCCAGGTGCACAATTTGATTACAAGTACTGCTGGTTATTTTCCTTTTCTGTCCAAAAAACGCAAACACACTGTGGCTATCATGATCTATAGTGAAAACCTCTTATCATCCAACTTTCTGCGGACCTGCCATTGCAGAGCCGGCAAAGACGGAGGCAATGCTCCAGAGGGAGGCAGCGCGTTACTTCCCGAGGCCAAAAAAAACCTAATTACCGGGTTCAGGGGATATCATCAACATGATTTGAGAACAACGGTTTGAGTACTCCGGCCCTGGGGAAAGTGTTGACACGGTCCCTGAGGAACCCCATGTTGTCGGGGGATGATAGCAGGTGGGGACCCGGCCGTGGATGAGGCTGCACCAGGGATCAATCCAGTGAGAGTACGGTTTTCATTTTAGAGTCCGTCGACTGTTCTCTGGAACTAAGAGGGGAGATCGATCACCTGTTTTCAAGTTTGTGCGACCAAATCTTTACTATCGGGCAAGAAGAGACGGCAGTCTCAACCACCAAAACTTTGTAAAACGTTGCAATTCAAGCGTGTGGTTGAACTGCACAAACCACCAACACCGACCCATTTACTATAAAACAAGGAACCCCAACATCAACATATGTACGGTTGCTGTTGTGTTGGAAGCAACTGCAGGCAAAAAGCGGGGGGGGGGTCAACCGAAATTCACCTCCCATCTACCATAGATGTTGAGGTTTTATACAGGAGTGTTAAAGTCAAAACAATGCCGTGCTTTGTGCATTGTCGGTTGGGAAGACACCGGTCTTGCAACAGGTGTTGCTGCTTATCCTGATGTGGCAAGCTGCCCCTAAAATAACGATGTGACAGAATGCGATCAAGCACATTCAAAGGTTGAAAACCCCGCCGCATTCAAACAGAAGCCAACTTCACCGGTCCCTTGAACGTTGTTGAAGTTCACCCAGGGCACGGGATCCATGGCGGTGCCCGCCTTGATTGATGGACAACCATTGATCAAATCAGTGTACCCACTCTACCGCTCTCGAACGCCTTTTATACCGTTTATGGGGATGTTCATTTTACTCTTCCGCCGACTTTGCTGTCTGTAGCCACACACATAGCCAAAAGGCTGCAATTTCCACACAAAAAGTATTGCAAAATCCGATCCATGCTGAAAGAGGGCTGCATGCCAGAACTAGAGTGTGCGATGGCCGAGTAGATTGCGGCAAGCCGCCCGCGGTTCCCTTGGCGCGGGCGCGATATTAATGCCGGCCCCGGCCGTGTGTGATCATCATACGCGCGCTTCCTTATTTATTTCTCCTCGGAGGGTGCTTGTGGAAAAAAAATTGAAATTTTCGCTGCTTCCGATCTGTACAGACACACACATAGATACTTCCACTTTGCCGCTATTTAATCAATTTCTCAACTCATTCAATCCATCTACTGGTCGTTCCTGCTTCCCCGAACGGATTTCCAATCTTACAATCACTTTTTTGGGTCTTTTGCTGCTTTTCAATGCCAATCTTACGATGGTGAAATTGAAAAAAACGTACGATTCTAGTCAATTTGACAAACAACATATGCTGAAATGAGCTTGAAAAGACGGAGACAGAAGAAGAAACGTAAGATTTGCGAATTTACAACGTTGTGACGGTCGTTTGGAAAATGCCATATTTGTAACAAAGGTGTTAACGTTTTGTTTGTTAACATCAATTCCGTGCTTTACAATTATAAATTGTAAGAATAAAGGGGAAAGAGGGAAGGTTGTATAAAGGCGGCAGGCAGGGGAAAGAGATTTCAGATTTTACATCTTACAATAAAAATCGTACGTTGGATAATTCATTTAATTTTGTGAGAATTTAGTTAAAAAAACGGCTCTTGGGTAAAACTATATGAATACATGGAGGAAATAATACTAAAATAAAATACAGTCTAATACTTTTAAATCTAATTCTACCTAATAATATGTACAAATACAAATATTTACTAATCATAATTTTCATCATAATAATTAAGAAATGTAGAATTGTCTAAATCCGATTGCAAAGCCTCTGCCAATGGACTGGTTCTGTATCATTCTCAATGGATGACAAGCTAGGAGCATGCTTGTGTGGTACTTTCTCTGGATCTTCATACCCTTGGTGGGTTCGCAGCTAAATTGAAATGCGTCAATGGGAATATCCGCCCCGTCCATGTTGCTTTTCTCCTCACCCCCACGGTAATAGGAGGCACAAGCTTGTGGTCCATCCAATCTTCTGGCAAGTTGGGTATTGTGTTTCAGTGTACACCAACTTCTGAGCCCCAGAGTAACAAGGGCTTTAAATACACACATTCCACTTCTCCATTCACTGGTAGTGATTTGACCTCCACCACGTCCCATCCTCTCAATCCGCTAGAGTCATCCATTTGTACCTTGACCACAGCGACATGACCAACAACCAAATCAGTAGTGGGCCTCGTAGGCTATTCTTCTATCCGGCTTCGTCCTTGTGAAGAATATAAGTACAACACATCCTCCTCCTTTGGCCTTTCCATATTAGTCTCCAAAGTGTGTGCAACCTTCATAGTCTTGGCAATCTCGTTACTTGCAGGTAAAGGTCTGACACATCCATGGACAAGTCATCCAATGCTGCTATCAAGCGCTTGGCCATTGATTTCTCAGACTGTGTCAGAACACGACTGGTTGCTGACAACTCCGATGGGAAGTCGACAAAATGTTGGTCTTTCGGGTACTCCCCAGTCACAGCATCATCTGCTTGAGTGCTCCAATAACTCTTCTCAACTTTGAAGAAATCAGTCCACCACTTATTGCTGGCTTCCAAGTTTCACGAAGCATCTCGGCAATATGTTTGAAGGACTGGGCATGGGATGGGCCATCGGCTGCTGGTTCATCCATCGGCTGCTGGTCATCGGCTGCTGGTTCTAGAACCAGAAGGTCCTCCGCTGCGTGTCGTACACGGACATCAGCTACGGGTCCTGCACGGTCGTCACCGGCGGTTTGTACAGGACCATCGGCCATGTGGCCTGCAAGGACGTCACCTCCGGGCTTCTCGTTATGAATAGTCTTCCAGACAGCCGCCCAGTTTGCCTCGATATTCTCGAGCTCTTCAATCTTGATCTTGGGGGCTTCCTTAAATACTGTAATGGTGTCCACCAGTGGGAAGCCTTGGAGGACGTAAATAGGTTCAGCGTCATTGTCCCACTGTCCTCTCCAAGATCCTGACTCGTCATACTCCTTGTAATAGACCCCTGCAATTGTTGGTGTGCAAACATGTATTGTATATTAGTGAATCATTTAGGACACCCATATTCCTCCCGACTATACTCGGGAGCATCCCTTGGATAATACATCCTAGGTCCTAGGTACAACTTCCTTTGTATCATTTAGTTTCTATTGAAGACTGTACATGTAAATCTAGAGGACATGGCACACCCATATTCCTCCCGAGCATAATCGGGAGCATTGTGTAGACAGTACATACACGCACGGTAGCATTTAATTTGTAAATATCAGTATATCAAGTATTCTTACCGACTCTCCCGTTGGGACCTTTCGTTATCTTGAATGCGTGTAAACGGCGATTAACTCCTTTGACGGTGCTAGTGCCATGTCCGAACAACTTGTAAACGTTGTCTAGGAGGACAGCGGAGAAGTCCCCTATAGAGGTCACGACTTCTTGCCTTGTGTAAGGGCCCATTCTCTTGAATAAGTTACCAACAATGCCCATCAGATGGTCCAGGGTGTACACTTCCATGTTCTTTAACCCTTGCGAGATCACAGAGTACTTTTGGTCAAGATTGCTAGGTGTGTGTCCGGGAGGGAGGAAATGGACGTACACCTCCTCAAACCAGTTCATCTCAACCAGCAAGGACAAGTATGCGAACATGAAAGCGTTCTTGTTGTCCTTTGCCGCGTTGTCCATTTGCAAGAAGCAATACGGTGGAAGCTGCCCCTCTTCTTCAAGGACCCGGTTGAAGAAATGTTGGAAGCATGATATAGTCAGATTGATGGACTGCGAGTAGAATGGCAAAGCCCAATAACCAATGAAGCCTCTTCCCTGGGAGAATAATCCTGAGTTAACATAGAAGGAAACATGAAGTCAGATTATTAGCATTATTTTGTTAAGTAATCATTTCAAGTTTTAAATACTGTGTATACTATGTATGGAGGACATGTCCTACGTGCGCTGTATTTGTACTCACACATGATGCGTGTCTTTAGAAGATCACCTCCTGCAGTCTTCTTTGTATGTGAGAAGTGGCGTGACTGAGGAAGATTAGTCTTCTTGTTGTCCATTGCATCAGCGGATACGTGCAAGAAGAGTTTGTGTGTATTCCGAGTTTGGTTTTCTCAATCATTCGCTCGTTGGGTTTGACAATGCTCCCGATTATGATCGGAGAACTGTGGGTATTCTGAGTTTGGTTTTTCTCAATCATTCGCTCGTTGGGTTTGACAATGCTCCCGATTATGATCAAGAGGACTGTGGGTATTCTGAGTTTGGTTTTTCTCAATCATTCGTTCGTTGGGTTTGACAATGCTCCCGATTATGATAGGGAGGACTATGGGTATGCCGAGTACAAAAAAAAAAAAAAAAAAAAATGCTGAGTACATGTTTTCTGAATCATTTGCTCGTTAGGTTTGTCAGTGCTCTCGATTATGATCGGGAGGACTGTGTGTATTCCGAATTAGGTTTTCTCAATCATTCGCTCGTTGGGTTTGACAATGCTCCCGATTATGATCGGGATGACTCCGTGTATTCCGAATTTGGTTTTCTCAATCATTCGCTCGTTGGGTTTGTCAATGCTCCCGATTATGATCAGGAGGACTGTGGGTATTCTGAGTTTGGTTTTTCTCAATCATTCGTTCGTTGGGTTTGACAATGCTCCCGATTATTATCGGGAGGACTATGGGTATGCCGAGTCGAAAAAAAAAAAAAAAAAAAATGCCGAGTACATGTTTTCTGAATCATTCGCTCGTTGGGTTTGTCAGTGCTCCCGATTATGATCGGGAGGACTGTGTGTATTCCGAATTTGGTTTTCTCAATCATTCGCTCGTTGGGTTTGACAATGCTCCCGATTATGATCGGGAGGACTCCGTGTATTCCGAATTTGGTTTTCTCAATCATTCGCTCGTTGGGTTTGTCAATGCTCCCGATTATGTTCAAGAGGACTGTGGGTATTCTGAGTTTGGTTTTTCTCAATCATTCGTTCGTTGGGTTTGACAATGCTCCCGATTATGATCGGGAGTACTATAGGTATGCCGAGTACAAAAAAAAAAAAAAAAAATGCCGAGTACATGTTTTCTGAATCATACGCTCGTTGGGTTTGTCAGTGCTCCCGATTATGATCGGGAGGACTGTGTGTATTCCGAATTTTGTTTTCTCAATCATTCGCTCGTTGGGTTTGACAATGCTCCCGATTATGATCGGGAGGACTCTGTGTATTCCAAATTTGGTTTTCTTAATCATTCGCTCGTTGGGTTTGACAATGCTCCCGATTATGATTGGGAGGAATGTGTGTATTCCGAATTTGGTTTTCTCAATCATTCGCTCGTTGGGTTTGACAATGCTCCCGATTATGGTCGGGAGGACTCTGTGTATTCCGAATTTGGTTTTCTCAATCATTCGTTTGTTGGGTTTGTCAATGCTCCCGATTATGATCGGGAGGACCGTGGGTAATCTGAGTTTGGTTTTTCTCAATCATTCGTTCGTTGGGTTTGACAATGCTCCCGATTATGATCAGGAGGACTATGGGTATGCTGAGTACAAAAAAAAAAAAAAAAAAAATGCCGAGTACATGTTTTCTGAATCATTCGCTCGTTGGGTTTGTCAGTGCTCCCGATTATGATCGGGAGGACTGTGTGTATTCCGAGTTTTGTTTTCTCAATCATTCGCTCGTTGGGTTTGTCACTGCCCCCGATTATGATCGGGAGGAATGTGTGTATTCCGAATTTGGTTTTCTCAATCATTCGATCGTTGAGTTTGACAATGCTCCCGATTATGATCGGGAGGACTCTGTGTATTCCGAATTTGGTTTTCTCAATCATTCGCTCGTTGGGTTTGTCAATGCTCCCGATTATGATCGGGAGGACCGTGGGTATTCTGAGTTTGGTTTTTCTCAATCATTCGTTCGTTGGGTTTGACAATGCTCCCGATTATGATCGGGAGGACTATGGGTATTCTGAGTTTGGTTTTTCTCTATATCTGAATCTGATTTTGAATCTGAATCTGAATCTCAATCATTTGCTTTACCAACCTATTTGTCTTTCGCAGGGTCTACAATGACAGTACCGTGGAAGTAAAACTCCAATCGGACGGGAAGGATTTGGGATGCAGCGTCATGGACGAATGGACCAAGGAGCGCCAAGTGCCAATGAACATCGAAGTCGTTGTTGGTGGACCAGACTTCTATGTTACAGCTACGCACGCTCACTGGTTGAGGTTTCGCGGCGAATGCAGGCATATGTGCGGAGCAGATGCATTCTGGTCGACACTCACCCTTGCGGAAGTCAAGACAGCCCAGTTGCTTGAAGTCGGTAGCATTCGGAGGCCCATGTTAGGAGCCCTATCATGGATACCAGTTCACATTCAGGCTCTTGGGTTGGTAGTTGACAATGCGCAGCAAGCCTGTCAGGGTCGGCGAGGGCGAATTTATCGCCGACAAAGAGCTTGAGGAAACTAGGGCGTGGGTTGAGACATGCGAAGGAAAGCTCATGAGCGATTTGGAGGAGTTTGGTCCTAGCGACAGGAGGACGTCACCTCGATGTACACCAAAAGGGCCTTCACCTGACGCCGGTAAGAGAGCAATCGAACGGACTGTACTGCTGCACCGTGGCTCAGGTTAAATTTTCAAATCTGACAGGTACATTTCGAATGTTACGTACGCGGTGGGATGTACACCGTTCGAAACAACCATTGTGTGCTGACCGCACTTGCCGCTTTCAATTTCGATAGGATATTGCGTAACTTCTGCACTCTTTACATTTCCTACAGCCTCCGCGAAGAAGTCAGGAAAGGCGCGACGAGGTCAGCTTCCTACAATCAACGAAGAGGACAGATCGCCGACAACTTTGTAAGGTCATCGTATTCAAATTGGTATCTCCTTATAGCCCAGCTCCTGACATGGGCCTCCGATGCTAGTGACTTCAAGCAACTGGGCTGTCTTGACTTCCGCAAGGGTGAGTGTCGACCAGAATGCTCCGCACATATGCCTGCATTCGCCGTGAAACCTCAACCAGTGAGCGTGCGTAGCCGTAACATAGAAGTCTGGTCCACCAACAACGACTTCGATGTTCATTGGCACTTGGCGCTCCTTGGTCCATTCGTCCATGACACCGCATCCCAAAACATTCCCGTCCGATTGGAGTTTAACTTCCACTGTAATGTCATTGTAGACCCTGCGGAAGACAAATAGGTTGGTAAAGCAAATGATTGAGATTCAGATTCATATTCAAAATCAGATTCAGATATAGAGAAAAACCAAACTCAGAATACACATAGTCCTCCCGATCATAATCGGGAGCATTGTCAAACCCAACGAGCAAATGATTGAGAAAACCAAATTCGGAATACACACAGTCCTCCCGATCATAATCGGGAGCATTGACAAACCCAACGAGCGAATGATTGAGAAAACAAAAGTCGGAATACACACAGTCCTCCCGATCATAATCGGGAGCACTGACAAACCCATCGAGCGAATGATTCAGAAAACATGTGCTCGGCATACCCATAGTCCTCCCGATCATAATCGGGAGCATTGTCAAACCCAACGAGCGAATGATTGAGAAAACAAAATTCGGAATACACACCGTCCTCCCGATCATAATCGGAAGCACTGACAAACCCAACGAGCGAATGATTCAGAAAACATGTACTCGGCTTTTTTTTTTTTTTTTTTTTTTACTCGGCATACCCATAGTCCTCCCGATCATAATCGGGAGCATTGTCTAACCCAACGAAAGAATGATTGAGAAAAACCAAACTCAGAATATCCATAGTCCTCCCGATCATAATCGGGAGCATTGTCGAACACAACGAGCAAATGATTGAGAAAACCAAATTCGGAATACACAGAGTCCTCCCGATCATAATCGGGAGCATTGACAAACCCAACGAGCGAATGATTGAGAAAACCTAATTCGGAATACACACCGTCCTCCCGATCATAATCGGAAGCACTGACAAACCCAACGAGCGAATGATTCAGAAAACATGTACTTGGCATTTTTTTTTTTTTTTTTTTTACTCGGCATACCCATAGTCCTCCCGATCATAATCGGGAGCATTGTCAAACCCAACGAAAGAATGATTGAGAAAAACCAAACTCAGAATACCCATAGTCCTCCCGATCATAATCGGGAGCATTGTCGAACACAACGAGCGAATGATTGAGAAAACCAAATTCGGAATACACAGAGTCCTCCCGATCATAATCGGGAGCATTGACAAACCCAACGAGCGAATGATTGAGAAAACCAAATTCGGAATACACACAGTCCTCCCGATCATAATTGGGAGCATTGACAAACCCAACGAGCGAATGATTGAGAAAACAAAACTCGGAATACACACAGTCCTCCCGATCATAATCGGGAGCACTGACAAACCCATCGAGCGAATGATTCAGAAAACATGTGCTCGGCATACCCATAGTCCTCCCGATTATAATCGGGAGCATTGTCAAACCCAACGAGCGAACGATTGAGAAAACCTAATTCGGAATACACACCGTCCTCCCGATCATAATCGGAAGCACTAACAAACCCAACGAGCGAATGATTCAGAAAACATGTACTCGGCATTTTTTTTTTTTTTTTTGTACTCAGCATACCAATAGTCCTCCCGATCATAATCGGGAGCATTGTCAAACCCAACGAGCGAATGATTGAGAAAAACCAAACTCAGAATACCCATAGTCCTCCCGATCATAATCGGGAGCATTGTCGAACACAACGAGCAAATGAGTGAGAAAACCAAATTCGGAATACACAAAGTCCTCCCGATCATAATCGGGAGCATTGTCAAACCCAACGAGCGAATGATTTATAGAAAAAAACTCGGAATACACACAGTCCTCCCGATCATAATCGGGAGCACTGACAAACCCAACGAGCGAATGATTCAGAAAACTTGTACTCGGCATTTTTTTTTTTTTTTTTTTTACTCGGCATACCCATAGTCCTCCCGATCATAATCGGGAGCATTGTCAGACCCAACGCACGAATGATTGAGAATAACCAAACTCAGAATACCCACAGTCCTCCCGATCATAATCGGGAGCATTGTCAAACCCAACGAGCGAATGATTCAGAAAACATGTAAACGGCATTATTTTTTTTTATTTATTTTTTTTGTTCTCGGCATACCCATAGTCCTCCCGATCATAATCGGGAGCATTGTCAAAGACAACGAGCAAATGGTTGAGAAAACCAAATTCGGAATATACACAGTCCTCCCGATCATAATCGGGAGCACTGACAAACCCAACGAGCGAATGATTCAGAAAACATGTACTCGGCATTTTTTTTTTTTTTTTTTTTTTTTTGTACTCGGCATACCCATAGTCCTCCCTATCATAATCGGGAGCATTGTCAATCCTAACGAGCGAATGATTGAGAAAAACCAAACTCAGAATACCCACAGACCTCCAAGATCATAATCGGGAACATTGACAAACCCAACGAGCGAATGATTGAGAAAACCAAATTCGGAATACACAGAGTCCTCCCGATCTTAATCGGGAGCTTTGTCAAACCCAACGAGCGAATGATTCAGAAAACATGTAAACGGCATTATTTTTTTTTTTTTTTTTTTTTGTTCTCGGCATACCCATAGTCCTCCCGATCATAATCGGGAGCATTGTCAAAGACAACGAGCAAATGATTGAGAAAACCAAATTCGGAATATACACAGTCCTCCCGATCATAATCGGGAGCACTGACAAACCCAACGAGCGAATGATTCAGAAAACATGTACTCGGCATTTTTTTTTTTTTTTTTTTTTTTTGTACTCGGCATACCCATAGTCCTCCCTATCATAATCGGGAGCATTGTCAATCCTAACGAGCGAATGATTGAGAAAAACCAAACTCAGAATACCCACAGACCTCCAAGATCATAATCGGGAACATTGACAAACCCAACGAGCGAATGATTGAGAAAACCAAATTCGGAATACACAGAGTCCTCCCGATCTTAATCGGGAGCTTTGTCAAACCCAACGAGCGAATGATTGAGAAAACAAAATTCGGAATACACACAGTCCTCCCGATCATAATCGGGAGCACTTACAAACCTAACGAGCGAATGATTCAGAAAACATGTAAACGGCATTTTTTTTTTTTTTTTTATTTGACTCGGCATACCCATAGTCCTCCCTATCATAATCGGGAGCATTGACAAACCCAACGAACGAATGATTGAGAAAAACCGAACTCAGAATACCCACAGTCCTCCCGATCATAATCGGGAGCATTGACAAACCCAACGAGCGAATGATCTAGAAAACCAAATTCGGAATACAAAGAGTCCTCCCGATCATAATTGGGAGCATTGACAAACCCAACAAGCGAATGATTGAGAAAACCAAATTCGGAATACACAGAGTCCTCCCGATCATAATCAGGAGCACTGACAAACCCATCGAGCGAATGATTCAGAAAACATGTGCTCGGCATACCCATAGTCCTCCCGATCATAATCGGGAGCATTGTCAACCCAACGAGCGAATGATTGAGAAAACAAAACTCGGAATACACACAGTCCTCCCGATCATAATCGGGAGCACTGACAAACCTAACGAGCGAATGATTCAGAAAACATGTACTCGGCAATTTTTTTTTTTTTTTTTTTTTTTTGTACTCGGCATACCCATAGTCCTCCCTATCATAATCGGGATCATTGTCAAACCCAACGAAAGAATGATTGACAAAAATCAAACTCAGAATACCCACAGTCCTCTTGATCATTATCGGGAGCATGGTCAAACCCAACGAGCGAATGATTGAGAAAAACCAAACTCAGAATACCCACAGTCCTCCCGATCATAATCGGGAGCATTGTCAAACCCAACGAGCGAATGATTGAGAAAACCAAACTCGGAATACACACAGTCCTCCCGATCATTAAAAAATCAATCCTAAAACCTGTCAAAGAAAACTTGATCCACCGAATGCCTAGACGGAACAGGCAAAAGGGCTAAATTATTCTGGGCTGTGACATTTCATCAGTCATGCTATGCAAGTCAAGCAGGCCTCAACTACACATCTTTGCTTTACCTATTGCAGTACTGGGCCACTAAAACAAACCTAGTAAATAGGTAGGTGGCCGAGGTGGGCAAGAACACAGTAAAATAGAAGAACTGCAGGTGTACATGATCCATATGTCAGTGTCATGTAAAGTACCAATCACAACATAAACACCCAACCACACTCCCGGCAAAGATTAACCAATAAACAAGGCAACCTGTTGGCAAGCAGTAACTTGGTCAACACAGGCACAAGGCAGCTAAGTCTGGGCTACAATTGCAGTCTACCACTACAATGCAATTCATAACCAAACGAGACGCTATGGAAATCTTGAAACGGTAGCTAAGGATGCATGCCATATGGGTATGCAGTACTGTCCGCCATTACTCTGACGCAGGTGCAAGCGGGTAACCATCATGCAGGTAGGCAGGCCTCAGGAAGGTGCAGGCGGGTGCAGAGCTGTTCGCCAGTGCTCCGGCGCAGGTGCTGGCCAGGCGCGTGTCCTGGTCTGGTCTGGCAGGTGCAGGCGGGTAACCGCCATGCAGGTAGGCAGACCTATCCAGTGCTCCGAGCGCCAGTGCTCCTGGCTATCTGCCCAGCATCCACCAGAGAAGGTGCTAGGCAGGACAGTGACAGTGAAATGCATTGCGCAAAGGGTGCGAGAATTAGAAGCAACTCGGGGGTTATTCACAACCACCCGGTGCTAATGCAGATGCGCAGCAAGGCGATGCAGAAAGCGAAAGGCAAAGCAGCAGATCATGAGAACAGAGCTGAAGTGAATTCCCATAGCAGTGAAATGCATTGCGCAAAAGGTGCGAGAATTAGGTGCAACTCGGGACCATGCAGGGCCATCCGGTGCTAATGCGGATGCGCAGCAAAGCAATGCAGGATGCGAAAGGCAATTTGCGCAAGGCATGAAAGTAGGTGAAAGCGCAAGGCATGAAAAGAGGTGAAAGCGCAAGGCATGAAGCAAAGCCTTACCGACTTATCAAAACAGTCTTTCATGCATGCGCAGCAAGGGGGGGCCCGGCAAGGGGGGTCAATCAATGCACATCAAGGGGTCATGCAAAGGGGTCAAGCTGCCAGGTCATGCAAAGGGGTCAAGCTGCCAGAGAAGGTGCTGGGCATGGCAATCAATGCACAGCAAGGAGTCATGCAAAGGGGTCAAGCTGCCAATCCATTGAGAAGGACACCAAGGCAGAGGCTGTGCAATCGGATGGAGACAATGTAGACATTGCTAAGGAGGAGGAGATGGAGGAGGAGGAAGATGGGGATGGGGGCATGGAGGAGGAGATTCTAGTGCAGCGATTGTACAGGCGCTGTTGTTACCCAACAAGTTAGCATTGGCCCTCTTTCTACAACGTGATAGCCTGTCATAAGTACTAAGTTGTACTTTCGAACTGTTGAGTTGTGAGTTGTGAGATAAATAATTATGAGCAATGCGTTCAAGACTTTGTAAACAGCTTTCACCTTCCTCTTGACTGTCCTCTACAATTGATTTTGTATTGGAATACTTCGAAGGAACTTTCTCTCTCTCCAAACGAGCAAATCAATGTTACAATTGAAATTGAAGGGAATAGTCTCTTTCTCCGGAATGCAACAAAACAATCTTACATAATAAATTGTAAGATATTTTCGTAAAATACACCAAAAAAGCAAAATCAATCAATTTGCGAAAACGATCTTACAA
Source organism: Chlamydomonas sp. ICE-L (assembly GCA_013435795.1). Taxonomy (NCBI): domain Eukaryota; kingdom Viridiplantae; phylum Chlorophyta; class Chlorophyceae; order Chlamydomonadales; family Chlamydomonadaceae; genus Chlamydomonas; species Chlamydomonas sp. ICE-L. Next base: position 18,927,512 of record JACBWV010000223.1, read on the forward strand.
AATAAATTGTAAGATATTTTCGTAAAATACACCAAAAAAGCAAAACCAATTAATTTGCGAAAACGATCTTACAATATTTATCGTAAGATTTCAGTAAAATAAAAAATCCGTTCGGAAGCAGGAACGCCCATTTATTTCGCTTTTGCATTTGACTGTGTGATTCCTGTTTTGGAGTCTTAATACTATCTTTTCCATGTCTTTGCATTTCTTATTGATTTCTTTCAGTTTAGGTGTATTCTCGTGATAGTCTTCTATCGTAAGTTGTGATTTTAGCAGGCTAATTGCCGCTTCAAATTTATATCTGATAGTGGTCGACAACCCTATCATTACGTGTGCTTCAGACCAACGTCGCTCCCAAAGTGTCCCGTTGAATACGTACCACAAGTCCCTTGATATTGGAACGCATGTATCACTAAAGGCATTCTGGGCGATTTTGGCAATTGCTGCATGCGATCCGTCGCAGTTTAATATTTCATCCATTTTGATTGATTACGGGTTCTTGTAATACAACTCTCTTTTTCATTTTTATATGACTACTAGCACATGTATCTCTGTTCAATCCTAACGTTGATGTCATTTCATACGTGACAACCGGTTGCTTCATGATGTCAGTCAAAAAATATGTGAAAAAACACACCCGTTTTTTATATGGACATCCGGGACTGATGTATACTTCTATATGACATGTATGTGTTAATCTATTATGTTCCTACAAATTTTCAATGATGTCCAATGCCGTTTTGAGATTTCATTAAGTAGGTTTGTGGATTTTTCATGCCCTGTTCGCCCCCCTTCATCTATAGTCCGGAGAGATGAGAGAATTATAGTTCCTACTAATTCGTTTTAAAAAGACAATAATCAGATTGATTCGAAAATCAATCACATTGGTGGATAATGGTATTGTGAGTAAATGTTCAAAAAACGGCCACTTTGTCCCCCCTGTCATCTATAGTCCGGCAAAAGAACAAAGTGGCCGTTTTTTTTCTTCAAGAATGACGGTGAATCTCCGTATATATAACAAAATGGAGGGCTACTTCCAAATATTATTTTTTAAATGGGCTTAAAGCGATTTCTGTTTTTCGTTTTCCGTTTTTCGCTATTGAAAACTTTTCCTAGTTAAAAACCCGGAAAGTCGCGAGGGCTTAAAGCGATTTCTGTTTTTCCCATGTTACATTATGTAATTCGTCCTTCTTGTTTTTACGAGTGTTCTGTGACTGATACATGAAGTGATCACAATGATGGATAATGGTATTGTGAGTAAATGTTTTAAAATGGGCCACTTTGTCCCCCCTGTCATCTATAGTCCGGCAAAAGAACAAAGTGGCCCATTTTTTCTTCAAAGAATGACGTTGAATCTCCGTATATATAACAAAATGGAGGGCTACATCCAAAATATTATTTTTCAAATGGGCTTAAAGAGATATGCTTTTGGCTTTTCCCGTTTTTGGTAATTGAAAATATTTCCTAGATAAAAACTTGAAAATCGCGAGGGGCTTAAAGCGATATGCTTTCTGTTTTTTATCTAGTTTTGTACTTGAAATATTTGTGTTGTGTGCATTCCTATGTAGTGAATATCTAGTATAAATACACGTTTTTGAATAAGATTTATGATTAAATCATCTTCAAAAAAATAAAGTTTTTCATATGATTGTCCCGTGTCCGTGAATCGTTTTTATGTGTTTTTATCCTTGTCATCTGTTGTACTTCCTTGATTTAATTTTCATATTTCGCGGTAAGACCAAGTATATCCTCTGTAGTTTTTGTCCAAAAATAATGTCTGATTTGTCACACTAACCTGTTATAATCCTAGATTTTCCATTTTATCTGCAATTTTCTTTGCTTCATTCCGTTTCCTTGATTTTGCGGCGTTTTTCTTATCCATTTCTTCTTTGTTTTTTTCGCAGTGTTTCCGTTGAAACATATCGTAAGTTGACATACCAGTCTCATGTCTAATTCTGTCTATTTTTTCCTTGTCGTATCTTTTCATAGTCGGGTCAAATTTCATCACATCACACAACAATGTCAGGAGTTCGTCCATGTTTTCATGCGTGATGCTCCCTTTTGTTAGTATCATTTTCTCTAACTCTGTAGAGAACAACTTGTACTTTGACTTGTTTATATTATTACATGCACGTTTTTCACATGTAGTTTGCATGTTTATAATATGCGACGTGTCTTATATACACATAAGACACATCATTTTTTTAAGTAATGACTCAAGAACAACTGTCTTAAGTATTCTTAAGACATAAATATAAAAATGAAAAATTATTGCACCCCGACCAAGAACCACAATAATAAGAATATATCAATGAAACCCTTAAGTGAATTCCATCATTCCAAAGTCGCTTTAGATAAAAACAAGTGTCCTGATGATAAGTGGATTATCTCAGCTGACTCTGGTCCACACACTGCATCAAAGTGTTTTTCGTGGTTCTCTGATGAATGCATCCACTCTTTCTTTGACAATTATGCATGTAAAATATACAACAGACCGCACTTTTACGAAGTCATTCCAGATAAGCGCACAACCCCTGTGTACGTGTGTTTGGACATTGACAGACCGATTGATCCTATTGTTTTCGTGGTTGATGACATTGTGTTTATTGACATGTTTACTGCCAAGTTTACGAGTTTCATCAAACACGTGTATTCCCATGATATTGTTATGAAACTAGGCACGAACTTCCAGGTTGGCACTTCGCATTCGCCAACAAAGTTTTCTTGTCACATCAAGATTGACATACCATGTCTGAACATGCTCTGTGTGCAACAGATTATTCTTAACTTTCAAAGATACCTCTTGTCAAACATACACAATACACCAGAGGAGATAGAAATGTTCAATTACTATGACAAGGATGTTCTAAAAAGTGTCATAGACACTTCTATATACTCTAACTTCAGGTCTTTTAGACTCCTGTATTCTGCCAAGTTCAAAACGGATAAATGGCACCCATTGAAGCCATGGGGTTCGTCATCAACACGGATTCAAGACCACTTAGTGTGTGTACACGATTCCGGTTATGATGGTTTTCCAGGTGTCGTATTTCCATATATAGACGCTGACATTAGTACAAATTTATCACTCATAGAGAATACTCATTTGTCCATCAAGAGCATCAACACTATCCCTTTAGAGAGACATGACATGAACAATATATCGTTAATTGATCCGTCTGTGCTTGAAGCTGTCAAGAAGCAAATCGTCGAAACCTTCAATGAGGCCGTGATCACGAGTAGCAACTGTATTGCGCCACCTGTGTATTTGTTTCATACAACGGGTATCCCCTGTCCATACTCTAATGTTGTTAAGGCATCTGCTATGAAAAACATACAGAAACTCATAAAGAGCATCTCTCCCTCTCGTGCTGATGTTTATCAAGACTGGCTCAATGTAGGTTTTGCTCTTAAGAATATAGGAGACGGTATGTTGGAGACATGGGTAGAGTTCAGTAAGCAAAGTCCCAAGCTCAACTTGATTGAGTGTCAAAACAAGTGGAACAACATGGAAAGAGATAGAGGCATTACATGTGCCACTCTCCATAAAATGGCAAGAACGGACACTCCTTCTGTTGTATTCAAGAATAACACAAAAGGTTCTCGTCAAATCCATGAGGGCGGATGCATTGAATACCATCATAATAAGAAGTTACTTGTCATGAAATGTAGCAACCCAGACTGTAAAATCGCACAATGTACTGTTAACAAGGTGATAAAGATCCATGATCTTGGAGATAGTATTAAAGCTCTAGATTCTCTGTCTAATAATGTTAATCTGCACGGAAAGCATGATGTCATAAAGTGGGACCATGTGTATGACCAAGATAGTATGCTGGACTATCCTATACATCCTATTGTATGTATTCGGGGTCAGATGGCGGTTGGTAAAACCAAAGCTATTCTCAAGTTATTTGATAAGGTTATTAAACCCGAAACTAGATGTCTGGTTGTCACATATGGTATTTTATTGGCTTCAAAGTATACAGCGGAGTTTGAAACGTATGGATTCAAGTCTTATCAGAACATATATGGACCTATCAAGGAGGACAAGGTGGTAATATGTCTAGATTCCCTGTATAGAATAGATTATTCCAAGTTTGACTACGTCATTATAGACGAAGCTGTATCGGTCCTCCTACACATGAATAGTGACGTTATGCAGTCGCGTTCGGCTGTCAGTGCGTCTCTTGAGGAAATGCTACTAGTGGCCGGTAAGATATATTTCTTGGATGCTTGTGTCGACCACGAGATTGTGTATGACGTTGTTAAATATATAGAGAAAATCAAGCAGGTAAAAGCAATGTGGATCAAAAACACTTACCTTCGTCCTAATGGGCGAAACGCGACTGCAACAATATGCACCAAGCAAGGTTTAAATGAAAAGTTTGTTAATACGGCTATACACCAAGTATTGGCTCTTTTGAATGATGGGAAAAAGGTTGTCGTAGCTAGTAATACTAAATCGTTTGCGCATAAATTAGAAGAAACGATACAGAATACAATGGAAGGATCTATAAATGTAGTGATTCACACCAGAGATACTGATAAGAAACTACTAAAAGATGTTACAAGTCTATGGAAAACCGCAGACTGTCTCATTTACAGTCCCACTGTCGCTGCAGGTGTTTCTTTCGAAGAAGTCCACTTTGACTCTCTAGTGGGATATATGGAAAATGGTTTCAAAACGCCTGCGGTAGATCTTACTCTCCAGCAACTTTTTCGTGTTAGAAACTTGACAGATGGAGACATGTTCCTTTACATAAACGATTCATTGGACCTAGATCATTCAAGATATCCGATCAACAGTACTTCTATAGATGCCTGGTTAGATAGAGATGTTAAGTCTATCACTAAATATTACCCTGATCAGTCTGTTACCGCCGACTATGTGGACACTGTTGTCAAAAAAGATGGTGATGAGTTCAAAGTAGAATACGACACCACGCGTATGTCTTATAATATACTTAGTGGTATCATATCTAATAAGAACAGATCGTTGTTGCATTATTCCCAAGTACTTATCAATACACTTAAGAGTGACTATGGTATAAAGACGCATGCGTCTGCGTTCTCAGTATCTGAGAATATACCCGACTAGACCGTTGATGAAACCAAAGGACGTATATTGTTAACCCCCGATCTCTTGATTGGCAAAACTGCTTATCTGGAACTTGAAAATAAAAAGTCAAAGTCGGACGAAACATTGAGTCCTGATGAGTTAAAGCAGATGTTGATATACAAGATGTGGTGTAAATGGCATGTTGATATAGAATACGTAGACCAAGCGTTTGTAACCGATTTCGTTGGTAAAATTTATAATGACAACCATGATAAGTTTGATTTGTTGTATAGATTTTTGAGGTTTGTTGACATGTTGAACAATACGGAGCAAGAAAACAAGGAGAGATTCAAATTCAAGATTGATAAGTTGATGGATGAAAAAAAGAATGACTACAATATATCTTTGTATAACGAAAAAAGTCGTGCTTACTTTCAAAAGCTCATTCAGGGACAAAGGGTTTCAAGAGTTATACTCGACATGTTTGACACGAAAACATTGTTGTCAGGGAATGCATGTTTAATGAAGAAGAATCTCATTGCAGATAAGATGCGTTTATATCTGATTTCTCTTGATACAGATGAATTGCTTGATTTCATGGATGTATTCAAAGACTATAACATGACTATACATGATTTAAATAGTTCAGATAACAATAAAATAGTAGGCATAGTTAAACATGTGATGCTCTGTGTATTTGGTGTAAAATTGACGACACTTGATAGGGGTACAAGAAACAAAAAAAGCACATCATACGATGATTCTACAAAAATTATAAATGCTAAAAAATGGCATTTATTGCATGATAAATACAAATCAAAACTGGTATACAACGATAATATAGAATCTGATTCGGAAGTTGATCACATTGATGGATAATGGTATTGTGAGTAAATGATCTAAAATGGGCCACTTTGTCCCCCCTGTCATCTATAGTCCGGCAAAAGAACAAAGTGGCCCATTTTTTTTTCAAAGAATGACGTTGGATCTCCGAACACATAACAAAATGGAGGACTTTATCCAAAATATTATTTTTCAGAGGGGCTTAAAGAGATATGCTTTTGGCTTTTTCCGTTTTTGGCTATTGAAAACTTTTCCTAGATAAAAACCTGAAAATCGCGAGGGGCTTAAAGCGATATCGTTTTTAAAACTTACTCATTTCAACGGTTCACTCCCATTATAAATGTTTTTAAAACGGTATACAACGATAATATAGAATCTGATTCGAAAGTTTGATCACAATGATGGATAATGGTATTGTGAGTACATGTTTGAAAATGGGCCACTTTATCCCCCCTGTCATCTATAGTCCGGCAAAAGAACAAAGTGGCCCATTTTTTTCTTCAAGAATGACGGTGAATCTCCGTGTATATAACAAAATGGAGGACTTCATCTTAAATATTATTTTTCAGATGGGCTTAAAGAGATATGCTTTTGGCTTTTTCCGTTTTTCATTATTGAAAACTTTTCCTAGATAAAAACCTGAAAATCGCAAGGGGCTTAAAGCGATATCGTTTTTAAAACTTACTCATTTCAACGGTTCACTCCCATTATAAATGTTTTTAAAACGGTATACAACGATAATATAGAATCTGATTCGAAAGTTTGATCACAATGATGGATAATGGTATTGTGAGTACATGTTTGAAAATGGGCCACTTTATCCCCCCTGTCATCTATAGTCCGGCAAAAGAACAAAGTGGCCCATTGTTTTCTTCAAGAATGACGGTGAATCTCCGTGTATATAACAAAATGGAGGACTTCATCTTAAATATTATTTTTCAGATGGGCTTAAAGAGATATGCTTTAGGCTTTTTCCGTTTTTCACTATTGAAAACTTTTCCTAGATAAAAACCTGAAAATCGCGAGGGGCTTAAAGCGATATCGTTTTTAAAACTTACTCATTTCAACGGTTCACTCCCATTATAAATGTTTTTAAAACGGTATACAACGATAATTGGTAAATTATTGCGGAATATTGAACATTGAACAAACGGTATACAACGATAATTGGTAAATTATTACGGAAGATTGAAGATTGAACATCCAGTGTCCTGCCGATTATACTCGGGAGCATTGACATAGTTGATTGGTAAATTATTGCGGAAGTTTGAGCATTAAACATCCAGTGTCCTCCCGACTATAATCGGAGCATTGACTAGTTGACTTGATAAGATTGCGGAAGTTTGAGCATTGAACATCCAGTGTCCTCGACTATAATCGGAGCATTTGACTTAGTTGATTTGATAAGATTGCGGAAGATTGAACATTGAACATCGATGTCCTCCCGACTATACTCGGAACGCCCAAGGAGGACGGTATTCAAAATCAGTGACGCGCGTGTTTAAGTTGATGCGATCGACATGACTACGATGCAGGGAATAGACTTGACTGCAATGGTTCATTCACGCTGAACGAGTGATTGATTGCGAAAGGATATAACAATTTGAATACGATGAACTTACAAAGTTGTCGGCGATCTGCCCTCTTCGTTGATTGTATCTGTCCATCTATTATATTATTATATTGGGAGTTTATTGAATGACTATGATTTTTCCGTATAACGTTGATGTGTTTGTACTTGTATATCCATTAAATGTGTTGAAAAACGATAGAATATATTGTTATACGTGTCTCATTCGATTATATATGTATACACATGTACGGACCTGTTCGCCCCTCAAAACGTGTTTTCCCACACGTCAATATGTCTTTTCCTAAAAGAATGTCACACCTATATTGGATGGATTAATGTATTGATGAGTAACTGATCTAAAATGGGCCACTTTACCCCCCCCTGTATCTAAGTCCGGCAAAGAACAAAGTGGCCCATTTTTTCTTAAGAATGACGTGGAATCTCCGAACACATACCAAAATGGAGGATTCCATATAAAATTATTTTTCAGATGGGCCTTCTTAAAGGAGATATGCTTCTGGCTTTTTCGTTTTTCACTATTGAAAACTTTTCCTAGATAAAAAAACCTGAAATCGGAGGGGCTTAAAGCGATATCGTATTTAAAAAATTACTAATTTCAACGGTTCACTCTCCCTTCCCCCCCCCCAAACTCACCCCCCCCCCCCCCCCCCCCCCTCCCCCCCCCCCCCCCCATCCCCCCCCCCCCCCCCCCCCCCCCCACCCCTCCCTCCCCCCCCCCCCTCCCCCCCCCCCCCCCTCCCCTCCCTTCCCCCCCCCTCCCCCTCCCCCCCCACAACCCCCCCCTCCCCCCCCTTCCCCCCCCCCCCCCCCCCCCCCCCCTTCCCCCCCCCCCCCCCCCCCCCCCCCCCCCCCCCCCCCCCCCCCCCACCCCCCCTCCCCTCCCCCCCCCCCCCCCCCCCCCCCCCCCCCACCCCCCACCCCCCCCTCCCCCCCCCTCCCCCCCCCACCCCCCCCCCCCCCCACCACCCCCCCCCCCCCCCCCCCCCCCCCCTCCCCCCCCCCCCCCCCCACCCCCCCCCCCCCACCCCCCCCCCCCCCCCCACCCCCCACCCACCCACCCCCCCTCCCCCCCCCCCCCCCCCCCACCCCCTTTTTTCCCTCACTACTGGCTCCCCCCCCACCATTCCGCCCCCCCTCCCCCCCCCCCCCCCCCCCCCCCCCCCCCACCCCCCATCACCCCCCCCCCCGACCCCCCCCCCCCCCCCCCCCCCCCCCCCCCCACCCCCCCCCCCCCCCCCCCCCACCCCCACACCCCCCACAACCACCCCAACAAAACCCGACCCACCCAAACCCATCCCGTTTTTAACATCGTATTTTTAAACTTACTCATTTCAACGGTTCACTCCCATTATAAATGTTTTTAAAACGGTATACAACGATAATTGGTAAATTATTGCGGAAGATTGAACATTGAACAAACGGTATACAACGATAATTGGTAAATTATTACGGAAGATTGAAGATTGAACATCCAGTGTCCTGCCGATTATACTCGGGAGCATTGACATAGTTGATTGGTAAATTATTGCGGAAGTTTGAGCATTGAACATCCAGTGTCCTCCCGACTATAATCGGAGCATTGACTAGTTGACTTGATAAGATTGCGGAAGTTTGAGCATTGAACATCCAGTGTCCTCGACTATAATCGGAGCATTTGACTTAGTTGATTTGATAAGATTGCGGAAGATTGAACATTGAACATCGATGTCCTCCCGACTATACTCGGAACGCCCAAGGAGGACGGTATTCAAAATCAGTGACGCGCGTGTTTAAGTTGATGCGATCGACATGACTACGATGCAGGGAATAGACTTGACTGCAATGGTTCATTCACGCTGAACGAGTGATTGATTGCGAAAGGATATAACAATTTGAATACGATGAACTTACAAAGTTGTCGGCGATCTGCCCCCTTCGTTGATTGTATCTGTCCATCTATTATATTATTATATTGGGAGTTTATTGAATGACTATGATTTTTCCGTATAACGTTGATGTGTTTGTACTTGTATATCCATTAAATGTGTTGAAAAACGATAGAATATATTGTTATACGTGTCTCATTCGATTATATATGTATACACATGTACGGACCTGTTCGCCCCTCAAAACGTGTTTTCCCACACGTCAATATGTCTTTTCCTAAAAGAATGTCACACCTATATTGATGGATAATGGTATTGTGAGTAAATGATCTAAAATGGGCCACTTTACCCCCCCTGTCATCTATGGTCCGGCAAAAGAACAAAGTGGCCCATTTTTTTCTTCAAGAATGACGTTGAATCTCCGAACACATAACAAAATGGAGGACTTCATCCAAAATATTATTTTTCAGATGGGCTTAAAGAGACATGCTTTTGGCTTTTTCCGTTTTTCACTATTGAAAACCTTTCCTAGATAAAAACCTGAAAATCGCAAGGGGCTTAAAGCGATATCGTTTTTAAAACTTACTCATTTCAACGGTTCACTCCCATTATAAATGTTTTTAAAACGGTATACAACGATAATATAGAATCTGATTCGAAAGTTTGATCACAATGATGGATAATGGTATTGTGAGTACATGTTTGAAAATGGGCCACTTTATCCCCCCTGTCATCTATAGTCCGGCAAAAGAACAAAGTGGCCCATTTTTTTCTTCAAGAATGACGGTGAATCTCCGTGTATATAACAAAATGGAGGACTTCATCTTAAATATTATTTTTCAGATGGGCTTAAAGAGATATGCTTTTGGCTTTTTCCGTTTTTCACTATTGAAAACTTTTCCTAGATAAAAACCTGAAAATCGCGAGGGGCTTAAAGCGATATCGTTTTTAAAACTTACTCATTTCAACGGTTCACTCCCATTATAAATGTTTTTAAACGGTATAACATTTTATATTGACGCTAATCCATAGTAAATCCACTGATTTGTGTATTTCGACGAAGACGAGTATCGATATTTATATGAAAAATAAAATATATAGTGTGTCAGCATAGACTCCTGTGGGAGTTGTTGTTGTTTGTGTACTTATCAAAATTTTTAATTTTTAATATTGCACATGTTTTTGGGAGCTCGCGTACTTATGTATTGTCTGCTGTAATCGCATTGTGATTCTTGGTAATACGCCCTGATGCATACATATCGGCCCACGCAAGCAAATATACTGCGTCTTCAAAATGCTTGTTGACCAGAGCAATTCTGGATGCAAGATTCAATGTGTGTGGATCATCCACCCCCGCGCTCACAAAAATCTTGATGATGTATGAATGTCCCTTTGCTGCAGCGAGGAGCAACCCCTGACCATGTTGGTACTTCACATCTGCACCCAATCGGATGAGTTCTTGAACTCCTAAACAATCTGCAACTGATGCGTGTGTTACTAATGCAATGTTTATTTCTTCTTTGTCTGTTGCCATCTGGTATTGCTATCCATGTACACATCCCCTTTTCTTTATGGGGTATTACCTATGTAATATTCCTGTGACCCCGCGTAATTGCCTATAACAAAAATGACTTGTTATAAGTTATCCATGGAATCAATTTATATTCGATGGATACATAAATAAAATTATCTAGTCGATGATTTTTTTTGTGACGATGGCGATTTATTTGGTGGTGACGGTGATTTATTGAAATAATTGTCGTAGTCTGTTTGTTCATATGTAACTAGTTCCTGGTAGTCTGATATTTTTGACTTTAAAATTGAGTTTATGTCTTGTTGTCTCATATTTTTAAGCATTGTTGATATTGCATCAAATTCATGAAATAACATTGCATACGTGTACATATCTTCATCTCTAGGATTTCCTGCCGTAGACCTCGTAATTTGCCCTCTTCTATCTTGTAGTTCTTTAATTTTATTTTTTATGATATTCAGATTTTTCTTTAATTCTGGTAAAGGTAACGCCATGGCAATATTTTGTGCAGTTATAAGATCCGAATGAGATCCAATTTTTTCTAAAATTTCTGATGGAAGTTGTCTTTGTTGTCTTGGAGACATGTGTATATACATATAAATATTATAATTTGTGTAAAAAAAGTCGCGAGTATTTTAACACATACAATATGACTTTTTGGGGACTCTGTATATTATGTAACATAATTTCCCTAGTCCGAGTGTACTTAAGTCGTTGATCTCAAATCTGTATGTGTCTAAGAGAGTGAGCTCGCGCTGATTTGTATGATTTGTTTGTGTAAAAAAATGATATAAGTGTGAGTATTTATGTATGTAATTGTTGTGTATTATGATGAACGGTCATATAACAAGTGTCGTCGAGACAAAGTCTCGTTATGTCTTAACTGTGAACGGCAAAAAGTTCTCTTACTATGATAATGATAGGCAAATGTTTTCCCCTGACTTGCCTCTATTAGAATCTGTGTGTAGAAAGAAGTGTGTCTTTTTCAAGGGCATGAGTGTGTCTTTTTCCTGTATGAACGGTTCTAGTACAATTCGAAACATCTCCGTGGACACAACCCTTTGTGTGTGTTCTGACTTCACCAAATCCTTTAGCAAATACCTAATATCTATTTGTCCTCCTAGTTTTCAACCGTGTATAAAAACTATGACCAATGTCACGAGTAGTTTTGTTTGCATCCTGGATTCTTTGTTATTAAATATGAGAGGTCATCCTGAATTCTTTGTTATTAATAGTGCATTGATCCGTGATATCATATATGAGTATAAAGGATTGTACGTTAGGATGAATGATATATATACATTGAAGACCGATGTGTTGTATAAAAAGAAGTTGGTTTTTGTTGAAGACTATATCTTCATCAGATGTATCAAGACAAGGAGACCCCCTATCCCCACTCCTATTCGGTCTGTTCATTGATAGAATTGAATCGTTCCTCCAATCCAAGCTCCCAAATGTAGGGGCTGAGCTTAGGGGAAAGATTCTGCAACTGTTACTTTATGCTGATGACCTAGCTATAATGGCAGAATCCACGGCAGATATGCAAGCGATGCTTGACTGCCTGAGAGATTTCTGCGAGGCTACTAAGATGGCTGTGAATATAAAGAAAACTGAGATTGTCGTTTTCAACAAGCAATTCTGTGATGAGGCCCGCATGGATCCTGATTACAAATTTGTCTATGATGGAGCACAACTTTCTACAAAGTTATCTTTTATCTACTTGGGATCCCTCTTTGTGGATGGTGACTCAAGCAATCGTGCAAAAGCTGCTTTTTCTAGGATGCTCACTAAGGCCCAAAAGGCACACCACATGCTCCGTAGGCGATGCCATACTATGGAGATATACAATATTGATATTCTCACCCACCTGTTTGATTCTCTTGTACAACCTATCCTGAATTTTGGCTGTGAGGTGTGGGCTCCTTCTATTCTGAACAACACACTTATCTCAAATGACCATGCTTGTGAGAAATGGCATAGAGGTATACTTAAACAAATGTTGGGTGTTTGCCAATCTACTACATCTAATATTATCATGGAAGAGCTGGGTAGAACCCCGTTGTGTTTTGCTTGGCTTAAACAAGCTTTGCGCTTCTGGAACAAGACCATACATAAAGAACCTGAGGATCTCATTAGAATGGCTCTTGAGGAATCTTTTGACTCCAACACTGGCTGGGTTCATGACTTGCGTTGTGCTCTCCACAAGCTAGGATCCAGTAAAAACATCAACATTTTGGAGGCTGTCGATGTCGAAGGTATTATGTCTGAAGTTTTTGAGTCATGGAGGTTTAAGTACCCAAGTGACACCAATGCAGTTAGAGACATCCCTGATGAGAGAAGGGTTGGCTTTAAACGCCTCCGATACCAAAAATGGTTCGCAGCCAACAGCAATGATGAGAATGGCTTGATTCCCTTTACATCCGCCTTACATAAGCAGGATCAGATTCGTTCTATAGCACAGTTTAGAATGGGTTCCCATTGGCTGAACACAGAAAGAATGAGGGTGGTGGATAGAGCACACATCCCTCGCTCAATGAGACACTGTCAAATGTGTGGGTTCCAAAAACCTGAGGATGAAATGCATATGTTTGAGTGCCCTTTTTATAATGATATTCGCCTCCGCTACCAGAAGCTGTTTACAGATATTTATAGGCATGTCCAGGAGGATACCGACTTAACCGTATGGAATGTGGAATTCTGCGATTCCACATTCAGAACCTTTATGAATGGAAATGGCACTAAGTCTTTTTGGAGCAACCTAGCCGACTATCTTTCTACTTGTAGAAGAGCAAGACAGGAAGCCCTGGACTGCTTAGTGGCACCGTAATTTATCATCCCTTTTTTTCTTCTTGTGAATTCTCATTTGTTAGCTTCTTACCTCCGCCACTGTAAGTGGTTGAGATCTGGGTCCGGCTCTAAGGGGTTTAATACCTACGCCACCAAAACGGTGGTTGGGAGTTTGGTTTGTTTGTCCTCGACACACCCCTGATGTAATGGGGTTTTTTGCTTTGTGGGTGCTTTTTCTTTTTGTTTAAAGCACAGAGTCTCATACACCCTCGCGGTGTCAAGTAGACTTTAACATGTAATTACATTACATTACATTACAAGAAGATAGTCGACACCCCTATGTATTCTTATGAGAGATTCCGCCAAAACCCGTATGAGTACCTGTCTCTGTCTAATTGTAACCGTGAGTGTAGTAAAACATTTTTAGCCATATATATGTTTGGCGAAGCATATAGTGTGTGTCAACAATGTCACCTGAATGGTGTGATAAGTAACTCCTTGTACTATACTATGAGTCAGGGGCATACTTGTTATCCAGTGTCCTTGTTGGTCGAAAAGGTTGTATTGATGGGTAAGAATCTTTTGCCCGATCTCAAATTAGTGTTTTCTCGTGATGACATCATGAATGAGTTGAATGGCAATGATTCTTACTATATATATGATGGGAGAACCATGTTCAAATGGCTGTATCATGTAGAGAAGTGTATTGCTGTTCGTGTGAATGATAGAGTTACATCTTATAATGACGATGAAACCCGATATAGTTTCTGTGTCGACTCCTATATATGTTCTTTCGAGTCTGAGAATTCTTTAACTCTGAACATAGAGCAGAAGAATGCTGTGCGTTCTGTGTTTGCATCTACTTCCGGTATCTTTGTTTTGACTGGTCTTCCTGGAACTGGAAAGACTTCTGTGGTCAAATGCATAGAGTATATAGCAAAAGAGGAGATGATATCCTATGAGATGGCCTCGCCTACTGGTAAGAGTGCTATTAAGATGGGTAGGAACGCCAAAACAATCCACCGTCTCTTGTGTCCTCAGTTCGATGGCTACAGTTTCAAATTATTGCGTGGGGAGAATAATCCTCTTGAAGCTTCTCTAATCATATTGGACGAGGTGTCTATGGTTGATATAGATTTGTTCTATAGTTTCATCAAGGCCTGTCCCTCTGAGTGTATGATTGTGTTGATAGGTGATAATAACCAGTTACCTAGTGTGAGCTATGGTGATTTGTTGGGATCTCTTGTTCGATCTGGTTCTATTCCTCACGTCCACCTGACTCATTTGTATCGCCAGGGACCTGGTAGTTTTATTCCCGTTATAGCTAAGAAGGTTGTTGATGGTGTGTATTTGACTGATGTCGATTTGAATAATGATTCTGTCAAATTCATCCACTCGACTGATGAAGTTGATATCCGGCAGCACGTATTGGATTTTTACCGTGCTAATAAAAATAAGTGTAAGACTAAGATAATGGCTCCTAATAACAGTGTTGTTGATATGTTGAATGCTGATATTCACTTGGATGAGTATAATACTAGTGATCCTGTGTTTAAAAGCGGTGAGGATATCATGTGTGTTTCAAATATGTATTCAAAGAATGACTCTGGTGTTGTGGATATTGACAAATCAATGTTGAATGGCGAGTTTGGTCGTTTTTGTGTGTATAGAGATGATAGTTTTGTGGAGATAGAGAAATTGGATCAATCTAAGAATAAGATCCTTCTTCGCTCTGACAATATAAAGTACGGATATTGTATAACTATCCATAAGTCCCAGGGTGATGAGTACGATAATGTCTTGCTTGTGTTGTATAAGTCTCCTTATATAATGTTGAATAAGAACTTATTGTATACCGCTATAACTCGAGCAAAGACCCATTTGACAATAATAGGTACCTCTGTGTATCTAAAAAAGTGTGTAGATGTTTCTTTGTCTCGTTATGACATTTTGGAATCACTAATCCGTGAATTGTCCCAGTAGTTATTGGATATGTATGTGACATGTATCGTTGATTTGACAAAGAACATTTGATATCATACAAGATATAGTGAAGAATCTATTAATGTATACTCAAGTATAGTGAAGAATCTTCATGGAAGAACAAAAAAAAACAAAAAAAACAGTTTTTATTATTACGAATTATACACACATCTCAAAGACAGAAGCAAAGAGGATAGAGATGGTTTTTGGGTACTCGTCAAACACATCGCTTGGAAGGAAATAAAGAAAAAATATAGTATCGAAAAGAATGGAAACTGATATAAAAAGGTCAAATACTAAAACTCAACAAATCTCAACTATGATATCAATCTAAGTGATATCATACTAATAATGTATACTATTGAAAAAACATGTTTTTTGTCTACCCATGTTACATATTTGTGAACGTCTTTTTGCGTTTTTTGTCTGAATTGTATATTAAAATACTAGTTCGCATTAGTATCAAAAGGCACAATGAAGTTGCCTATAAGCTGCTTAACATTACCTAAAACAGCCTATTTAGTGTCCGGGACTTTACCCGAGTCATAACTCTGTTCACATTCAGCTTCAAAAGCCACAATGAAGTTGTCTAGAAGCTACTGTATGTAACCTATAACAGTCTTTTTTAGTGTCAAAGTCTTTACCCGAGTCATAACTCTGTTCACATTCAGCTTCAAAAGGCACAATGAAGTTGCCTAAAAGCTACTGCATGTAACCTATAACAGCCTATTTTAGTGTCAAAGTCTTTACCCGAGTCATAACTCTGTTCACATTCAGCTTCAAAAGGCACAATGAAGTTGCCTAAAAGCTACTGCATGTAACCTATAACAGCCTATTTTAGTGTCAAAGTCTTTACCCGAGTCATAACTCTGTTCACATTCAGCTTCAAAAGGCACAATGAAGTTGTCTAAAAGCTACTGCATGTAACCTATAACAGCCTATTTAGTGTCTGAGTCTTTACCCGAGTCATAACTGTGTTCACATTCAGCTTCAAAAGGCACAATGAAGTTGTCTTTAAGCTACTGCATGTTACCTATAAGCTACTGTATGTAACCTACAAGCTACTGCATGTGACCTAGGACATTCTATTTTAGTGTCAGAGTATTTACCCGAGTCATAAATCTGTTCACATTCAGCTTCAAAAGGCACAATTAAGTTGCCTAAAAGCTACTGCATGTAACCTGAAAGCTACTGCATGTAACCTGAAAGCTACTGCATGTAACCTAAAAGCTACTGCATGTGACCTAGGACATTCTATTTTAGTGTCAGAGTATTTACCCGAGTCATAAATCTGTTCACATTCAGCTTCAAAAGGCACAATTAAGTTGCCTAAAAGCTACTGCATGTAACCTGAAAGCTACTGCATGTAACCTGAAAGCTACTGCATGTAACCTGAAAGCTACTGCATGTAACCTAAAAGCTACTGTATGTAACCTGAAAGCTACTGCATGTAACCTGAAAGCTACTGCATGTAACCTAAAAGCTACTGCATGTAACCTAAAAGCTACTGCATGTGACCTAGGACATTCTATTTTAGTGTCAGAGTATTTACCCGAGTCATAAATCTGTTCACATTCAGCTTCAAAAGGCACAATTAAGTTGCCTAAAAGCTACTGCATGTAACCTAAAAGCTACTGCATGTAACCTGAAAGCTACTGCATGTAACCTGAAAGCTACTGCATGTAACCTGAAAGCTACTGTATGTAACCTGAAAGCTACTGTATGTAACCTGAAAGCTACTGCATGTAACCTGAAAGCTACTGTATGTAACCTGAAAGCTACTGCATGTAACCTGAAAGCTAATGCATGTAACCTGAAAGCTACTGCATGTGACCTAGGACATCCTATTTTATTGTCAGAGTATTTACCCGAGTCATAAATCTGTTCACATTCAGCTTCACATACCCGAGTCATAAATCTGTTCACATTCAGCTTCACATACCCGAGTCATAAATCTGTTCACATCAGCTTTTCATACCCGAGTCATAAATCTGTTCACATTCAGCTTCCCGAGTCATAAATCTGTTCACATTCAGCTTCAAGGATCACAAGTGGCGACTGGCGATGGCTTGATGGCATCCTTGATCTGCATGTGAAAATATAGATGTTTTGTCAGTGAAATTTGTATGAACTTAACAGTTTTTGTGATTAAAGTGTCATGTTATGTCTGTTTGATACTAACATTGCAAAATGGAAGAGTGTGTGTATGTGTGTGTAATAATGCATTCACATTGCATGCCCCCCCCCAACAGAAAAAACATTTACATGCATGCCCCCCCCCCCCCCCAATAGAAAAAACATTTACCTGTGCATCATTTGCGAGCTCGCTTAGGAGAAGGAGAAGGAGGAGGAGCTCGCTTAGGAGAAGGAGAAGGAGGAGGAGCTCGCTTAGGAGAAGGAGAAGGAGGAGGAGCTCGCTTAGGAGAAGGAGAAGGAGGAGGAGCTCGCTTAGGAGAAGGAGAAGGAGGAGGAGCTCGCTTAGGAGAAGGAGAAGTAGGAGGAGCTCGCTTAGGAGGAGAAGGAGGAGGAGGTCCATCAGCATCAGGAGGAGGTCCACCAGCATTAGGAGGAGGAGGAGGAGGAGGAGCTCGCTTAGGAGGAGGTCCACCAGCATCAGAAGGTCCTCCAGCATCAGAAGGTCCACCAGGATCAGAGGGTCCACCAGCATCAGGATCTACACCAGTTTGAGCAAATATAGCCAAGGTATTCTGAAGGTTGACTGCTGCTGCAGTCTCTGCTGATATAGCTGCTTCAAAAGCAGCTCCTATAAGCACTGACTCTGCTTTGAACCTTGTAGCCACCGCGTCCGCCTCAGCAATGTCATCAGCAGACAAAGTAGGGGGGTAAGCATCTAAGTGTAGCACCGCTACTCCCAGTGAGTGCTGGTCAAGATACAGCTTCCACAAGGCTTCTACCTCATCCCTAGTCAGGTCCTCTTGTTGAGGGATCGTTGCATCGTCCACCGTCCAGCTGAAATCGGAAGCTATCTCCTCCTTCTCTTTGATGTCGCGGATGGCCACTAGGCAAGGTAAGCCAGAACACCGCATCCAGTCGATCTCCGCGTTGGCTGGAAATGTGTCCGTGCTCTGATTGATCCACTGAGTAGGGCAATCAGATGTTGCTACGCAACAAACCATCTTGGAATCCTCTCCCGCGACCAAGGACATGTGTCTGCAGTAATCAGACTGCTGAAATCCTCCAGGCACGACGACCCCCTTGATGATGCCGATGATATCCCCTGCTGCGTAGGCATTGGCTACAAAGCATCCTCTGTTGCCAGTGTGAATCCCGGACTGCCCCGAGAATACATCCGCTGCAGGAGTCGCACAGAGTCCTCTGGACATTTCCAAGATCTCCTCATGACTGAAGAGCGTAGACATAGTCATATTCTTGATCGTCATGAATTTAGGTGCAAAGCAAGCACAGTGAGTCCTCATGATGAATAGAAGAGAGAGAGAGAGAGAGAGATAGAGAGAGAGAGAGATGGAAGAGGATAACGCTGTTGGAAAGATTAGGAGAAGAAGAGAACGATATTGCGAAGAGTGCGAGAATTTGAAGAGTGCGATAATTTGAAGAGTGTGAGAATTTGAAGAATGCGAGAATTTGAAGAATGCGAGAATTCGAAGTTGTGGTCTGTGTGGAGTTGGCCGAAGATGCCAGTGAAATTTCAAATGTCTTCCGGAATGTGTGTCCCTGCGAAGTTGTGGTCTGTGTGGAGTTGGCCGAAGATGCCAGTGAAATTTCAAATGTCTTCCGGAATGTGTGTCCCTGCGAAGTTGTGGGTCTGCGCGGAGTTGGCCGAAGATGCCAGTGACATCTCAAATGTCTTCCTGTAAAGTGTGTCCCTGCGAAGTTGTGGGTCTGCGCGAAGTTGTAACGATAGCTCCAGTGCTTTGCAGTGCGAAGCATTCCGGCTTCGAGTCAATTTGTGTGTCCCTGCGAGTTTGTGATCTGCATGGAGTTTGTAACGATAGCTCCAGTGCTTTGCAGTGCGAAGCATTCCGGCTTCGAGTCAATTTGTGTGTCCCTGCGAGTTTGTGATCTGCATGGAGTTTGTAACGATAGCTCCAGTGCTTTGCAGTGCGAAGCATTCCGGCTTCGAGTCAATTTGTGTGTCCCTGCGAGTTTGTGATCTGCATGGAGTTTGTAACGATAGCTCCAGTGCTTTGCAGTGCGAAGCATTCCGGCTTCGAGTCAATTTGTGTGTCCCTGCGAGTTTGTGATCTGTATGGAGTTTGTAACGATAGCTCCAGTGCTTTGCAGTGCGAAGCATTCCGGCTTCGAGTCAATTTGTGTGTCCCTGCGAGTTTGTGATCTGCATGGAGTTTGTAACGATAGCTCCAGTGCTTTGCAGTGCGAAGCATTCCGGCTTCGAGTCAATTTGTGTGTCCCTGCGAGTTTGTGATCTGCATGGAGTTTGTAACGATAGCTCCAGTGCTTTGCAGTGCGAAGCATTCCGGCTTCCAGTCAATTATTGTGTCCCTGTGAATTTGTGATCTGCATGGAGTTTTGTAACGATTTTTGCCGTGCTTGCTGGGAGTTGTGTTTCGGCTTCCAGTCAGAACCAAAGCGATAATCCGATAAGTGTTACTAGCACTGCATACCCTTTTTTGACAATGTTTTCCGGTATGAATTGTTTAGTACCTACGTATGCACCAAGTGTCATTCCGAATGTCGACCCCACTACAACCAGTATAGCTTTTCCCCAGTTAACATGTCCCATTTTATTGTATTGTATTAGTGCTGGTAATCCCTGTGGGACTGTTTGTAGTACTAATGTGATAGCAACTGCTTCTAACATGCTTAGCCCTGATTTCAAAAGCAATGGAATCATAATGACCCCCCCACCTATTCCAATGAATCCCATTAAGTTTCCCGCAAAAAGGCCAATGCATACAAACGTGACAATAACCCTAGGATCCTTGATGATGAAATTTGCATAGTTTCCCATTTGTCATTATGTATTTTAAATGCCCCCCTATCTAACTTGCTTTGCAATCAATTCCTGTTGATCTGTAATGATATCACCATAATGATTTCGCATGTAACCAGCAGAAGAATTCACGATCATATATTTTTGTGTTACATGGATGGCGTCGAATGAAAATGTTTTAGGGGAGTAATTTGTATCATTACTATACAAATTCAGGTGGACTTAAGGAACATAACCGTGTCCCATTTGATACTCTACTAATATATTGGGGGTATACAACACTTCTTCATCGTCGTGTTATACTCTGCGTCTGTGTGAACCGACAATCGAATTTGTCCATCAGTCAACGTATCACAATCAAAATACATGTATAGTATACTTAGGCGACCCACTGTTTTGTAACAAAGTGAATTTATAACATCCACTAAGCATTGTTGGCGAGACACAGTCCTTGTTTTCTGTAGCTCACCACCAACACGATATGCGTGTGGATTATACCTTATGAAATATAATGGCAATGTGTTGTCATCGAAGACAAGGGATTCATAAATGTTTGCCATCCGTTTCATATCACATCCAACCGAGTAGTCACCGAACTTGTGTTGTTTCTCGTCTATTTCTAAGAATATAGCAACCCCATCCTTGATGATCAAGAAGTCTATCCTAGCAAATGAAGACCCCATGCAGCTGAAGTTGACATGATGTTCTCTCTTGAACTCAATCCCATTATCTTCTAACACATTGGCTATCCTTTGTTCTTCCTTTTTCTTCTTTTGCTGATACTCGAATGTATGAGTCCTCGCGTGTGAAGTCAAATTACGTTTGTCAGCAAATGCAGCTCCGCATCCGTCATAATCACATTTGTATGGTTTTTCTCCTGTATGTATTCTTGTATGTTTAGTTACATCATAACTTTGAGAAAATGCAGCTCCACATCCATGTAGTTTACATTTGTATGGTTTTTCTCCTGTATGTATTCTAGTATGTGTAGTCAAATTACGTTTGTCAACAAATGCAGCTCCACATCCGTCATAATCACATTTGTATGGTTTTTCTTCTGTATGTATTCTAGTATGTGTAGTCAAATGACTACTATTAGCGAATGTAGCGCTGCATCCGTCATATTCACATGTGTATGACTTTTCTCCTGTATGTATTCTTGTATGTTTAGTCAAATGACCACTTTGAGCAAATGCAGCTCCACATCCATTGAATTCACATGTGTATGGCTTTTCTCCTGTATGTATTCTAGTATGATTAGTCAAGCCACCACTTTGAGCAAATGCAGCTCCACATCCATTGAATTCACATGTGTATGGCTTTTCTCCTGTATGTATTCTTGTATGTTTAGTAAAATCACTACTATGAGCAAATGCAGCTCCACATAGTTCACACTTGAATTTTCTTGTAGACATCTGTATCCGATAGAATTATACAAGTAAGTTTTATTAGCGCTTCATCATTTTTAATATACACGTATTGATATAAAAATGGAATCAGTTAAGGATTTGAATATAAGATACAAATCAATCAAAGCCGTTATAAGTACTAAATGCCAACTAAATGCCAACTAAATGCCAACTAAATACCCACTAAATATCCCCTAGTAACACCCTAGTAACACCCTAGTATTGTCCTGGTATTGTCCTGGTATTGTCCTGGTATTGTCCTGGTATTGTCCTGGTATTGTCCTGGTATTGTCATAGTGTCTTGTCTTATCGTTTATTAATGAATAAAATTGAATTCATCTAAAGGCTGCTAGTTTCTTAATTGAAATCCAGTTAAAGCTTGTAAGTATGTCAATCGCATCTATGTCTGTCGTTCCCGTGTTTGTTTGCCAAGAATGCAATAAAGTATTCAAGACTGCGTATACTCTTCGACGCCACACCATGTTACATACTGGCGAATTACCTTGGTCTTGTGAGTCCTGTAAGAAAGGTTTCACTACTAAGAGTAATTTGACAGCCCACAAGTGTCATCCTTGCAAGCATTGCGATGAGATATTCCAGACTGCCCCAGACTTGAAGGTTCATATGTTAAAACATGTAAACCCCCTAGAGTGTCAAACATGTCACAAGTGTTTTGCTTCCCCGAGTGGTTTGAAAGATCATATGAACCGACACCTAGAATATAAACCTTATCCCTGTAAGCATTGCCCTAAGAGTTTCGTCACTAATGCCGAGTTGAAACACCATATGGTTTACCATGATACCCATCGTCCTCATGTGTGTGATGCGTGCGGTATGTCCTTCATCCACAAATGGCAACTCCTTCTTCACGAAGACGACCATGGCCCTAACCAGATTCCCTGTCCGTATTGTCAGCTCTCCGTGGCATCTGCTCGTATGTCCAACCATGTGTACAAATATCACAAGGACAAGTACATGCAATACGGTAAATGTACCCGTTTAAAACTCCCAATTCCACTTTAATGGCATATCCATGTTGTCCCGTGATGTGCCGTCATTTTACATTGTGTGTTATATTGCACCATACTCTTTTTATAGGAGGTTACAGTCCTATCTACTTGTAACCCCATATGTGTCGCACGATACCCTATTGACCCGTCAACGGTACCCTCCTTGTACCCTCCATGTATCTTCCTGTTACTTCCCCGTTACTGTCCGTGTAACTCCTACTCTCTCTCTGTCCACGTAAACCCAATGTATCTTGTTGGTAATCTCACGAGTACATTGGATGCCTTACTGAACATAGAGCTGAGTGAATAACTTCGGCATCCATTCGAATACGATGAAGGTGTAATGATTAGTTGAATGATATACCGATAAAGTACGTAAGATAACTAGTGGAGACCACATAGTTATAGTATTGGTAATTCTCACGAAGTACAGCGATGATATAATATACATTCCATAGTATTGGTGGATACGCCGAGAAGTACTACTACAATTCTACGCATTCCTTCCGTATCGACTGGTGCCAGGATTACAATGACATTAATTTCTTACCATCGAAAAACCCTGCGCTCAGAAGTTGAGGACTCAGCTCTATGTTCAGTTGTCCGCCATTACTCTGACGCAGGTGCAAGCGGGTAACCATCATGCAGGTAGGCAGGCCTCAGGAAGGTGCAGGCGGGTGCAGAGCTGTTCGCCAGTACTCCGGCGCAGGTGCTGGCCCGGCGCGTGTCCTGGTCTGGTCTGGCAGGTGCAGGCGGGTAACCGCCATGCAGGTAGGCAGACCTATCCAGTGCTCCGAGCGCCAGTGCTCCTGGCTATCTGCCCAGCATCCACCAGAGAAGGTGCTAGGCAGGACAGTGACAGTGAAATGCATTGCGCAAAGGGTGCGAGAATTAGAAGCAACTCGGGGGTTATTCACAACCACCCGGTGCTAATGCAGATGCGCAGCAAGGCGATGCAGAAAGCGAAAGGCAAAGCAGCAGATCATGAGAACAGAGCTGAAGTGAATTCCCATAGCAGTGAAATGCATTGCGCAAAAGGTGCGAGAATTAGGTGCAACTCGGGACCATGCAGGGCCATCCGGTGCTAATGCGGATGCGCAGCAAAGCAATGCAGGATGCGAAAGGCAATTTGCGCAAGGCATGAAAGTAGGTGAAAGCGCAAGGCATGAAAAGAGGTGAAAGCGCAAGGCATGAAGCAAAGCCTTACCGACTTATCAAAACAGTCTTTCATGCATGCGCAGCAAGGGGGGGCCCGGCAAGGGGGGTCAATCAATGCACATCAAGGGGTCATGCAAAGGGGTCAAGCTGCCAGGTCATGCAAAGGGGTCAAGCTGCCAGAGAAGGTGCTGGGCATGGCAATCAATGCACAGCAAGGAGTCATGCAAAGGGGTCAAGCTGCCAATCCATTGAGAAGAACACCAAGGCAGAGGCTGTGCAATCGGATGGAGACAATGTAGACATTGCTAAGGAGGAGGAGATGGAGGAGGAGGAAGATGGGGATGGGGGCATGGAGGAGGAGATTCTAGTGCAGCGATTGTACAGGCGCTGTTGTTACCCAACAAGTTAGCATTGGCCCTCTTTCTACAACGTGATAGCCTGTCATAAGTACTAAGTTGTACTTTCGAACTGTTGAGTTGCGAGTTGTGAGATAAATAATTATGAGCAATGCGTTCAAGACTTTGTAAACAGCTTTCACCTTCCTCTTGACTGTCCTCTACAATTGATTTTGTATTGGAATACTTCGAAGGAACTTTCTCTCTCTCCAAACGAGCAAATCAATGTTACAATTGAAATTGAAGGGAATAGTCTCTTTCTCCGGAATGCAACAAAACAATCTTACATAATAAATTGTAAGATATTTTCGTAAAATACACCAAAAAAGCAAAATCAATCAATTTGCGAAAACGATCTTACAAAATAAATTGTAAGATATTTTCGTAAAATACACCAAAAAAGCAAAACCAATTAATTTGCGAAAACGATCTTACAATATTTATCGTAAGATTTCAGTAAAATAAAAAATCCGTTCGGAAGCAGGAACGCCCATTATGTCTTGTACTTTCGTTAACGTGTCAGAACAACCGTTCATCATCGACCTATCAAGGGACGATGAAGACATTGTTCGAGACTTAGTGACACCAATCTTCAACCGCGTTCTGAACGCACATGAGCCGTGCATTGTATCCTTGGTATCGTCTGATGATGAGTCCGAAGACGAGCCGAGCCCATGTCCGACGACGAGTCCGAAGACGAGCACGAGCCCATGTCCGACGACGAGTCCGACGACCAACACGATCCCATGTCAGAGTCTAACTACGAGTCCCAGCCCGAGCCCGAGCCCATGTCCGACGACGAGCCCGAGCCCGAGCCTGCCTATCAGCCGGCCCACGCGTTTGAAGACGTAGCCGGTATGCTGGTGAGGACTGGGATCTTAGAAACGTTCCTCGCAGGCGGGCCTACCCCGGCGACCATGTCCACCAGCTGGTGGACGTACTGGTTGTCTAACAAAGCCATTGACACCTGGTTAAAAGGCGTTTGGACGAGGACTGAACAGAAGATGATGATCCTGCGTCTGCATCCCGACAAGGCCAACTCCTTGCGCGATGCGCGCATGACCGAGGCTGATCACAGGTGGATGGACAAACTGTCCCAGAATCTGAATGGTGCACTCGACGTGTCGAGTCCCGAGATTCCCGAGATTCCCCGTGAGATGTTCGACATCATCTACTTGCTCAACAATGAGCTTCCCTAGGGGAATCGCCGACTTTGGCTTAAATTGCTGCGTATAATTATATTTTTTCGAAATGCGGACTTCATGTGTGCGTTGTTCAGTATTTGTATGGGTAGGTTGTCGAACAGGAGAAAAGCAACATGGACGGGCGATATTCCCATTGACGCATTTCAATTTAGCTGCCAACCCACCAAGGGTATGAAGATCCAGAGAAAGTACCACACAAGCATGCTCCTAGCTTGTCAATCCATTGAGAAGGACACCAGGGCAGAGGCTGTGCAATCGGATGGAGACAATGCAGACATTGCTGAGGAGGAGGAGATGGAGGAGGAGGAAGATGGGGATGGGGACATGGAGGAGGAGAAGGAGGAGGAAGAGGAGGACGAGGAGGGGGGGGAGGAGGAGGAGTAAGATGTTTGACACATAGCCGTTTTTTACTAAATTAGGAAAATTAAATGAATTATACTTACGATTTTTATTGTAAGATGTAAAAGCTGAATTCTGCCTGCCGACTTATAACCGTCCGCTTTCCCTTTATTTCTTACAATTATAATTGTAAGACACGAATTGATGTTAACACCTTTTGTTACAAAATATGGCATTTCAACGTTGTAACATTCGCAATCTGTACGTTTCTCCGTCTTTCAAGCTCATTTTAAGCATATTTTGTCAAAATTGACTACAATCTTACGATTTTTATCGTAAGATTGCATTTGGAAAGCATCAAAAGACCCCCAAAAAGTGATTGTAAGATTGGAAATCCGTTCGGAAGCAGGAACGCCCATTAAGGCATAAATGAAGATTGATACTGAGAACGCAGACAGCAGCTTGCCTTGTTATCCTTTGGGCCAGCTTAAATCATCCGGTAGGGCGTCTCACAAATTGCGTCTCCGACTGTAATTGTTTAGGGTTTTATATTTATATACATTTCAAAACACGATCTTCAGACATGGATTACTTACCTTACCAGAATCCCACGTACACTGTAGGGTCCATTGTAACCATATACAACCCAACAACGCACAACGACTTGGATAAGACAACAAGTATCGTGGGGCTAGTATACAAGGCTTGCATTCACAAGGGATTTCCGATGTATGGTGTGCTGATGAGAAAGAACCATGCGTGCTATGACATGAAAAAATTCAAGCAATCAACCTCATGCTTGTCAAGTGATATATGTTGCCAACACTTGGATGAGAACCGTATCACAACACTTGATGTCAACAACAACACCAACACCAACAACTAAAGTGGAATAGTCATTACTTTCGGGCAAAGCATGATCACCATGTCGGGCATGAACAATGTGTCGGGATCGAGACACTTCACTTCACTTCTTGTAACCTAATGGTGAAGCAACCCACGGGGCAGTGGAACACCATACGATTTTGAATCAACAAATTGCAGGATGTTAACGAGAATATCGTGGTTCTTTTTTAGATCACGGCTCTCCATCCTGCAGACTCCGTATCGTTCTTTTGTCGGTACTTTCGAGAGTGTCCATTGAATGACCAGACAGCCGCACTTAAGCGATCGACTCTTCCCCAGTACCGTGGCCCAAAAGAACACGGGGTCTTTGTTGATGTGCAATGCGTCATGTAAGGAGGTTTCTTTGCTGGACGGGCCATTTTGTAGGACCATCCATTTGATATTGGGACACCTTCTATTTTGGGGATTCTGAAAAGTTGACCAATTAAAGATTGTAACCGATCTTGTCAATACAGATACTGTCTTCAGGTGATTGATACAATTTGTGGGACACCCTACCGGTGAGCGTCTCCGACTGTACTCCGGAAACTTGAAGCCCACGCCATCTACAACCCACATTGCATATGAAAAAACAGGCATCTAACCTTCAATACGACTTGCCACCATGTTTACTGGTAACTGCTCCTCATGTCCTTGTTACAGTAACTGCCGGTGCACGTATGCTCCACCTTTCCAGGACGGGGATTCAGAGGTAGCACTCACCCTACCGGGCAAGGTCATGCATGTGCGAGCCCTGTGCAGTGGCTTAGCGTCCATTCGCCTGAGCCTACTCTATGTCAAACATGCACTGGAAGATCATCATCATGACATGGATTGGACAATTTTTCAAGACACCGTAGCACGAGAGCTCACTATGGCATCCATGTTCCTGGGTGGCATTTTGGACGGCTGCGTGATCGCGGAGATGCAGCAATCCATAGACAAAGGGAGGCCTGCAGATCCCAAGAGATCTGTGTCCTTTCAGGGAACCATGTTCCAGGATACAACGCTTCGCAACATACAGGAAGGGGTCAACGGATTGCGTTCGTTTTACTTTGAAGAGCAGAGTGTGCAAGCAAGCTTATGGACTGTCATAAATTGTTGGAAACACTACTTTCCTTACCAACCGCTACCAACAGAGTTCTCGCGAGGCAGACTCGACTTCCAGCTTTTCCTCGACAGTAACCATGCAGCACTTGACACAGGTATACCTGAGTCCAAGGACAGCCTCAATAGCAAGCCACTCAGCGGTCCTGTGGTGCACGACCACCTAATCCCTGCGTTCAACGCTGCGTGCGGCATTACTGCTCGCCTTGTGGAGATTTATGCAGTTTCTGGAAATCATACAATTGATCAAATAAAAACATGTGATCACCGTTTTTGCCTACTTTACCGTGTGTTTCCGGGTTTTGAGTGATCGATCCCCCAATAGTATCGACATCGTTCCACCGTTTGATATCAGTTAAGTGTAGTCTGCTTGCTACGGGGATGATGAGGGTCACTTCGCTTCACCGCCCAAGTGTTACAGTGAGAAGCCCAAGCGTTACAGTGTACGCGAGTCATCAAATGAATCCAATCCAATCCAATCAAATCCTCTGCCCCGCTCCGCGGTGCCCTCTCTCCCCCTTCAGAAACCAATAGAGTTGTCGTTAAAAGCAGGAGTCTGCTTTAATCCTCCGTGTGAGAATGAGTGGGCGCAAGTCATCGTGATCCCCGCAATCCGCACAACTGCCGACATGATCGATCATGTATGTATCATCTTCTGTGTCAAGTTTAAGTTGTTTTTTGCATCGAGTTCTTCATGAACACAGATTTGATCATGTTGGAGGGAGTTCTCAATTGAGCAGTGCCTAGTATCATAAAATCCGATAGACCAAGACCAATCTGAACTGTTTTTTGTGGCATGCTTCATGTAATTGACTACCTCATCGCATGTATTTGGAAATTGTGCAAATTGTGATGCAAACCCATGGAAATTGGTGATGCTGTGTTTGGGGAACTGCATTGAGTGGGACATGTCTTCATAATGGTTTATCGAAAATCCTCGAAGCATTTTACAGTTTTGAAGCGAACACCAATCGACATCGTATAGGAAAAAACGCAACTCCAGAAATTTCATGTTTGGGAATGTATCAATCAATGCTTGGACATCACCTTGTAGTTTGGACTTCATATTGATGTCGCCATCCCAATATCTTGCTTGTGGAAAAATATCTTCGCCGACAAGCTCGACACAAACTGCATTGCTAATTACTGTTGGATTTGATTTCAACAGTAAACAACCTCCACTCTGGACCTCTATTGTTATGTTAGCAACTGATTCACCTCCCATTTTCACAACTTCTTCAATACTTTGTGTGCACCCTCGCTTGACGTAACCGATATGTGTGATATCCACATCTATTCCCTCGTTACAAATCGGGTTATTTGGCATCTTTACCATCAGGTGATCTGACCTCGCCTCAGCCTGAAGATCTCCCAAATGGACATCTTTGACCCCAGTGCAAATCAAGTTGGACGTACCTAACGCAGTGATGAGAGAATCGTAACCTGTCATTCTACACTGGTTTAAGTACCCAAGTGACACCAATGCAGTTAGAGACATCCCTGATGAGAGAAGGGTTGGCTTTAAACGCCTCCGATACCAAAAATGGTTCGCAGCCAACAGCAATGATGAGAATGGCTTGATTCCCTTTACATCCGCCTTACATAAGCAGGATCAGATTCGTTCTATAGCACAGTTTAGAATGGGTTCCCATTGGCTGAACACAGAAAGAATGAGGGTGGTGGATAGAGCACACATCCCTCGCTCAATGAGACACTGTCAAATGTGTGGGTTCCAGAAAACTGAGGATGAAATGCATATGTTTGAGTGCCCTTTTTATAATGGTATTCGCCTCCGCTACCAGAATCTGTTTACAGATATTTATAGGCATGTCCATGAGGATACCGACTTAACCGTATGGAATGTGGAATTCTGCGATTCCACATTCAGAACCTTTATGAATGGAAATGGCACTAAGTCTTTTTGGAGCAACCTAGCCGACTATCTTTCTACTTGTAGAAGAGCAAGACAGGAAGCCCTGGACTGCTTAGTGGCACCGTAATTTATTATCCCTTTTTTTTCTTCTTGAGACTTCTCATTTGTTAGCTTCTTACCTCCGCCACTGTAAGTGGTTGAGATCTGGGTCCTGCTCTAAGGGGTTTAATACCTACGCCACCAAAACGGTGGTTGGGAGTTTGGTTTGTTTGTCCTCGACACACCCCTGATGTAATGGGGTTTTTTGCTTTGTGGGTGCTTTTTCTTTTTGTTTAAAGCACAGAGTCTCATACACCCTCGCGGTGTCAAGTAGACTTTAACATGTAATGTAATGTATGCAAAAGAATTGGGAGTTGAATGAGCGAACGTGTAGATAGATATGAAAATATTTGGGGGGGGGAAGAGGTGTCACGATGAACCAAGTTTGCTGATGCTGTCCATGTCCGAGATGGAGGCGGTGTCGCGTGTGTGTGTGTGATTTCAGTAGACTACTGGTGTAAGTGTAGTGTGTCTACTGGTTGATGTAAAGTGTGGGCTCCCATCCGGTCGCCCACCCGCTCGGTTCCTCGCGGACTCCTTTGTGGGGGCTCCCCTTCGGTCGCCCCCGGTCGCTCCGCTGGGGGGAAGAGGTGAAAGGGGCTCCGCCGCTTGCGTGGTGGTGTGTGCATCTTATTCCTATTCAGCACATTTGCGGCCAGCTGGAATTCATACTTGGCTTTTAATTTGTTTAGGCATTGCACGCCACATGAGTCTTTGTATTCACTCAGTTGTATAATTATCCCATCGCCATCAGCTGGTATACTGAATGGATGTGAAACTGCTACAATTAACCGTGTTCCAGTTTTGACATGCAGTGATATAGCATCTTGTAGTAGCCTGTCTGTCGAATTGAAAATGACGTTGTCCAAAACTATAATATTAAACCCGATTAGGCTATCCAGGGTGTCTCGCATGCTCATAATTGCAATTGGGGAATGCAGTTTATGATGAGTTACGTCATGGTCTGTCTCACAAACCACCAAAGTGGATTCACCATCCCCTATTTCGTTTGTGATCATGAAGCTCTTTCCAGTCTGCCTACGCCCAACAATATACATCACATGAGGGTGGTCTAGAATGGCAAGATCTGTGCATGGTGGTGGAATGACGTGCTCATACATAAATTATTATTATTATTATTCAAATTTACTTTATTCGACGTTTCCCATGCACTTTGTATTTTTGTAATATTACCACACCAAGTCTGTCCCTGTTTCCACTGTAGATACCCACGCATACCGAAGTGCCCTTGTGCAAGAATTGGACATTTTTATAATAATAATGAATTCGTCCATTTCGATAATGGAACGACTCAAATCCAATCAACACAAATGGGATTGGGATCAATTGAGTTCTAACAAAAGTCTAAAGTGGGATATTGTGCAAGCAAACCTGGATAAACCATGGAATTTGTGTTGGATCAGTAAAAACCAAAACATCACATGAGATATTGTACAAGCAAACATCGATAAACCATGGAATTGGTTTGGCTTGAGTAGAAACCCCAACATCACATTTGACATTACGCAAGCTAACTCAGATAAACCATGGGATTGGACTGTATTGAGTATGAACCCAAACACCACGTTTGACATTGTGCAAGCTAACCCTGATACCATGGGATTGGACTGTATTGAGTAGAAACCCAAACACATTACTGCTATTGTAAAAATTGTCACAATCTAGAACAAAAACGCAAATCGCATTCTCTCCAAATCCAGCCATAGCAAATCATTGCACTGGGGTACAACAACATCGCAACTTGTTGATGCGCAGATGACGTGGCTCACGCACGACCTATGATTGGGAGTAAGATCTGTAAACCTGTCACACAACACAAACACACGATGTTTTAGACTAAGGGCATTCAATAACACAACATCTGACTCAATGCGCACCTCCTCAATGTCATCAAATGCATATGCTAAATGCCCATTCTGCACACAAAGTATGACAAATGGAATGTGTTTGTGAGGGACAACCTTAAATGCGTCTTGGACAGTATTGAACCCTGTAAGCACACACACTGTCGGCTGCGACAATACGGATGCCTCATTTACATAAGCGTTGGTTGCCATACAATGTCATGGCATTCTGATATCTAGCACATGCAAATTCCTTATACACCATGGACCTACATCGCGCATGGAATTGAATTAGTCATGTGTGTGGGTCAGCACAGATAGATGTTATTGTATTGCATGCATTGTGGGGCACAACGCGCACCGCGTCTATTCAAGAGTGCACGAGCAAGCAGCACGCACTTGAGGTTCTCGATCTCTTCTTCCTGCTTGGAAACCAAACTCAGCGCCTGGTTCAGTAGACGATGTTGCTCATGCGCAGACTCCTCCGTCTGAGCCAGTAGCGTTTTGTATGCTCGCTGAACAGCGTCAGCACGCACGCGCTCTGCAGCCACGGCATCAGCCACGGCAACAGCCACGGCATCATCGAGTTGGGCTTTCGTGTACATTTCGGCCATGCTCAGTCACTGCACATGCATTGCCTTGTCTGGTGCTGGGTCTCTATATTACTATTCTACAGTCGGCGGAACAGTAAAATGAAACATCAAAAAACCGGTATAATGCGGTGACAATCATATATTGTATGAGTGGATTGCACCCCACTGCGGATTGAATTGGAGCTGGCTGGATTGCCCCTCCTTTTAGCTGGACTGCTTTGTTGTGCTGGACTGCACAGCCCCCCTCCTCTTCAGCTCCTATTATATTTATTCTCTGTCTCTGTGCTCCTCCCTCGTAGCCCTCCTCAGATCCGAAGCACTTCCGTCAGCGCGAGCAATGTCCAAGGCAAGCATCGTCCGCGAGTGGACCCGCACGGATGGCTCCAAATGCGTAGGCGGCAGCGAGGACAATGCCAAAGCACCCCGAGGATCGCTCATGCTTTACAACAGCTTACTGGATGAGAAAGTTCCATTCGTCCCAGCTTCGGGGCCGGGTAGCAAGAGTCTCTCCTGGTACACCTGCGGGCCCACTGTTTACGATGTTTTGCACATGGGGCATGCTAGGAACTACGTCACGTTTGATATTATCCGCCGAGTGCTGGAGGACTACTTTGGGTACAACATTCTCTACGTCATGAATGTTACAGATGTTGACGACAAGATCATCCTCCGCGCTCGCCGCAACTACCTACTGGCAAAGTACAAGGAAGGAAAGCACACGGACGCTGAGGTAAAAGCTTTCGCTGAGAAGGCTGTCCAGAACAGCTTTGCAAAGCAGAGCGCAAAGCTCGCAGAAGCGGAGGCCTTTGTGGTCGCAGCCAAGGAAGAGCAGGAGGCTGCTGCAGCTGACAAAAAGGGGGGCCTTCAGCGACAACTGAACGAGCTGGAGGGTGCTATTAAAAACGAGGCCCACAAGCTAAGTCAGATTCAGACAGCCCTGAGCGCGTTAGGACAGGCTGGCGATTCAGCTACTATCTACGCGGTTGCCTCGGATTTTGTAGCTGAGGAGCTGGACAGGGAGCAAGGAAAGAGCGTGACGGATTCATCAATCTTTAGGGCGCATGCTGCCAAGTATGAGGCGGAGTTCACTCAAGATATGGATTCCTTGGGTGTGCGCCGCCCAGATGTGCTCACCCGTGTCAGCGAGTACATGGACGAGATTGTGGACTACGTCAAGAAAATTGTAGACAATGGCATGGCCTATGAGAGCAATGGAAGTGTCTACTTCGATACAACGAATTTCAGGGCGTGTGGCCACATCTACGGCAAGCTCAAGCCTTGGGCTGTGGGATCTTCTGCACTAGCAGCCGAGGGGGAGTCCAACTTCGAGACATCGGAGAAGCGCTCTTACACTGACTTTGCCTTGTGGAAGGCGTCGAAGCCTGGGGAGCCCTTCTGGGAGTCTCCTTGGGGCCAGGGGCGGCCTGGCTGGCATATCGAGTGCAGTGCCATGGCTAGCACCCTGATCGGATCCCGCATGGACATCCACACCGGTGGGGATGACCTGAGGTTCCCACACCATGACAACGAACCGGCACAAGCTGAGGCATTCTACCATAACGAGGGCTGCCACCAGTGGGTCAACTACTTCCTCCACTCTGGCCACTTGGAGATTGAAGGGCTGAAGATGTCCAAGTCACTGAAGAACTTCATCACCATCATGGAGGCTCTGAAGTCATTCTCTGCTCGCCAGTTGCGTCTCTTGTTTGTGCTGCAGTCTTGGAACAAGTCCATGGTGTACGGTGAGGCCTCCAGGGCCGAAATGAAGGCTCGGGAAGCGCAGCTGAATTTTTTTTTCCAGAACATTGAGGTTGCTGTGCGCGGGGTGGACGAAATCACCTCCTGTGCAAAATGGCAGGCAGAGGAGAGGGACCTGTCTCAAAAGCTGCAGGCAGTACAGAATCAGGTGCATGAGCACTTGCTTGACAACCTAAACACCGCAGCTGTGATGGACACCCTCATCGAGCTCATCAAGAGCACCAACATCTACCTTTCCAAGAAGCGAGAGTCTGCGTCTGCAGCTGCCCCGGCCCAGCCCTTGCTCCTACGCAAGGTGGCCACCTATGTGACCAGGATGCTGTCCATGTTTGGTATTGTCGATGCATCCTGGGACAAGCCTGGCTTTGCTGACGCCGCAAGCGGGGCTGGGGATGCCAAGGGTGCAGGCACCTAGATGCCTTTGCTGCATTCCGTGATGAGGTGCGATCACTTGCCCGCATCAAGGCTGATCCCAAGGAGACCATGACAGCTTGCGACCGTGTGCGTGATGTGGCCCTTGTGGAGCTTGGTGTTCGATTGGAAGACCGACCAGATGGCAAGGCCATTTGGAAGCTAGACGACCCAGCAGTTATAAAGGCTGAGCAGCAGGAGCGAGCTAAGACAGCATCTGAGGCCGCTCGTAAACAGATGGAGAATGCACTCAACCTCAAGCAGATCGCGGTCCCCCGTGATGTTGTGGGAAGCACATTTCCATGCTAAAAAAAAATGACGCCTTTTTCCTTCCTTTGAAACCACCACAACAACAACAACTGATACAACTGATATCTCCTCTTTTGAACATCCTCGTCTAAGCAATATATCTATCTATAACAACATGTCTGCCGAGATCACCGAGTTTGTGGATAATACCTTTCTCAAAAAAGTCCTTCTGAAGAAGGACATAAAGCTAAAGAATTTATCCAACACCACCGTCGATGATTTGAAAGTCATCTGCAACGCTATTATTTCCATGACAAGCGTTCCTGCGTGCATGGCCGAATCTGTCTGCGCAATGCAAATTGCGTACGCTGAGTTTATCGCACAATATCCCAAAGGGAAGAAGAATCTTATAGAAGCCATGCTTCTACCTGTTGTAGCCGCTGTTGCTGCCGAAGCTTCTGCTCCTGCTGCTTCCTCCTTTCTTGCCCTCGCCAGTGCCCTTGCCCTCCCAGAGGACGACGGCCCCACCGAGGACGTTTGCATGTCGGAGGAGAGTTCCGGTGGTACCAAGCGCCCCCGCACCACGGTGTCACTCTCTGTGGCTCCTGCTGCTCCGGCTGCTTCTACTGCTGATTCTGCTTCTACTGCTGCTGCTGCTGCTGCTCCTGCTGCTGCTGCTGCTGCTCCTGCTGCTCCTGCTGCTGCTGCTCCTGTTGCTCCTGCTGCTGCTGCTCCTGCTGGCTCGTTCTCAACGTGCTCCCTGTCCTCCTCCTTGGCCTCCGGTCGTGTTGGTCGTGGGTCCCCGCTGAAGAACGAGCTGCAGGTTGGTGCCGATATAGGTGCATTTACCATCGTGGGGTATTCCCCCACCCTGGGCTGCACTGCTGTCACCAATCAAGGCAACCCGTGCAGCCGCCGTCAAGTTCTCGTTAGCAACCCCGATGGTGGACCCCCCTTCACCACGGGCAAGTGCGCGCACCTCGCGTGCATGAAACAGACTCCCTCACAGCGTGAGGCGTACCTCGCCAAGAAGCGAGCTACGCTCGACGAGCTTGCAATTGAGCTTCGCTCCCTGTCCCTCAGCCAGCAGCTTTAGTTATATAGATACTCAGTTATTTAGATACTCTTTTTTTGCTACATTTCTTAGAGACAATAAAAAATGGTCCTGCCTGTATGTACTGTACTGTACTGTACTGTACCGTGTGAATTCTCCCCTCCGTTTGCGTGCGTATGTGTTCCATGCGTGCGTGCGTGTCTCTTGTTCTCCTGACGTTGTCTGCGTCTTGACAACCAACCAACTTGCTCCCTGCCCGCATCTATCATCCGCGGCGTCGTGTGTTTGTGTGTGTGTAAATCAGTAGTGTGTCTGCTGGTTGATGTGACCTGTGGGCTCCCCTCCGGTCTCCCACCCGCTCGGTTCCTCGCGGACTCCTTTGTGGGGGCTCCCCTCCGGTCGCCCCCGCTGGGAGAAGAGGTGAAAGGGGCTCCGCCACTTGTTTAATGTGGTACGTTGGCGACATATATCACTTGACAAGCAGTTTTGAGGTTGGTTGCTTGAGGATGAGAACAAAGTAAGGCAAATCAAACTGCAACATAAACAAAAGATGATGCATTAGCTAACGCAAATCAAACTGGTGGTTTATTTATTTATTTATTGTATTCTCTGCACGATTCTCCTGAGCACCATCACAGCCGAACTCCTCAGAATGGCTAAACCGAGTCTGTACTCGGTGTTGGAGACGCAATCTAGAGATCCGCGCTTCGCTCCCTTCGTGCATCAGGACGCCTACGGGGTATGGGGACTGAAGCCACAGCCATTGCCCGAGATAATCTTGAAGCTGGTGTTGGGGATCCTCGTCGCGCCTCTCAAGGCCACCTTGACGGTCTTAGGCTTGGCTTTAGCTTGCAATACTTGCCGCGTTGAAAAATACTTGATGCCGGTGCTATCGATTTCTAAAGAGTACAGGGCCGCATGGACACTGTACCGGGGCAAGATCTGGATCCGCCTCGCCTTGTTTGGTTTAGGCTTCCTCTCAGTATCATGGATCAAGTTGGACCACCTGGACGTCAGAAAGCAGGCTGAGACAGAAACAGAGGCCCCTGTCATTGTGTCTAACCACATGGGTTGGTCCGATATCTTGGTGCACATGTCAAGAAGCTGGCCTGCTTTTGTGGCCAAGGAAGGCATTGATAAGGTTCCCATTGTAGGGTATATCAGCCAACACATTGGATGCATCTATGCCATGCGAGCCATCAAGGAGACTAGCAAGAGTGCGGCTGTCCAGCTGAAGGATCGTATTGCTGCAAAAGCCATTGACCCTACCAGCTCTGTACGCCCCATGCAGGTGTTTCCTGAGGGCACCACCACCAACGGGCGGTACCTCAGCAAGTTCAAGACCGGAGCTTTCCTGGCAGGGGCACCTGTACGACCCGTGGTCATGCACTTCCTGAACCAATACTACGTCTCCTCGTCGTGGGAGAGTATCAAAGTGATTTGCTACGAGCTGCCAATCTACTACCCATCTGATGCAGAGAAACAAGACCCAGTTCTATTTGCAGAAAATGTGCGACAGAACATGTTAAGCTACTGCGGGAATCAGGGAGTCCCCAACCTCATTCCATGCGACTCCACCCTGGAGAAAAAGTTGGAGTACCACAAGCTGAGCAAGGCAACCATTGCAGAGCACTCCGGCAAGTTTCGAAAGAGCATCAAGAAGGAGTGATGTTAGATTGGATTACAGTCAACGGAATACTAAAATGAAACCGCTTCGTGTACGGCACACCTTACGGTACCTAATTGTGTAGAAATCCACGGGGCAGTGATCCACTGTGTCTTTGAATATCGTGGTTTTTTTTAGATCACGGCTCTCCATCCGTATCGTTCTTTTGTCGGTACTTTCTAGAGTGTCCATTGAATGACCAGACAGCCGCACTTAATCGATCGCCTCTTCCCCGGTACCGTAGCCCAAAAGAACGCGTGGTCTTTGTTGATGTGCAATGCGTCATGAAAGGAGGTTTCTTTGCTGGACGGGCCATTTTGTAGGACTGTCGACCGTTTATTGGGATGTTTCATTTTACTGTTCCGCCGACTGTAGACTGTCACAATGCATACAGCGCAGAGCACACCAGCAAGAAACTTGGATTGGATTGTCCCAGCAGCAAGTCTTTTCAGTTCCGTCTTCGCCCAGCGGCGGTCCCGTTCGTACACATACGTCTGCTGGTAGCAGGCGTGGTCCATTATGTTCATGTACTGCGTGTGCACGGGGTTGAAGTGCGACAGCTGCAGACAGATTGACGATACAATGAGGATGCGCTTGCCGCCGCTTGCGTGGTGTGTGCATATTATTCCTGTTCACTTGCGTGAGTCGTGAGGGCTCCCCTTCGTACGTCGCTTGTTCCGCGCCTACGATCACTAGTCTACTTCTGCTTGAGATCACCCAGAAGACATCTGGGTGATCTTAAGCAGATGAATCCGACGTCTCGCCAAATTGTATAAAGGGCTTACTTGAGAACAACTGTAAACTGTACAGCTCCATCCATACAACGAACTAGACACGAGAAAAATCAGGCCAAACCATTTACAATAATAGCTCGAATAACGTCAGACCGTTTTGTAGGAAAAATCAGATATGGACAAATGTCGAATGGTCATTCAAGCATCCACTCAACGTGTTGCTGATGTGGATAGAGTTATTTCACGTGAATCCTGCTATAATATACCTGTGAGTCTGAGCAATGAGATCTGTGATGACTTCAACGACATAGAAATTGATCTGCCTCACATGCGAACAACTGGAGAACCAGGGAGATTGTTGGTAATGAAGGAAAGTTCTTTCTTGCATGCAATTTGTAACATGTGTCAAACATGTCCACGTGACATCGAAATAGCCCTCATATCTGTTGACATCTTCCGACTACATCCAAATGAACTACACTTCCTTCATGTTTGCAATAAACATAAATTGTATTTGAACAAGTATCTATTCACCAATTAATCTTGCTGGCTGTGAAGAGGAGAATACGGTTCGTTACAGGGTCTTATGCGTTGTTTACACCACTTCCACTAAACGATGAGTGGCGATGATCCGCCACCGTGTGTCATGAATGGACGGTTTCTGCAGCTCAATTACCCTACCCCACTCCGTGGGGCCCGAGATTACCCTATCGATATACGATATCTATTGTCTAGCATGGCGCGTTCCCTGCATGCCATTCAAATGTGAAAACATGTTCAACTTCAAATGTCATTCATTCATTCATTACATACGTTTTTTGTTGAATCGCCACTCACCTGTGAACCATTAGCCGGCCATCCGAAGATCCCTTTCAACCTTGCAGGATACAGCAGTGCCCTCCCACTGCCACCAGGCCAGTGCCTCTGCAAGAGCTCATCAAGGCGCTCGTAGGTTAAGATCGACTCTGCGTCAAACATTCTGCCCAGGGCAGCGATGAAGGGTGTGCCTGCCTTGCCACCTGCCGTTTCTTCAAAAGGCCCAGTTGCCAACAACATCACGTCCTTGTGTGCAACGCGATGGAACTGTGCATCATGATCTGCTCTTGCTGCGTCACGCAGAGATCTTCCGTGCTGGAACGGCAGACCAGTGCCGGGGGCAATGGCATCTGCTTCTTCGCACATGTTGAGCACGCGGATGAGTGTGCCGCAAAAACGTTGCGCTGCCACCACCGCATCGATGGCCTCAGCTGACACCAGCTGTGTGTAAGAACATACCAATGTACCGTGACGTGGCGACCCCTCATTCATGCCATGCCCACAGAATAACAAAAGAGCAACGTCCACGGAGGGCTCCAACAACCAAGCCAATTGGTCCATGACGGTCCTCCGGTACACGGTGCCTTCGAGAACACTGATCTCCATACCAGAACCCAAAACCTTGTTGACAAAAACATCATGGTCCTTCATGGCTCCGCCACATCTGTACCCCTTCAAGTCCCTTGGCAGCGTACCACACTCTTGCAATGTGTGCATAAGCACGGGTCCCAACCCGTCTACGTAGTAACTTGGAAAAATTAACAAGGCGCGACGAGTCTTCACGGACGCCATCATGTGCTCCTACTCTCAAATAAAGTGGGACACGCTGTAATTTCCTTTTTGACGCCGTGTTGTTGTTATGCTGCAATCAATGACGATCGATTTCCAGTGTGGCCTTCTCAAGCCGCCGCGTGGCATGATGTGTGATAAGGATGGACGAGACGCTGCCTCTGCCGTGCGTGATGGGGCTGGGCGATAAGCCGCCGCTGCCGCATCAGTTCCGTGCGTGTGCGTGATGAGTCTGGACGAGGAGCCGCCGGCGTGCATGGATTCTTTGGATTGCTTTGACATTGAGATGATATGCATTAAGGTGAGATGCATGAGATTGCATTCAATCGTCAGCACTTTGTCTCTGTACGTTTATATATAGCGTTTTCTTGTCTGCTGCGCCTTTAGGGACATGAACATGGAGCCGCCCCCCCTGCAAAACCAACTACCCTTCTACGTCACCCAAGAGCAGTTCGTTGCATGCGAGCTCCGCATCATGCAATGCATGCAGCAACATTTGAACGACATTAATGATGCGCGCACTGAGCTCATCACAGCCAACATGCACATGCAACAACAGATCAACCACGTGCGCGACGCAGTGCGGGCGCTGGAGCACAGGTGCGGTGTTAGGACATTGACCTGTGCGGCGGTTGCGCTAAATTCGAGATTTTAACCGGGCACTTTTTGACACATGCCTGCAGGTGGGATGCCGGTGCCCAGGATGCGCCACTGGCAGAGAACATGAAGCGCTCCGCAAAAAGCTCCTGCACGAAACACGAATTTGCGTAAGTTTTACCCTGTAGTGCATCCCGGTGTCTCACATGCAGAAGCAGGGGCACAAGCCAAGCCGCCTGCTTGAGACGGCAGTTCATGAAAGATGAATCGCGGATTCGAGGAATGACTCCTGGATGTTGGTACTGACTGCTCAACATAAGGAGTAAAAAGCTGTGCATATATAATCAAGTATGCCTTTCAAGGTGGGTTTTAAATCGTTGAACATTGGAGTGCAATGTGCAAGGTATGCCGATGTGCGTCAATTGTTTGGATTTTCTGACCGTTTGCAGGTTTTGTTTCTACAACGCAATGCGTTCGAGGCGTACGTCAAGGACGATAGCATACCCTTAGACCCTCAAAAAGTGTGGCATGAGAATATTCATATCCGCAAATGCAATCTCAACGGACTCGTCTGTGCGCTTATGAGGAGACTGACACTGTTGGAGCACATGCGAGCATGGGAGAACAATAAGGATGGACCTAGACGGGGGGCATGCATTGTTGAGATTTATGTGGAGTGGAATGTATTAGAAAGGAGACTAACCCGCCTCATTGCATCCGACGCTGTTGTGGGCGATTCCGTGATCCGCTTCTGCCCAAACGAAAGCACATGTCTTGCCAGACAGTTGGACCCAACCCTATTGTCATCAATTCCACCTGACGTGATAGAGAACATAATAGAGCCAGACGCGAATGCGCTACGCGCAGCATCTCCTACCATCGACGCTCAGTATGTGCCGACGAAGATTAGGAAGATGTTTGTCGTTCTGGACCAGATTGCTGTTTAGTTTTGTAGTAAGCGTATCTGAAGAGTCAGGAGAGTGGGTCATGAAACATTTGAAACAATTATTAAACCGCTAAAATGAAATCCCTCTGCATCCCCCTCTTCCATACATCCTCAGACCCCTCAACAGGTACATCTATCTCATCGATTGTAGCGCTTTCCGATCTCGCAATGTCAAGACTCACCTTGGTTCACGAAGACGCGTTCTTGTCCTCAATTCTGTTGCGAGGGGGATGCGTGCGAATGAATGAGAATGTCTGCGCATCAAATGGAAAGAAAGTCACACCAAACAAACTTTGAGATCCCCGATGCAAACTCACCTATTGAATGTGTTTCCGCGATCTCCGGTCTCAGAATCGCGAGTGAACTGTGCAAAACTCGCAAGCCAAGTCTATTGGGTCAGAACTTTTTCAGAACGCACGGTCTTACTGTGGCCATCAACTACATGCAACAAACGGTGAAGGTTGCCAAGGCAAACGAATAATGTCGGACAGTGCGATGAGAAAAAATAAATTCAGGTCAAAATAGCTTAAGGGGGAGCTGAATGAGATAATGGATCGGAAGAATGCAGTGGGAGAACAAAGTGCTAGTGCTGTCGGAGGGTCAGCGCGAGGTGATCTGTCCTGCACTAGACTGGGATGCGGTGGCGAGCGAGGTTAGGGGTGCGCTAGTGCCCGGCAAGGCGGTGTCATGTATAGCGATCATAGGGGCTGGGAGCGCAGAGAACGAGGTGGCGCTGCTGCACGCTATGGGGAATGTGGGCGGGTGTTTATGCACTGACGGGGTGCAGCGGCAACAGGTAGCTTTTCTGGACACATGCTTTACCACGCGATCGTTACATAATGTGAAGTGCTATGCGGACAGGCTGAGTGATCAGCAGCCCCGACCAGCGTTGTTGTTTTCATTCAAGGACCTGACAACATTCTTGCAGCGACAGCATGCGCTGCGGCCTTCGGAGCAGTTCATAGTGCTCGGCATCAACGCGGGGATGACCATGAACAGCGCGGAGGAGCTGTACGAATGTCACCGGTTCCTGTGCCAGTGCGCGGAATGGGCGGCAGGTGGCGCTATGCACCAGCAGTACATGAATTTCACGGGGGAACGCCAACCACTGGAGGGTTCCGGGCCGGTCGGTGCATCTGGGCACCGGGCTGTGGTGCTACCAGAGTCCCTGGTGGGAGCTGGCCAAGGACCTCATGACAGATACAAGCGCAGAACTGCTCCTGTTGGGACGGCGAACTGCCTGATGCTGAGGTCAACATACACTCTCTCGATGGACACACGCATTGATCGAGTGCATTGTTTCTGTTCCGTTGAATTTAAACTACCCGTATATCCTCGAACCTATGAATTTCTTATTACACATCCGGGGGTCCGGGGGACATGTAGTAAGAAAGACAATGAATTCTCCATAGGGGTATCAAAGGGGTCAACTCCCCCGGGGATGCTGTCCTTTACGAACAGGGATTTTCTGTTCGAACTGCCTTCAGGAAGATGCCAGCTGCCCCCACAATGTCTCTGTCGCAGGTGAATTGGCAGTTCTTGCAGGTGTATGTCTCTCCACACTTGTTTAAGAAACCGCACATAGGGCATGTCTGACTTGTGTAATGCTCAAGCACATGCAAGAACACTGTCCCGTACTCTTCACACTTCTCCTTCAGCCGATTGAACAGCACAGAGTGGCTCAAAGTCAGCATCTGACGGGCAACCTTGGTTGTCAGCTCCCGTTCAGCACTGATTGTCATCTTCGCCATCTCCAATTGAGGTACCAACAACACATCGTAGCGAGCGGCCAAGAAATTTGTTGTCTGGTCCCTTAACTCTTTATTGAGGTAAAAAATTCTCTTCCGAATGCGAATCATCTCAGAA
This sequence comes from Chlamydomonas sp. ICE-L, assembly GCA_013435795.1. Taxonomy (NCBI): domain Eukaryota; kingdom Viridiplantae; phylum Chlorophyta; class Chlorophyceae; order Chlamydomonadales; family Chlamydomonadaceae; genus Chlamydomonas; species Chlamydomonas sp. ICE-L. The sequence continues at coordinate 18,970,937 of JACBWV010000223.1, forward strand.
TTGATAAATAATATAAGAATCTCTACAACTAAATGGATATCATCCCCAGAATGCAACACCCGCGTGGGAGGACAAGAATGCAACATCCCGAGTTCAAACTCAGCGAAGACCTTCTAAACCGCAATAGGGGCAAACACATTTGGAAATGTGGTCTGCTAGAAATGGCAGAATTACAACCATACCGATGCATGAAATGCAACCTGACAATTGCAGAGCTGCAGCAACTTGGCAACACTGGAGTTTGCTCATCGGAATACAGATACACTCGACGGAATACTAAAATGAAACCGCTTTCTGGAGTGTACGGCACACCTTACGGTGTAACCTAATGGTGTAGCAACACGGGGTCTTTGTTGATGCGCAGCGTCGCCGGTGTGAGGTAACTGCAGCGTCGCCGGTGTGAGGGGTGGTCGAGGTTTCAAGAACCTTGTCTTCTTCACCCCCGATTGCAGAGAACTGTTAACATCAGGATCCCATCGGGTGTGAATCCACGAATTATGATCCCAATCACTCTGGTGTCCAACTAAAGGTCCTAATTACGTTTTTGATCTCAGAGATGTCGGTGAGAGGCGTTGGCCAGTCAGAGAATCCATGATTCTTAGGATATGCCAGCCACATTGTAACCCGATGTCTAAAGTCATCGCTAGCCTCTCATATTGTTTTCCCTATTCCCACCTGACATGCCAACAAGCAATCTTCCACAGTTCGAATAATGCAAATGAAACCTGATATCGAACTGCTGTCGTCTGTATACTGAACGGTGACTGTGTACGTTGGTGGCATTTGTATGATTTTTAGAATGGTTAGGCTTTACAAATAAAGAACGCCTTATACTCTAAAAAACTGCAAAACGTTGCTTTGTCATCGTATCTTGCTGGATGTGAATTGAAGAAGAGAATAAGGTTACATTCCCTCTTGTACGCAGCCCTCAGCTGCAGGTGCTCACCAAGCTTTGCATATGCTGTTCGCATGATGTCAGCAACTGAAGTCGTACCAGGGTCAAGCATAACAAAACAACGGTGGATGGACTTCTGGAACGGATTTCCAGGCGTTGCAAGTCGTGAGAGGTCCAACTTGGGCACAAATGACAACATCATTCTTCTGGTATCCATTTGGACAATCTGTCGGCAAGACAAAACGCGGGTGTCAGTGCCATCTCATGGAGCATCACGACATCATCGCATGCACAGCTCAGCGAAATTCCATGCAGCATGAAATTGCCAACGAGGCTTCAAAAGCCGCCGTGTCGTGGGTGAGAATGAATGGACGGATGGGGGGCATGCGAAAGCCGCATGTGAAAAAAAAATTGACTGAATTGTAATAAAAGAAACCGATAACCACCAACACCTACAAACACCCACAAATACCCACAAATACCCACAAACACAATGGCAAACTTTACTGAATTATACAACGATGTTGCCAATGACACTTCGGGCGTTCCGTCGGATCCATTTTGCGATCGCGCAAGAGAACTCATTCCGCCCCTTGCGCGCGTTTGGGAGGTACTTGCAAAGCTCGCCGTTCAATCGTGGGACAACGAAATACAACAGGTCTGCCAAGGAGAAATGACTGCCAAAGACTTCACAGACAGAAACCACGCCAAGCTGTTTATCAACCATCTGATTACAGAACCGCCGGCCGGATACATATGCTATCCCCGCTTCCAAGGCATGTTTCTTGGTTTGGAAGCCGTCTTCCCGTACACTTCTTGGTGTTCCGTAGATTACATTACCCTCACACACAAGATTGTAAGCAGCCTGTTCATTGAGTTGATGGCGAGATGATCGATTGTGTGGCATCTGATGGATTCGCCAATCATGAATGGGACCTTGTACAGAACATAGCGTCCCAGTGGTTGCGAGCGTGGTGCTCGGCGCGCAAGATCCAGCGCACGTACCGCAAGTACATCGAGCACAAAGAGATCCAGCGCCAAAAGCGCCTCCTCATCACAATCCCCAGTCTCGTGTCATTGCTCAAGGATTGCATGGGTCGCGAATAAGTAATTATTCGAGAACAAGTGTTTTTTTTTACCTTCGATGATGAAGACAGTATCCGGTTTAATGCTCAGAAAATGTAGAAATGTTCTGTGACAGTGTACCGAAGATCTCTCTTTCATCCTCAAAGTCCAGACACTGCTTCACCCGGCTCGGATGCCAGGTCCGCCGAATGAGCTCCTCCCTGATGACGTCCAGTGACGCTGTCTTCATCCGGACCATGACGCGCCAGTTGGGCCATTCTGGCGCCATGTAGATCATCACTTTGTCGTCTGAGTGCCGTTACAGGGTATTCTCTTTAACTCTTTAACTAAACCCTTATTCTCCTCTTCAGATGCGTTGATTTTTTTTATCTTTGTATAATGAAATGTTTGAGTTTCTTTCAAAAAACCCAGAAACAGAACGTAAAGAACGTGATAATAGAATTAGCCAACAATTTGAACAAATTGCAAGAGCTAGGAGACAAAGGAAGACAAATCAAACTGCAACAGAAACAAAACGTATGGGTGATGCATTAGCTAACGCAAATCAAACTGGTGGTGCGAACAAAAAGTCATATCAAAAAGTAGGAGGTACAGTCAACGGAATACTTAAATGAAACCGCTTCGTGTACGGCACACCTTGCGGTGTAACCTAATGTTGTCGCGACCACCGGAGGGGGACCGAGTGGTGTCTACAACAATACGAGTTTTTATTCATCAACAACAACAGAGCTGCTGTGGGCAAATGGAAGAGGTCGTCCTAGACCCACACGTTCGTACACATACGTCTGCTGGTATCCGGCGTGGTCCATGATTATGTTCATGTACTGCGTGTGCAGCAGCTTGACCTGCAGTCGGGCGTGAGCCACAAACTGCACTCGAGGCTCTATTCTGTTGATAGACGATTGATAGACGGTTGATAAACATGGTGGCACTCACTCATCGTAAGAAGCAAGACGGTACAGGTTGGGAATGTACAGAAGGACGCAAGCGGATTCATAAGATTCTTCACTGCAAAAGCAGTCAAAGCGGAGCGCCACGCCAACAGAGCGGTGGTATGCTTCACTGCGGGAAGACTTGGGACCGCGATGTGAACGCTTCCAGGAACATCCTGATGCTTACACTTCACCAAGTCTTTGGGAGAGAGCGTCCTCTCGCGTTTTGCCGAGACGCGCCGAGAAGTTCCTCGACAACCCCACCCCCACCCCCTGATACTGATATGGGGACACAGACGGTTGAACGGTTTACCAAAGAGGCTACTCAGAATATCTTCGAGAACCTCTTCAACCTGCTGCACCCCCCAACGTTGCCCAAAAGCAACGATCTGCAGTCTGGATGATTATAAGGTGTGTCCCACTTTATTTGAGAACAACTGTAAGGGTTTACCGACATACATTATATTACCAATATGATCGTGATCGGGGCAGATGCCACCGGTGCCTGTGAGAAGTTCCCCAGTCATGTCCCGTGCGCCTTTGTCACCATTCCTATGGGAGAAATCGTGCAGATATTCAGTCTGACAGGCGACGGCACATTCAAGACCGGTTCCACCCTGCAACTCAAAATAGGTGCCGAACACACATGGCATGCGGTAGCCGCCCTACGAAGGGACATGATCAAGACATGGTTTGATGTGGACGAGGCGGTGTTCATGCCACCACGGACCATCACAGTGTTCGTGCCTCGTTACACCACCATCTATGACACGAGTGGTGCTGGCGAGGGCACATGCAGCCTGTCATGCACCACTGGGGACACGCAGTTGCATGTCGGAGACCGCATCGGATTGTATGCCACACTGCGTAGTTTTGGCACACATACGGTGTGCCATGCTGACGATTCATACCACAGCTTGGTGTTCGAATGCGAAGGCATCATGGCGGTAGTGAACGAGTTGATCACAAACTCTGGATCACGCCGGAGCGCATGAAAAGGTGCGTAGTCTGAGTGTTGTCGGCCCGCGTGACTTCGACAATCGCGAGTGAACTGTGTGAAACTCGCAAGCCAAGTTGTAGATCTGCTCTCGAAGCTTCTGGGCTTCTGCTGTCCTTAGAAGATCTGCTCTCGAAGCTTCTGCTGTCCTTAGAAGATCTGCTCTCGAAGCTTCTGCTGTCCTGGGGCACACAGAAATTCCCGAGGATCGTGTCTGCAGAGTTCATTTCTCATTCACTTGCAGGGACACCGTCACATGCAATGGACGCACTTATTAAAAAAAAGCGTTCATTCAAGGTGCATAGCATCCTTTCCCCAGCCGGAAGACCACGCTTGTGTTACTCAAGCCGGTGATCTCACAGCTGTAGGTGTCGAAGAGAGGGAGCTCGTGCACTTAAGCACTGTCGATGTCGTTTCAACAGCCATCAATGTTGGCGGTAATCGCATTGTGATTCGGGGGGACACGCCCTGATGCATACATATCAGCCCACGCGAGCAAGTAGGCTGCGTCTTCAAAATGCTTGTTGACCAGAGCAATTCTGGATGCAAGAGTCAATGTGTGGGGATCATCCACCCCCGCGCTCACAAAAATCTTGATGATGTCTGAATGTCCATTTGCTGCAGCGAGGAGCAACCCCAGACCATGTTGGTACTTCACATCTGCACCAAATCGGATGAGGTCTTGAACTCCTGAACAATCTGCAACTGATGCGTATGTTACTAATGCAATGTTTGTTTGTTCGTTGCCTGCTGCCATCTGGTATTTGCTATCCACGTACACATTCCCGTTGAATTTTAGTTACCAGTATATCCTGGAACATACATGGTATGTATGTTGCGTTGTTTAGACTCGTTTTTTAGAAGCGCACACGAAATACTTGTCGTCGATTAAAGCCGCATTGAGTCTTTTTTGAGCCATGTCCAATGTTTTTTGAGCCAATTCCACTGTTTTTTGCTTTTCAATTGTATCAAGATGAACATCTTGGACCCCATTGCAAATCAAGTCGGACGTCGTACCCGACACAGTGATGTCCGAAGCGTAATCTGTCATTCTATACAGTTGTTCTCAAATAAAGTGGGACACCCTTTATAATCGAACTTGCAGATCGTTGCTTTTTGGCAACGTTGGGGTGTTGTCACTGGGTGGTGGTGTGTACGGACTGAACAAGAGGAAGACGAATTAGAAGATCTTCATTGTGAATTGCTTTAATCTGAGTGAGCGAGTCATCAGCTGAATCCCTATGCACCGCTACACGGTGCCCGCGTTCCTCCCGTTCATAAATCCAACTGAGTTGTCAAGCAGGAGTCTGCTTGAGACGACACGTGGTCTTCAGGAATCAGTTGAATGTGTTGGCGGAACCCCACGTATTCACTGTGCGAGTCAGCAACTGAATCCCTATGCACCGCGCTCCTCCATTCAGAACATCACTAGGGTTGTCAAGCAGAAGCCTGCTTGAGACCATACTGTTTATTTGGAGGACCGGATCCCAGTGAATGCGGTTGCGTAAGACGAGACACAATGCATGCGGCGCTCTGTGATGCGAAAGTCGCTCTGTGATGTGACTCGACTCGACAGGTGCCGCCGTGATGCGAGAGGTCGCCTCTGCTTGACACAGGTGCCGCCTGATGCGAGTGGTCTCGACTCGACAGGTGCTGCCGCCTGATGCGAGAGGTCGCCATGTGATGTGACTCGACTCGACAGGTGCCGCCGTGATGCGAGAGGTCGCCGTGTGTGTGACTCGACACATGTGCCGCCGTGATGCGAGAGGTCGCCGTGTGTGTGACGAGAGCCGCCGCCGCATCCGTTTGTAATGAGGATGCAGATGTACGTCCAAACAACCAGCCGCCGCCGCATCCGTTTGTCATGAGGATGCAGATGCACGTCCAAACAGCCAGCCGCCGCCGCATCCGTTTGTCATGAGGATGCAGATGCACGTCCAAACAGCCAGCCGCGTGCCCCCCCTAATGCACGGGGTGTAGACAGCACTTCTTCATTGTCTCGTTGTACTCTGGATCACCCATTGGGTTCAATGGTCACCGGTAAGGGTGTCCCAGAAATTTTGTCTCTGATTGTAGTGCAGCACAGTGCATTGCGTAATGCACAGGCAAGAATAAGTTTATTTGATTACAGGAACGCTTTGAAAATATTATTGATGCTCATAGCCAGCACTTTGACTTTTCAGGCTACTGTACATCCAGTCCATATTTTTCTTCTTCGTCGAGGCACCAGGGGATATGTCGTTCAGGAGCCCACGCGACTTCGACGAGCTCTTTCTTCATCATCTTGTTCCGAAGAAGGATGCGCATTTTCGAACACGACGCCTGTGTGTTCGATATCGCTGTCTCCAAGTCTTGCTTGATCGTTTGAACCTTGGAGTGCGTATCAGAGTCGCCGTTGAAACGTTCGAGTGCGACAGTCAACGCATCGACGATTTCGTGAAGACAATGCATCTCTACATTGTCGTGCAGTTGTCGTTCGCACAGCGTGTCGACCATGACCCGAGGGACTCTCACGATCTGAGGTTCGCTGTACGCAACCATGCTCAATGTTTCGATTTCAGGAACTCGCTCCGTAAGCGCCAGGACGTATTCGAATGGAAAGTCATCGTCATGGCACCCTTCCTCCTGCTTAAATCGAAAGAAACCGTGCCATTTGGGGCAGAATGGATAAGTGTACAAGTGTCGATCAGTGGTCCACATGGTTGACGTCTTTTACCAGAGTGGAGTACGCTTTTCCGTACACAGCACATTTCATTTATATCGTTTTTTGAGGAACGGGTGGCAAAGATCCCGTGGCCCAAAAGAACACGGGATCTTTGTTGATGTGCCCTAGAAGTCTGCTTGAGACGGCACATCGGGAACGCCCAAGCGTTCCAGTGAGAAAGAAGCTCAAGTGTTACAGTCCAAATGAAATGCTACCCCAACCGAAGCACACGCCGTCCTATACTCCGCAATATGTTTAGGAGTCATAGCAACAACGTCATCAGGCGAGAACGACAACAACTTTTGCCTGCGACGGTCCTCAGCCGCATGACGGGCAGTAGCTTCATTGTCAGCACGGTCCTCAGCCTCACGCCGGGCAGTAGCTTCCGCACGACGTGCAGTAGCTTCTGCGCGACGTGCAGTAGCTTCATTGTCGGCATGGTCCTCAGCCTCACGCCGGGCAGTAGCTTCATTTTCAGCACGATAGGCATCAGCACGACGGTGGAAGTACATGAAAAGCGCAATGGTTGTTGCAACCGCTACAGTCAGCGGAACAGTAAAATGAAACATGAAACATATATCAGATGGAAATAAATAAATGTACGACATCGCCGTTAGAAAATTGGCGTTAAGAATGGTTTCTGAATCAACGAAGTGAGGGCGGAAAGCGGTGACCCGATAGAATGGGCGTTCCTGCCTCCCGGCCGATTTTTTTAAATTTCTAATCAGGATTTAGAGCCTCTTGAACGACTCTCTAGCTTGAGACATAAGCACAAAGGAATCACAATTCCGCTCCATACCATGTTTCGCAACCAGTCAAAATCGGCCGGGAGGCAGGAACGCCCATTATAGGTAAAGATTGTCGCACACCCCCGGATGTGTAATAAGAAATTCATAGGTTCGAGGATATACGGGTAGCTTAAATTCAACGGTTTTGTATCAAAGTCCCAATCCTTCGTGTCGTCATCCCGTATTTCAGCATTTTGGTGCGCACCTTTCCTACGTAGTGTACTCCGATGGACGATGAAGAGGAAAGTTACGAATGTGGATACACAAGAGGATGGATGAGACCAAGTTTTTTTCTAGTCGTCTTCAATCACATGCAAATCTTGTGGCATACGGGCCTTGTCCCGTAAACTTGGCAGTGTGGAAACACGAACGACACCCACGAAAGTCACAACAAAGCCGGCGACATTCCCATTATTTGTCATTATTTGTCTGCCGTCGATGATGTCGACGGGATGCGATGGCGTTGGAATGGCCTCACCGCGGTACATGATGTCACTGACCATGTCTGTCAGCTTTTCCTTGGCAGCTTCAAATGCCTCCTCCATCGTGCCTCCGGCGCCAATCGCACATCGCACATCAGGCACGGTAACCTCATGGCAGGAATATCCATCTTCGGGACGGTAACATGTGTTGTAGAATTCATAAGAATCTAGGTAGTCTTGTGGTGCCGCCGTGAAGGTATCCTCCACCAAGGGTGCATTTGCGCTTATCTCGTTAGCCGTTATTTCAATCTTTCGAACAGCTTGCTGTGCCTTTCTCTTACGAAACCTTCTTATCCAACGGCGCAAGCAATGTTCAACTTTGTTGTGCCAGAAAATGGTGAACGAGATGTCAAAGGCCTTATCTCGTTGTGTGATTGTATGCGCAAACAATGTATTGGGGTCAAGAGCGGTGACACATGGGTACTGGTTCAAGTTCAATTGTTTCATGTAAACACGCTCCCCCATCCAATCACGGATGACGATGGATGTGCCTAAATCCCATAACAGTCGGACATCCTCGGCAATCACGGTGCCTGTCCCTGAAAGCACCATGCACGTGTCCTTCGGGGGCCACCAATCCTGAGAATAAAATCGGAACATGATCGGGTTCAGCATCTCTAAGAACTTATATTATGCGCTCGTTCTTACAGTAGTTCTCAAATAAAGTGGGACACCCCTTATAATCATCCAGACTGCAGATCGTTCGTTGCTGATGATGCGATCGAAGAACTCTGCCGCCGGGCTGAGGTCACCGAGGCAGCTGCTGCTGTGTCTCCTACAACGTTAACATCCTGCAATTTGTTGATTCAAAATCGTATTGGTGTTCCACTGCCCCGTGGGTTGCTACACCATTTGGTTACACCATAAGGTGTGCCGTACACGAAGCGGTTTCATTTTAGTATTCCGTTGACTGTAGCCATGGTCATGTTCTCTACAGTGGCCATCATCAGGAGTTTCTTGTGAACATAAGGGGGAATCGTGTGTTTACTGTACTCAGGGACAAAATATTTGACGAAATGCGTTGGCGTCTCCCGCAGTTTGATGACGATGATGAAGAAGAGTCAGATCATCATCAATTTTGCCGCCATGAACATGAGCAACCGACTCTCCCTCTTCACCATCCAGCAGCAACCGACTCTCCCTCTTCATCATCCAGAAACAAGGCACTTCTGTTGTATGTGGATTACAATTATGTTTCTAGGGATCACATTCAAAGGACTTTGTGGGTGCACATGCGTGAAGCAGGAACCATGTTGGGCAAGAATGTGGATGGTTTGGATATACCAGGTCACCACAGCATGTGGGTTCGCTTTTTGCACCCACTCGACTTTCATGTCGTTGTGCTTCCGGGGCACTTGAAGAAGGTGGAGCTGATGGATCTGTTGGATGATCACGTGGCACACTCACATGATGACTCGGTGCTCGTGATCGTCTTGTGTGGTCATGGATCCTCCGGTCAACTCGTCCTTACCAACGGTGCGAAGGTGTCACTGGAGGATGTGTCAGATGCAACAATGCATCACAGAGGAACAGTGTTGCCTTTCATGTTATTTTGCGGTGCGAGGCCTTCCGATGGCCTCAACCCACTGAGAGGGATCAAGAACAACAACCAACTTCGACGGTGCATGTTCATCTTTGCAACCGATGACGCTGTCTTGGACTCGCAAACACTGAATGCATTTGTGAAAGCGATCGGCAGCATCATGGATACCAGGTACATTCAATGTTGTTACTCTGGGATTGAGGACGCCATTCGCGGCCACATGCGTGTGTTTAACGGATCCTCCTTGCATCTTGTGGGGGCAAACAACGAGATGCGAGGTTATTTGTTTCAACCTGCATTCGTCATGCATAGAGAATAGGTGAGCTTGGCTTGTGTGCCCCCTGCTTCTGCATGTGAGACACCGGGATGCACTATACAGACGAGTGGCTGAACACCGTACACGAAGCGGTTTCATTTTAGTATAGAGTGCCTACGCCCGAGCCCGATTCTTTAATTATATCTTAATTAATCACTTGTAACCCCTTGAGTCCCGTCCCATCCCATCCCATCCCATCCCGTCTCTTGTCCAAGTCTCCTCTACGTGAGTTGTCTTTGATCCCCCTGAAGGCCCCCCCCCCCCCCCGAAAGTACGTGCTCACAAAAAATGTGTTAGAATGTATATCACAAAACCGATCGATCTATGAACAATAAGAATAAGAATAAGACGAACACGCACGAATCCGCTGTATGCAATGATGGTGTCAAACGCGTTCTCTATAAGGGCGATAACGGCTCATTGTTCATTAAAATGAAGGGTAATGACGGTCGCATGATGTTCGTTCCGTTCACCAAACCAAAAAATGTAAAAACTCAGAATGGAGGTTGGGGTTTTTGCAAAGGAAGATCATGTACTAATGCAACTTCCCCACAATTTCGTCAGCCTAATGTCCCACAAGCTCAGGATGAATACAAGACTAAAGAAGATGAAGACGAAATAGTTCTTTTTCAGTCTTTACAGGAATTCACGACACTTACTCAAACACAACAAAAAAGATATAATCTATTGCTTAAAAAACTGGATACGAATGAGCAAGAAGAATATTTATCCCAACACCAACAACATTCTTATGATTACCGGACTAAAGAAGAGGAAGACGAATTTAATAATCTTCAGAAGGAATATGCAGTAAGAAGGAAGCAAGGAAAGATACTTACTAAATATCAAACAGACAGATATAATATGTTGATTAACAAATTGCGCCCAGTGCCTTCTAATACTCGGAATATAATTGAGGGCAAAGAATACTACAATCTTAAGGAACTTGACCAATATGGTAACCTTACCGAAGAAGAACCAAACAGATATGAATATTTATCCAAACTAAAAAGGTACCCTTATCTCACTTAATGGATCCTCAATTCATCTATCCCCCAGTATGTTCTTGTGTACTTGTGTATATGTGTTGGTGTAGAAGAGGATCAAATCATCATTCCCCATTCGAAACCACCAGGTTTTTCAAGCGGAAAAAAATTCGAAAACGACACCCCTGTCTCACCCTATGCACACATCCGCACTGTTGTTTGGACGTATTGATGGCGGCGGCGGCGGACGTGATGTGAACTGTGGGCTCCCCTCCAGTGGTTGCCCACCCGCTCGGTTCCTTGCGGACTCCTTTGTGGGGGCTCCCCTCCGGTCGCCCCCGGTCGCTCCGCTGGGGGGAAGAGGTGAAAGGGGCTTCGCCGCTTGTTTAATGTGAGACGGTTCTCATCCAAGTGTTGTTTGTTATTTGAGGAATTTGGGATTCTCCCTCATGTTGTAACCATCTCGTCGTACTGTTTTGGGTCTCTAGCCAGTTGGTACCGTTCCTCGTCATTGTACAGTTCATACTGTTGTTGCATCCACAACACGTCTGTGTTTTGATGCATACCAATCTGTATTGCACAAGTGTGGTATCCAATCGCCATCATATTGATTGCTATAGGAATTGTTATCATCGTTCGTATTTTGCCTACATCTGACAAGCTAGCTTTCCATGTCCATGCATCAACACCTCATATATTGATCCGCACCCACTTTATATGTTGGATCCCCATGCCATCCAATGTGATGTTGCGCACCACATCACCCTCTCTATGCAGTTCGTATTGTATATATGACTCCCCATTGCTTTCCATTCTGAGAAATCTGTCGCAGCTCAAGCATACCTGGTAGGACACCATTAGGTGTGGCCGCTTGCCCGCTAATAGCCTTATGATGCTCATTTATGATGCTCCTGTTTTTCACACATAATGTTTATAATAGGGTTTACTGCCCCGTGGATTTCTACACCATTATTATAACGAAGCGGTTTCATTTTATGACTCTTGTATAAATCTGAGTCTTTAATTCTATCTATCTATCTATATTGTTGCGCAAGCCGCTTGGGTGGCGTGTGTGATCCCAGTATTAAACATGTCAGCAGATCTGACACGTGTGTTCGCGCGCCTCGAAGTCAGCGAAAGCCGCATTGTTGTGTGTGTGGATGGATGGACGAACGTTAGGACGGGACGGGGTCTGCGAAATCACAGTGTGCTGTGACTCGACTCGACTCGACATGATCCGCCTTGATGAGAGCGTGTAGTGGTCGTCGTGTGATGTGACTCGACTCGACAGGTTCCGCCGCCTGATGCGCAAGGTCGGTCGCCATGTGATGTCACTCGACTCGACTCGACTCGACTCGACTCGACACAGGTGCCGCCGTGATGCGCGAGGTCTCTTATTTTCGGAAAGCAAACGAGGCAACTGTTGCAACCCTTGTGTGCGTTCGCATATCACTCTTATTCACGTGCGTGCCTGTGTTTGCATGATCGATCAATGAATCAATCCAAAAGTGTGTCTCATGCTTCATGTGAACTGTACTGTGGGCTCCCCTCCTCCAGGGGTCGCCCACCCGCTCGGTTCCTTGCGGACTCCTTTGTGGGGGCTCCCCTCGGTCGCTTATTTGAGAACAACTGTAAGCAGAAGAGCGAAGGTCACACGGCTATTTCGCTCGGATTATTCTGTTCCGGAGTAGCAAATGACTCAATTGATGGACAGCAACAACTTGGTCGAAGGTTCAGTCCAAACAGACCTTACTAATGATCAAAGTGCACCGCAAATCATAAAACTTACATTATTCATGACACCTAATCAATGGGATCGATTATCGAAATGGAGCGCACCACTTGTGCTCCAAGAAATTGAGGATAGAGGAAGTGGTAAAGGGCCATGGTTACACATGGAGCATGAAGTCAACAAATACGACAAATACCAGCGGTGTATCAAGCATAACCAACAGCTGCTTCAGCCCCATCTTCCGCACATCGCATGGCTCCACTAACGTAGTGGTACAACGTATTACTTTGAGCACCTGCGGCACCCCATCTGATCACGTTGCGAGTCAGAAGCTCAATTCCACTGTCCCGCTCAGCGGACCCGCGACCCCCCCCATTCAGAATTCCCCATAGTGTTGTCAAGCAGAAGCCTGCTTGAGAGAAGTCTGTCTTCAGAGTCTTCTTGAGAAAGCCTCCTTGTGTGTGAGAATGAATAAATGAATGAACGGGAACTCATCCGGTGGTAGTGAGGCACATGGGCATTTTGTGACTATTCAAGGGATGGCCATTCGCCCCGGGGATTTGTGAAAAAATCGACTTGAGACTAACCACGAGTGTAACCAGGTCAGATCCGACACGTGTTTCTGCGAGTCCGCAGCTGAATTCCCCTGCCTCACTCCGTGTGTCCCGCTCATACTCCCGACATATATTGTCAAGCAGAGGTCTGCTTGAGACGACACGTGTTCCCCATGCGCCCATGAAAATACGAGTGTAAACAGACATGTCATCAGATCTGCCACGTGTTTTCGCGCGCCTCTAATCATCACACGAGTCCGCAGCTGAATTCCAGTGCCCCACTCCGTGGGTCCCGCGTTTCCTCTCCCATACTCCCACTCCCGACATAGTTGTCAAACAGAAGTCTGCTTGAGAAGACACGTGTTCAGCGCGCGCCCTACTTGACGCACCCAGGCCAAGCCAATTCCAACACACACCCCAGCCATGTCAAACAATCTTACCCAAGTACCGACTCCAATCGACTCCAATTGACAAGTACATCGAGTACCGGTTGCGCATCGAGTAAAATCATTTGTTAAATTTACGATAGGTCGTCGTCTCCTATATTGTCTGTCGTCAGAATCGATCTCTGATGGGAGATGTTGTCATGGACTTGACAGGCGAGGACGAAGGTACATACATGCAACTGTTTGCTTTCAATATAATGTAAAACTGCGATGTCGTTTACATTTCCATCTGACACGGGTTTTCATTCTATTCCTGTGACTACAGATGAAGAAGAGGAGAAGGCTCCCAGTATTCCCATTGAGAATGAGGTCGATGTGGTTGAGATCGAGCGCCCTATGTGGGAGTGTCCTTGCTGCCGAAACAATCATGTTGCAGCGCTCGCCCTTCCCTGCGATCACCTCGTGTGTGGAGACTGCTTACCAAGACTGAATTCGTGCCCTCTTTGTCGCGACTCCGTAGCTGGCCCTAGTAGTGTTGTGCCTCTGACTGTGCGACGTGCCAAACGTGGGCAGAGAGCAGTGGAAGTGGACTTGACGCATGATGACGAAGATGAGGGTGCCTCGGGTGCTAGGTGGTGTTGCCCTCAATGCGCAAATCTGCGCACGAAGGGGTATTCATGCGCTCGCAAGGAATGCAAAGCTTCAAGATGCGAAGACTGTTGGAAAAGAAGCCTGTACAAGTGTGTGTTCTGTACAATCGGCACCCCTTCGGGACGGCCTCTCCGTTTGTGATTTGATTGTGATTTGAAAGGCATTTTGAAGAGTCCGCATATGCAGACATCTGTTTTAGGAGGTTGTTTGTGTGTGAAATGATTCTCTCTATTTGAAAGGCATTTTGAAGAGTCCGCATATGCAGACATCTGTTTTATAGAGGTTGTTTGTGTGTGAAATGATTCTCTCTATTTGAAAGGCATTTTGAAGAGTCCGCATATGCAGACATCTGTTTTAGGAGGTTGTTTGTGTGTGAAATGATTCTCTCTATTTGAAAGGCATTTTGAAGAGTCCGCATATGCAGACATCTGTTTTAGGAGGTTTACAACAATTAAGATTACTGGGCGCTGGAGTTGAATGCGCCGGTTCGATTCCCACGATGTGCATCCCCGGGTGCTACCGCGGTGCAAAGGGTTTGGCGAGTTCGAATCCCATTGGGGTCAAAAATAAGTCCAACTTAGGGTGGTGGTGTTTCACTGCCAGGACTCGAACCCCCTTGTATCACTCAAATCACGTGCATGTGTGTGTACAGTCCATGGGGCGTACGTCCAAGAAGAACAAAAATGTGCAGCTACAAGAAGCACACACGCATTTCGCCATGCAACTATCTGGTGGGCAGCTTGTGAAGGTGACATGCAACCGGGTACTGGACTACCCTCATGATGGCATCGTAAGCCGTTCTTACAGCAAGGAGTACACAGCGCGCGATGCGTCTGACGTGCTGAACAGTGTGCATGTGATCCACTTCTGCCGCGGTGACCCTCAGTCTCTATTTGACGATGGTAGTGGTAAGGCGCCGTTGGACGAGCTACGGGTGCGTGAGACGTCCCTGTCGTGGTTTGTGGCACAGGGTCGAGATCCACGCATCGAGTCCGGCCCGCCATCGCCGTTCTCACCTGATTAAGTAGTGAAACGTGCTAGGGCGTGTTTGGGCGCTGCGGACTACAAGGCTCGCAAGCGTAACTGCCAGTCGTTTGCCACACACTGCTATTACGGGGTGGCCCACTCGGCTGCAGTGGTTAGGGCAGGCTACCTGATCGCAGGGGCAGTTATGGTGGGGGCAGTTGTGGTGGCTGGAGCGGTGGTAGCTGCAGCGACGCAGCTCGCCAGCACGCCTTTGGTGTAACCAGCGTTGATGATTTGTGCACAAGCTGCTGTAGGTGCGAGGAAAAAAGTTGTCATTGCCTACGGGTATGATAAGTTTGCACCAGGTGGCAAGGGCGAAGACGTTCTGGAGGCTCTAAATTCTGAGCAGACATTTTTTAAAATCCGCCCGGAGGAAGGAACGCCCATTACATGCATAATCGTCCGCACTGCGTGTATACCGTGGGCAAGCAGGGAGTAGTGGGACACTTTGTATTTCATGCTAAAGTGTGCTTAAGGAAATGTGGTGCATGATTTTATCACCAAAAGAATAAGAGAGTATCTTAACATCATCATAATAAAGCATGACATGTGGCAGCGGATATCATGAGTGGAATGTGTTAATAGCCCTCATTCAAACCGGTTATAACATCAATACAGCGATTTTCATGGATAGCCATATCGATCCCCATTCGGTGGACGAGTGGCTTAGGCTGTCTCAAGTACACCATGTCGAGACAAAAGTTGTTGACTCGTACGTAGCGCTAGAGCATTGGACGAAGCAGCAAACCTTCCCAAACAAAGTGTTTGTAATTTACATCAATGGTGGGCTGAAGTTCGGTGAGTCGTATTGTCCCAAACACGGATCCTCTGCATGTCTCACTGCGGCGGCACAATTCTGGAAGTGGTGTGACCAGAACGCATCTAACCAACTCACAATTAATTTCATTGGACGAGACATGCAACACCCTGCCGATTGCAAGTCATGGACTGAATTGGCTAACACGTTCACTAAACTGTGATATACATTTTGATCTGGTAGTCGACAGGGTTGATCCTATCCGGTATGATAGGAACACCCGGAAATTTGTAAATTTAATCCGCCAAGTAAATAAATTAATAGTTGCAAAATATTCACTACTTTGCTTAATGGGTTTAATTAAATCAGTTCAAAAAGCATAAGGCGATGATAATTATAAAAAGAAAACTAAGATGAACGCTTGTCGCTTGGTTATTCAGGCATCCACTCACCCCGTGTCTGATATAGATAGAGTTGTTTCGCGTCAAGACTGCTACATACATGTCGATCTGAACAGGGAGATATGTGAAGAATTCAACGAAATACAAGTTGATTTACCTTACATGCAAACAACTAGAGAACCAGGGAGATTGCTTGTGTTCAAAGAAAATGATTTCTTGCATGCAATTAATAACATGAGTCAAATGCGTCCACATAGTATCGAAACAGCCCTCCGATTTGCTAACCTATTCGGACTACATTCAACTGAGCTGCACTTTTTTAGAATTTGCAGTAAACATAAACTGCACTTGAACAAGTATCTATTTACCGATAAGTAGTACCATTCCCTATTAATCCAATTATCATGTACAACTCCATGACGCAATGGATCAACCCCATGCCTGCCTTCCAATATCTCCCTTCACCAGAGCGGCATGGCCACTTGGTTGAATGACTTTCAGGGCATTCTGAAGCACCGATTTCTCCGTTGAGTTGATGACCCACCTGTGTGCAATCACAATCACAAGCGTCGTGTGTTATACTAATGATGTTGTCTAGTTTGTTCAAATGGCTATAGAGACAACAAAGCAAATCATACCGTTTTTTGTTTCGCATCAGGGCTACGGCAGCTTCAACAGCCGCATGCGCCACCCTCACTGCCTCATCAGCTCGCTCAGCAGTTTGGACAAGTGCAGCCAATGCAGCATTCTTGTGTGGCCCTCCGTCAGCGATGATGATGCCTAGCTGAGCTGGTGATGTATTAGTGAAGTCCATGCTTATTATTTGTGTGCAGTAACAAATGAAAGCAGTTCTGACAAACAAGATACTGTTCCGCAAACTGTAGGCTTTAAGTAATACCGCGTGTATCATCCGCGGCGGTTCGTGTGCGTCAGTAGCTGAATACCTCTGCCCCGCTCCGCGTGTCCCTCCACCCCCCTAAAAAACTCAAGAGAGTGTCAAGCAGATGTCTGCTTGAACGATCCCATAGCGGGTCGCAGAGCATACCTTGCGCGACTCAGCATACCTTGCGCGACTCAGCATACCTTGCGCGACTCAGCATCGCTTCTCCACCTGATGCAAAACGCCTTGGTCAGCCAGCTGTTCCTTGTGGGCATCCAGATACCCGTGCAAGCAGCGCATCATCTATTTTGAGAGCATGTCGGATGATGTGGCCAGCAGCCTCGGTAGCACCTCCCGCGCATAGGCCTTTACAAAGAGCGGGTGGTGTACGGAGTATCCGTAGTTGTTGCGTCGGAAGTCGGTGTCTGCGTGAGTGTGCACAAACATCAGCTGCCAAGGGTTTTGCACGTCCACGCCCGGCCCGCCTGACATTCCCGGGAATGTGCTGCATGTGTGCTCGATGATGCGCTGAGAGGCCCCTGCCACCAGTCCAGGCGACACGACCAATCGCGAGGGGTAGCACACATCATCCTCCAGGTCAAGCGCACGTCTCAGGGCTAGATTTTCATCCAGTCTCCAGTCTGCTGGCGCAGGCAGCTGATGTCCCAGTAGCTCTGCCTCATGAGCGGCCTGCTCATAATCCGCCTCGGTGCGCAGAAACCTTTTCGCCCATTCGGCAGTCAGGCGATGAGCAAACCCCAGCACGCACACCGCGTCCCCATCCACCAGCTTCCTTGCGCTGGGAATGAAGATCTGCATCGGACCCCCCTCAGGTACCTTGGTGACCATGAACCCGAAGTCTGGCAGGACCTCAGCCTCACCGATGCGCTGCGAGGGCTGCGAGGGGATGTGTTCAGCCAGCTCGCTAACGTTGCGCCCCGCTGTTATCCAGCCCAGGTCCACAATCGCGCGGGGAACCGGCCGAGTGGACAGACTGGACGTCAGCACGTCTGTGCCGTAGCCGCACCGCCACTTCTGTTGCACGCTTGCGGGCATGAGGCAGTGCCCAGCGCTGCCCCACAACACCCCTACGCTGGCAGGTGCTGCGACTGGAAAGAATGTGCCACTGCAGTGCCCCGTTGGCTCTTCCCACAGCCCACGCATGAGCTTTATTCCTGTGTACTTCCCGCTGCTCTGCTCAAGCAGCACCTCGTTTTCACTAGCTGCATCACGGATCAGCACCTTGCCTGTTATGTGGTCCAACGGAAAAGTGCGCTTGTATGTTCCAGTGCCTTTGGTGACAATCGGCTTTTCAGCAGCAGCCTGCTGCAGCATGTCCCAGTTGCCCTCCATGTTTCTGCCCATGTTGTTGATATATCTGTAGTGAGTGGGAACGCGGACAGGGCATACGTGTCGGGGTGGCAGCTTCACCCTGTCTGCCCAGCAGGGCCATCCCCAGCAATATGAGCCCATGTTGCTGCCGCTGATGCCTGCAGCCAGTGCTAGATTTAGCATGTGATCTGCTGCACAAGGCATTGGTGAGCAGAGCCCCTCCATGAAACGCTCACGCCACCCTCACGCGTCCCTCCTCCCCTTTGACTCTGTGTGTGGTGTCTTGGCACCCCATGTATCATCCGGGTCCCGCTATTCCCCTTCGATACACGATCGCGGTTATCTAGCATGCCACGCAGACTTGGCTACACCTGGCAGACACCTGTCTGATGAGAATGATACCATGTTTTTTTTTCACAAGTATAAAAAATCAAGACTATGTCTATTATCTTGCTTTTGCGCACCCTATCTCTTCTGTGTAAAACAGAAACAATGGATAACTTCAAGAAGTTGGAGACAAGCATGTATGTGTGTTTCACAGTTTCAGGCAGTACGTGGACTGACAGGAGCAACCAGTTTATTTTACATGGAACGGTGGTATTCGATAATGAGGATGACGCCAAGAAATGTTTAGCAATACTCGACCTGTACAAAGAGACATTCTACTCCAGGCGTACATCGAACGTGATGAATAAGACTATGTTCACGTTTGACGGCACGACAATCCACCTATTATCTGGTGCCAAAATTGAGTACGCCCAGAATGCTGCTCGATTGAAGAAGATTGTAGAGATAGGAAAGACGTACACGTTAAACACGTGGGAATACATGGACGATTACGTAAGGCTATTCGGGTATCTTCCGCTCAGGAAAAGGGCAATGCTATTACGATCCATGCTATTACGATCCATGCTATTACGAAGCTAAATATCCTCGCACGTAGGTGAGCTCATGCACCCCCAACGTTTTTCCATTTCCAAGCCTGCTTGATACACACTGCTTTCGTTTGAGTAAATGCGGTTTGTTGCGTAAGACCCTTCCTCAACAATCACCGACACATCCCTCTCGGGGAATATCGCATCGCTTCGATATTGCGTCCCATGCTTTGGTCGCCTTGCCATATTTCACGCCTTCATTCGAGCAATGGACGGCACCGCATCGCGCGGTGCTTGCGTGTTTATCGAATGAGCTCATGGCGGTTTTGGAATTATTGGTCAGCCTCGCCATGAGTTCATAACGACTATGACATTTGCTCTCGATACAAGATTTGAGGGGCTTTTCAGTTTTCTCAATGACTTCACCTGCAGCCGATAGTTTATCGTTGCATTTTATTACTTTTCTGCACTTCGATGCTTTCATGCGGAGCGCGCCTGCCCACTCTATCCATTCATCAAGCGTCCGTTCTTTTTTGTCAGAGACCAGACGGACAGCCTCAATCTTCATAAACGCGACGAACTCTTCGGCCGTGTACGAGCCGTCCTTCTTTCCGCGCTGACGGGGACCTGTGTAGCACACGAAATCAGATCGACTATTCGTTTCTTTTTTCGCTTGAGGTAGTTTTGCCACTCGTGGCATTCAATGAATGAATGAAAGTAATTTTAAATAAACAAATAAAATTATCTAAGACTTGTTGGTTGCGGTGTAACCCGTTTTATCCTCCCCCCATTCAGAATTCCAATAGAATTCCCATATTTTTTTATGGGAACCGGGCCATTAAAGAACATTTACTACGTTTTTGAATGCCAAAGCACCGGGTACAGAACTCGGGACTTTTCAAAAGTCATCCTTAATGAAAAAGGCCAGGAATTGGGTGCTAGGCAAAAGATTCAAATTTTTCAAGTTTCGTGTAAGTCGAAGAAAGAAGTCGATGTCTTTGTCGCAGAAGTCATTCGGGACAGAAATTCCCGCGCTTCCCCCTTAATAAAACCAAAAGGGGTGTCCAAGCACAATCCTGCTTGATACCAGCATCTGAATTCCACTGCTACCCTATCCCCCCTTCATATAACCAATAGGGTAAATGTCAAACAAAAATGGTCATTGGTACTCTTCCTCATCTTGCTTGTGTGTGGCTGCGGCATGCGTGAGTGAGTGAGTGAGTGCCAACACTGAGATCTCCGACTAAAAAATGTACACAATGTATATATCCAACCAACGATCGATGAACAAGAAGAAGACGAACACGCACGTATCCGCTGTATGCAATGATGGTGTCAAACGCGTTCTATATAATGGCGATGACGGCTGTCTTCATTAAAAGGACGGGTAATGACGGTCGCATGATGTTCGTTCCGTTCACCAAACCAAAAAATGTAAAAAATCAGAATGGAGGTTGGGGTATGTGCAGAAATGCCAATGCCCCACGAGGTCGGAAGCCTAATGCCCCACCTAAAAGAGATCCTAATCCCGAATTATGGAAGGGACGATACATGGATTAGGGTTCGATTCCGGAGAGTGAGCCTGAGAAACGGCTACCACATCCAAGGAAGGCAGCAGGCGCGCAATTTACCCAATCCCGACACGGGGAGGTAGTGACAATAAATAACAATACCGGGCATTTAATGTCTGGTAATTGGAATGAGTAATTGGAATGATCACGATAAATCGTCTTCCCACACCACTTGTACCGAACTATTTAGAGTGACCAGTATTTTATGTTCATATGTCCCAAGTTCGTGATGCTTCGTAGCAAGAATAATGACGTTAGTCTGCTTATACTTCCTAGCACAGACTTTGTCAAATCCCCACCAGAATCCATCTTCATCCATCCATGTTCTCTTGTTGTGCAACTGGCACTGGAGCTCGTTAGGAATGTATCGTTCGATGTAATCACTACCCCATTCAGGCACTTGGCCTCTCATGAGGCGGGCCAATTCCAATGTTTTTTGCTTTTCAATTGTATCAAGATGAACATCTTGGACCCCAGTGCAAATCAAGTCGGACGTACCCGACACAGTGATGTCCGAAGCGTAATCTGTCATTCTATACAGTTATTCTCAAATAAAGTGGGACACCCTTTATAATCGAACTTGCAGATCGTTGCTTTTTGGCAACGTTGGGGTGTTGTCACTGAGTTTCAAGTTTACAAAGTTAGATTCTCAACATTATTATCTCACATAATTTCAGACAAACATGGCAGCTCGGGAAGATCCCCTTGCCGACATCCTCACATCGGCAATCGCCCACATCAAGCGAATGCTTCCAGATTGGTCACCACCAGACCTCGGGCACCCATATGCTACCCTGACGCCGTACAAGAGCGGCTATGCTATGCTCGGCAAGCTTAAGCCTGGCGCCCAGATCATGGTCAAAGACGCATCCGGTTACAGGCACCATGGCATCTTTGTCGGGCAGCAAGTGGTGGCACCAGGGGATATCAAAGTCCCGACAGTCGTTGATGTGTGGGGAATTTCGAAGGAGCAGGCCAACGTCTCCTTGCGATCCTACGAAGACTTCGTTGCCAACGGCTCTATCTTTGCGGAGGCTTTGTACCCCGAAGGGGCTGCTCTGGATCAGACCCTCTCGGCAAGCCTTGTCCTCGCTCTGGTCAAAGATGCTGAGCAAACCCTATTTTTCTACAACGCCGCATTCAACAACTGCGAGCACTTTGCAACGATGTGTCGCTGCCTCAGGTGTGCATGGAATTTATCCGATGCAAGGGCATGCCATCTCACCATTGACGCACAGTTTGCTGAACTGAATACATTCCCTGCATCACATCTGCCTCCCCGCGGTTTTGTAGGTATCTGAATGTTTTTTGTTTTCAAAATGGTCATTGAATGGGCGTTCCTGCCTCCCGGCCGATTTTGACTGGTTGCGAAACATGGTATGGAGCGGAATTGTGATTCCTTGGTGCTTATGTCTCAAGCTAGCGAGTCGTTCAAGAGGCTCTAAATCCTGATTAGAAATTTAAAAAAATCGGCCGGGAGGCAGGAACGCCCATTATTGGTACTCTTCCTCATCCGGTAGGAAAGTAGTGCCATTTAGTTTATGTAATAGGGTGTATTATTCATTTTTGTTGTTAAGATGGGTCTTTTTGAATTTGTATACGGAACAGCCAAGCCGCAGCTGGGTTGTTGCTTGCTTGATGGTGCCACATTGGATCAGTCAGTGAGTCAGCAGCTCAATTCCACTGTCCCGCTCCGCGGGACCCGCGATTCCCCCTTCAGAATTCCCATAGTGTTGTCAAGCAGAAGCCTGCTTGAGACCATACTGTTTCTTTGGAGGAACGGACCACCGTGAATGCGGTTGCGTAAGACTCAATGCGGCTTTAATCGACGACAAGTGTTTCGTGTGCGCTTCGAAAAACGAGAGTAAACCACGCAAAATTCTTACAGATTACAGCCATACAAACTATAATCTCTCTCTGTCGAACTGCGACTCATTCAATGCGCGCTAACAAACCAGAACTCTCAGACAGACATACAGACCCGACCCACACACACTCAGGTGCATGATGATGGAACACCCCTGTCCTCCCCCCAAACGCTGGTGAGCAAAACAGACCCGCGCGGCACGTGTGTCAGCAGCGCACACCCACGCGCACCCAAGCCCACCAACAGATGATGTGATGGTCCTGTTTTGTCGCAACATTTACAACAAATATTAATATTAATAAGTAAAGATAGGTCAAGCTGGATCACAGGGGGGTTTTGTATATGACTGAATCATAATATATACCGTCTTTTGTTTTTGTTTACAGAACAAAATGAGCCCTTGTATTCCATCCTACCAAGTTAATTAAGTTAACTAAGTTAACTAAGTTAGTCAATTTCCTGGCTGCGGATATCTTGACTGAAGACGCGTCCACCGCGATCCACAGCTGTCACGATCATACGACGAATTGTCACAGATCCAAGTGTTGTTCCGTCTTTCATGTCAATGTTGATGAGATGCGGTATCCATGACGAAAGTCTACTCGCGCACATAGTGGCCTGATGTATGGCTTTCAACACCTTGGCATTTCCAGTTTTGGCAGGGGCTTTGAGGATTTTCGTCTCCACCACGAAAAGTGTGTTGATAGCATGTGAGAATACAAGGGCGTCCCCGTTTGCTCACTTGAAGCATCCGTCATCGAAGACGTACTCCACAGCGACGAGGAACAAACGTGACGATGGGGATGTGTGGTGTTTTTGTTTAATTAGGTGGTGCAATGCGTTATACTCCAAGACGCGTGGATCTCCAGAAGTAGCCGATGACGTCCGCAGTGCATTGAGACGGCTGACATTCCGGCAGTGGAGGCGATCAAGAAACTTTGATGTGTCGAGACTGTCCATGTCCAGCGCCCTTCCTAGTTGGCGGACTGGCTTTGAAATGGGCTGACAAGGTTGTGTCGGCATTGCGTCGATGAAGACTCTTTTCTTTGCGCATACGTGGATGTGGCAATGACTCCAATCTCAAAAGAAGGCTTTACATATCCGTCTGTGTGGCGTGTAGAAAGAGAGAGAGAGAGAGATAGAAAGATAGAGAGAGAGAAAGAGAGAGAGAGAGAGAGGGATAGACATTCGCGTGTGTATGTATTTTGCGTTATTTGTAGATGGAAGAAAGGAAAGAGTAGGGTGGTGTGCGAATGACGCGCGAATGAAGAGGATGATGAGGAGAATAAAAGAAAAATATGCAGTCTCTGGGCGAGGAGGTCCTTTTATGATGCCCGGCTATCGTACCTCCAGCAATACACAAGGATTGGGCATGCCTCTAATCTGAGTGAGTGATTGATTGAGTGATGTACTACAGTCGGAGACGCAATTTGTGGGACACCCTACCGGTGACCCTTGAACCCAACGGGTAGATCAGCTAAAGGCGAGTACATATTTTTGCCCTTCATCTCTGTATTTCAGCATTTAAGCTGGCCCAAAGGATAACAAGGCAAGCTGCTGAGGGTGTGACTTCTCTGTCCTCTGTCAAGATGTCTCCAAAAACTTGTGGACGCTACACACGCAAGCTTGGTTACACACGCAAGCGCGCATACAAAACAGTTCGGCACAAGACTGACCACAAATCTTCTGTCGACCGTTTTTGTAAGGAGTATTTAGCCGTTCCGACATCGGATTTGTTAAGCATCGATGAGGCGGGTTTTTACATTGGTGACACTTGTCGCAGAGGGTACTGTCAACGCGGCAAACGTTTAAATATCCAAATTTCTAGGACATTGCGAATGTCCAAATTGACACTAATTGCTGCCGTTTCTGCTAAAGGTATCGTTCATTACAAGATCCTTGATCACAATTGCAAGAAAGTCGACTTTGTACAGTTTGTATCTGAGTTACATGTACAGCGGGGTACAGTCGCTGTCCTTGACAATATACAGTTCCATCATTCAAAGGAGACGATTTCTATGTTCGATTCTGTAGGAATACGACCACTCTTTGTACCTCCTTGCAGTCCAGAGTTTAACGCTATTGAGAATGTCTTTAGTTTGCTCAAGCGAAAATATCGCTGCATGTGCCCAATAATTCCAGATGTAGCAGATATATTTGATTACAGTAACGCTTTGAAAAGGATTATTGATGCGCACGATGTTAGCCATCAGTTTGACTTTTCAGGGTACTTTGAACATGTAAATTCAGTGTCTTTAGATGCCTTGAATTTTTTGTGTCAATCACCTGAAGACAGTATCTGTATTGACAAGATCGGTTACAAATCTTGAATTGGTCAACTTTTCAGAATCCCCAAATATAAGGTGTCCCAATATCAAATGTCCCTAGCTGTATGGGGGAGAAATGTCCCTAGCTGTATGGGATGCGCCACACTCCTGTCAATCCTTCCAGCCTGGCCTCTACCGACGACAGTAGTCGGCCCAGTTCCCCCAACGAAAGAGACCACGTTACATCATCGCTGGCATCGATAACCTGCATGGAACGGAAAAATGACATGCGTTCGAAAAAGGTGGCTAGGCTAACATGTGGTACGCGCATCTGACTCCACATGCAAGCGGCGGAAACCTGTCGCCTCCTTCTCATTGTCCATCTGACTCCAAACGCAAACGGCGGAAACATGTCGCCTCCTCTTGCATCTGCCTCTCAGACATGACAATGTCATGGCGGATACCGTTCCCATCGATGCGCACGTACACGACCTGGGTGTAACCTTATTAGCTCGCGATGTGCACCAAAGCCAATATAAAACATCATCGTTAGAAAAGTGCGGGCGTCATACCTAGCGTTATGTCATATCTAGCGTTGCCTATCACAATATCGTTCGCTTTGTCTCTAATTCTTGTCTATGCTCGACGCGCATGTCAAAGCATGTTGGAAGCCTTGTCCATGTTAGCATGGTTGGTTTCGACAAGTGTGATCATCACATGGATTGCCATGACAACAAACCAGAAGTTACCTCAAATTTGCGCAGGCATCATGTGGACTATAACAATCACGATGTTGATTAGCTTTGCTTGCTGGCTTTCGTAGTAGGGCATTGGTTGCTGCCACGGCGACCGGTGCGCAAATTTTTTTTTTTTGCCACGGCGACCGGTGCGCAATTTTTTTTTTTGGAAAATGCATTGGCCACAAGCTGTGGATGTTTACTCTATGGGTACCGGTATGTCAAGCACAAGTATCCAAAGTTGAGGGAGGAGCGGCTGGAGGAAACTCAGGCTGATGCATCCTACGGGGATGCGCTTACGGAGCCACAGATGCAACATCGGCGCAATCAAGCTGTACAATGTGCGTTTGTCTGGTCATTCTGGTGTGTTGTTACTGCAGATTTATCTGTTGAGATGGCAAAACAAATGTGGGTGTTGATGGCAAATTTCATTATGGTCCACATTTCGTCGGCACCTCCAGGTAGTTCCCCCACGTTTTCCGCTTTAGTCAGAATTTTGGTGGTTGATGTTTTGGGGGCAGAAGTTAAACGGTTTGCAGACCGCCGAGAGTAATTTGTGAAGTAAAGTTTTACGTTTGATCTTTGGGGGAGGACTCACATTACTGTGCCAAGGTTCGATATCAGGTGTGCGATAGCACCGCGTCTCACTATGTAACTGTAAGCCTCTTGCCACAGCTGGGGAATCGATACTTGCACCGCTCTGAATCAATCGCTTTGTGATATAATGGTTTTCCTTGGCTATGCTGCACATGAGCGCTTCATCATCTTGAACATGCACATCAACTCCGCTTTCTAGCAACATGTCGACAATTTCTGTATAACCAAACCGTGCGGCCAACACAAGCGCCTCGCCAGCACGATGATTATAATTTGCCCCTATTGCTAAACATGATTTCACAATATCTGTTCGACCAATAAAAGCAGCGCGGACAAATATTTCGTTGATTAGGTGCATGTTTCGGGTAAGGAGTATGCCATGGCATACTGCAGAAAGCTTGAATAACACCCCAACATGCATCGTGTGCTTTATCCATTCCAAAATAATGGCATTCTTGTTTTCACATATCGATTTGCAACAATATATGACATTCAAAAGGTCCGGCTTTGGCAATGCCACACATACACTGATCACCATGTCCAACGGCAGCTTCAACATGTTGCACAACAATGGGTAGACGTTACAGCAGGTCTCCAAAAATGATTACCCAAGTGTTTGTTACATGCATCATCTGATCTTTATACCCATCCAGCTTCAGTGCATCGGCGTCTTTGGCTGAGTGTCCGTCAAGCACGTCGGCGTCCCAAATATCTAGCAGGCGTGTCTTGTTCTGCTGCACTTGATCGGCGGCATCTTTCCACTCTTTTTTCATGTCATACTTCGCCTCATTAACAAGATCAGCGTGAACCTGTCGGAGGATAAGTTGGCATGTATCGACCGCCTCATGCGTGCGATGGATTGTGGTTTCAATTTCAACAGCGGTGCATTCACAGCGGTGCTGCAGTTGATTGCTTCCGCAGCGATGGGACGTGTTGTCCATGAGTCAGATATCATCGAGCGTACGCGGGCTGTCAAGATAGCCCGCCAGACGTTGCGTTCTTTGCTCGAAAGGATATCATTCAAATTATTTGAGTGCGCTAAGAAAAACAATAGCGCACGCAAAAAATACGAAGCTGGGCTGGGCTGGTACTGACAAAGATGGGCGCCATGAGATATTCCTACTCTGCCCCGTTGACCAGTCTGTTTGTACTTATAATGGAATCCAGGAGTGAGACGTGGGCCGGGTCGTAGTAGCCAATATGCCATGTGAATTGCCGTGTCTTCCCGCCAAACTGCAACGCCTCGCGTATGAATTGTAGCGTTCCAATGGGATCCGTTTGGTAATGGCTGATTAGCCCGTTTAACTCTGCCTTGCAGTCCGCTGGAAATTCTAATGCACGAACTATGTTCTCATATGTCCAAAAGACTTGTTCCCGCAGCCCGAACGCGGCAGTTTCCCAGCCATGCCAATCTACTTCGTAATTCACATACTTGACGTACAAACCCTCCAAATTCTGAAACACCGATGCCAACACAATTGCCTGCCCACGCAGCCCTGCGGACACCCCTTTGTAATTGCGTGCGTTATACGCCGTGTGCACAACAACTGGCACCGGCCCCTCCACCCATAGTTTCTGCACATGCATGCATGCTTCACCACTGTCCAACATTAGTGTGCCACCATCTGGTACCCTTAGCGTCAACCCTATCACCCCGCTTCCGGGCAGCTCAGCGTTTCCAAGCAACGCGCTTAGTCGCACCTCCCCTTCCGGACAATATACGCAGATTTCTGCCTTGTTCTGGGGTGCTGCACCCATATCACCCCTTCTTTGTTACAATTACAATGTAACCATGTAAAAAACTCTCATTTTCAGACTGTGACAAATGTGACAGGTTATACAGTCAACGGAATACTAAAATGAAACCGCCTCGTGTACGGCACACCTTACGGTGTAACCAAATGGTGTAGCAACCCACGGGGCAGTGGAACACCAATACGATTTTGAATCAACAAATTGCAGGATGTTAACGAGAATATCGTGGTTCTTTTTTAGATCACGGCTCTCCATCTCTGTAACAACAATTATTTCAACAAAAAATAAATACTGAAGAATGCCGGAGGCTCACATCAATCCCTATTTTAAACGTGTTAACATTAACACCTCTGAAAAGAAGACTCTATATCTCTGGAATAACAATTATTTCAACAACAAATAAATACTGAAGAATGCCGGAGGCTCGATAGCGGATTTTTTGATGGCTTTGACTGCATGGGGGTATAAAAAGTCTCCATTCATGTTCTTTATTGCAGTTCATGGATGGCGACGCTGAACTAGATGCTTTGCTTTCACAACACCCGGCTGCAAGAGCGGCATATCGTCGCATCGAGAGGCTAAGGTTTGTACATGCTTGCCTGATGATAGCCGAACGATATGTGTTACGCCACACTACTTGCCGTAGAACATGCTAGCAAATGACACACAACATTCGTTTATCTCTTGCTGTTGCAGTCCGACGCGCACTTGGACGGATGTTGTCATTCGAGCTCTTGCCACTCTTGTGAACTCTCCCATGGATGAGCAGCAATTTGCCAATGCGCTCCTGGAAGAGTTTGTAATCGGTGCCACCACCCAAAATATTGATGCCATGAATGGTCTTGTGCGTGGGATGTTCACTGGTGTGAGGAGAAATTGCAGCACGACCATGCTGGAGGTGGATGATGCAACTGCAGTCACGTTGAAGAGTGGTGCAGTATCGAACTCCTCCGCTCACTCTTTGTGGACTCAGCTCACCTCATGGAGGTAGCAATTGTGGGATGGTCTCCATATAGAAAATTTGGCCTGAATTTATTTTTTCTCATTGCGGTGTGATACCGAAGCGTATCTACAGTCGGCGGAACAGTAAAATGAAACATATATCAGATGGAAATAAATGTACGACATCGCCGTTAGAAAATTGGCGTTAAGAATGGTCGCTGACTTGGGTGTGTTAAAAACTTCTGTGTTTACGAACATCAGTCGTTCTACTCTGTGGAGGTGGAAACGCTTTGGTGTAAATCGAAAACGACGTGAATTTGTAAGCAAACTTTTTGAGACGAACAAAGAGTTGTTGAAATTGTTTTTATTGTCAACTCAATGCACAACCGCAAGAGGTGTTGTTGCATTTTTCAAAAGTACTCACAATTTACGATTATCAACTAAAACAGTGTATCGTTTCATAAAACATAAAACAGAAACTTGACGAATGTGGGTTTAGTGAGCGTCTCAAGCCACATTATGGGTATTCCCCTGTAGGAAAACCTGTTATCGTTAAAACTACTGGTGGGTGGGTACACCATAGTTTGTTGATGGCAGTTTTTTCAGATGGTAGGTGTACCGTACACTCCATAAAGCGGTTTCATTTTAGTATTCCGTCGAGTGTAATACCAATCTGATGTAGACACAGGTGCCGCCGTGTGTCCCGCGATTCCTCTTTCATACTCCCAACATAGTTGTCGAGCAGAAGTCTGCTTGAGACGACACATCGGAAACGCTCAAGCGTTACAGTGAATCTTTTACAAACAACATACACATTGTGTAAGACTTGACAGTTAGTTACACAGTAGTAGTGTGTAGTAGTGTGTAGTAGTGTGTAGTGTGTAGTGTGTAGTGTGTCTGCTGCTTGATGTGAACTATGGGCTCCCCTCCGGTCGCCCACCCGCTCGGTTCCTCGCGGACTCCTTTGTGGGGGCTCCCCTCGGGTCGCCCCCGGTCGCTCCGCTGGGGGAAGAGGTGAAAGGGGCTCCGCCGCTTGTTGAATAATACAATCCGTTGGTTGCCGATGGACTATGGCTGTCTGTACATGGACAGCTCGTGACCCGAAAGGGCGGCGGCGGTGTGAGGTCCGTGCGCAGAAGACGAAGTTTCAAGAGCTCCAGCATCCGGGAGACACTCTCCGGGCCCAGGCGGTAGTTCCTCTCCTCCTTGGTGCGCTTGCCCTTGACCTGCTCGCGTGTGGTATCGACATGGTGAGCGAGACCAAGCGCGTGCAGGTCAAAGGCAAGCGCACCAAGGAGGAGAGGAACTACCGCCTGTTCCTGGAGAGCTGTACATGGACAGCTCGTGTCCAGAAAGGGCAGCTGCGGCGTGAGGTCCGTGCGCAGAAGACGAAGTTTCACGAGCTCGAGCATACGGCAGACACTCTCAGGGCACAGGCGGTAGTTCCTCTCCTCCTGAGTTCTCTTTCCCTTGACCTGCACCCGCTTCGTCACGCTCACCATATCCAGACCCACGGCGTTCAGGATCATCTTCACAGCCTTGGACACCTTGCGCAGGTCCCACCCGTCGCGAACGCCGCACGAGGCATGGCTGAACAGCCGAGCGGTGTTTGCGTAGTCGCTGAACATCTGTGTTCCCTTGAGCTTGGCGTCGAACACCGTCATCAGGTTCGAGATGATTGTCTCAGTGTCGAACGGGGACGAAAACCCCAGAGCAGCGAGTGTCTCCTCTATCAACACGATCTTCAGAAGATCGGGGTGCAACGGCACGCCACAAAAGGGGCGCTGCAGCTCAGGGCACAGAATAGATGCAAGTACCTCCACGGAACATGGGGTATTGCTCCTCAAGACGTTCTCGAATATCTTGGCGACCAGTCGAGAGACAGTCTTCTCTCTCTCCTTCTCTCGCTCAACAACGGCAAAGATGGGTGGCACGTCCTCGGTGCAGCAATCAAGGTTGTCGACGCCACCTGTCCACACGTACTGGAATACGACATCGGCCATTTCCCGAAAGACGGCACCTGCATCACCCGCGTCAAGTTGGTAGTACTCGTATCCAACGTCGAGACGGTGCTTGACTCGAGGGTAATCTCCGCTAAGGTACCGGAGCAGGGCAGTCTCAGCCTCCACACAAGCACGCGGATTAAGTACGTGGATTGCGAATATCATCTTTGAGTTCTTCGGGTACTGAGAAAGTCGCTGACCAAAGGGCTTCGACGTCCTGCCCACCTTGACGACGATCTCATCTTTCTGAATGAACTTGTGCTCAACCAACGCGTACACGACATTGGTTGTCATGTGCGCCATGATCGCTGTCGAGCTGCTCCTATGCTATATATATCCCAATGCGCGCGTTTACACCATTATTATGTGCATGATAGGGTGGTGTGCGAATGACGCGCGAATGAAGAGGATGATGAGGAGAATAAAAGAAAAATATGCAGTCTCTGGGCGAGGAGGTCCTTTTATGATGCCCGGCTATCGTACCTCCAGCAATACACAAGGATTGGGCATGCCTGTGTACGCAAAGCGCCGGTCCCTTTAATCTGAGTGAGTGATTGAGTGATTGAGTGATGTACTATGAAGAGGATTCGTCTACATGTGTTCCGCCGTTTGCGTGTGTCCTCCTATACATTCGACCGTGTTCCGCATCTTGCGTGTGTCCTCCTATACATTCGACAGTGTTCCGCATCTTGTGTCCTCCGATACATTCGACCGTGTTCCGCCGTTTGCGTGTGATAGAGTGCGTGCGTGAGAATGAGTGAGAGTGAGTGGTTGGTGGGCATCATCATCTCGACAGCAGCCGCCGCGACGTGTGTGTGAGGATGCGGCATGTGTCGTGATAAAGTGCGTTATCCTATCTATCTATCTATCTATCTATCCTATCGGACAGCATAACCAGAGTGCATCTCTTGCACATAATGCACCGGTCACCAGATGCCAACTTGTAGGCATGACGTGTTGCAGCACATGACATGCACATGCATGTGTTGTCATCCATCTTTCTTGCTTGATCATGATCCCAAGTCGTGCGACTCGTGTGACATCGAGGCGAGCAAATGGGAGCTGATTGCGAATGTAGCAGCACTTCATGGTAAATTAGAGTGTCTCGTCAATGCATGGCATCATGGACAATGTTTCATCAATTCATACCGTGTCGCCCTTCATGCAGCTGCACGTGGGCAAATGGCTTGTCTTTCATTCTTGTTTGATCAGTGCGGAGCAGCCCATGCTATGCATATTCATGAACATGAACATGTGGAGAAGGATGTGCTTATGGGGCTGAGCAATGTTGCAGCATTGGGGGGAAATGTTGAATGTCTCATCCTGGTACATAGAGAAGGATCCCCTATGCATCCTTCTCTGTCAACCTGGGATTTACACATTTGTGCCAATTGCGATTGCACATGCAAGGGTGGACATGCTGCATGCTCACGGTATGCATCCACATCATGCACATTACCTTACGTCCTGGGGTAGAAATCGAACCCTGTCTGATGAGAATGATACCATGTTTATTTTTCACAAGTATAAGAAATCAAGACTATGTCTAGTATATTGCTTTGCGCACCCTATCTCTTCTGTGTAAAACAGAAACAATGGATAACTTCAAGAAGTTGGATACAAGCATGTATGCGTGCTTCACAGTTTCAGGCAGTACGTGGAATGACAGGATCAACCAGTTTATTTTACATGGAACGGTGGTATTCGATAATGAGGATGACGCCAAGAAATGTTTAGAAATACTCGACCTGTACAAAGAGACATTCTACTTCAGGAGTACATCGAACGTGATGAATAAGACTATGTTCACGTTTGACGGCACGACAATCCACCTATTATCTGGTGCCAAAATTGAGTACGCCCAGAATGCTGCTCGATTGAAGAAGATAGTAGAGATAGAAAAGACGTACACGGCAAACACGTGGGAATACATGGACGATTACGTAAGGCTATTCGGGTATCTTCCGCTCAGGAAAAGGGCATTCTGGAGCTGCTTGCTGTTATGTTTTTCGTGCAGTTGTATATTCTGTATCGATCCATGCTATTACGAAGCTAAATCTCCTCGCACGTAGGTGAGCTCAACGTTTTTCCATTTCCAGGCCTGCTTGATACACACGGCTTTCGTTTGAGTACATGCGGTTGTACGTACGGGGGGGATGCGCAAGCCGCCGCCTTGGTATGTGTGAGGATGAATGGAGGATGGACGTGTACTTTTTAGATTGTGTCAATCTCCTGAAGACAGTAAGTCAACGGACTGGGGTCTGCTTGAGAAAGCCGCCTTGGTGTGTGGTTAACAACAATTATTGCAACAACAAATAAATACTGAAGAATGCCGGAGGCTCACATCAATCCCTATTTTAAACGTGTTCACATGAACACCTCTGAAAAGACTCTCCATCTCGGTAACAACAATTATTTCAACAACAAATAAATACTGAAGAATGCCGTGCGTGTGTGAGAATGAATGGACGAACGGGGGGTCTGCGAAAGCCGCCGTGGTATGTGTGTGGTTGTCTGACGACGCCATTGACAGTTAAGTGCCGGTTGGAAGAGGAGTGAACAGAGGATGATGGCCATGCGGCTGCATCCCGACAAGGACAACTCCTTGCGCGATGCGCGCATGACCGAGGCTGATCCAGACCACAGTGGATGCGGTTTCGTAAGAAAGACACAACCCATGTGGTTCAATGAGAAAAATTAAATTCAGGCCAATATTTATTTAGGCACGGTGTTATAAATGTTGACACTACTAGAAGCGATTGAACAAGGCGATTGCGAGGGCGTTCGTCGCTTGCTAATTCAAGGCATAAACTTCCATGAAAATGATTACACTGCTTTGGTGTACTCTGTCCAATTGAACAAACCGGAGATTGTTAAATTATTGTTGATTGCAGGTAGTGACCCTAACGCTAGGCATGGAGCCGCCTTAATATCAGCATCAAAACAAAACAATTTAACGATAGTACGACAACTCATACTTGCAGGGGCTAATGTTAACATCCTGGATGGATGCCCTCGTCGTGTTGCAGCAGATCAAGGCCACACAGACATGGAACGCATCCTAGTTCAAGTATCAACCATCACTAGCACGCTTTTTTTTGAAGTCGAGTTCAGGGCCCTGGCGAACTCTAGCGACAGCTGGGCCTTGCGTGAGGCTGCAAAGGCAGGTCACGCAGATGTATGCAAGCTGCTCATGGATCCAGCGGTGGCTGGAATTGAATTCAATTGAATTCCAGGCAAGTGCCGCTTGCCGCTTACCGCTTGCATGCCAGGCAAGTGCAACCAAGGGTTTATAGGGTTTATAGGGTTTATAGGGTTTATTCCAATTCATTATTTATTTATACCATCCTGTGCGCTTGCATGCATGTACACACATGTTCATAGAACATGCATTCGCACACGCGATCATCGGTATTCCTAACGTTTCCCCATGACATTCTTGATCGTATTGCCCTATTATCTTCCAACCCAAAGATTGTATTAGTGTGTAAAACTATGCACAACAGATTTTCTGGATGGCCCCTTACCGGACTGATCCAACCACCGGGCGTACAATTGAGGGCGAACCAAAATGAAAACAAGCTTCTCTATGTGGCTGCCAAGGCCGGTCACGCCGATGTCTGCAAGCTGCTGATGGATCCAGCGGTGGCTGGACTTGGGTTCAGGGCCCGGGCGAACTATAGCTACAGCTTGGCCTTGTTGGAGGCTGCCAATGAAGGTCACGCAGATGTCTGCAAGTTGCTGATGGATCCAGAGGTGGCTGGACTTGAGTTCAGGGCCAGGGCGAACTCTATCGACAGCAGGGCCTTGGGGGGGGCTGCAAAGGAAGGTCATGCAGATGTCTGCAAGCTGCTGATGGATCCAGAGGTGGCTGGACTTGAGTTCAGGGCCAGGGCGTACACTTTCGACAGCAGGGCATTGTGGGCGGCTACCAAGGCAGGTCACGCAGATGTCTGCAAGCTGCTGATGGATCCGAAGGTGGCTGGACTTGAGTACAGGGCCAGGGCGAACTCTAGAGACAGCAGGGCCTTTGGGGTGGCTGCAAAGGAAGGCCACGCAGATGTCTGCAAGCTGCTGATGGATCCAGAGGTGGCTGGAATTGAGTTCAGGGCCAGGGCGAACTCTAGCTACAGCTGTGCCTTGCGTGAGGCTGCCAAGGAAGGTCACGCAGATGTCTGCAAGCTGCTGATGGATCCAGCGGTGGCTGGAATTGAGTACAGGGCCCGGGCGAACTCTACCGCCAGCAGGGCCTTGTGGGCTGCTGCCAAGGCAGGTCACGCAGATGTCTGCAAGCTGCTCATGGATCCAGAGGTGGCTGGAATTGAGTTCAGGGCTAGGGCGAACTTTACCGCCAGCAGGGCCTTGTGGGCGGCTGCGAAGGAAGGTCACGCAGATGTCTGCAAGATGCTGATGGATCCTGAGGTGGCTGGACTTGAGTTCAGGGCCAGGGCGAACTCTAGCGACAGCTGGGTCTTGTGTGCGGCTGCCAAGGCAGGTAACGCAGATGTCTGCAAGCTGCTGATGGATCCAGATGTGGCTGGACTTGAGTTCAGGGCCCTGGCGAACTCTAGAGACAGCTGGGCATTGTGGCTGGCTGCCCATGCAGGTCACGCAGATGTCTGCAAGCTGCTGATGGATCCAGCGGTGGCTGGAATTGAGTTCAGGGCCAGGGCGTACACTTTCGACAGCAGGGCATTGTGGGCGGCTGCCAAGGCAGGTCACGCAGATGTCTGCAAGCTGCTGATGGATCCGAAGGTGGCTGGAATTGAGTTCAGGGCCCGGGCGAACTCTGTCAACAGCTGGGCCTTGCGGCTGGCTGCGAAGGCTGGTCACGCCGATGTCTGCTTGCTTTTGATGGATCCAGATGTGGCTGGCCCCGAGTACAGGGCCATTGTGAATCTTGACAGCAGCTGGGTCTTGCCACCGTAGAGCAAGTATTTATCCACTCTCCTCAAACTTTCCAGAAATGTGTTCAGTTTGCTCAAGCGAAAATATCGCTGCGTGTGTGGCGTTCACCAAAGGGATGATTCCACAAACCCTGGTGGGAACAATGCCGATGGCATGATTGCGTCTTTCTTCTGCAATTTCTGACGCGAACTCCGGTGATACTGGACAGAGCTGACTCACATCTAATGGATCGCGAGTGAATGGATCGGTGGCACTTGCACGCACCCATCTTTCTATCCAACAACGGTCATACAGATGACCTGCGGGTGAGACGGCTGGCTGATCTGGCCACTGGTGCGATATGGAACATCGGAACTTGAACGGGACATCAGGTTCAACACGATCTACTGAGTGGATGAGAACTATACGGTTGTATGCCCGCATCAGTACATTGTCCCAGTGTACAATCCTGGTTGTATCAGATGCAAGGGTTCGTGCTGCAGCGATCAGCCTATGAATCAAACTGTCATCATCCAGATCTAGGGCCCACACATCCGACAGAGATTGTATATCCGCTTGCTCCAGCAATTCAGCAGTCCACCCATTGCCAACGATTGCCAACTCCCGCAGAGCACTGCTTCCAAGCATTCTTTGGAATATAGCAGAGCTATGCCTTTAAGACCTGCGAGCAATGGAATGTCTGAGCTTTCAGCAGTGTATAAATACAACGAAGTCCATGTCTGTGTAATCAGAGACACAATTTTTGGGACAGCCTTACCTGTGATCATTGAACCCAAATGGGTAGATCACACCGTTCCATGGCATCTCATGTTGTCATGCAACATTATGCCATCCCAATGCAAACCACACCATCTCATGCAGACCTTTCATGAGAGAGAAAGGACATGTCATGCACATGTCCAATTTAGCCCATGCCATCTCATGCAACCCATCCCGACATGTCATCCACTATGCGGTTTCTTTGGAGGATCAGGGATCATAGTGGATGTGGATCACGTTTGCCATTACCGGATAGATACATCCGCTTCTTGGCAATGTTGATTGCATTATGTGCTCTTTTTTCTAGCGGTGTCGGGATTGGTTCAGAACGCAACATCTTTTACTGGATGGGCAATATTGGGTTTTACCTTTACACTCGGACAATGGAATAATGTTACATATCCCCGAGTCCCCAAAAGTCCGTCTGTATGTGTTTTGTCTTCTCACTACGACACAATGTGTGTGACATGATTCTCTCTATTTGAAAGGATCTACGACACAATGTGTGTGAAATGATTCTCTCTATTTGAAAGGAAGGTTGCAACAGTTGACTCGTTTGCTTTCCGAAAATAAGTAAACCTAACAGTGTATAAGGAATTTGCATGTACTAGATATCAGAATGCCATGTATGGCAACCAACGCTTCTGTAAAATTGGCAAGGCCTCCGATGCCCTTGGTGTCTCCAGGACCGTCCTCCGTCGATGGGCGGATAATGGCACGATCCGGACTCCAGGCAACCAACGTCTCTTCGACCCAAGCAGCATCCAAGGCTACCTCATCGAGCAGGAAAAAAAACCCAGCAGTCGTCAAGTCATTCTCTACGCACGTGTGTCCTCACACAAACAACAACCCGACCTGCTCAGACAGCAATTGTTCTTGCAAACCCATATTTCTGACAAACATTCCGGATGCGAGCAAGTCAAGGACGTCGGATCAGGGCTCAACTTCAAGCGCCCAGGACTTTTACGAGTATTGGAACTCGTCACGGCAGGACTTGTATCGTCAATTGTTGTGGCGTCCAAAGACAGGCACGCAAGGTTTGGTTTCGAGCTCATTTAATGGATTTGCTCACAGCACTCCTACTCGATCATCGTTCTCGATCACCAAGACGGAGCCCCTGAAGACGAGCTTGGAAAAGACCTCATGTCCATCGTTCAAGTATATAGTTACCGATGGAACGGTCGAAGACGCTACAAAGTCAAATGCCAAACCCAAGTTGAGGACCTTAAAGCTGAAGCTGAACCCAACCAAGGCTCAGA
Source organism: Chlamydomonas sp. ICE-L (assembly GCA_013435795.1). Taxonomy (NCBI): domain Eukaryota; kingdom Viridiplantae; phylum Chlorophyta; class Chlorophyceae; order Chlamydomonadales; family Chlamydomonadaceae; genus Chlamydomonas; species Chlamydomonas sp. ICE-L. The sequence continues at coordinate 19,008,925 of JACBWV010000223.1, forward strand.
AATCGATGCTGGCAGAGTTTGCGGGGTGCAGCCGGTTCATGTACAACAAGGCGGTGGCAGCACGGTTGGGCGTCGGGAGCACTCACAAGTCTGTCTTCCGAATTCGAGACAGGTATGTGACGAACAAGGTGAGGGGGGAGGGGAAGATGCCAAACCCGTACTTCAAGAATTGCCAATGGTTGCTTCAGTGCCCCAAAAGCGTACGCCAAAGCGCAATCAAGGCTGCCTTGGCAAACATCAAGGCTTGCTTTTCGAATCTGAAAGCAGGTAACATCAAGCAGTTTTCAGCTCCGTTCAGACGGAAGAAGACAGAGCTTGAGAGGGCTTGGGCCATTGAGATGGATCAGAAGAACGTTTCCAAGGATGGCGACAAACTCTTCATCTTCAAAGACATATTGGGCAACATGCGCTACTTCGGTAGCAAACAACTCCATAAGTTGATGCCTGAGGAAAACCCGACCCACGATCCAAAGGTCCACAAATCCCGCTTCGGCGAATATTTCCTCGTCTTGTCTGTCGCTGCCAGGGACAGGAGGGCAGAGCGGAAGCCTGTCCATCCAGACAAGGTTGCAACTGCATCCATCGACCCAGGCGTCCGCAAAACAATGGTCACGTACTCACCAGAGAATGAGGAATCCTTCATGCTTGGTCAGGGACAGGCATCCGACCTTGTCAAACTCCTGCTGGTTCATGACAAGCTGCAGTCAAGGTTGGATACTGAGAAAACCTTACGATCAAAAGAGAGGATGAAGATAAAAATGCATATGATTCGCATTCGGAAGAGAATTTTTTACCTCAAGAAAGAGTTTAGGGACCAGACAACAAATTTATTGGCCGCTCGCTACGATGTGTTGTTGGTACCTCAATTGGAGACGGCGAAGATGACAATCAGTGCTGAACGGGAGCTGACAACCAAGGTTGCCCGTCAGATGCTGACTTTGAGCCACTCTGTGCTGTTCAATCGGCTGAAGGAGAAGTGTGCAGAGTACGGGACAGTGTTCTTGCATGTGCTTGAGCATTACACAAGTCAGACATGCCCTATGTGCGGTTTCTTGAACAAGTGTGGAGAGACATACACCTGCAAGAACTGTCAATTCACCTGCGACAGAGACATTGTGGGGGCAGCTGGCATCTTCCTGAAGGCAGTTCGAACAGAAAATCCCTGTTCGTAAAGGACAGCAGCCCCGGGGGAGTTGACCCCTATGATACCCCTATGGAGAATTCATTGTCTTTCTTACTACATGTCCCCCGGACCCCCGGATGTGTAATAAGAAACTCATAGGTTCGAGGATATACGGGTAGCTTAAATTCAACGGTTCAATTCGTGTATCTTCATTACATAAATCGTGTCTACACAGTGAGACGTAGTCTTCGACAGTGTCCCGCCGTTTCCGCGGAGGCGTGTCTCGATGCGTGTAGTAGTACTCCATCATCTATCTGTATTTTGGGGGGCCTCCGAACCCTGTGGAGTGAGACGTAGTCTTCGACAGTGTCCCGACGTTTTCGCGGAGGCGTGTCTCGATGCGTGTAGTGGTACTCCATCATCTATCTGTATTTTGGGGGGCCTCCGAACCCTGTGGAGTGCGACGTAGTCTTCGACAGTGTCCCGCCGTTTTTGTGGAGGCGTGTCACGATGCGTGTACTCCACCATCATATATTAGAGGTTTGTGTGTGACATGATTCTCTCTATTTGACAAGCAATTTGAAGAGTCTGCATATGCAGACATATGTTTTAGAGGTTGTTTGTGTGTGACATGATTCTCTCTATTTGAAAGGCAATTTGAAGAGTCTGCATATGCAGACATATGTTTTAGAGGTTGTCTCTATTTGGAAGGCATGTTACAAAGTTACATTCAGTATTCTCCTCTAACCGTTGTAACCGTTGTAACCTTCATGGTCATGCGTTCGCGCCCGCCGCACATGTGTCGATTGCGTGCGGTGTGTCGTGCGGATGAATTGGTTGGCTGCTGCATCACAAGACAAGTGCATGCAGCCCAGTGCATCACGAGACAGCTACATGCAGCCCATGGAAGCAAAATGCAGCCCACGAGAGTGAGAGCGAGGTAAGGTGCAGCCCATGAAATTGAGAGCAGCAGTCCCGGGCAGTTCATCTCCCCCCATTTAGACGTATGCAACTCTCAAGTCGATCACTTTCCAATCTCACGAGACTCACCACGATGATCCTCGACGCTAAGGTCCTCGATTTTGTCGTGAACGCGAATGCGGATCTGCGCAGCGAAGGGAAGTCAGTTGTTGATGTCAACTTTGAGAGGCCATAACTTTCTTTGTTGGTGTCAGAACTGAAAGTTTAAAGAAGCGTTTCCCATGCAAACTCACCTATTGAATGCGTTTCCTCGATCTGCAGTCTCAGAATCGCGAGTGATCTGTGCGAAACTCGCAAGCCAAGTCGTAGGTCTGCTCTCGAAGCTTCTGGGCTTCTGTTGTCCTTAGAGTAGTGGTCAGTCGAATGTCTCGTGTGTGGAGTGTAGATTGTAGGGAATCCGGGTCCGCAGGTCCCCCCCCCCCCCCCCCAATCCTGTGTAGTGCTTGCGGTACGATCGATCGCCGGGCATGATAAAAGGCCCGACGATCCCCGTAACTGCATTATTTCCTTTTCGTTTTTTTCTCCTCATCTCTCCTCTCTCTTCCTTCGCACACGACCGACCGTCATCTTCCTCCTTTCCATGAGCAGCATCATTCATCGAGCCTCGAGTGAAGTGTGTGGCTCACGCCCGACAGCATCATTCATGGGGATTGCCAAAACCCCGATGTCTGATAGCACACTCGAGGTTGGCTTACCTCTCGGATCGTTGAGAGTGCTGCAAAGGTAGCCGCCACAGCTTGCGAATACGAGCAATTCCTATGTCAAAAGAGGAATATAAGACTCGCTTCTTCCGAAGCTTGGAAAGCTAGCTACCTTGGCACTCTGTACGATCCTTGAGGGTTCCTTGAAGCCGCCTTAGTCCTTCCTTTGCTTTGCTTTGCTTTGCTTTGCTTTGCTTTGCTTTGCTTTGCTTTCTCCCGTCCATCCTTATTTTCTGAACAAATCTTGCTAATCCATAAGCTACATTATCATCGAGCCTCGAGTGCAGTATGTGGCTTACGCCCGACAGCATCGATGGGGATTGCCCAGACCCCGATGTCTGAGTACACACTCGAGGTTGGCTTACCTCTCGGATCGATGAGAGTGCTGTCAAGGTAGCCGCCACCGCTTGCGAAGACGAGCAGTTCCTCTGTCAAAAGAGGAATCGTCAGACTCTCTCCTTCCAAGCTGTGAAAGTCTCCTGGGCACTCTGTACGATCCTTGAGGGTTCTTTGAAGCCGCCTTAGTCATTCCTTTCCTTTCCTTTGCTTCCATCCTTATTTTCTGAACAAATCTAGATAATCCATAATCATCATTATCATCTAGCCTGGAGACAGATGGACGAGACAATGAGGATGCGCTTGCCGCCGCGGTGTCTTTTAGAGACGAGGACGAGGACATGTTTCCGCCGTTTGCATGTGGAGTCAGATGGACGATGACAGTGTTCATCCCTTTGTGTGTGTTCGCACGTACGTGCGTTTGCTTGCATTCATTCATTCGATTCTTTACACCAACTTGTATCCTTTGAAAAACCCTCGCAAATTTTCGTTTCCGCGGCTTTTGACGCGGCTTTGCTCTAGACACCTGACGCTTAGGTGACGTTCCAGGTCCGTCTTGATCGTGCTGAGTTTCCCGTTGAAATATTCGCATGTCTTGAAGCGTTCTTTGGCCTCCTTCAGCAGAAATGCGCTGTCCGGGCTGGCAGCGACGTGCTCTTCGACGAACATAGCCACGGCGTCGTTCGCGTTCAAGTACATCGCACTGGTCTTCTTTAACGAATCGGGCATATCGAACTTGTACTCGTATGCAATCGCGTGTAGAAGGGTGCGTAGGAACTCCATGCGCATCGCGCCGTTTGCCTTAAATGACTCTACAAGCCCTGCGTCTCGTGGGAAGAGGAATTTGGCTGGCGTCCGCATCATCCGCGTCCACAAACCGACTGATGTAGTCGAGTTTTCGTATCCGTCGTTGGACTCCCGAGTCAGAACCGTCGACCATCGGCGGGGCGTTGCACATGATGTGTATCTTGTGTTGCGGGCGGAAGCGTACGATGTCGCTGGAGTGCAAGAGGCGGTAGGTGATGCCTTCCCCACCGGTCATATCCTTGAGGACTCCGGAATTTAAGACTTCGTCGTGGTTTGGCTCTGTGCAATACATAATGCGGACCCCCTTCCACGTCGCAAACTCTGGCATCGGGCGACCTGGATCGATGCGTTGCTTGCTTGTCAGCATTTCCACGCCGAATTTCCGGATGTAGTCGCCAATGCGATCTCCATGACTTCGAAGAACTTGGTCTTCCCGTTAGAGGCGGACGCGTTGGCGCCGGCGTGTATGTGAAAGAGCTCTTGTCCGCTGTCTCCGTACAGCTGTCTAGCAAATGTGTGGATGAGGTATTCTCGTTGGTTGTCGTCGGGGTGCATCGTGTCCCAGTATTTCCGCACGCGGTCTGCTGATTCCGCGCACACTGCGGCATTGTAATCGAATCCCACGGACATGGAGACCATGTCCTCCGGATACCCTTGACGGAAGACGCCGTTTTTTAGGTCCCACACGCCGTTGTTGAACCCTAAGAGGTTGGGGTCGGCGTCGAGTTTCTTCATGAAGTCCGGGTCGTAAAAGTACTCGAGCATATCTTGCAGGACGTTATTCTTGAAGATCGCGTCCTGGAGGCGCGCGGTGATGTGCGCTAGACGGTCGGCGGTCTCGTTCTTTGTGATCGCGTTGCTCTGCATGTCGTAAGCTCTCTCCTTGTGCAGAGCGGTCATGAAGTGATCTCGAACAACGGTGGACAGCTCGTGCTTGACTTAGAACTTGGCGACCGTCACCCATCGCCCGCCGAATACGTACCATAATAGCTTTCCGTTCGTACTCGCGGCAGCGATGCGGTTTCCAAGTATTTTTTTTGCGATGCGCGCAATCCCGTTATGGCTCCCGTTGCACGCGCGGACGTCGTCCTCCTCCTCAATGTGTAGGAACATGACCGAACAACTTCTGGCTGTGAGATGAGAATGAGGTTCGTTAAAGGGTTGCATTGCCAAACAGTTGTTTACACCACTTTCCGAGAACGATGAGTGACGCGCAAGCCGCCGTGGTGTCTTTGGAGACAGATGGACTAGACAATGAGGATGCGCTTGCCGCCGCGGTGTCTTTTGCATGTGGAGAGTCAGATGACGATGACAGTGTTCCTTCCTCCCTTTGCGTGTGTTCGTACGTACGTGTGTTGCTTGCATGAATTCATTCATTCATGCATGCGTGGGTGCACCATCACATCATGTCGTAGCCGCAATCCCATATATCCCTGTTGTGTCCCCTCCCTCCCGATTCGAATCGTCTTTTAAGCACCCCTTGTTCTTCATCTGCCCGTGGAACCACTTTTCTCGATCTTTACTGTCCCCGCTTTCCTCGAGATACATGTGGAACAAGGCAACGCTCGACTCCTGAAATCTTCCGCAAACTACTCGCAGTTCTCGGCGAGGAACGCTTGCACAACCGTCCTGCTCCGCCAAATATGTCTTGTAAATTCGGTATACCTTCTTTGGCGCTCCGGCCTTCAGGCTCTCTGTCCCACTGTACCACGCTACCCACGCACCCTCGACCAGCCAGGCAAACAGCGCAGCCTGCCCCTCTGGAGACTTCAGTCTCTCCTTCATGGTTCTGTCGCATTGCCGCAGCGTCGCGGTCTTCTCTCTCCCCAGGGATGAGATCCCTGAAAGTCACCGGAAAGTGAATTGCTAAAAAGCCGCTCAATCATTGCAACAATCACATCGTACATCTCTGGCATATGATTGGTCCCTAGGATTGCGAGATTCCGTGGCTGAATCGTTTACTGGGGTCTTTATAAAGCGCCTTTGCCGGAAAGCCTCTTCTCCGCCATTAAAAGCTGGACCCTCGTTCGTCTTCAGCTTCTCCCATTCTTGAGCTCGTTGAAGCCGCGAGTCTCGCTCCTATGAGCTTTGGCCCGCTCCGCGTCAATATTACTAGCACGATCGAGAATCGCTTATGATCGCGCAGTTCATCTCCTTGTAGTAGGGCCCCCGAGCAGCTGCTGTAGCGCCTGCGTCAGCAGGCCCTTTCCGTTCCTGTTCCGCTCCCCGTCCATACGGGGAAAACCTCCTCTCTCACTTCGCCTGTGATGCCGTACCCTAAAAGACGTTGAAGGAACCTGCCATGTCCTCGTCCCCGCCCATGATCTTCTCGACGATCCTGTGCATCCACTCGGCGCCTGTGGGCGTCGGCTTCGTTCGTGACATGGTCGCCGCCGTACCACGTCCAGTTCGTTGTGCACCATGTCCTCTGCCACCCTCTGTCGCTTCTGGCCTGTCCTGAGGTCCACGACGCTCCGCCCTTGATCCCTATCAAGTGCCGATTGCCTGTCCAGGCCGCTGCTCGAACGTCTCGTCCATGAGCAGTGGTCCCGCGAAGGCCATCGCGTTCGTCACTCTCTCTTCCGCGGTAAGACATCACGTAATTGATCAGTGTGGCCACTTTCTTCTTTCTTCGCATCCAGATCCGCTTTGCTCCTGGAGTCTTCTTGTTCCTCCTCCTTTTCCCCTTCCCCCACCACTCCGATGCACAACATCTGCGCGGCCTGTGTCGATATCCACAAGTCGACGTCCCGCAGCATCCCTTCCAAGACCTAGCTCGCCACGTTCTTCACCACCCCTCCTCCACCTTGTCCACCTGCACGTGTCCTCCTGGAAGATGTAATATTCGGTGCTGCCTTTCCCCGGTCTTCTTCACGGTCCCGTTCAGCAGATTGTGCACGATCTGCCCAAGACCTCGGTCCCCTTTGTCCCAATTATCCTTCACTAGTTTGGGATCGAAGACGCTCTGTAACACCGCGTACCCGTGCGGGTCGTCCTCACCGGCCCACTTTACCACCGACTTCATTGTCATCTTCGGCCCGTCATAGTCGTGCCTTCCCACTGTCTCCCATAGCTTCTCTGCGGCCTCCTCAATCGTATCTTGGCGACACCTTGGACATTTTTTTCCATAGCGCCTTGTACGCCTCGCCGTACTCGTTCGTCAATTGCCGTCGCCACTCCTCGCCATGTGTCTCTCGAATCCCACCTGTTTTTCCTAGGAGCAGTAGAATCTTCTCTACTGCGTGGCTCTCCATGAAGCTTGTCGGCATCATTAGCCCCGGCTCTACTACCTCCGTGTTGTTGTGATGTGTTTTTCCACCTTGTGCCTTTGAGTATCCCCGCCGCTCCCTTTCTCGTCCTTTTATTCTTCTTCTTCGCCACCGCTACCCTCTCCATCAGCGCCTTTGGAATGTACGGTATCGACTCCAGCTCCCACGGAGCCCTTCCCTCCTTCCATGCCTTCCCCTCAGTGGGCGCAACAGACAGCAGACCCCTGGTCCCTGTCCGGCACAGGCTCTTCATATCAACCTTCCTTGCAGAATCGACTTGTCGTGCACCATCATAGTACCCCTCCTCGTCTGCCCATGTCGGGCGCAAGAACATGTAGTGGCGTCCCTTCCTAGTCTCTTGAATGGCACACCTCTGCATGGCCTCACCCACCTCACCATCTTCATCTTCCATCCTCTCCAACCACTGCACTGTCTCTGCGTCGTCCGCGTTGATCACAACCAATCCATCCAACAACATTCCCCATGCCTTGTGTGTTGGGTTGTTGTTCGCGTACGCGTCCGCTTCGGCCCATCCCCACTTCGCTTTCCTAAATGCTTGTGTTTAGGCGCCTTCAAATCAGTCATGGGCATCAGTATTGTTCTTCCCACACTCACCTCAGATCTCTTCAGCCACGCGCTGAGCTTCTGCAACTCTTCGTAGGATGCCATGTCGTTGTGTTGATTTTAGTTGTGTTGATTTTAGTTGTGTTGATGTATGCATTCATACAGGTAGTCCTTTAAGCAACCCTCCGATGATGATGATGTCCCTAGCTGTATGTGCATCCATGAACGTTGTTTCGATTTACCGTGTGTGCGTTCGTGAGTCTGTGCATGAGGTCTATGTGTCTGAAGTTGTGTCAATATGAAAGAGTCGGCCGGCCGGCCTGCGCTGCTTGGGTCTGGCTCCGGTTTCTTCTGTGACGCATGCTGCCCTCGATTCTGAAAAAAGCAGACGACACCAATACACCAAGGAGACACCAACACCTCTAGACGACGTCCTCCGTCATCGAATCACATCCAATATGTTTGTTTGTGTTTTTGTTTTGCTTTGTTTTGTTTTGTTTTGTTTCACTAGTGTCACCAAAATCAAAACTATTCTTAGTTTTCTTCTCCTATATAGACTTCCTTTTTGATGAACAAGTGAAACAAATATTATATAGTAATATTAATATACATCAATCTTACCATAGTTTTTTTCCCTCGAGCAGGGCGTCTGCTTGACACAATTCATCATCATACCACCGTTTTCTATTGAGTCAGGTTCCAATTAGCATGCTGCCCTCGATTCTGAAAAAAGCAGACGACACCAATACACCAAGGAGACACCAACACCTCTAGACGACGTCCTCCGTCATCGAATCACATCCAATCTGTTTGTCTGTGTTTTTGTTTTGTTTTATTTCACTAGTGTCACCAAAATCATAACTATTCTTAGTTTTCTCCTCCTATATAGACTTCCTTTTTTGATGAAACAAGTGAAACAAATATTATATAGTAATATTAATATACATCAATCTTACCAATAGTTTTTTCCTCGAGCAGGCGTCTCTTGACACAATTCATCATCATACCACCGTGTTTCTATTGAGTCAGGTTCCAATTAGCATGCTGCCCTCGATTCTGAAAAAGCAGACGACACCATACACCAAGGAGACACCAACCCCTCTAGACGACGTCCTCCGTCATCGAATCACATCCAATCTGTTTGTTTTTGTGTTTTTGTTTGTTTTTGTTTTGTTTGTTTTGTTTCACTAGTGTCACCAAAATCAAAACTATTCTTAGTTTTTCTTCTCCTATATAGACTTCCTTTTTGATGAAACAAGTGAACAAAATATTATTAGTAATATTAAATATACATCAATCTTACCAATAGTTTTTTTCCTCGAGCAGGGCGTCTGCTTGACACAACTCATCATCAATACCACCGTTTTTCTATTGAGTCAGGTTCCAATTAGCATGGGTGATTTCCACTCCCGTCATAAAACCAACAGAGATTTCAAAAAGGTGTCTGCTTGAGAGCAGTCGCAATCTGGAGAAGCTTGAGGGTGAGGCATGAAAAATCTTACTTGACTCTTTATAAAACTTCTAAACCATAATTTAATCTTACCACAGCATTTTTCTCGTCCTTATTCCGTTGCCTCCACTTCCTTGAGTTCTCCTCAAGCGCCTCCCTGACCTCCTCACTGTACCTTGATACATTCGGGTCGAAGTTCATGATCTCTACGCATCGCCTTCATGACCATGCCCGCCTCTTCCTGTATTTACCCCCCAGTATCATCTTCACTCTCTCTTCCATCTCGAGTATCGTTTCTTTGACAACGTTGAAATCCCCTTGTCTCCATTTTGGTTTGTTGGCGTGACGAACTTCGTCACCTTCCTCGACGAGTTCATTGTGTGCGATCTATCCAGTCTTTTTGTTCAGTTGTTGTGTTTACAATTGTAATAACGGTCACTAGCAGTTATGCTACCTTAAAACCTTCAAATCGTAGAGAAGCTTTTACAAACAAATAAATAACCCAACCAACACTCAATCTCTGTCATGCCATGTCGCGGTGATCGTCTGAAGAAGTCTTGGTCAGCCAGTGGATATGATTCCGTCACTCATCATCCTGTAACACCTCCCTAGATCCGTCCCCCCATCTCAAAAACCCTAAATGGATGTCGAGCGGCACGTGTGTCAGCAGCGCACACCCACCCCCCCGCATCCTTACATGACACACGACGGCTTTCGCACCCCCCCGTCCATAATACATTCGCTCACACACATACCATGGCGGCTGTCGCAGACCCCCGTCCGTACATTCATGACACACGTAATCTGTACGGATTTTGCTGTAATCTGTACGGATTTTGCGTTTCTTACCACTCGTTTTTTGAGGCGCACACGAAACCCTTGTCGTCGACTAAATCCGCATGATGACGCGCGTCCCAACTCTCGATCAGCATCCCTATCCCTCAATGCGTATCCAATGTGTTTTCGCGCGCCTCGAAGCTTCACACGTATCCTCAACTGAATTCCCCCTGCCCCACTCCGTGGGTCCCGCGATTCCTCTTTCATGATCCCGGAATAGTTGGGTTAAGCAGACGTCTGCTTGAACGACACGTATCCCCATGCGCTCATGAAAGATGAATCGCGGAATCGAGGCATGACTCCTGAATGTTGGGGAAGGGGATTCCGTATTGTTTGCAAAGATCCTCATTGAGCCGCCTGTCATGATCGTTCAGGGAATTCCATTGCTCGGCAGTCATGCTTGACAGTTCGTACCTCAGTTGCTTCTCAAGTGCTTCTGCGCGCTCAGTCTCAATCTTCAGTCTAGCAACATATGCCTTATTTCGAGTGCGCTCAGTCTCAAGCTCATTCTCCAGACTATTCACTCGAGAAGCATCTGCCTTCTTTAGAGAGTGCTCAGTCTCAATCTCAATCTTCAGTCGAGCAGCATCTGCCTTATTCGATCGCGCTCAGTCTCAATCTCAATCTTCAGTCGAGCTATGTAAATAAAAGCGAAGGTAGCGATGCAGATAGGTATGAGTAGAGAAAAACACTTGTCATCATATTGATTGATTGTTCATAAAGTATAGCTTTCCACTTAATGGGCGTTCCTGCCTCCCGGCCGATTTTGACTGGTTGCGAAACATGGTATGGAGCGGATTGTGATTCCTTGGTGCTTATGTCTCAAGCTAGCTAGTCGTTCAAGAGCTCTAAATCCTGATTAGAAATTTTAAAAAAATCGGCCGGGAGGCAGGAACGCCCATTACTTGTTGTCCAGAATAAGCGCAAGATAGCGTTACATTGATTGCCGGAGCGGAGGTAATTAATTGCATGCAAGAAAATCATTTTATTTGAACAACCAGCAATCTCCCTGGTTCTCTAGTTGTTTGCATGTAAGGTAAATCAACTTTCATATTCGTTGAAGTCTTCACATATCTCCCTGTTCCTCCTCCAATTCTTAGTAAATGTCCTGGCTGTGGATATCTTGACAGAAGACGCGTCCACCGCGATTCACAGCTGTCACGATCATAACGAGAAATTGTCACATATCCAAGTGAGGTTTCCGTCTTTCAGGTCCATGTTTATGAGATGCGGTAGCCAGGACAAAAGTCTAGTCGCGCACATAGTGGCCTGCTGTATGGCTTTCAACACCTTGTCATGTCCATACTGGGCAGGGGGGTCTTTGAGGATTTTCGCCTCCACAACGAAAAGGGTGTTGATAGCATGTGAGAATACAAGGGCGCCCCCGTTGGCGATCTTGCAGCAGCCGTCATTGACGAAGTACTCCACAGCGACTAGGAACAAACGTGACGGCGGGGATGTGTGGTGTCTTTGTTTATTAAGGTGAAGCAATGCGTTATACTTCAAGATGCGTGGATCACCGGAAACATCCGATGACGCCCGCAGTGCATGGAGACGGCTGACATTCTGGCAGTGGAGGCGATTAAGAAACTTGGTTGTGCCGAGACTGTCCATGTCCAGCGACAACGCCTTCCTAGTTTGCGGACTGGTTTTGAAAATGGGCTGACAAGGCGGGATATATATATCGGTCGGCATCGCGTCGATGAATACTCTTTTTTCTTCGCGCAAATCGCGCAATGGATATGGTAAGGATTTTGCGTTGTTTAGACTCGTTTTATAAGCGCACACGAAACACTTGTCGTCGATAAAGCCGCATTGAGTCTTACGCAACCGCATTCACTGTGGTTCTGTACTCAAAATAAGCCGTGTATCAAGCAGCGTCTGCTTGACAATCCTATTGAAGTTCTGAAGGGGGGTGGGCGGGCACCGAGGACTACTTACTTTTGGCCTTGCTACGGCCAGTAAGACCTTGCCCCCTAACCTGCTCCCGTTCATGGCGTAGAAAACGAATGACCACCCCCTTGTGAGAATTAGGTGCGCCTCCTCCCAAACGGTGCGCATCATCATGCGAGTCGAGGAGTGTGTACCTTGCAGCACCGGGTGTGTGTGACAAAATGTTGACTGCCTCCTTCAGCATCTCAAAAGAACCGACGCTGTATAAATTGATCCGTTTGGTAAATGTAGGCAATGCAACCATACTGCGTTGCACTCCCACATATCGTCATCGAATGTAACATGGTCCACGTACTTGAAGCAAAGTCTTGGCTTCGATACTAGAGACGTTTCAACCAAAGCCTATCGGCTCCCGGCCTCAACAACCTCGTAGACGCGGCATTTGCTTGCGCTCACCACGGAATTCGATCATAAGGCGGCCTTGATTCCGACTTGATTCCGACACGCTATCCTGCTTTTGCTGATCTGAAGAAGCACTTGGGGGGTGCAAGAGTTGTCTTCGAGCTTTCGCTGGACTGTACTTATGCGTGGCCAAGGCCCCCTTAAAAGTATTGAGTGTAGCCATTGTACGGCCCCCCCCATTGTTACTGCTGTAATCTGTACGGATTTGGTAATCTGTACGGATTTTGCGTTTCCTTACACTCGATCCCCGTTTGTTTTTGAGGCCCGCACAACTAAACCCTTTGTTTGTCGACTAATCCGTCTGATTTAACGGGCCGTCCCAACTCTCACGCTCGATCAAGCATCCTATCCCTCAATTGCGTAATCCAATGTTGTTTTTTTCCGCGCGCCCTCGAAGCTTGCACAAACTGGTCTAACTGAATTCCCCCTGCCCCCACTGCACTCCGTGGGTCCCGCGAATTTTCCCCTCTTTTCAATACTCTCCGACATAGTTTGTCAGCAGAAGTACTGCTTGAGACACAACGTGTCCCCATGCCGCGTCGAACCACGAGTGTAAACAGTCATATCCGACACTTGTTTCCCATGCGCCTGAAAAAATACGAACCCTGGGCCACGCCCCACCTGGCCCACGCCACCACAAACCCACCAATCCACACACACCCCAGCCCATTTCAATCTTAACCCCAATTACGCGAACTACTCCCAATTCTTCCTCTCATCACGTCTCCATGTGTTCGGGAAAATTATCCAGCTAACGATGCCCGAAGCTAAAATTCCGATGGTTGAACTCAGTGTGTTAGGGATCATCCAGCCGAACCTCCGGAAAAGCTGAATTTCCGAGGGTGAGTTTTTCACCAAAAGTAGCAGTCATCCGAGATCTAGTCATTGTTTTCCTACTTTTCAATTTGCTGCTATAATTTTTGCGAGGGCTGCCCTAGCTCGATGGCTCCACCTTGCGAAAATCATTATCCAGTCATGGTTACTTTTCATTGCGCTGCTATTATTTGCGCGGCTTTGCTAGCTCTATGGCTCCCACCTGCGAAAGGGGCCCCCCCAAAAAAAAAAACAAAAAAAAAACAAAAAAAATTAAATCCATCATGGTACTTTCAATTGTGCTATTATTTGCGAAGTTCGCGTTTGGATTGCGCTTGGCCTTGCTATCTCCTATGGGCTCCACCTGTGCGAAATGCATTATCCAGTCATGGAATTTGCAAATGATTGGTGCCTGGCTGGCGAATCATGATCTGGACCAAACTCCACCCATGTTCGCGGCCAACTGGAAGATGGCTATGAAGAAGAAAGGTCTATCAAGATTTCGGCTCCGAAACTGAAAGGTGTATGGAGTTTCGAGTTATGTAGGAAAGTTTTCCCCGTCATAAAGCATGGCAAACTTTTGCATCATCGACGATGGTGGCAAAAGAGAAAAGGGGTTCAAACTGCTAGATTTTGAAGCAACTCGTCGATTTTCCAGAATTTTTCGTGTCCCCTAATTCCTGAGATGTTTTGGTATGATGCCTCTCCCCCTTTTTTGCTGTGAATTGCAAGGGATTGGGCCTGCAAAATGCAGTTTTGGACATAGGTCGATCACTCGACTACATTCGGAGCCCGTAAACTGTGGTGTATGCCCACCTTAGCCATGGCGACGGGTGGGGCGGGGCGATGGTTGAATGAGGTGGGGAAATGGAGGATGAGATATATTTATTGAGAGCTATAAATTGTAACCAGTTGCATCTCCGCACCCATATCTTCTCTTTGTTCCCCACTCCTTGGTCCCGCCCCTTGTCCCGTGTGACACAATGGGCGTTCCTTGCCTCCCCCGGCCAGGATTTTTTGACCTGGTTTTTGCGAAACATGGTAATGAGCCGGATTGTTGAATCCTTGGTGCTTATTGTTCTCAGCTAGCGAGGTCCTTTCAAGAGGCCTCTAAATCCTGATTATAAATTTAAAAAAAAAAAAATCTGCCGGGTAGGCAGGACTCCCATTTTACACTCCAGGGGAGTGTCCCTTTTTTTTGAAATTGTATGAGTCGTTCCGAGGCTTCTAAATATTCTGAAAATTAAAATCCTCCGGGAGGAAGAACGCCATACCTAACATGCATAATCGTCCCGCAACTGCTTGTAGACCGTGGGGCGAGCAGGGAAGGTATTGGGACACCTTTTTTGTTTGTTTTAAGTATAGGGTTTTTTGAATTTGTATACGGAACAGCCAAGCCGCAGCTGGGTTGTTGCCTTGCTTGATGGTGCCACATGGGATCAGTCAGTGAGTCAGAAGCTCAATTCACTGTCCCGCTCCGCGGGACCCGCGATCCCCCTTCAGAATTCCCATAGTGTTGTCAAGCAGAAGCCTGCTTGATACACACGGCTTTCTTTTGAGTACCGAACCACAGTGAATGCGGTTGCGTAAGACTCAATGCGGCTTTATCGACGACAAGTGTTTCGTGTGCGCTTCGAAAACGAGTGTAAACCACGCAAATCCATACAGATTACAGCCATACAAACTCGAATCTCTCTCTGTAGAACTGCGACTCATTCATGCGCGCTAACAAACCAGAATTCGCCCCCGTACAGACAGTTTTAGGATAGATCCGATTAGATTTGTGTTAGATGTACATCGGATTTGTGTTAGATACGCTTCGGTATCACAACCCGTGCGCGATGCGGTGAGATGACATTTTAGAAATTCAGGCCAAATTTCTTCATGGTCTTCATTTCCCGTTGAAATATGAGTGAGTGAGTGAGTGGAGTCCGCAGCTGAATCCCTCTGCTTCCGCTCTGCGGGGCCCGCCCCCCCCCCCCCCCCTTCATAAATCCAATAGGTATATTGTCAAGCAGAAGCTTGCTTGACGTCTCCATAGTTTCCGCATATGAATCCCTTCATCTGTTTTAGGAGGTTGTTTGTGTGTGAAATGATTCTCTCTATTTGAAAGGCATTTGAAGAGTCCGCATATGCAGACATCTGTTTTAGGAGGTTGTTTGTGTGTGAAATGGATTCTCTCTATTGAAAGGCATTTTGAAGAGTCCGCATATGCAGACATCTGTTTTAGAGGTTGTTTGTGTGTGAAATGATTCTCTCTATTTGAAAGGCATTTTGAAGAGTCCGCATATGCAGACATCTGTTTTAGAGGTTGTTTGTGTGTGAAATGATTCTCTCTATTTGAAAGGCATTTTGAAGAGTCCGCATATGCAGACATCTGTTTTAGGAGGTTGTTTGTGTGTGAAATGATTCTCTCTATTGAAAGGCATTTTGAAGAGTCCGCATATGCAGACATCTGTTTAGAGGTTGTTTGTGTGTGAAATGATTCTCTCTATTTGAAGGCATTTTGAAGAGTCCGCATATGCAGACATCTGTTTTAGAGGTTGTTTGTGTGTGAAATGATTCTCTCTATTTGAAAGGCATTTTGAAGAGTCCGCCATATGCAGACATCTGTTTTAGAGGTTGTTTGTGTGTGAAATGATTCTCTCTATTGAAAGGCATTTTTGAAGAGTCCGCATATGCAGACATCTGTGTTAGAGGTTTACAACAATTAAGATTACTACTGGGCGCTGGAGTTGAATGCGCCGGTTCGATTCCCACGACGTGCATCCCCGGGACTTTCTCTTTTCGTATAAGTTTTTGACATTTTGCCCATGCAGATCTAGGTCCGCCCCATGCATGGGATCAGACGGTGAGTCAGCAGATGAATTCCACTGCAACCGCTCCGCGGTGCCCGCCCTTACCCAATTCAGAATTCCCACAGTGTTGTCAAGCAGAAGCCTGCTCGAGATCATGCGGTTTCTTTGGAGGACCGGTCCATAGTGAATGAGGTTGCGAAAACCGCGACACAATGCGGCTTCAATCAATCGAAGACAAGTGTTCCGAGTGAGACTCTAAAAACGAGTGTAAACAACTAGTACAGAGAATGCTGCAGTGGAGATGCTCGACCAGGCAGTGTATGCCAAGGTGTCACCATTGGTAGTGAAGCTGCTTGGATTCAGTCAGGAAGGAAGCCTAGTTGGTCAGTTCAGGCGGCTTCATGCATGGGGAAGTCATCGTGGCAGCAGGACACATACAGGGGTTCTGCGGCAAGCCCCCATGCAGTACATCACCGGCTGTGGCCTTCAAGGCAAGGTACCCAACAGACGGCTTTGAGGAGGATTTGGAGATCGTGGGCCCCCTCACCTCCAGGCAATGTGCCTGACCTCATTCTGTTGAAGGGTTCCCGCTCTGCCACGAGCCTTTGGGCCCACTGATCTTGAAATCATGGCGTCAGTGTATGCACTGGGGTACCAGGCACAGAGAACAAGCCCAGTTGCTCCAAGGGCTCACTATCCAGCACCATGCCTGGCGCAGTGGCCATCACTGCACACGCAGATGACGGGTTTTCAGGCGGACCAGTGTCGACAAGCATGGCCGTCTGCTGGGGGGTCGTGAAGGGCGCACTTGGCACCACAATCATGCGCATTCGGCATCACCCCCAACTACGACCTTCACACCTACCTGCTTCAAGCAGGATATCCAGGCTTGATCTAAGCCCATGTTTGCAAGCACCAGTGGCATGATGCAGGATGCCTATTCTGGAATCCGTTGAATATGTTGGCGGCACCCCACGTATTCACTGATTCTGAAAATTTGAGCCAATTCAAGCTTGTAACGATCTTGTGTGTATAAGCGCATTGCTTGAAAGTTTACACAACTACTGGGAGAGTGAATCTGCTCGGTTGCAAGCTATATTCCTCCTTGTCCCTGAATATTCCCCCTTCTGCACGCCTCCACATTGACTACCAGGGAGCCATCAGCCAAGAGAGAACGATCGGGGGAGGGTTGCCTTCATCCAATGCTGGAGGAGTGTTTGATTCAGTCCCCAAACTTAGGCCAGACGGCGGAACCTCTTCTTCTCTGCGAGCCTCAGAAGGACCATTAGAGATAAGGTCAATCTTGTCGAGCTGAACCATGCGTATCCGACGATATGAAACACGCACCTGACTACTACGCCGAATGGACGAGATTAACACGCACCTGACTTACCCAAATGGATGGACCTACACTTTTGCGCATGGGGGGAAAAGGTTTGAGCTCAGGTACGCATCCTACGTTTTTGAGTACTGAGAGTCTCCGGCTTTTTGTCGTACGCCTAATGAGCCCATGTCCCCTGGAAGCCATGCCCCAAAAATGCCTGATCTTCAACCATTTCCATGCAGGGGCGCCGCCAACTGGTCCCCGGGACGATGTGGACGTCGCCATGCGATTTTTTTTTTTTGCGGTCTATAGGCTGCAATTATTTTAAACAAAAAATAAGAAAATCATCAATCAATCCACCTAATTTTTAAACGTGTTCACAGAACAACCTCTTGAAAAGGCTCACTCTCATCTTGGACAACATTATTTTCAAACAAAAAAATAAGAATCATCAATCAATCCTGATTTTTAAAAAAATAAAACAGGTGTGTCACATGAACACCTCTGAAAAGGCTCTCCATCTGGAACAAACCAATTATTTCAACAAAAAAATAAGAATCATCCAATCAAATCCCTATTTAAAAACGGTTTTCCATGAACACCCCTGCGGGGGCCACCCCATCTGAATTCCCGTTGCGATCAGAAGCTCAATCCCACTGTCCCTCTCCGCGGACGCCGCAGAACCCCCCCTTCAGAATTCCATAGTGTTGTCAAGCAAAGCCCTGGCCCTTGAGACCATACTGTTTCTTTCTTTGGTAGGAACCGAACCACCCGTGAATGCCGGTTGCATAAGATCAATGCGGCTTTAAAAAATCCTACGACAAGTTGTCCTCGTGGGTGGGGTGGGGGGGTGGGGGGGGGGGGGTTGCGTTCGAAAAAACGAGTGTAACCACACGCAAAATTCCATACAGAATTACAGCCATAACAAACTCCGAATCTCTCTTCTGTCGAACCTGCGACTCTTCGATGCGCCCGAAGAACGAAAAAACCAGAATTCGCCCCCGTTAACAGACAGTTTTTTATGATATGATCAGAAGATTTTTTTTGTTAGATTTAACATCCGGGAAAATTTTGTGTTAGATTACGCGTTCCGGTATCACACCGTGCCCTCGACACCCGACGCGGTGAGAAGATGACCATTTTTAAGAAATTTTTTGGCCAAAAATATTTTTGAAAATATTTCAAAATTTTGGTATTTTGTGTATTCGTTTGTATACTTGAGACGACACGTGGTCTTCAGGACCCCTTGAAATATGCCCGTGGGAGTGATCGCAAGCCTAAATTCCCCTGGCCCCCACTCCTCCGTGGGTCCCGCGGTTTTTTTTCCCCTCACAATCCAATGAGTTTGTCAAGCAGAAGTCCCCCTTGCCTTTGAGACCAATGTTTTTCAAGAACTTTTGCACATTCCGTGCCGCGTAATTTTGTTTTGCTCGTGTACAATAAACGACTCTTTAAGGTAAATGACCATTCGTGATATTGAGTTTCAATTTCCATACCGAAACAACCCAGCCCCAGTGAACTACTACTATCGTGATATGGTACAAAGTTTCCAAGGATCATGAGATCGCTTGGGGGGAGCTAGGATGGATGTTTTGACTGTCCCGCAATGAACTTCGGGGGCACGTCAACTGAGTAACATGCCCCCCTTTATATGCGGTTGGGGGATCAGAACAGTGAGTCATCAGCTTGGATTCCACTGCCCCACCTCGTGGGTTCCCCCCGCGTTTTTTCCCCATTTCATAACCCGACACACTAGGTTGTCAAGCAAAGCCTGCCCTTGAGACAAATGCGGTTTCCTTTTGGAGGACCGGACCATAATTGAAAATGAGGTTTGCCCGAAAGACGCGACACAAATGCTGGCTTCAATCAATCGAAGAAAGTGGTTCCGTGTGCGCCCTTATTCGAAAAACGATAGTGTTAAACCACGCAATCCATAACAGATAGATTACAGCCATTACAAACTCGAATCTCTCTCCTTGTCGAACACTGCGACTCATTCGCTGCGCCGAACGAAAAACCAAAATTCGCCCCCCCGTACAGACATTTTTAGGGATAGAATTCATAATTAGATTTTTGTTAGTGTACATCGGATTTGTGGTAGATTACGCCCGTCGTTAATCACACAACCGTGGCCCGACAACCCACGACGGTGAGATGAACATTTAGTTAACTTTAGAAATTTTTGTGTGGGCCAAAATAAATTTGAATATGATGTTTCAAATTTTGTGATTTTTGTGTATTCGTGTTAATACTTGAGACTACAACGTGGTCCTTCACAGGACCCCTTGAAATATGCGTGGGATGAGTCAGCAAGCCTAAATTTCCCTGGCCCCCACTCCGTGTGGGTCCCCGCCCGGTTTCCCCTTCACAATCCCCAATAAAAGTTGTCAGCAGAAGTCTGCTTGAGAACCGAGGTGCTAAAGAATTTGTGGCACAAAGACACTCGTGCCGCTTTTTGTTGCTCTTTACATAAGTCTCCTGTTAAGGGTAAATTGACATTCGGTATTGAGTTCAATTCCATTACCGACCGAGACCAGCCATGTAACTACTATCGTGATGTTAACAAGTTTTCAAGAATCAGATCGCTGGGAGCTAGGATGGAATGTTTTGTACTGTCCCCGCCAAATGAATTCGGGGGCACCGTCTCACCTGAGTACATTTACATCCCCCTTTAATATGCGTGGGATCAGGACAGTGAGTCATCAGCTGATCACTCTGCCCCAAACTCCGTTGGGTCCCCCCGCGTTCCCATTTCATTAATCCCGACAATAGTTGTCCCCAAGCAGAAGCACTGCTTGAGACCATGCGGTTTATCTTTGGAGGAAACCGGGACCATAGTGATTGAGGTTTTGCGAAAATGACCGACAACAATGCCGGCTTGTCAATCATCGAAGACAAAGTGTTCCGTGGGTGCGCTTTCGAAAACGAGTGTAACCCACCCGCAAAAAAATCCTACAGATTACAGCCATACAAAACTCGAATTCTCTCTCTTCGAACTGCGACTCATTCCGATGCGCCGAACGAAAAACCCAGAATTCCGCCCCCGGTACAAGACAGTTTTTTTAGGATAGTCAGAATTATATTTTGTTAGATTTACATCGATTTTGTGTTTAGATACGCGTCCGGTATCACACCGTGCTCGACACCCGACGCGGTGAGATGACATTTTAGAAATGTTGGCCAAAATATTTGAATATGTTCAAAATTTGTGTATTTGTGTATTCGTGTATACTTGAGACGACAACGTGGGTCTTCAGACCTTGAATATGGCGGTGGGAAGTGAGTCAGCAGCTCAAATTCCCCTGCCCCACGTCCGTGGTCCCCGCGGTTTTCCCCCCTTCACAATCCCAATAGAGTTGTCAAGGCAGAAGTCCTGCTGAGACCAGGTTTCTAAGAAATTGTTGGCACAATCGTTCCGCGTTTGTTGCCTCCTTTGTACAGAAAGTCTCTTTAAGGTAATGGACAGTCGGATATTGAGTTTCAATCCTGCCCAAAAAAATTTTTTACCGACGACCAAGCAAAAAAACGACCAAGCCAGTGAACTACCTATCCGTGATGTACAAGTTCAAGATCCCCCCCCCCCCCAGATCGCTGGGAGCTAGGGATGAATGTTTGTGCTGTCCCGCGCCATGAACTCGGGGGCACGTCTAAAACTGAGTACTGCCCCCCTTTAATAGCGTGGATCCCAGACCAGTGATCAAGTCAGCTGAATTCCAACTTGGCCCCACTCCGTGGGGTCCCGCCCGCCGTTTTCCATTTTCAAATCCGACATAGTCGTCAGGAGCAGAAAAGCCTGCTTGAGACAAATGCGGTTTCCTTTTGGGAGGACCGACCATATTGATGGAGGTTGCGAAAGAAACTGCCGACACAATGGCCGGCTGTCAATCAATCGAATACAAGTGTTCCGTGTTTGCGCTTTTCGAAAAACGGTGTAAACCCAACGCAAATCCAATACAGATTTATTACAGGCCATACAAACTCGAATCTCTCTCTGTCGAACTGCGACTCATTCGATGCGCCGAACGAAAAACCAGAATTCGCCCCCCGTACAGACAGTTTTTAGGATAGATCAGAATTAGATTTTGTTAGATGTACATCGGATTTGTGTTAGATACGCGTCGGTATCACACCGTGCTCGACAGCCCGACGCGGTGAGATGGACATTTTAGAAATGTTGGCCAAAATATTTGAATATGTTCAAAATTTGTGTATTTGTGTATTCGTGTATACTTGAGACGACACGTGGTCTTCAGGACCCCTTGAATATGCGTGGGAGTGAGTCAGCAGCTAATTTCCCCCCTGCCCACTCCGTGGGTCCCGCGGTTTTCCACCTTTCCAAAATCCCAAATAAGAGTTGTCAGCAAGAGTCTGCTTGAGAACCAGGTTTTCTAAAGAAAAATTGTTGGCACATATCGTGCCCGCGTTTTTGTTGCTCCGTGTACAATAAAGTACTCTTTAAGTGTAAATGGGACATTTCTGATATTGAGTTCAATCCATACCGAAAACAGACAAGCCAGGAACTACTATATCGTGATGGTAACCATTTTTCAAGATCATATTCGCTGAGCTTAGGATTGGATGTTGGACTGTCCCGCAAGTGAACTTCGGGGGCACGTCTCAAACTGAGTACATGCCCCCCTTTAATATGCGTGGGATTCAGACAGTGAGTCATCAGCTGAATTTTCCACTGCCCCACTATCCCGGGGTCCCCCCGCGTTTCCCATTTTTTTTCAATAATCCCGAATAGTTTTTGTCAGCAGAAAGCCTGCCTGAGACAATCCGGTTTCTTTTGGAGGACGGGACCATAATGAATGAAGTTGCGACAGACGCCGACAACAATTGCGTCTTTCAATCAATCGAAGAACAACGTGTTCCGTGTGCGCCTTCGAACAACGAGTGTAAACCACGCAAAAATCCATACATTGATACAAGATACAATACAAGCCATACAAAAAACGCGAATCCTCTCTCTGTTCGAACTGCGAACTCATTCGATGCGGGCCGAAACGAAAAAACCAGACATTCGTTCGCCCGTACAGAACCAGTTTTTTAGGATAGATTCAGAATTAGATTTTGTTAGGAATGTACATCGATTTGTGTTAAGATACGCCTTCGTATTCACAAATCACACCGTTGCCTCGAACACCCCGACGCGGTGAGATGACATTTAGAAATGTTGGCCAAAATATTTGAATATGTTCAAAATTTGTGTATTTGTGTATTCGTGTATACTTGAGACGACACGTGGTCTTCAGGACCCCTTGAATATGCGTGGGGAAGTGAGTCAGCAGCGGATTAATGTAATTCTATTTTTTATCCATAGATACGATATTTTTGGTTTATATTTGGATTAATTACATAATGCTATCTGGGCCCAGTTTATCACCCCGTTCTCGTTCTCGTGTTTATCACCCACCCCGTTGTTTATATCCGGGACTTTTATCGCACCGTTCCATCACCACCGTGTTAACCGCCCCTCCAAGATCTTTCCAAATCGATGTAGCAATTATGCCATTGTCGAGCAAGAGGATAAATAACACATCAATCAAATTCTTATGTGCATAGACATCATTTCTAGAAAGGCTTATTGTTACCCACTGAAAAGCGGCAAGATGAATGATGTCTTAGACGCCTATCAGAAATTTATAGGCGATGTAGACGAAGATATCAACAGTGTATCAGGAGATAATTTTTTTTGCATCTTCAATATTTGAGTCTTTTAATAAAGAACTAAATATAAGGATTTATACAGACGTTGCAAAAGAAGACCACATTACTCCGATGGGGAACAAGCTGGGAATCGTTGAACCGCTTTAACCAGGACTCGTGAAATGTTTGATAAAGAAACACTCACTGGAGACAAGACTAAAAAATGGGTATACGCACTTGATGATATTGTTGAGCTATACAACATACAGCCCATTCTGGTTTGAAAGATGCAGCCCAGAAGAGTGTATGATGATTATGACTACAGCCAAAAGCTATATGAAGCTCAGTCAAAAAAGAATGAAATATGAATGACAAATTGACCATGAAGTAGGGGACAGAGTGTCGTTAATGTTACAGAAGAAGACCTTTGAAAAGGAGAAAACCCACGTTTTCCACATAGATTTTTACACCATTGAGAACATATAGGAATCCAGATTTTCAAGCCCTCAAAGGGAGTCAAAACGTCTTAGACAAAGACCAAAGCGAAAATGGAACATTGTTACAATGTGAAAGAAGATTAAGGCAGAAAGAAGACCAATCAAATCAGAAGGATGCGAAGATCAAAGCAATTTATTTAATTCTCCTATGACGAGAATTTTGTTACTCTGCTATTGATAAGAAGGAAAAAAGGACGACCAAAACAAAACAAAAAAAAAGAACAGTGCGGAAAGCCCCAAAAACGGTTTGCGGGTAACAGCGGCGTTCCCGCTATACCCCCAACCAACAGTCATTTCCGCTTCGCTCATGACTTCTCCCTTGGGACTTCTCCATGTCCTCCTCCTGCCGGCGTAGCGGGAGGGCAGAACGGTAAACCGGTTAAGACATCCGGCATCCCTGCCGCGAGAGTAGAAAGTGTAACAAAGTGTACGAATCGTAAATTTTGTCGTATTTTGTGGGTCCGTATTTTGGATGCGCGAATTCTAAATGGGGGGGCCAAGGCCCCCATACTGTGGGCGTGTGGGGGGGGGTAACGTTTTGTAACTTGGGCCCTGCCGACGACCCTAACCTAATTTTTTTTTCTTATCGACACACCGCTTTTGCGTAAATGAGACTAAAAAGGCGAATCGCGTCACGCCAGCAATCCCCGCAAAATCTTTAGGCCGAATTGTTTTGGTTACCTGGCATAATCATTTGGAAGAGAATATCGACAGAACGCCCACAAAAACAACTAGCCCGGGCCATCCTCTAGAAACATCGCGGAATGTACCTCCCTTTTCTTTTGTTCTTTTTGTGCCATTTTTCGGATTTTCTAGATACTCGGGAAAGATGCCGTCGTGCCGCTAGTGCCCATACTACTGAAACACTCGTCAGATTGCGAAGCGCAAAGAGAGCGCTTAGCGTTGAGGTAAGGAAGTAGGTGAAAGATCTCTCCGCATGTTCCACCGGGATTGAAATAATGTCTGGGGAAATTGTCTGGGGAGAAAGAGTACAGATTCAAAATCGAGGGCGAGGGTTGGGGTGGAAGCGTGCCAGATCAGCAGTCGACGGTGATCCTGACAAGAAGTCCCTAACGCGTGTCGCAAAGCGACAACGTAAAAACGCTTTAGAGTTCACAGGGGGGGGCCGGGGGTGGGGGGGGGGGGGGGGGGGGGTATACGTTACTTCACACTGTTTAAAAAGCAAACCTCTCTGTGAATGACAACGGTCTCAAGTGGCACCCTGACCGCTAAGATTAAACACGGAAGCACACATCCACTATGCTCCTGTCCCAAGATCGATCTTCTGCCCTGCACAATGGTGATCACAGTTGTTCTCTGTCAACTAAGCTCGACGGCTTGAGCTATCAGCCTTTGGTCCCTGGATCGTGCACTACGATTCGACGAGAGGTATCTACTGCCCTATGCGCTGCCCTCGCCTACCTTCCACTCACACAACTCTCTCCCCTCCCCGATTGTCTCTAAATCAGTTCCAAGACGCCAAGTAGACTCCGTCCAGGTTAGTCTTAGCCAGATCTTTGGCGAACTGTCGAGTCTCATAACCTCACTAGATCATCACCAACACCACAGCGTTACATAATCATCCGCGTATTGTTTGGTCGCATCAGAATATTCAGCTCTGCACAGGCCCCCCCCCCCCCCCCCCCTCCCAGCCCTCGAATACCCCAATCACATTTCAGGAACAACCGGATCCCGTCGATCCCCCTTCCGCTGTCACACCACCTCCATTCCCCATTTGCCGTACCTCCGAACACCCACGAACCCTAAGACTAAGAACTGCACGCCGTCACAAGCACTCCCCAACTCTCTCCCTCCCCGCTCCCATCCCTCTCCTCCTCCACTCCAGCCCCTGCCCCCCCCCC
>JACBWV010000223.1:19042175-19062175 GCA_013435795.1 Chlamydomonas sp. ICE-L
TAGGATGAATCCGAATTTAGTATTTGTGTGAGATTGTACATCGGATTTGTTGTTAGATCACCTTCGGATCACACAGTGGCGTCGGGCCGGTGAATGACATGTTAGAAATTCAGGCCAAATTGCTCATTGTCTTCATTTCCGTTGAATATGAGTGAGTAGGAGTGAGTCCGCAGCTGAATCACTCTGCTCTGCTCCGCTCTCGTGGCCCGCCCCCCCGCCCCCCCTTCATAGATCCAATTGGGTAATTCAAGAAAAGCTTGCTTGACGGTCTCCCATATTTTCCGCATATATAATCCCTTCATCGGTGTTGAGGAGGTTGTGTGTGTGTGAAATGATTCTCTCGAATTAAAACATTTTGAAGAGTCCGCATATGCAGACAATCTGTTTTAAGGAGGGTTGATTTTGTTGTGTAAAATGGAATTCCATCTCTATTTGTTGAAAGTCTTTGGAAAGAGTCCGCATATGCAGACACCCAATCTGTTTTAAATATGGTTGTTTGTGTGTGAAATGATTTATCTATTTGAAAGCATTTTGAAGAGTCCATCATATGCAACAATCTGTTTTATGAGGTTGTTTGTGTGTAGCGATTCTTCTTCTTTCTAGGTTTGCCAAGCGCCTTTTGAAAGTCCGCATCTGCAGACATCTGTTTAGGAGGTGTTTGTGTGTGAAATCTTCTCTCCATTTTGACGGCTTTTGGGCCCGTCCCGCCTATGCAGCCATCGTTGTCGAGGTTGTGGTGTGTGTGCCCTAACTTCTCTCGATTTGCAAGGCATTTTGCAGTCCGCATGATGCCGACATCGGGTGTTAAGGGGGTTGGGTGTTAAAAAGTGATTCTACCTCTATTAAACTATTTTGAAGATCCGCATATCAGACATCTGTTTTAGAGGTTGTTTGGTGTGTGAAATGATTCTCTCTATTTGAAAGGCATTTTGAAGAGTCCGATATGCAGACATCTGTGTTAGAGGTTTACAACAATTAAGATTACTGGGCGCTGGAGTTGAATGCGCCGGTTCGATTCCCACGACGTGCATCCCCGGGACTTTCTCTTTTCGTATAAGTTTTTGACATTTTGCCCATGCAGATCTAGGTCGCCCCATGCATGGGATCAGACGGTGAGTCAGCAGATGAATTCCACTGCACCGCTCCGCGGTGCCCGCCCTTACCCAATTCAGAATTCCCACAGTGTTGTCAAGCAGAAGCCTGCTCGAGATCATGCGGTTTCTTTGGAGGACCGGTCCATAGTGAATGAGGTTGCGAAAACCGCGACACAATGCGGCTTCAATCAATCGAAGACAAGTGTTCCGAGTGAGACTCTAAAAACGAGTGTAAACAACTAGTACAGAGAATGCTGCAGTGGAGATGCTCGACCAGGCAGTGTATGCCAAGGTGTCACCATTGGTAGTGAAGCTGCTTGGATTCAGTCAGGAAGGAAGCCTAGTTGGTCAGTTCAGCGGCTTCATGCATGGGGAAGTCATCGTGGCAGCAGGACACATACAGGGGTTCTGCGGCAAGCCCCCATGCAGTACATCACCGGCTGTGGCCTTCAAGGCAAGGTACCCAACAGACGGCTTTGAGGAGGATTTGGAGATCGTGGCCCCCTCACCTCCAGGCAATGTGCCTGACCTCATTCTGTTGAAGGGTTCCCGCTCTGCCACGAGCCTTTGGGCCACTGATCTTGAAATCATGGCGTCAGTGTATGCACTGGGGTACACAGGCACAGAGAACAAGCCCAGTTGCTCCAAGGGCTCACTATCCAGCACCATGCCTGGCGCAGTGGCCATCACTGCACACGCAGATGACGGGTTTTCAGGCGGACCAGTGGTCGACAAGCATGGCCGTCTGCTGGGGGTCGTGAAGGGCGCACTTGGCACCACAATCATGCGCATCGGCATCACCCCCAACTACGACCTTCACACCTACCTGCTTCAAGCAGGATATCCAGGCTTGATCTAAGCCCATGTTTGCAAGCACCAGTGGCATGATGCAGGATGCCTATTCTGGAATCCGTTGAATATGTTGGCGGCACCCCACGTATTCACTGATTCTGAAAATTTGACCAATTCAAGCTTGTAACCGATCTTGTGTGTATAAGCGCATTGCTTGAAGTTTACACTACTGGGAGAGTGATCTGCTCGTTGCAAAGCTATATTCCGTTGTCATGAATATTCCCCCTTCTGCACGCCTCCACATTGACTACCAGGGAGCCATCAGCAAGAGAGACGATCGGGGGAGGGTTGCTTCATCCACTGCTGGAGGGAGTGTTGATTCAGTCTCAAACGTAAGGCAGACGGCGGCAACTCTTCTCTCTGCGAGCTCAGAAATGACCAATGAGGAGATAAATGTCAATCTTGTCGAGCTGACCAGGCGTATCGACGATATGAACACGCACCTGACTACCCGAATGGACGAGATGAACACGCACCTGACTACCCAAATGGATGACCTGACACTGCGCATGGGGAAGGTTGAGCTCAGGTACGCATCCTACGTTTTTGAGACTTGAGAGTCTACGTGCCTTTGTCGTACGCTATGAGCCATATGTCCCTGAGCCATGCACAAATGCCTGATCGTCAACCATTCCATGCAGGGGCGCCAAACTGGTCCGGGACGATGTGGACGTCGCCATGCGATTGCGGTTCCTATAGGCTGCAATTATTTCAACAAAAAATAAGAATCATCAATCAATCCCTATTTTAAACGTGTTCACATGAACACCTCTGAAAAGGCTCTCCATCTTGGGAACAACAATTATTTCAACAAAAAAATAAGAATCATCAATCAATCCCTATTTTAAACGTGTTCACATGAACACCTCTGAAAAGGCTCTCCATCTTGGGAACAACAATTATTTCAACAAAAAAATAAGAATCATCAATCAATCCCTATTTTAAACGTGTTCACATGAACACCCCTGCGGCACCCCATCTGATCACGTTGCGAGTCAGAAGCTCAATCCCACTGTCCCGCTCCGCGGACCCGAGACCCCCCCTTCAGAATTCCCATAGTGTTGTCAAGCAGAAGCCTGCTTGAGACCATACTGTTTCTTTGGAGGAACGGACCACCGTGAATGCGGTTGCATAAGACTCAATGCGGCTTTAATCGACGACAAGTGTCTCGTGTGCGATTCGAAAAACGAGTGTAAACCACGCAAAATCCATACAGATTACAGCCATACAAACTCGAATCTCTCTCTGTCGAACTGCGACTCATTCGATGCGCCGAACGAAAAACCAGAATTCGCCCCCGTACAGACAGTTTTAGGATAGATCAGAATTAGATTTTGTTAGATGTACATCGGATTTGTGTTAGATACGCGTCGGTATCACACCGTGCTCGACACCCGACGCGGTGAGATGACATTTTAGAAATTTTGGCCAAAATATTTGAATATGTTCAAAATTTGTGTATTTGTGTATTCGTGTATACTTGAGACGACACGTGGTCTTCAGGACCCCTTGAATATGCGTGGGAGTGAGTCAGCAGCTAAATTCCCCTGCCCCACTCCGTGGGTCCCGCGGTTTCCCCTTCACAATCCCAATAGAGTTGTCAAGCAGAAGTCTGCTTGAGACCAGGTTCTAAGAAATTGTTGGCACATCGTGCCGCGTTTGTTGCTCTGTACATAAAGTACTCTTTAAGGTAAATGGACATTCGGATATTGAGTTCAATCCATACCGAACAGACCAAGCCAGTGAACTACTATCGTGATGTACAAGTTCAAGATCAGATCGCTGAGCTAGGATGGATGTTTGGACTGTCCCGCAATGACTCGGGGGCACGTCTAACTGAGTACATGCCCCCTTTAATATGCGTGGGATCAGACAGTGAGTCATCAGCTGAATTCCACTGCCCCACTCCGTGGGTCCCGCGTTTCCCATTTCATAATCCCGACATAGTTGTCAAGCAGAAGCCTGCTTGAGACAATGCGGTTTCTTTGGAGGACCGGACCATATTGAATGAGGTTGCGAAAGACGCGACACAATGCGGCTTCAATCAATCGAAGACAAGTGTTCCGTGTGCGCTTCGAAAAACGAGTGTAAACCACGCAAAATCCATACAGATTACAGCCATACAAACTCGAATCTCTCTCTGTCGAACTGCGACTCATTCGATGCGCCGAACGAAAAAACCAGAATTCGCCCCCGTACAGACAGTTTTAGGATAGATCAGAATTAGATTTTGTTAGATGTACATCGGATTTGTGTTAGATACGCGTCGGTATCACACCGTGCTCGACACCCGACGCGGTGAGATGACATTTTAGAAATTTTGGCCAAAATATTTGAATATGTTCAAAATTTGTGTATTTGTGTATTCGTGTATACTTGAGACGACACGTGGTCTTCAGGACCCCTTGAATATGCGTGGGAGTGAGTCAGCAGCTAAATTCCCCTGCCCCACTCCGTGGGTCCCGCGGTTTCCCCTTCACAATCCCAATAGAGTTGTCAAGCAGAAGTCTGCTTGAGACCAGGTTCTAAGAAATTGTTGGCACATCGTGCCGCGTTTGTTGCTCTGTACATAAAGTACTCTTTAAGGTAAATGGACATTCGGATATTGAGTTCAATCCATACCGAACAGACCAAGCCAGTGAACTACTATCGTGATGTACAAGTTCAAGATCAGATCGCTGAGCTAGGATGGATGTTTGGACTGTCCCGCAATGACTCGGGGGCACGTCTAACTGAGTACATGCCCCCTTTAATATGCGTGGGATCAGACAGTGAGTCATCAGCTGAATTCCACTGCCCCACTCCGTGGGTCCCGCGTTTCCCATTTCATAATCCCGACATAGTTGTCAAGCAGAAGCCTGCTTGAGACAATGCGGTTTCTTTGGAGGACCGGACCATATTGAATGAGGTTGCGAAAGACGCGACACAATGCGGCTTCAATCAATCGAAGACAAGTGTTCCGTGTGCGCTTCGAAAAACGAGTGTAAACCACGCAAAATCCATACAGATTACAGCCATACAAACTCGAATCTCTCTCTGTCGAACTGCGACTCATTCGATGCGCCGAACGAAAAACCAGAATTCGCCCCCGTACAGACAGTTTTAGGATAGATCAGAATTAGATTTTGTTAGATGTACATCGGATTTGTGTTAGATACGCGTCGGTATCACACCGTGCTCGACACCCGACGCGGTGAGATGACATTTTAGAAATGTTGGCCAAAATATTTGAATATGTTCAAAATTTGTGTATTTGTGTATTCGTGTATACTTGAGACGACACGTGGTCTTCAGGACCCCTTGAATATGCGTGGGAGTGAGTCAGCAGCTAAATTCCCCTGCCCCACTCCGTGGGTCCCGCGGTTTCCCCTTCACAATCCCAATAGAGTTGTCAAGCAGAAGTCTGCTTGAGACCAGGTTCTAAGAAATTGTTGGCACATCGTGCCGCGTTTGTTGCTCTGTACATAAAGTACTCTTTAAGGTAAATGGACATTCGGATATTGAGTTCAATCCATACCGAACAGACCAAGCCAGTGAACTACTATCGTGATGTACAAGTTCAAGATCAGATCGCTGAGCTAGGATGGATGTTTGGACTGTCCCGCAATGACTCGGGGGCACGTCTAACTGAGTACATGCCCCCTTTAATATGCGTGGGATCAGACAGTGAGTCATCAGCTGAATTCCACTGCCCCACTCCGTGGGTCCCGCGTTTCCCATTTCATAATCCCGACATAGTCGTCAAGCAGAAGCCTGCTTGAGACAATGCGGTTTCTTTGGAGGACCGGACCATATTGAATGAGGTTGCGAAAGACGCGACACAATGCGGCTTCAATCAATCGAAGACAAGTGTTCCGTGTGCGCTTCGAAAAACGAGTGTAAACCACGCAAAATCCATACAGATTACAGCCATACAAACTCGAATCTCTCTCTGTCGAACTGCGACTCATTCGATGCGCCGAACGAAAAACCAGAATTCGCCCCCGTACAGACAGTTTTAGGATAGATCAGAATTAGATTTTGTTAGATGTACATCGGATTTGTGTTAGATACGCGTCGGTATCACACCGTGCTCGACACCCGACGCGGTGGGTGAGATGACATTTTAGAAATGTTGGCCAAAATATTTGAATATGTTCAAAATTTGTGTATTTGTGTATTCGTGTATACTTGAGACGACACGTGGTCTTCAGGACCCCTTGAATATGCGTGGGAGTGAGTCAGCAGCTAAATTCCCCTGCCCCACTCCGTGGGTCCCGCGGTTTCCCCTTCACAATCCCAATAGAGTTGTCAAGCAGAAGTCTGCTTGAGACCAGGTTCTAAGAAATTGTTGGCACATCGTGCCGCGTTGTTGCTCTGTACATAAAGTACTCTTTAAGGTAAATGGACATTCGGATATTGAGTTCAATCCATACCGAACAGACCAAGCCAGTGAACTACTATCGTGATGTACAAGTTCAAGATCAGATCGCTGAGCTAGGATGGATGTTTGGACTGTCCCGCAATGACTCGGGGGCACGTCTAACTGAGTACATGCCCCCTTTAATATGCGTGGGATCAGACAGTGAGTCATCAGCTGAATTCCACTGCCCCACTCCGTGGGTCCCGCGTTTCCCATTTCATAATCCCGACATAGTTGTCAAGCAGAAGCCTGCTTGAGACAATGCGGTTTCTTTGGAGGACCGGACCATATTGAATGAAGTTGCGAAAGACGCGACACAATGCGGCTTCAATCAATCGAAGACAAGTGTTCCGTGTGCGCTTCGAAAAACGAGTGTAAACCACGCAAAATCCATACAGATTACAGCCATACAAACTCGAATCTCTCTCTGTCGAACTGCGACTCATTCGATGCGCCGAACGAAAAACCAGAATTCGCCCCCGTACAGACAGTTTTAGGATAGATCAGAATTAGATTTTGTTAGATGTACATCGGATTTGTGTTAGATACGCGTCGGTATCACACCGTGCTCGACACCCGACGCGGTGAGATGACATTTTAGAAATGTTGGCCAAAATATTTGAATATGTTCAAAATTTGTGTATTTGTGTATTCGTGTATACTTGAGACGACACGTGGTCTTCAGGACCCCTTGAATATGCGTGGGAGTGAGTCAGCAGCGGATTAATGTAATTCTATTTTTATCCATAGATACGATATTTTTGGTTTATATTTGGATTAATTACATAATGCTATCTGGGCCCAGTTTATCACCCCGTTCTCGTGTTTATCACCCCGTTGTTTTATCCGGGACGTTTATCGCACCGTTCCATCACACCGTGTTAACCGCCCCTCCAAGATCTTTCCAAATCGATGTAGCAATTATGCCATTGTCGAGCAAGAGGATAAATAACAACATCAATCAAATTCTTATGTGCATAGACATCATTTCTAGAAAGGCTTATTGTTACCCACTGAAAAGCGGCAAGATGAATGATGTCTTAGACGCCTATCAGAAATTTATAGGCGATGTAGACGAAGATATCAACAGTGTATCAGGAGATAATTTTTTTGCATCTTCAATATTTGAGTCTTTTAATAAAGAACTAAATATAAGGATTTATACAGACGTTGCAAAAGAAGACCACATTACTCCGATGGGGAACAAGCTGGGAATCGTTGACCGCTTTACCAGGACTCTGAAATGTTTGATAAAGAAACACTCACTGGAGAACAAGACTAAAAAATGGGTAGACGCACTTGATGATATTGTTGAGCTATACAACAATACAGCCCATTCTGGTTTGAAAGATGCAAGCCCAGAAGAAGTGTATGATGATTATGACTACAGCCAAAAGCTATATGAAGCTCAGTCAAAAAAGAATGAAATATGAATGACAAATTGACCATGAAAGTAGGGGACAGAGTGCGTTTAATGTTACAGAAGAAGACCTTTGAAAAGGAGAAAGCCACGTTTTCCACAGAGATTTACACCATTGAAGAACATATAGGATACAGATTCAAGCTCAAAGGAGTCAAACGTCTATACAGACCAAGCGAAATGAACATTGTTACAAATGTGAAAGACAGATTAGAGGCAGAAAAAGAAGACAATCAAATCAGAAGGATGCGAAGATCAAAGGCATTTAATTCCTATGACGAGATTGTTACTGCTATTGATAAGAAGGACGAACCAAAAGCAAAAAGAACAGTGCGAAAGCCCAAACGGTTTGCTGAGTAACAGCGGCGTTCCGCTAACCAACAGTCATTCGCTTCGCTCATGACTTCCTCTTGACTTCCTCCATTCCTCCTCCTGCGAGTAGCGGGGGCAGAACGGTAACCGGTAGACAGTCGCATCCTGCGCGGAGAGTAGAAAGGTGTAACAAAGTGTAACGAATCGTAAATTGTCGTATTTTGTCGTATTTTGATTCGGCTGGAATTCTAGGGGGGGGCAAGGCCCATACTGTGGGCGTTGGGGGGGGGTAAACGTTGTACTGGGCCTGCCGACGACTACTATTTTTTCTTATCGACACACGCTTTGCGTATGAGACTAAAAGGCGAATCGCGTCAGCTCCCGAATCTTAGGCGAATTGTTGGTACTGCATGATCATTTGAGAGAATATCGACAGAACGCCCACAAAAAACAAATAGCCCGGGCCATCGCTAGACAGTCGCGGAATTTACCTACCCTTCTTTTGCATTTTTCGGAATTTTCTATATACTCGGGAAAGATGCCGTCGTGCCGCTAGTGCCATACTTACTGACATCGTCAGATTGCGAAGCGCAAAGAGAGCGCTTAGCGTTGAGGTAAGGAAGTAGGTGAAAGATCTCTCCGCATGTTCCACCGGGATTGAAATAATGTCTGGGGAAATTGTCTGGGGAGAAAGAGTACAGATTCAAAATCGAGGGCGAGGGTTGGGGTGGAAGCGTGCCAGATCAGCAGTCGACGGTTGAGCTGACAAGTCCTAAGCGCGTGTCGCAAGCGACACGGAAAACGCTTTAGCAGTCACAGGGGGGGGGCGGGGGGGGGGGGGGGGGGGGGGGGGGGGGGGGGGGGGGGGGGGGGGGGGGCTGGAGATGGAGGAGAGGGAGGAGAGGAGAGAGTTTGGGGGCTTGTGAAGCGTGTCAGTTCTTTAGTCTTGGTCGTGTGTTCGGAGGCAAGGGGAGGTGGTGTTGACAGCGAAGGGGGATCCGAAGGGATCCGGTTGTTCTGAAATGGTGTTGGTAGTAGCAGGGCGGGGGGGGGGGGGGGGGGGGGGGGGGGGCTGTGCAGAGCTGAATATCTGTGCACCAACAATCTCGGAGGATTGGTAACGCTGTGTATGATCTAGTGAGTTAGCAACTCACGTCAAAGATCTGCTAAGACTCCTGGACTGCGTCTACTTGGCGTCTTGGACTGATTGTAGAGACAACGGGAGAGTTGTGTGGGCAGTAGGCGAGGCAGCGCAGGCAGTAGATTCCTCTCGTCGAATCGTAGGCAATCCAGGGCCAAAAGCAGTACTCAAGCCGTCGAGCTAGTCTGAGAGAAAACTATCACCTTGTGCAGGGCAGAAGATCGTCCTTGGCACAGGCGCAGTGGCGTTGCTTCGGTTAGCGGTCAGGGGCCATGACCTTTCATTCAATAGAGTTGTTACACAGTGAAGACAGAAGTAGAAGGAAGATACACGCGACGAGTGCGCTTATATCGAAGACGGGAGTCTGCAGGAAGATCCTGCAGACCCGTGTAGGCCACAGCTAGCCTGTGACCTAGTGGCAGGCAACCCGGGACCTGGAGGGACCAGGTACCGGTATGCATTATGCCGACTCAGTGTCCGACGTATATTGGACAATAACACTCGAGTCCTAACTGGCGTGGCCTAGGCCGTCTAGGAACTGACCTGGCCTAGAACCTCTCAAATTTCTGGCTAGGCCTTCTTCATGAAGGCTAAAGACGATGGATGGCATCCCATTTCTGTGGATGGCATCCCATTTCCTGTTCCCACGAGCAACACATAAATAATGAACTAGAGGATAAATTTCTCTGTTGCACTCATACAGGGACGCTGTACTGGTATAATCGGAGGACGATAACCTGGTTCGTATTGTGCCCTTGTTCTACTATTGACTTGCACGGACTCCTAAATCTTTTGGAAACGTCGTTTGGATGAAATCTAGTTATTTGTTTGAGGTTATTGGACGGGTAGTGATGCCGTGTGGTGCAGTTGAACAGTCATCGACCGACCATGCCACCGATTGACGTGTTGCTGAGCTTACGAGGTAGAAAATAGTTTGTAAATTGTACCGGTGTACAGAAATGTGATGAACTGATGAAAACCGTGAAGTACAAATATGTAAAGAGTAAGGGTCCTCCGCCGTATGTTTTAGGGTCTTTATCGTTTTTTGAATCCCCCCGTTTCATAGCTATTCTGGTTCCGGAACTATCTGGCCAGTCTTTGTTTGTTGCTACTCATAGCTATTTTTAAATTGGCTTCTTTCAACATTCTAACTTATAATTTACCTTTATTAATGGGTGCGATAAAAGACAGCCGAATATGTGCCCATCAAACCTTCAGTAGACCCTAACTCAGATTCCTTCCGCCAGCGTGGCACTTCTTGGAATTCCGGTAATCAGTGGACTAGGCAGCGAAGCTGCAGCCGAATTTTCCGGCCATAGGACTTGTGCGAATTCCGAAGAACAGGAGACAAAGGGTCAGGTCAGAATAAGATATGCGAGCTACTAATTGCTTAAACAATAATCAACTATGCTGCACGAGTGACCATTGGCCGAGCTAAAGTGGATCTAGGTATGGTCTAGGTTTGCCCCCAATACACGCACACTCCATGGATTATTTTACCCCTACACTACTGCTTACCCCCTCCACTCTCCACCAGCACCACCCGCATGCCCTCCCCCCCCCCCCCCCCCCCCCCACCCACACACACACACACACACACACACACTCACACCTTCACACCCACCCCGACCCAACCACCCACCAACATGCACATACTCCCCTTCTCCCACCAATCTGCCCACCGCTTTTGCGCTTCATTTGCGGCGAGCTTTGATCATGCAGAAAGGCAAAGGCCAGGTTGCAAATTCAACCCACCTGATTGAACCTGCATCCAAGTTAAAAAAGAAGAAAACAAGTGTTGAATTTGCGCAGTGCACCGGAATTGCGCAATCAAAAAGCTAAACGCCTAGAGCTTCTGCTTTACGCGCAGGTATCCACTCAGTTGAGCTTTCAAGCTTTCCAATTGAGTCGATCAGCCTACGCACTAAGTTAACTCGATGCATGGTCTTCAATACATCTGTTTGGCCATGACTCATAGGGGGAACAGTCTTTCTCTTATCAGGGAGCATCCTTGGAATACTCGGCATATGGAAATTTGATATAGACTTCGAGAACAGCAACGGAGCTGCGGCGCGCATCGCGCACTCGACCCGACTCACCCCTCTTATGTAACTAGAACCGGGCGAGAGTAACCACGTGTGGGAGGGAGGGACGCGGGGAAGAAGTACTTAGGTGGCCACGGGGAAGAAGTACTTAGGTGGAGCTGGAGAGCTAGGCAGAGGAGGGAAGGATGTGTGCGGCAATACAGTGAGGAGGGCATGCAGCAGGAGATGCTTGAGGCGGGAGCGATGGAGAGGGGACGATCTGGGAGAAATCACCTGAGTAAGCTTGCGCTGGGCAGAACCGGCAGACACGCTTCCAAACAGAAGCCATGCCGCGAGGACGAGAACCAGGCTGGCGAAGAGGGCCATAGTTAACCTGGGGTGGAGGAGACGTCATGATCATGAGGGCTAGCGGATGGAGTAACATGCAGAGGTGCACAAGATTTAGCGAGACAACAGAATATAAGAAGAGAGAGAGGCAGGTACGACAAATCGGCGTGACTTAAGCTGGCCGGGGGGCGGGGGGCGGGGGGGGGGGGGGGGGGGGGGGGGGGGGGGGGGGTAGGGACCCAGGGGTGTGTGTGTGCATGTGCATGTGTGCATGTTTGTAAGTGCACATATGTATATGTATGTGCATGTGCATGTGTGCAAGTACACATGTGTGCATGTGTATATGTGCATGCGCATGTGTGCGTATACATGTGCATGTGTGTATGTGCATGTGTTTTTGCTGCAATACTGGTGAGACCACCCCTTCTACATTGTGTAAGGTTGGCTTGGGTCGACCCACATATGCGACAATTATCTTCCTTGGTGGCTGACATCCTGGGGCTGAAATGTGTACATCAACACCCAACAACCTTCACTGAACAGGCATACAACTGAATGTGCATGCAAAGCTGACTCCTAGTCCACGTAGAGCCACAGGAGCACTCTAGTGGAGCAGCGTGGCCTAACTCAGCATTTACCAGCATGCAGCCCTAGTTCTAACTCTGCACGGCTGGAGCTGGAAACACAACACAAACTTCGCTAGTGATCTATTGAAGATAAGCAGCGCCAAATTGAGCTCGTCGCAACTTCGACTTCCTGTATACGGAAGTCAAAAGGATTCTATGGCTTCTCGCAACCCTCGGGCCTTCGTATTCGGTCGATACGCGGCGATCCAAATCGATCAGCATTACTTGCTAGGTCAATATTCGACTATCGAGGCCTTTGGAACAAGTAGCTGCTCTCCCTGGAGAAAGCTGTTTTTAGAGGTTTCGGTTCTGAGAATGTCCAGTGAGAAAAGTTGCAACGAATAGGCAGAATTCAATCAATAAAGGCGCTCAGGGATACAAATGCGTTGATATATGTACTTGGATTGGAAGGATCGAGGCGCGCGATAAATTTTGACATGGGGTCAGGATTCCGGACCCCCGATGTCGCTCGTAGCCCCGTGAAACAACATGATGGCCACAGGCTTCCTCATCATGCTTATGATGCCTTCGTGTCACCCTAGCGCACTTGTTGCCTTGTAATAGTTTAGCCATCAAATTTCATGTGGTTCGCTCATGCTTGGGGATTTTCAGCGAGACTTCCTGGCTGGTGCGGTTATTAGCAGTCAGAGGATACCCAGCTTCCGAGCTGCCCCGTAGCCCTCATGCAAATCGAACCCCATGTTCCGTTGTTCCACTGCGCAACCCAGCGTAGCCCTTGGAATGAAAGCTCCACAACTACATTCGGAACTACGGACATCTTAATTGAAAGCCGCAATAACAGTCAGTTAACCCGCGCGCTACCAATTCGCCGGTTAAATGAGGACTTGCCTCGGCCTCGGGTACCCTATGCTCTAAACCGGTCAAAATCAACGCAGGTCAGAATTCTTCTCGCCCCCCCCAACTTTAGTACAGGGGGGGGGGGCGGGGCGGCGAGGGCGGGCGGGGGCACGGCAACACGGTGGATAAGTGGAGTACTGAAGATGTAC
Organism: Chlamydomonas sp. ICE-L; assembly: GCA_013435795.1. Lineage (NCBI taxonomy): Eukaryota > Viridiplantae > Chlorophyta > Chlorophyceae > Chlamydomonadales > Chlamydomonadaceae > Chlamydomonas > Chlamydomonas sp. ICE-L. The sequence goes on from JACBWV010000223.1 coordinate 19,055,402, forward strand.
TGAATTAAGTACAAGGGATTTGGCCTGAAATTGGCGTCAGCGCACCGTCAGCGGCAAATAACCCTATTTGTGGCCCTTAGTTTTCCGGGCGATCAAATTTCGAGCCGCATACGAAACTGTTCAGGATGCTAGATAGCAGGATCATTGCGCAAGGAGTAGAGCTTGTACCTGCCATTCGTAGAATTGGAAGAGGTGGACGCTCGGAAACGCAGGAGCTCACAGACCGAGATGTCGATTCCCTCAATATGTGAGTTGGAAATCGACATCCCACTAAATGAACTCGATTGAACTTGCCGAGCAAAATCTCGGTTATGTTTTTATCGCATGGCCTTCTCGACGCCCTTGCGCAATACTTCATTTAGACAGAATTCATTTCGAGCATCAGCATCGCGGTCAGAAACCTCTCCTCCCGAGACCGGTTTGCACCCTTTTTCGTGATTTCGCATGCGGCGAGTGGATAATGAGTGACACGCTGGCGAAGTTATAATAAAATGGACGTTTCTGTACTCCACAAGTTGCCGTGCGGGGGTCAGTCACGCGTGACCGCGCTTAGGGTTGGCAGAGTCACTACGCACTGGACAATGAAACAGAAGCCGACCCCCTTTTTAAAATGCCCCCGGTCTCCTGTTCCTCTCCTGCAAGAGAATGTGTGGTATATGAATACCTTGTAACACGGAGTGTCTTGTAACTGGAAGCCTAAGAAATGATCTCAGGAGTTTAGACGGCCCTAAGAGTCAGAAGCACGGCTTAAGACTCCCTTCCCGCTTCCAGCGCGTCTAGACCCTAATGGAACCCTCGTTTTAGGTATTCCCGAGTAGCTGATCAGACACTGATCAGTATGTCAATTCGCTCGGTTTCAACTGCCTACAGAAGTCGTTCGTCATCTGTCGGAAAGTCGTCACCACCGCGTGGCAACTCAGGTGGAGGATCGTTATCCACCACAATTCCCCCTTCTCTAGCCCTAGCCTTCTCCTGAAGTCTAGTACTCTTTCGAATGAGAAACTCATTAGGGGTTACAGTCGCATAATCCCTGTGAGTAGGTTTTTTAACCGTTTTAGGTTTCGGGTCGTTGGCACCTATCACGGGTCGTACCCGAGAAGGGTGTTGTCTCCAATACAAATCGATTTGTTCAGAGCACATAGGTAACAACTCTTCTTCGAGTTCCCAAGAGTGAACATGGTCTGAGTGTAACCATTGTACATAGTAATACACCGTACCAGACTGTATCTTGTGATCAACAACGTTGCTAATCTCGTAGATAGGTTCACCGCATGTGCGTAACAATTCCGGATTTGGTCTAATAAACCCAGTCCCGTCGGATAGGTATTCTTTGACAAGAGATACGTGAAACGTTGGATGAATCTTCCATCCTTCGGGGAGGGATAGAGTCACTGCAATGGTCTCCCCCCTCTTTTGGATAGTGTGAGAGATTTTGTAGGGACCAACGAATCTGGGCATGAGCTTCCGAGTCATACCAGGCCAGTATTTGATGTTCTTCGAGTTCAACAAAACTTCCTGACCGTGAGTATACTTCACCGGTCGACGGTGCAAGTCTGCATACGTTTTTTGACGATCCTTCGCGGATTTAAGCGCTGCCTTGGCCGTGTCATATGCGTTATTCATATGCTCGACCCAGGACAGGGCTGGTTGATGTGCCGTAGCGATGACATCATCTGATGGTTGTAGTGCCACTCGAGGGTATCTACCGTACAGCAACCGAAACGGAAAATATCGAATGCTTCTGTTGTACGAGTTGTTGATGGCGAATTGTGCATTCGGCAAAAGACTGGCCCAATTTTTCTGATTCGCAGAGGGAAAATGGCGAAGAGTGTCTTCGAGAACATTGTTCATACGTTCTGTTTGACCATCTGTTTGTGGGTGAAATGCAGTCGACATTCCTGGGCGGATAGCGCACAGAGTTAATAGTGTTTGCCAAAACTTACTCGTGAACTTAACATCGCGATCAGAGATGATAGAAAGCGGATGGCCTTGTTCGCTAAGCACGCGCTCGTGGAACAGGGTAGCAATTTTTTCAGCATCGTCTGTCGTTTTGCATGGGATAAGTTTGACCATCTTCGTAAGGCGATCAACGATCACATAGATCTGATCAAAACCATTCGATTTCGGTAGCCCAACGATGAAGTCCATGGACAGTGAATCGAAGGGGGCGGTCGGAATCGAAAGGGGTTGAAGGTTACCCTGCAGGTTCTGATGTGAAAATTTTACCCGTTGGCAAGAATCACAGTGGCGTACGTAATCAACGACATCGAGTCGCATGGCAGGCCACCAATAGTAGCGTGCAACAGATCAAAAAGTTCGGTCGATGCCTCCATGTCCACTTTGTTGGGCATCGTGGAAAGCAAACAAAATCCGAGCTTTGAGCGAATTACCATTTGGTACAACGATCTGCGACTCAAATGCTGCGCGTATGGATTTGCCGGTGCCAACCCAGAAACCATCTGCCTGTTTGGAGAGGTACTTGGTATTGTGCGGATAATCGAACCACAAGTCTTCCGTGTAACCATGCAGAATATCTGGGGCTATTTCGCGCATGTGGAGTGGGTCATTTGCGGACAGCCTCTGAATGAACAAAGCCGTAGCTTCTGAGAAGGCTGGATTCCTACTCAGAGGGTCAGCTACGTTAGTACGGCCCGCGATATGAGCCCACTTCATGTTCGTGAAGCGCGAGAAAAACTCAAGATATCGTGCCTGCTTTCTGCTCAGCATGGGCTGATTTGCAAGGTAGACGAGGGGTTCGTGGTCGGTGTCAAGTTCGAACTTGCCAGTGCAACCTTCGAGGTAGCATCGCCATTCTTACGTGCCAAAGTATAAGCAACCAATTCCTTGATGGAGAGAGGTTCCGACTCGAGTCGGGTGGAGTACAGTTCGACTGCTACTCTACGTTTATGCTTTTTAGCTATTTTGAAACTGGCTCTGAGACGTGTCTCTTCAAAACCAATGCAGCACCCCGTCTGCATCATCCAACTTCTTCCGAGAAGTGCGGTGATGCAGGGCCCTAGCGTAGGGAGGACATAAGCAGATTTAATTTCTGACCTATGTTTGCCTAAGTTCAGGACAAAACTCGTTCTCGTAGTAGTGAGGACTTGGGATCCATCAGCTACCCGCACCATGACTGGGGAGCCCGTAAAGGTGGCTAAACCTGCCCTAGCACAGAATTCTGCGTCTACGAAGACAGAGTCTGCTCCACTGTCAATGAGAATTTTGCTAGATACCCCCGATAGGGTGGCCTCAAAGTGTGCGGTAGCTTGGTCCGCGTGGACACAAGCTGTTGTGCAAGCAGATATGCATGGAATGGCAGGAGGCAAGGGCAGGGTCGGAAGGCAAGGAGGGGATGTGGTCTGTGCTGTAGATGGTGCTACACAGATAGTAGGGGACGGAAACTGAAACAGAACATCCCTATCTATGTCTACAAGCAGACCTACATCCTACTTCCTAACGGTAGGGCAGCTAGGGCACTTGGAGGGGGCAGTGGCTGTAGCGGCCGTGCGCTTCGTACCACACTTGTAACATAAGTTACCCTCCTTAGCTAGTTTAATAGCATCCGGTGTCCAGGGCTGACCGTCAGCCTGCTTCCACTTATGCTTTTCAGCAAATTGTAGCTGTCCCGCAGGGCTGGAAAAGGGCGGCGGGCCCGTTGCAGCTGGAGTCTGGGCCGTGCCCTTCTTGTGCTTGTGCTGGGTGGACCCCTCGTGAGGTCCACCAGGCCGTTTGCCTTTTGCCTGGACGTACATGGCCGAGGTAGGGGTTCGTGTTTTGGTGGCAGCAAGTTCAGTTTCAATGGCAGCAGCATGTTCGACAAGCTCGTCTAAAGAGGAAAATCGGCCTCCTTGTGCAGCAGTACGTCTGCGGCATCGTGCCTCGATGGTTGGAATCAGACCAAACCGAAACAGAACTAGCTGATCATCCAATTGCATACCCCCGGCAATGCGCACTTCGTTTTGGAAAGCCATAGCGTAATGCCTAACCGTCGAGGTCTGCCAAATCGAGTTGGCATGCAGCCGTTGGCGTGCATTGATGTCGTCGTCAGCATGGTAGGGGTCATAGAAGTTTAGGAACTGAGTTTTTATCTCAGCCCACGTAATGGCCGGTGACGCGGTCATGAGGTGGTCTAGCCACTCGGCAGCTACCCCACCAAAAAAGTTTGGTATGTTGGATGGTACTAACATATGGTGCAACGTGCAATATGACTCTAGCAACTTCCACCAAATCCTACCCCTCGGGAGCTTCTTGTCTTCTACCCCAGTCCAAAGGGATGGACGTTCATACTTGCCAACTAAGGGCCTCGGGACCAAGGGCAAAACATGTGACTCTACCTTAGCTGCCGCAGCTTGTAGCTCAGCCACTTTGGCCTTGGCCTCCAGCAGCTCAATATGGGCACGTAGAGCCATTAAAGCGTCCGAATGAGGTCCAGCGGGAGGGCCAACAGCGGGCGGTCCTGCAGCGGGCGCTTCAGCAGCGGGCTGGCCAGCAGCAGGCGATCCATCAGCAGGGGGGCCCGCAGGCAGTCCAGCTGTGGGGGCCGCGGGTTGTCCAGCGGGGGCGGGGGGCGTTGCAGGCGATCCAGCAGCGGGGCCATCCGGTGGTCCAGCGGGGGGGCGGGGGGCGTTGCAGGCGATCCAGCAGCGGGGCCCTCAGGTGGTCCAGCGGGGGGGCGTTTGCTGGGCCTTCAGGAGAGCGGAAACTCGAAGTGTCTCCTGTTCGGCATCCCTCATTCGCATTTGGAGCCGAGCCATCTCCTCAAGGTGCTTGGATGCGGTGGCCTCGGCCTCGTGATGGTGAAGAAGTTCGAGGCTAGCGATAACCCTGTCCTTCTCCACGAGGGCAACGTGCGCGGCAGCCTTGCCAAGCGGCGTGGAGTCAGGCCTTGTGGCGACCTTCTTGCCATTGACTTTGACAGCCATCCGCGCTTCCTTCAGCTCCTTCTCGGTAGCTGAAAGGTCGGGAGGCGAAGGTGCCGGCCCTCCAGCACCTTTTCTTTTCTCCTTGGAGAGCTCGTGCAGCTCCCAAGCCTTGACTTGCTGGACGAGCTCCTCGTGGTCCATGTCGTCAACATCCGGGACCTCAGAAGGTGGAGCCGCAGCAGCTTGGGCTGAAGAAGAGGCCATACTCGGTGATGGTGGGCTCGAGGGGACGTCGGGGGTGGGGAGTAAAGCGAGTGGCGCGGTTTGAAAGCGCGACCAGGCTCAAGAAACCAATTGTGGTATATGAATACCTTGTAACACGGAGTGTCTTGTAACTGGAAGCCTAAGAAATGATCTCAGGAGTTTAGACGGCCCTAAGAGTCAGAAGCACGGCTTAAGACTCCCTTCCCGCTTCCAGCGCGTCTAGACCCTAATGGAACCCTCGTTTTAGGTATTCCCGAGTAGCTGATCAGACACTGATCAGTATGTCAATTCGCTCGGTTTCAACTGCCTACAGAAGTCGTTCGTCATCTGTCGGAAAGTCGTCACCACCGCGTGGCAACTCAGTGGGAGGATCGTTATCCACCACAGAATGACCCCCCCAAACAGTGAGATTTTACCTTCGTAGCACCATGGGAGGAATGATTACTAGATGAGCTCCTCCACCCACCAGTCTTTCCTGGCCTAGTCCGTGTCCCCTAATAGCTCGCTATCTCTATTCTTTCTTTCCTCTTTCCAAACCTGCTTCTGTTGCACGGATTCCGCCCAACGCGCTTTAGGGGCTGGCGCTCCCCTTTCCTTCCTCGGCCATGATGCTGCCATGGTTCTGATACTTCTATTTATCGCAACATGAAGCTCTTGATCATTAGCCAGCTCGAGGATTACATCCTCTGTAATAAGGGACCTGAAACCCTGGCTGAAATCTTGAAGAAGGTTGGGGCCCTCGAAGAGAGCCAGAAATCCGAGGACGGCCTACTTGATTCTTGCCATAGGTAAAGAGGTCTGAAGGACGCTGATGGGTGACGAGATGATTGCGCAAGCCTCTTGATTCTCATCGTAGCGTATCATAATGTGTATTTATCCTCCGAGGCTAGTTAGGGGCGCCCTCGGCACCAGTGGATAGATCTGGCTGTTATTCCTCATGCCTTCTGTAAGGATGCCCTGGGATGTCACTGCTCTCATTATCTGATGTCGATTTCATGCCTCCAGGTTGTTGGATGAGTCTGCAACGCTCTTCAACCAGACTCCTCAGCACTTCCTGAGAGATGTCGGTCGATACTCCTTTGAGTTCAATGGTATTGCGCCATTCGAGGTCAGTTCGACCCCATGCTTCAATACTTCTGAATCCTCAGCCTTTATCTTCATCTCATGAGTCATCTCAACCTTCAGCTCTGGATTCACTGCCTTCTGTTCCCTTTTAAGTTGTGATCAGCCTGTTGCTTCACATCTTGTTGCCTCACAATTTCTTGCTTCGCTCATGATCTCATTATGTGCTGCTTTCTGTACTAATGAGTACAGTGTACTACTCCTAGTAGAACTACTCCTTAAAGTAGTAGTAGTAGTAGTAGTAGTAGTAGTTGTAGTTGTAGTAGTCATTTACCATTGCTACCCACATTGACTCCCAACATCTGCACACAAAGTGTGGTGAAGTAGTACAGTGTTAGTCCTGTAAATACTACTCCTGTTGGCTCTCCCTAATGTAAGCAAACAATTTCAATGCACCACCTCTTGCTTCACCTGGGCTTCCCCAGAGCCTTGCATCATGGGGTAGCATCCTCATCATCCTCATCAACCTCCTCCTCCTCCTCCCCATCATCCTCATCCTCATCATCCTCATCCGCATCCGCATCCG
>JACBWV010000223.1:19064675-19436175 GCA_013435795.1 Chlamydomonas sp. ICE-L
TATTAACTGACTAACTGACTAACTAACTAACTAACTAAGTAACTAACTAACTAACTAACTAACTAACTAACTAACTAACTAACTAACTAACTAACTAACTTATACCAAGTAATTATTTTACTACCTACATAACTATCCAACTAACCCTGACACATAACACTAACTGCCACTAACCAATGAACTCAACTAAGTAGCTAAGTAACACTAATTAGCTAATCCTAAGTCTAACCTTGTACCTCTCCTTCCCTACATCAGCCTCTACCTGTTCAGGTTGCTAAACGGTTTTTCAGGGTGATACACACCTGTTCAACGGCTGCATCTTTAACCAATGATGTACATAACAGGTGTTTAACACCCTAAACACCTGTTTAACAACCTGGACAGGGTGCAGGCTGCCATAGGGGTAGTGTGTGTCTCATTACCCTCTTCAGGTGGCAATGGTAGTCCCACCCCCCCAAGGCTGCTCAGGTGTAATTGGCCAGCCCCTGGAATGAAATATACACAAGTATGAAGACTTACCCTAGCCCACAACCTCTCCTTGTGTGTGTCCACTCTCCCTGTTCAGGCCACTATGGTGATCTCCCCCCCCCAAGGCAGCTTAGGTTTCTCTGATTATTGTGAAGCTCAAGCAAAAGTGGCTCGACAGTCTGCTCGCTCGATGTTCCCCCTTGGACCTGATGTCTTGTTTAGGCTGTACCCGTACCACATCGTCTTGGATAGCAAGTGCAAGGTCGTACAGGTAGGGAGAGAGGGCCGTTGAGGGAGGTGGGGGAAGGTTGGGAGGAGGTGGGGGGATTTTTGGGTGGGAGGGGGGGTGGTAGCGATGGCTTCGACAGTCTGTTGTCACAACTCTTGCTCTCACTTCTTGTGTGTTTCCCCATAACAGGTTGGGCGCTGTTGGGTAAGTTGCAGGCTATTAAGGGACATGTTGGGGTATGTGTGGATCGTTTGGGGGGAGGTGTGGCAGTTTTGCTGGGGTGGGGAGGGGGTGTAAAGGTTGGGGGGTGAGGTTGGGGGAAGTGGGTGGAAGGTTGGGGGGCGGATGTACGGTTGGGGAAGGGGGTGAAGGTTGGGGAAGGGGGTGAAGGTTGTGGGAGGGGATGGAAGGTTGGAGAGGTGGTGGAAGGTTTGTTTCCGTTGGGGGGCCTGGGGGTGGCCGGTTGGGGGGTCGGGCCTGGGCCGTTTGGTTGCCGTTTTTTGTTCCTTCTTTTTTCCGGTTTGGGTGCGTGGCTGGTGCAGGTTGGTTGCTCGGTGTGGTTGCATGGTTGGTGACGGGTGTGGCGGTTTGGTTTCCTGTGCTTGGCCTTTTTTGGTTTGGGGGGTTGTTTGGGGCGGGGGGTGGGGGGACGTTCATGGGGTTGCGGCCCGCGAGTGTGGCCCTTTTGGGAGACGTTTGGGGGGCGAGGGGGGTGGCCGGTTGTGGGAAGGTGGGGTGGGTAGCGATTGGCTTTGCGCCCGTCTGTGCCTCCACTTTGTGGTGCTCTTCTCCTTTTCTCTTTCTTCTTTCTTTTTTCCTTTTCTCTTTCTTTCTTCCCTTTTTCCTTCTTTTGGTATGGGTATTTATCCCCTACCAATTCGGGTGCCGGGCTGCATCGCTTGTTTCCCTCCTCCCCTTTCCCCCCCCCATCTAACAAACCGGAGTCACCCCCCCCCCCCCCCCCCCCCTCCCCCCTCACCCCCCTCCCCTCTTTTCCACCACCCCCCCTCCATTCCTCTCCCCTCCCCCCCCCCCTCCCCCCCCCCTCGCGGTCGGGTCAGGCTTTCCTCTCTTGTTTCCTCTCAGCTAGCGAAACCAGGAGCGCATATCAGTTCCTTCTTTAAGGTATGGCCTCAAAAATTAGACACAAATCACGCAATTATCATCCCATGTAGGATGATGATTTAATTATAATTGTATATTTAAATTATCACTGCAGCACAAACTTAATGCCCATCGGCAAAACAGTTTTTTGGGGCTTCAGTTCATTAATGTATTTTATTGTTAGCTTTCCTGTCACGGTTGTCCCTTGAGCCTGTTTGGCCTACCCCTGGACTGTAACATAAATACACGGCTCGCTGGCCAAACTGCTTTGATCGTGGTGTGGTGGCCTGTGTGCAGGAACTAGGGTCCCAGGTTAATGTTTTGTTAGGCTCACTTGCACTGCTCGCCGTGTTTTTCCTGCCCAATCAAATGGATATGTTACTGCTGATATCTGCTACTGTTTTTGCTAACTGAGACATGCAACGTGAGCCTGGCACAGATGAGCGGTTCCTGAGTTGTCCATACATTACATTTCACATACATAACATACATAATACATTACATTTCACATCCATCCATTCATACCTACCTACCTACCTACCTACCTACCTACCTACCTACCTACCTACCTACCTACCTACCTACCTACCTACCTACCTACCTACCTACATACACACGTACATACGTACGTACATACATAAATAAATGCATACATTCATATACGTACGTACATACACGCATGCATACATACATACATACATACATACATACATACATACATGCATGCATACATACATACATACATACATACATACATACATACATACATACATACATACATGCATGCATGCATGCATACATACATACATACATACATACATACATACATACATACATACAGACATACATACACACATACACACATACATACATACATACATACATACATACATACATACATACATACATACATACATACATACGTACGTACGTACATACATACATACATACATACATATTTACAAACATACATACATACATACATACATACATACATACATACATACATACATACATACATACGTACATACATACATACATACATACAAACATGCACTGCATTGCATTGCATTTTGGGTGCAGCAAATATATATATGGTCCTAACTGATAGATCTATGACGACTATGCTCCCAGAATTAACTGATGTGTCAGATTTATATGGAAACTCCAAAGTACAAAGTACGACCCTCGACCTGTTTAAAAAAATCAAAATTCAAATCATCTGCTGAATCTATAGAATCGTGATGTCGTGGCCTGCCCTCCACTCCCGTGTCCATCAAGCTACGTATGACCCCCCCCACCCCCACCCCTACCCCCCACCCCCTGTCCATCAACCTACGCATGGCCCCTCCCCCCCCTTCCCCACCTTCCACCCCCACCCACCTGTAGTTCACATCACCAAGAAGCACACCTTGGGAAATCGAGCACCTCTTGCGACAGAAAGGAAGCAGTCCACAGCTCATCACGAGCACCGGAGGACTCATGCTCAAGGGCACCTTCTTGCAGGCTGATACTTTTTTGTCCCTATCAGCCTCCGAGTCTCCCCATGATTCCTATGGCCCTGGATCCCTTGGCCCTGGATATTTAGCCTCTTCTACGTATGGTGGCTTTGATCCCCCCTACGCCATCTTCCTTGGGATGCCTAAAATCTCAAGTTTAGAGGAGATGTCGGTAGGTGTATGGTTGGAACCCCTTAGGCTGTATGTTTATTAAGACTCATAAATAGTCAAGTTCAGAGGAGATGCCGGTAATGATAACGCCTGGCGGGGCGTGGTGTTAAGGGAGCCCGTCGTACGCGGGTGGGGAGCGGTCTCCTACCTCAACTGGACAAGCTACCATCGCGGTAGACGACGACCTGCAACGCCAAGAGCGACCGAAGGGGGAGTCGAACCCTCGACTCTTCATTCTTTAGCGATCTGGTCTACCACTAGACCATTGTAAATCACTGAAAGAGGCTGAGATGCCGGTAGGTGTATGTACCTAGCTTGCGTGTCGACATGTTGTGATGGTGGTGGTGGTAGTAGTGGTGTTTACTTTGGCGTTGGTAGTGGGGATGGTGGTGTTGGTGGTTGCGGTGGTGGTGTTGGTGGTGGTGGGGGTCGTTGCGGTGGTGGTAGTGGGGATGATGGTGGTGGTGGTTGAGATGGTGGTTTAGATGGTCGTGGTGGTGGTTGCGGTAGTGGTGGTAGCGCGGATGATAGTGGTGGTGGTGGTTGCTGTGGTGGTGGTGGTGGTAGTGGTGGTGATGGTGGTGGTGGTGGCGGAAGTGGGGATGAAAGTGGGGGTGGAGGTTGCGGTGGTGGTGGTGGTGGTAGTGGGGATGATTGTGGTGGTGGTGGTTGCTGTGGTGGTGGTGGTGGTGGTGCTAGTGGAGATGATAGTGGTGGTGGTGGTTGCGGTAGTGATAGTGATGATTATGGTGCTGTGGGAGGTCGTTGCAGTGGTGGTGGTGGTAGTGGGGATGATGGTGGTGGTACTTGCGGTGGCGGTGGTAATAGGGATGATGGTGGCAGTGATTGTGGTGGTTGTGGGGATGATGGTGGTGGTTGCGGTAGTGGTGGTGGTGGTGGTTGCAGTGGTGGTGGTTGCGGTGGTGGTGGTGGTGATGGTAGTGGGGATGGTGGTGGTGGTGGCGGTGGTAGTGGGGATGATGGTGATGGTGGTGGTGGTGGTTGGGACTCAAGCTTGAGGGCACCTTGCATTCCAATGATTTGATGGTGTCCATACCAAGCCTTTACCCCCCCAGGATCCTTTGGCACTGCCCCTGGATCTTGTGCCTTTTCTACGTATGGTAGCTTGTGTCCCCCCTACGCCATCTTTCTTGGGACGCCTAAATATCGAGTTTAGAGGAGCTGTGGGTAGGTGTATGGTTGGACCCCCCTAGGATTTATGTTTATTGAGACTCAAATAGGTCACGTTTTGAGGAGATGCCGGTAGTTGTATGCACCTAGCTTGTGCGTCGACATGTTGTGATGGTGGTGGTGGTGATGATGATAGGGACTGATGCTTATTACCCCCCCCCCCCCCCCCCCCCCCCCCCCCCCTCCCCCCTCCTCACTCCCCTCCCCTCCCTCCTCCCCCCTCCCCCCTCCTTTCCCCCCCCTCCCCCCTCCTTTCCCCCCCTCCCCCCTCCTGTCCCCCCCCCCCCCCCCCCCCCCCCTCCTCTCACCCCCCTCACCCCTCACCCCTCCTCTCACCCCCCATAGCGCCATGGTCTGAAGCTCTCCTACTTCCCGTCATTTGATATGTCCTCCGACCTCATGCTTCTTGAGGAACGCCACCGCTCCGATGTCGAGACGTTGACAGAAGCCATGGAGGCGGCGGAGAAAGAAGTGCTACGGCTGAGGAAGACCCTGTCAGAAGTGCTTGGCAAGATACAAGAGGGGGGGGCTGCTGATTTTCGTTTCGATAACAATCCTGTTCCAAGAGCAGTTGCGTTGCTCAACCGAATCATGATCCAGCAGGCAGAGGTGCGTATCATAAAATTAGTGCTGATAATTATGCTTGCTTCCTGCAATCTTGCTTGCTTTCTGCAATATTCCCTTTCTTTTTCTGATAAATGTTTGAAGACCCCTCCAGGATGTTGATGAGCGGGCTTGTCCTGGGCCAACAATGGCCTGTCAATGTAATGCAATGTAATGTAATGTTATGTTATGTTATGTAGGCTGGAGGGTGTGCTATTAATGCTGAAGTCGCCTGCTGAGGTACGGAAGGCCATTGGCCAATTAGCAACAGTAGCCCATGAAAATCTGAAATCTGAAATAAAAAAGCACTGCTCCCCCCACACTACAGGTTACAACCGATGAAATCCTAGAGGTCCAGGCAGCCTTGGTGAAGAGTGAAACCCATCCGGTGCCCTTTTTGGAAGGGCCGGTAGGCCTATCCAACAACGAGATGGGCGCCTACCATCCGGTGAGTTCAGGGGTGGAGCTTTGACTAAAAAAACAAGTTCGATGCAGCGTCGCCTGCGACGCTAAAAAATGACGGAGAGTGATCGCGAGGGAGCGACAGGTGGCAACGGAAGCGAGTTAGTTACGAGGCCGTTGGCTGACGTGTCGGGCTTCATCACGGTCAGATGGATGGTCGGTCGGAGGGTTGGACGGACAAATGGGTAACACGGGGGGCTCCTGCCCCACAGGAGGGGGGGGCTTCGCCAAAAAAATGTATGTATGTATATATTTTATTAGTACGGTAGCCTGTGTGGCCGTTGGCCCCCCCCCTCCCACCCAGGTCATGGGCCCTGGTCTGGGTTACATGCAGAGATTTTTCTTTCAAATCTGAAAGTGGTATTTTTCTAGCTTGGCTGTAGGCCTTCTCCAGGGACAGCGTTTAGTGTTTTTATAGCTTTTTATAGCTTTCTGTAGCTTTTTGGGGATATTTGGTTCTAATAATAAAAACACTTGTTTTAAAACTTTGTTTTAGCGACAATTTCTCGGAAACGGGGTCAAATCCAGCGATCGATATTTATAGAGGAAAACATATCCCTGGTTACATAACAGGTAACGCCCTTGTATGCCCCCCCCCCCCCCCCCCCCCCCCCCCCCCCCCCCCCCCTGCCCACCTACATGTTCTACATGATCCCCTACTTTCCCCTAAATCTTCCTGCCCCCCATCCCGCATGACATACACTTTGTTTCTTCCCCTTGCACACCTCACCACACCACCCAGCCATCTGCACCCTCCCTCAACTTTCACTCCACACCCACCCACAGTCACATGTCCCCCTCCAAATGCCCCCCCGCCATACCCCCCTGCTTCCCTTCCATTCTATTCCGCACCACTCAAGCTGTTGCATGTGCTCGGTTCGAAAGCCTAAAGTGACAAAGAATAGGTTGGGATGTCCTGCCCCCCTGAAAACATCAGACTCACGTGCAGGGTCAGCCACTTTTCTGCAGCGATTGAACGGATCTTTGCTCACAGATAATTAGTTGGATGTGCAAAGTCTTGCTTTCTTCACTAAAGCAAGCAGTTGACCAGAAAACTGCCCATCCGTTCTCCTCTGTTGCGAACTGGCTGTAGCATATTGTGGGACAGGGTTATCGATGCAAGGGAAACGTCCTATTAGATGCGATGATCGGTGCAAGGGTAAGAGGTCGCAGCGGAATCATCAAGTACAAGCAACCAAATCGCAGGCTATGCGATGGCAGGGTGAGATTGGGAGTGAACAGAAAATAGCAGCCAATCACTGGCTTCGCGCCTTGTCTGGTTAGCGGCCTGTCGCTTTTTTGCAGGCATGGCAGCCCTCGTCGGAGCATAGGCTTCGCGCTGGGTCTGGCGCCGGTGGGCTGGGTCAGCAGCATCGTTAAACGACGGCGCTGGTTTGCATGAGTCCTGTCCTCGTCGGTCTGAAGAGCTTGCCATGCACGCTGACTGGCTGTGTTTGCTGCTCTCCTGTCATCTAAAATTGGTTGGTATTGAAGTAGCATGGTGGCATCAAGAAGCAAGAGGTTGTATATTATCAACCTAAGTGCCGTATTTGCTGTAGATGGAGAAAGACCGAACAAATTTGACGAAGGATTGAGTTTTTGTTAGAAGCATGGTATGAAAACAGACCACGACAACAAATGCTATCGCTCAGAATGGATATGCTAAGAATATGTTGAGCGATAGGAGTAGATTGAGCGCGGAGATCGAATTTGCTCTGAGAATTTTTTGCAGATGCTTTCGAAAATGGCAGTACATTGCTAAAGTTGTCCGTGTACACCCTACGCACCACCTGTCCCCCGCCCCCCGCCCCCCTGACACGAGGAACAAAAAAATCGCGAGAAATCCCTGTATTTTATATATATATATATATATATATATATATATATATATATATATATACACACACTAGCAAATTGTCCGTGTGGCCATTTTTTTGGCCACACCTTTGTTGGTCTGTGTTAGCCTGTCAGGATGTACCCCCCTGCCACACCCATTGATTAACACGAGCACTTCCCCCCGTCCTCCCTCAGTCCCCCCCCCCCCAATTATTTCTTCTTCCCTCTCCCTCCCTATTCCCTCGCCCCCTCCCCCCATTCTTTCACCCCCCCTTGTCTAGACCCTCTCTCCATCCCCCCCAGCACCAACAAAAAAACACATTATCCCCTCTGCTCCCCTGCCACTTCAGCTTTAAGCGTTAATCTTATTATATAAGGTAGAGCGTAGTAAGAGCGTCCGAGTTTAAGCGCGTGCCCGGCGCGTGGTCGGCGCCTTTTGGCCTGGCCGCTTGGGGTTTTGGTTCCATATCTTGCTGACCTGTCGCCCAGGTGGCAGCCAGTCTGGGGTCTCGATTTCTCGGCGCAGCCACAGGAACGATTGCCTGTCTGCCGCCGACCACCCACCTGCACCCGCACCCGTCCAAGGTTGACCGGCTGGAGTGGTGCCCGAATTTTCCTGCGCCGATCTGTTCACCCCTGCGCTGCTTTGCGCTGCTCTATCTTGAAGCCGGTGTCGTTTTTGACTCCTTCTCGCTGCTCTTCTGTGAAATTCTCTTGCATTTCCTGGGCCAAGCCGTTCTGATACCCGAATTTTCATGCGCACTTCTGCTATTTTCAGGGCTCGCTGCCTGAGTCGCCCAATATTCAACGGTGTAGCCTCCCTTTGTCTGCCCAAACTCTTTCCCACACATTTCGCTGCCAATGCCAATAACTTCGCAGCTCCCCCCGTCGCAGCATTCCCTTCTCCTTCTCCTGCGCTCTCACTCCTGCCAGCTCCGTGGCTGCCTTTCGCTGACGTGGCCAGGGCAGTCGTTTCGGAGTTACCCAGGTGGCAGCGAGTCTCGGATCTCGAAATCTTTCGAGACCTGTCGCTGACGTGGTCACGGGGGTGGTCCTCCCGTCGGTACGACGGGCTCAGATGCTAGTCTTATCTTATTATATAAAGTAGAGCGGCCGTGATATGGTTTAGCCCTTTTGGCCCAGGCAGTTAGGCTTTTGGTTTCAGTGGTTTTGGATCTCGATTTTTCGACACCTGTCGCTGACGTGGCCACGGGGGTGGTCCGCCCGTCGGTACGACGGGCTCAGATGCTAGTCTTATCTTATTATATAAAGTAGAGCGTAGTAAGAGCGTGGAGGTTTTTCAGGGTTCCCCGATCTCGATTCTCCATATCTTGCCGACCTGTCGCCTAGGTGGCCCGAATCCTGGATCTTGATTTCTCGGGCACCACATGAACCACAGGAATGACCTTCCCGACCTCTGATAAATTAAGCTGACCTGTCATTCCTCCTCGAACACCTGCTCCGTCCATTTCCGTTCTAATACCCGACTTTTCCTGTGCACTTCTGCTATTTTCGGTGCTCGCTGCCTGAGTCCCCCTATATGCAACGGTGTAGCCTCCCTTTGTTCATCTGCCCAAACTGGTTCCCACAAATTTCACTGCCCCTGTCAATAACTTCGCATGCAGCTCCCCCCGTCGCAGCATTCCTTTCTCCTTCTCTTGCGCTCACGCACTCTTGCCCGCTCGCTGGCTGCCTTTCGCTGACGTGGCTAGGGGCCGTGGTTTCGGAATAACCCGTTCCGAAGTTACCCGTTTTCGGATCTCGATTTTCCGACACCTGTCGCTGACGTGGCCACGGGGGTGGTCCGCTCAGATGCTAGTCATCAGTATATATAAAGTACCATGAAGTAAGAGCGTCCGAGTTTTAGCGCGTGCCCAGCGCGTGGTCACCATCTTTTGGCCTGGCCACTTGGGGTTTTGGTTCCATATCTTGCCGACCTGTCGCCCAGGTGGCAGCCAGTCTGGGGTCTCGACTTTTCGGCGCAGCCACAGGAACAATTATTGCCTCTCTGCTGCCGACCACCCACCTGCACCCGCACACGTCCAAGGTTACCCGGCTTGGTGCGCTGCTTTGCACTGCATTTCCTGAGCCTAGCCGTTCTGATACGCGAATTTTCCTTCGCACTTCTGCTATTTTCGGTGCTCGCTGCCTGAGCCGCCTGATATTCAACGGTGTAGCCTCCCTTTGTCCATCTGCCCAAACTCTTTCCCACAATTTTCGCTACCACTGTTAATAACTTCGCATGCAGCTCCCCCCGTCGCAGCATTCCCTTCTCCTTCTCCTGCGCTCTCACTCCTGCCAGCTCCGTGGCTGCCTTTCGCTGACGTGGCCAGGGGCAGTGGTTTCGGGATAAACCGTTTCGGAGTTACCCGTTTTCGGATCTCGATTTCCCGAGACCTGTCGCTGACGTGGCCACGGGGGTCCAGACCTGTCGCTGACGTGGCCACGGGGGTGGTCCTCCCGTCGGTACGACGGGCTCAGATGCTAGTCCTATTCATAATAGCGCTCTGTCGAGGGTATAGCGTGTGCCCGGCGCGTGGTCGCCCCCTTTTGGCCTAGCAACTTGGGGTTTTGGTTCCATATCTTGCCGACCTGTCGCCCAGGTGGCAGCCAGTCTAGGATCTCGATTTCTCGGCGCAGCCACAGGAACGATTGCCTGTCTGCCGACCACCCATCCACCCACCCGCCCAAGGTTACCCGGCCGGTGTCGTTTTCGACTCCTTCTCACTGCTCCTCCGTGAAATTCTCTTGCATTTCCTGAGCCTAGCCGTTCTGATCCCCGAATTTTCCTTCGCACTTCTGCTATTTTCGGTGCTCGCTGCCTGAGTCCCGCTATATTCAACGGTGTAGCCTCCTTTTGTCCATCTGCCCAAACTCTTTCCCACCGATTTCGCTGCCACTGCCAATAACTTCGCATGCAGCTCCCCCCGTCGCAGCATTCCGTTGGCCTTCTCCTGCGCTCTCACGCACTCCTGCCAGCTCGCTGGCTGCCTTTCGCTGACATGGCCAGGGGAGCCGTTTCGGAGTTACCCGTCTCGGATCTCGATTTTCCGACACCTGTCGCTGACATGGCCACGGGGGTGGTCCTCCCGTCGGTACGACGGGCTCAGATGCTAGCCATTTTGGCCCAGGCATGCCTGCAGGCAGTTGGGTCTTTGGTTTCATATTTTGCTGACCTGTTCGCAGGCGGCAGCGATTCTCGGATCTCGATTTTCCGACACCTGTCGCTGACGTGGCCACGGGGGTGGTCCTCCCGTCGGGACGACGGGCTCAGATGCTAGCCATGATAAAGACAAACGTGTTGTAGCGCATGATGTGGATTTTGACCATCAGATTCAATCAGTCGACAACATGCAAACCTGTGAACATTTGCATATACCGACCCCGCTGAGAAAACTGGATTTGCGCAATCATAAATTTCAATACCCCAAGCTTCATCTTCACGAATTTACCCAAGCTGGGCAGTTCCGGTACATCCGGTACATCCGGTACATCCGTGACATCCGTGACATCCAGTCAACTTGAACTTCACTTGTGTACATATATTGGTTCATGACGCGCTTGTAATTGCTCGATGCGAAGTTACAGGCTTCTCAATGCTATGTGGAGAGGTTTCAGTCATTGGATGAAGGGTGCAAGGGCGAGAGCTCGCAGGGGGCGGAACGGCCATGACGATCCGAAGAAAGTCAAATAACTCACAACAACTGGCTGCCAACCATAACGAATGCGATGCGATGGCATGGTGAAAGTGCGCATGTGTAAGATGAGTGGTGGCAACGCTCGCAGGTGGTGAGACGAAGCTGGCATTTCGAACATTCCGACCTGGTCAGCTGACGCCACGCCACCTTTCGTTTGTGATGATGGCATTGTGAAGAAGAAGAATATGCGTATCTTAATATCATGATCGATATCAATATTTGCATCAATATCAATATCAATATTAATATCATGATCAATATCAATATCAATGTTACTATCAATATTAAAATCAGTATCAATATCAATATCAATATCGATATCAATATCGATATTGATATCTAATATCATTATCAATATTGATATCTGATATCATTATCAATATCATTATCATAATCATTATCAATATCTATATCAATATCATTATCAATATTATTATCAATATCAATGTTAATACCAATATTAGTTCACACCTGCACTAAGCTATATGCCACCTCCACGCACATACCCACACCCGCACCCGCACCCAAACCCCCCAGACACACACATGCAAACCAGCACAACTCACCCCCACCCCCAAACATGATACCGCAGAGTCTAAGTGGGTTTGCTGGAGTTGACGAGGAGGTTGAGCAAAGTCTGAAGAACATGCTGTTTGGAGGTGTCATGGCCCACTACCCCAGTCGGGTGAGTAGGAGGGGATGGGGGAGATGGGAAGTGGAGGTAGTGGGTGGAGTGGATTGGTACTGCATTCATGTGAGTATGAGAGGGGTAGGGGAAAATGGGAGCGGAGACGCTGAAAGCTGACTCTTAAGAACATGCCTTTGGGAAGTTGCATGGCTCACTACCCCGACTGGGTGTATATGAGGGTTTGTAGGTTTGATACTGGGGGTATGAGGAGTAGTTTGATCCATCGGCTGGCGTTCTGCTTGCCTGCTTGCCTACCTGCCTTCCTGGCTGGCTGGCTGGCTGGCTGACTGATTGGCTGACAGACTGACTGACTGGCTGGCTGGCTGGCTGGCTGGCTGGCTGACTGACTGACTGACTGACTGACTGACTGTCTGGCTGACTGACTGACTGACTGACTGACTGGTTGGCTGACATGCTATCTGAACACATTTATATGCTTTTCTATGACACGCAGAACGCCCAAATTAACACGATGGACTTGGAACGCATTGTAAGTCAGCCTGCCTTGGGTCTGATCAAGAGTTGATAAAGGGGCCACAATGGGGATCACACCCAGTTCATCAGTGCTTGTTTTCTTTTTATCCCCTCTCGATATTAAGGGTGGGCAAGCCGTTTAGCCTATTTGGCTACCCCTGGACATATGAAGGGGGATCACTCTATGAAGTGTAACGAATCAATGTGAGATGATGTGAGTTATCAAGGAAACAGTTAGTACTTATTATATCAAGTATGTTTGTAATATACTACCATACAATTAATACTTTATATATATAACTACATCATATGCATTAGATACTAACATGCAACTAATACTGTCCGCAGCTTGAGAACCCTATCCATTCCACGGACAGCCCCTGGACAGTAATGGCACAGTCCACCTCCAGGCGCATGAGCTCAATCCATTCTGATAGTCCAGATGTCCCTGAGATTCTGGAGACAGCTATTTGTAGCCGAATAGCCGAGTGCTTGGCACCTTGTAGCCAAGAAGGCTGTGCCACTGTGGACATGGCGCCCCCCATGCGGGTGCTGAGCGACAATGCAAATATGACATCACAAATTTCAAAAACGGCTAAGAGTGAGGTGCGCACCCTGCTGCCTATGCATGTTGTATAAGTATTGTACCGCCTGTCCCTTTTCCTGTTTTTCCTGCTTAATCTTTGTGCGAGTCCCTTTAGCCTATTTGGCTACCCCTGTACAGTAATAATTATGGCATTGTAGGCTTACCTCATTTTTTTCCGGCACCTATGTTTCTATCCAGATATTTCAGTGCTTGTTTGTAGAAGATAACTCAGATCAGGGGGGGGGGGGGGCAGAAAGACAGACGTTGGACCGCACCTTCGATATGGTGTCCGATTCAGACGGGAGTTGGAATTGTGGAAGTTTCATACAAAAATAGGGGGAAATAATGTTGGGACAAGGTTTTTTTTACCCCCCCCCCCCCCCCCCCCCCCCCCCCCCCCCCCCACACACACACACACACACCTAAAACCCGATTACCTCACCTTACCCCCCCTAAAATGGGGTTCATATCAGACTTAGGTTTCATTACTAGGCCCCCAGTGACTCAGGAAGGGGATTGGTTTGGTGGGGGGAGGAGGGGGGAGGATTCACCTAAATGTAGGTGCTGATCAGGTCTGTGCGTCGGAAATGTGGGAGTCCGACCTGGGCTGGCGAGAGGGCAAAAAGGATTCATGGAGAAAGCGTTTCAATGGCCACTAACCAATGAGAGAGCAGGGCCACGAAGAGCGGTAGGGTGCAATGGGTTGGGATCGAGCGCGGGTGCAGAAGCAGCTCGGGATTGCAGTCGACGGAGGGACTAGATCGGAAGGGATGGAACAATCAAGACTGGGAACTCATGAGCTCGAGAATCGAATATTTGAATGCGGAACACAACCGAGAGCCCTCCTTCGCAGACCGTCAAAATGGCAGGACGAAGACATTGAGAAAGACAGGGGGGGAAATGAAAACTGAGGGAAAGACAGGACATCCTGTTTTCTTGAGTCGATTTTTTCCGAGATATGGTTACAGCAACTACGGCGATGATTTAAGACAGCGCGAATTGCTTGGCTCGAGCTTGGACAGTTGAAAGGGTAGTAGTAGAGGGGAGGTTTGAGAATGTTGGTGTCGCGCAGACAAGTGAGCCTCAGGTTGCAGGTAGGTGGTTTCGGAGTTGACGGAATGTCAAAAATGATGGGGTATCCCCGTATGTGGAGATTGGCTTGGCCTCGCTGTGAGTCTTTACCGCGTAGCGTAGATGTGGTCGCTTTTTTCGTACTGGGACCCGACCTCGTTGTCGTTTTGACCGCTTCCCTCCGTATTTTCGACCGCAACTCCCGGGTGTGTCAAAAACCTTGCCCCTCTACGTATAAACTGGGGGCAATGAAAGATCTTTTCTGGCCCATTCCAGTTATGCTCTTACATCTTTCATGGGGTTGCCCATACGTGATTTATCGCGAAGTTAAGATTTGGGCCGCTTTGGTTAAAAAAAACTTTGGACCCCTCTAACTTATGTATCTCATACAACTTTATTTTTGGCTAATTTATTTTTATTTGTTTATATAGTTTTAGGATTGGCTTTATCCAAAGCAAAGGTGCGGTACGGCAGCTTTTTTCTTGCCCCCCCCCTCGATCCAGATAATATGTAATTATCTTGATTATTTGGGGTTAGGGAAGTCCTTCAAGCCTAATGGATTAGTTGGGTTGGGAAGCAAACATATATTTCGAGTGTACATAAGTTGTTTACATACATATATTAGCTGGATACGTATAAATGTGTATGTAAACGTATGATAATTAATTGCACTTGTGGAGGGGGAATTTTTACGTGGTGAAGGTGTTGCCTCGTTGCTAATTTCATCTGAAACACTTTCAATTCTCAGAAACAAAATCTTGCCGCAAGTTATGGTTGTCCAATTGTCAGACAACAAAATTAAGCTCATAAAGCGCGTCTAATGTAAGGAAGCCAATCAATGCCAGTTTGTCTAGCATATAACTAAGCTTTGGCTTATAGGGCTAACGGTGGACATAATTAGCCCTAAAAGAGCTATTAGCTAAGTTAGCCCTAATAGTGCACAACTAATTTAGCCAAACCAAGCCAAGCTTAGCCAAAAGAACCCAGAAAAAGTGCCATGTGTCAAGGAGAGTGTTGCCATGCACCATGCCAACCTTTTTTTGGCAATTTTGTATGATCTGCCCATCATGAGTTCATGATGAAGTACCTCATTACTGCGCGTGCCCCCCCCCCCCCCCCCCCCCCCCCCTGCTTGTGGTGGCATTAACTGCGCTGCTTGGCAATGCGTGGGCTACTCCTCAATGCCACCTTTTCCACCCCCACCAAATCCTTATCATCACTTTCAACATGCAGCAGCTCATTCAGTGCTGCAACTGTCTTCTTCTTGTCCTCAGCCTGAAGCCCCTTGCAGTACAATTTTTTGGTCGCGTCGGAATTTTGGTCGCGTCCGAATGCGTATTGTAGGACGCCTTGGGGTTGGCAGGGCTGAATACCCGAGT
This sequence comes from Chlamydomonas sp. ICE-L, assembly GCA_013435795.1. NCBI lineage: Eukaryota > Viridiplantae > Chlorophyta > Chlorophyceae > Chlamydomonadales > Chlamydomonadaceae > Chlamydomonas > Chlamydomonas sp. ICE-L. The sequence goes on from JACBWV010000223.1 coordinate 19,080,135, forward strand.
GCACTTTGTGCAAGGGACGACACACTGCTCCGCGACCCCATCCGCGTCCAGCCCATCTTAGAACCTTGCATCTCAGGTTGCAATATCTTCTTCCATTTTTCCTTCATGCTCTTCAGCCGTGAAAAAGCTGGTTAGGCGTCAGCTGCGTATTCATGAACGTCTTTTTGCCGTTTTTCATGAACCAAGACTTGGGCGGACTGTAAACGGTTGCCGTTGCCATTCGCGAATGAGAATTACTGGACGATGCTATGTGAAAATTAATGAACGATTAGTGAAGGGGCTTACACTACGACCCTCGCAGAGGACAGGAGATCACCTGTACTGCCACGTGTCACTGTTGGCGCACTGTTCCTGCCAGCCTGGCTGAGCCTGGGGGACCTGGTGCTCGTACCCTCATTCTGTGTGACCGTCGCGTTGCGTTTCTAGCCACGACGACCAGCCACGACGACGTCCTATTTCTCTTCTTTTCACCTTGACCTAGCGCTAATTTCCTGGGATTTATTTTACCGCTAGTAAGCGCTAGAAGCGCTAATATTGCAAAGCCACTATACCCCCCCAGCCTAACCCTATATATAACTACATTGTCCATCTTCACACTGCATTAGGCTCTCACCAGCAATCCTTCAGCAATCCAGCAAGCCTGAAGGCAGAGGGCAGAGTTTTTTTGGCGGAGCCCCCCCCCTCTGGGTGGCGGGAGCCCCCAGGGTCACCCTGTTGTTTGTTTGTTTGCTTGTTTGTTTGTTTGTTTGTTTGTTTGTTTGTTTGTTTGTTTGTGCAATCAACCAACCACACGAAGCCTGACACATCAGCCAACTAACTGGCTTTGGTCCGCTCGATTCTATTGCCACCTGTTGATATCACTCTTTGCCAATTTTCCGCGTCGCTTGCGCCGCCGCCTAGGACATGTTTTTTCCGATTCAGAAGAGGAGTCTTTTGGTAGTGATCAGGGATTTTCTGTCTTTCGAGGTAGGGCTCCTCGTAGCGATTTGGGTAGGCGGCCGGAAAGTCCGGCTCGGGGGGTCGGGGGTCGGGGCCCAGATTTGAGTCTCATGGTTGCGGAAGGTTTGGCAAACAAAGGGTCCCAGGCAGCGATCATTCCTGACAGAGAAAAAAAGCTCTGGGAAAGGGTCAAGTTTACTCATCACAGTTGCACATCAGCATCCAAGCCAAGACATAATTTATCTGAATAGTTAAAAAAATTCCCTTGTATATCCCTTGTATTTTTGCTAATTTGGCCTCGGTTCCTCTCGCTAACTTGTAGAGGGCATTCTGGTGGTTGACTGATCATGTCCAAATTCGAAGTCAGCAAAAGGTAATATGCAGCAGCCAACCATTTGTTTCTATACAACATATGAACATGCGTTCTGGAAACAAATGTCTTTCGCATACACATGTATTGGCTAAGAAACGTACTACAGACGGACACCAAAACAAAACGTGCCCCCCCCCCCCCCCCCCCCCCCCCCGCCCCTACACACACACTACTACTACTACTACTACTACTACTACTACTACTACTACTACTGCTTCTGTTACTGCAGCTTCAACTGCTACTGCTACTGTTACTTTTACCACCACTGCTCCACTACTGTGATGTACATAATCAATTCGGGACCAAGGGCCCGTATGAGGAACTGTTAGAGGTTTCGATGTGGGTCTGGAAGGTTCTAAAATGTGTTGAGTTGTATTTAAGCAGCTGGATAAGCTGCTCTGGAACTTGGCCTTCGCAAATTCGATTCTACTTTTTTCTGTTACAATTGTCACATCCCTGGTTAGGCTGTCAGTACAGACCGTGGGTGTGATCTCCATTATTCAAACCTGATTCCTACATGGTTTCATGAGCCTCCTGCACGGTTTCGCAAGCCTCCTGCAAAATGTAGTACCACTGCTACCACTGCTATAGCACCAACACCTTCACCTCCCACTGACTTTACCCCATGCAACAGCTCCAGCCCCAGCCCCAGCCCCCGTCCAATTCCTTCTTCAGCAACATCCTAAGCTGCTTCTCTGCTAATGTAAAGGAAGTGCCATCGATCCCCAAAGAGCAACAGGACGTATCGACGATCGATACCTTGAGGAACATCTCCCAAAGCCATGATTATGCTCTGGGAAGGAGGTCAGCACCACCAGAGGTGAGTGTACCACAACAAATAGAAACAGAAGCATGAACGAGGTAAAAAACAAAAGCAATAACAAGAATGGAAACAATAGAAAAATGAAAATCATGAACCAAAACGTCAACACTAACAGTAACACAAACATAAACTGAATGACCCCCCCCCCCCCCCCCCCCCCCCCGCCCTCCCCCCCCCCTCTCCCCCACCACCCTTCCACAACCCACCACCAACACCACCAATACCAACAACACCACAATGACCAACCAAGTGTTTCTTTCCCGCACCTCAAGAAGGTATGCATAATTGCAACAGGGCGAAGGTCTTGCCCTCTCTTCAGCTCAAGCGCAGCGCCACCGTTTCTTTCCCCCTCACTGAGGGTGACCATAGCAGCTCCAACACCAACTCCAAAACATCCATTTTCTACACTAGGACCAACTCTCACCACCACCTCCCACCTCCCATCATCACCTTCAACCAAGTGTTTCTTTCTAGGATGCAGCAAATATATATGTCTGAACCGACTAGATGTATATATACATTGGGTATATACCCAACATATGCAGTTACATAAGAATGACATCAGAAAATCCCATAATTTTGTTCGAAGCCTGCAATATGATATGATTTCTTATGCCATTACCGGAAAACCAGTTTTTGATTTTTGTAAGGTGCCTTTTGCCTTTTCAAAAACCCAGCTTTGCCTAGATATATCTATCATATCTATATAGATACCAGTATATCATCTGTGTAGATTTACCGGGTCTTTGCCTCACCCTATTTCTTTCCCACTTTCAGGAGGGCATGCATGTTCGTAACAGGGCAGAGCTGTCGCTCTCTTCTGCGCCCAAGCGCAGCATGAGCGTAACCTACCCCCTCACTGAGGGTGACCATAACGGACAGAACGGCACCGGCAAGCTATTACTCATCCCTGTGGGCGAAGTTTCAAACCCGTTGTCGAATAGTAAGCGGATGACAAATTGGGAAGCTAGCTTCGGGAGCATGTTCTCACAAGATCAAGCTTCTGGCAGCATGGTAGGGTAACTGGTATCCCCACACCCCACACCCCACTACACGGCACACCACGCCACACCATCGCACACCACACATCACCACACACCACACATCACCACACACCACACATCACACCACCACGCACACCACCGCACACCACACACACATGACACCATACAAGACCACCATCACACGTCGCACAACACACCACCGCACCACCCAACCACCTGACCACCACACCATCACACAGCGCACACCACATCTCACACCACACACTGTAACAAATAATGCAATACCACCCACACCCATAAAAAATCAAGACGAATGCTGCTTACCCACCCACCCACCCCACCCCACCCCCCACCCTTCAGTCTGATTCAAGACCGGTCGTACAGGCTGTGTCAGTCATTAAAAAAAGCAGGAGAAACAGGGAGAGTGGCTCTGCCTCTGCCACCGAGGTGATCTCCACTAATCAGATGGGCAGGCACCCTCAGAAGTCACGCTCCAGGGCATCGTCTGCAATCCAGAAGACGCCCACGACGGGTTCTTTCATGGAGTAAGAGAAACAAGTTTTTTGTATTGTTAAAACAAAAGGTTCATGCATGGCCACATGGGGAAGCAACCTCTAACGTCTCGTTCGAGGAAACTGTCTGCTAGCCAGAAGATGCCCAGCCAAAACATACAAATTATATTCACAAAATTAGTGTACAAACTATTATTAAATCATACCCATATCTACCCCTTCCCTGCAAATAGTAGTGACCAACAGTTTCCCTTGCCCCATGCATGCATGTATGTAGGGTCTTATTCAACAGGAGCACCTCAGAAACAACTCATCTTTGTTAGGCTCATGTTGCAGTGCTCACCTTGTTTTGTTCTGCCTATTCAAATGTACATGGGTCTGCTATGTTATATAATATGAGTGAATATATAATATTAGATTATATTATATTATATTATATTAGTCGACTGAGCTGTCTCACCAGAAATTCGAATTTATATGAAACACTTATATTATTGTGACACTATAATTATATTAGTTAATATTAGTTTTTCAAACACTAATATTAGTTGCCGTTCCCTACAAATGTATGGTACACACACCCCACGCTGACAATTCTGGCAAGGTCATACATACATGGGCACATCAGGCTTTCTGTCCCTTGACAGTAGATACTAGCTCCCTACAGTGCTCCATGTGTAGTGGGTAAGACGAGAACCTAAAGCAAATTGGAAGTTGGGAACCTTCCTGATTTAATCCTAAACCCTAATTTGTTTGGCTCATAGGAACCCTCACATAAATTATCGTAGAGGGTTCTCCACTAACAACTGGAAGAAGGTCCTCGACTATTATCTCGTCGAAGGTTGTCCACTAACACAGAGCACCATGCCCCATGTATGAAACAGGCTGCTCAGGGACCACTCATATTTGTTAGGCTCATCGATTATTGTTCTGCCTATTCAATTGTATGATACAGGCACCTAATAAATATAACTCAGGCCAGGTCTTGCCGACACGAGCACTGTACTAATTTGGTGACTGTCACACTGCTGCATTGCATACAATTATGAGACACAAATTCATACCCCCCCCCCCCCCCCCCCCCCCCCCACACACACACACCATCCCGCCTCACACCTTCCCTCACATCTGCCCATGTGCTGCTCAGGACTCGCCTCGTGTCAACTGGTGTAAGTGCCGTCACAAGCATGTGCAAGGAGCCCAGGGATGAGGTGAGATTTGTCCCCATTCGATAGGACTACAAATTTCAAACTTAAAAGCCGTTATTACCCTAAAGTGCTGTTGTGACGTGGCTGAAAATGTGTATTTCCGGCCGCCGCCTAACCATTCGGTCGCCATTCTGTAGCCATATGACGACGCATGTGCCTGCCTAAACTAGTCATAAATGGCCTCCCCCCCCCCCCCCCCCCCCCCCCCCCCCCCCCCCCCCACACACACACACACACAACACAGGCTCTACGCTTTGCGATCGGCAGGGTTTGGGGGGCAGATCGCCGCACAAAACCAAACACTGCTCACAGGTATACCTGTGGTAGCAGGTACACCAATCTGGCAGTACAATATTTGTTGCCAGTGGTTCAGCTGGCCACATGTATTACATATTCAGCCCCAACTTAAGGCCCTTGTCGTTTAAGTAATTGTTTGGGTTTCAGTACATCATTGTTTTTTATTTTTCAGCCCATCCTGTCACAGTTGGGATAGTCCCTTAAGACGATTTGGCCTACCTTTGGACTGTAACATACATACAAACACATTATATGGCCAGCTGAACAACTGAATAGCCCTTCTGGGAAGCCAATAGTTAAATGGGTTATTTGAGTTAGTGCAAGTGCTGTTAGCCAAATCGGCCACCCCCTAGGCCGTAGCTAACATGCATACAATATATCGCCAGTGACTCAGCTGTACTACAGCACTGACCATCTATTTTGCTGACTTGACAATTTTCCTTGGCCCCTTCGCCCCCCCCACCCCCACCCCCCACTCCTCTCACCTCCACAGTTGAAAAATGCACTAGCCTATATTGGCAACTGGCAGGTCAACCCTTTCTCCTTGGAGGCTGCCTCAAATGGTCAACCCCCCTCCCCCCCACCCACCCGACCACCCACCCACCCACCCACCCACCATAACCCCTTCCCCCCAGCCCCATAACCCCACCCCCGAACCCATAACCCCCCACTCCACCCCCACCCTTCTCGCCTCCTCAGTTGAGCAGTGTTCTAGCCAATATTGACAACTGGCAGTTCAACACCTTCTCCTTGGAGGCTGCCTCAAATGGTCGACCCCTCTCTGTCCTAGGCTACACACTGCTCTCGCGCACTGGCTTGATGGCTAAGTACCAAATGGACGAGACCAAGCTGATTAGGTGCGGAGCACTACATATAGGCCGTATACATCTTATTATCAGTAATTACGTACATATCTGACAACATATAAGCAGTACATACGTATATACCTCGCGCACTGGCTTGATGGCGAAGTACCACATCGATGAGACCAAGCTGGTCAGGTGAGGAGACATGGATTTCGGCCCCCAAAACGTGGATTTGGGCACTTGAAGCCTGCATGAAAGGTAGATTTCAAGGGTCGTTTGATGTATTGTGGCCTGTCTATGGCAATGTAATGTAATGGAATGGAATGGAATATTCCCAAACCCACCCTAACCTGCCCGCTCCATGTGACATTTGTATGGCTTATCTGTGGTGGACTTTGAGGGTTGTGGCCATTATGCACTTTCACTTTCTTGCTCCTGCGCACTGGCTTCATGGCAAAATATCACAGAGATGAGACCAAGCTGATCATGTGAGGAGCACTGCATATGGTGGCTATACCACATGCACTCGTTTGTTGGTTGCTTGGTTGGTTTGATTACTCCTGACTAAGCCACATGCACTCGGTTGTTGGCTTTATGGCAAAGTGGCACATAGATGAGACCAACCTGATCAGGTGATATCTGCACCCGCCTCAGTCTGTGCTTTGGGGAGATGAAATTTAATATCGGACTGGGTGATTATGACAAGTATTTTTTGCTTATCAAAACACTCTTGTGTAGAGCCCTGCTGACGTTAACTTGGATCCAACCCATACTCTTGTATTCAATTGAATTGTGCTTACACTGCTTGGCTACACACTGCTCTCGCACACTGGCTTGATGGCAAAGCACCACATCAAGCATTTCATGTGGGGGGATGTTTTAATTATAATAGTTGAATTCATTTATCACTGTAGCAAAAACTCAGGGACCCTGTTTGTAAAACAAATGTTTGGGGTTCAGTTCATTAATGCTTTTTCTTTTTGGCCCTTCCTGTCTAGGTTGGTTGAGTCCCTTCAGCCTATTTGGTCTTCCCCTAGACTGTAAGATACATACATACACACACATACATACATACGTACATACATCTATATATGTAAACAAACATGGATTATCAAGGTAGCGCTAGCTGGCTATAGGACCTTGCTATTGTTTTACGGGTTAGGGTTCAGGGAACCACGCGAATCCAACTGTACCGACTCGAATCCCACCTGACCCAAATTTCAAAATGACAGAGCACATGCGCCTTACAGTGCGACTTCCTATCCGGCCCGAATTTTGATTTGACGGAGCACATGCGCTAAATAAGCATCTGTATTCTTTCTTTTTCCGCGTTTCGTTCTGAGCGCCATTTCGTTCTGAGCGCCAATTCGTCATAAGCGCCATTTCAGACCAATTATGTCGCTCAGACTCTTCGTCTATAATCGTTTGCTTCTCGATGCAACCATGCATGCACACAACCAAACAAATATAGGCATAAGGGCGGCGAATACAGCAACCCAGCGAGCTCTTCACAACAGCGAAAGGCAAGCTATTCAGACAGACGAGGATAAGAGCAATGCAAATCAGCGACGTTGATTAGCATATGCTGCTAACCCACAGCAGCGCGCGACTTACAACCTGGCCATGCGAGAAGCTCATGCAACCAGTCCTGAAAACCAACACCAGGTTAATAATTAGACAAGACGTGAACCTCATGCGCCATATGGCCGTTGCACCCCTCATCCAATCTCTTTTCTTTGTTTCAAGCATTGATACATCAGTTGCTTTGCATGTTGCAATAGAAGACTGGCTGGAACTTCCTGGTCAAAGCAACAGCTTCAAACCCAACTATGTTCCGGGCAAAGAAGAAGCTGCAGGTATGTCGCTTTGTGATAGCGCACGCCCTGTACTTTCAGCGGGGTCGGCTTTCGCAAGCTTTTGGCAGGTTGGATCCGCAGCCTGCTCTTTATCCACTTCGCATTTCTGCATGATCTAGACCCACAGCTGGAGTGGAAGGGACGAGGTATGGAGAAGGGGATTACGCATGCGTGCAGGTGGTGGAAAGAGAGGGTGGGGGGGGGAGTATCAAGGGTGGCCCACCATGGGTGGAAATGACTGGGGTGAGGGGAGGGGGGAGAAAGAGAAAGAGTGTTGATGGGGTGGGAGGGGTGGAGGGGGGGCATGCGATGGGGGGGAAATCTTGACTGTGTGTATGCCAAGTGGAAGATGAGGGGTGCGGGTGAGATATGGGAGTACATACAGGGACGTAACCCGTTACCCAGACCAGAACCCAGGGCCTGGGTGTGATGGGTGTCCACCGGCCACACGGGCTACCGTATTACGACGTTTTGTAACAAACTAAGAGCTTAAATTGTCCTAGTGTGTGTGGTTGTGGTGGTGGTTGGGGGGGGGGGGGCTCTGGCCACACCGGCAATGTACTAGTACATACATAAATACATACATACATACCGTAGTGGAGCTTAGGGTTCCCGGGGGTCCGGAGACTGTAATTTATTTTTTACTTCCAGGGGGGGTCCAAGAGTTTTTATATCGTTCCCAGGGGGGGGATTTTGAATTTAAAACTACATCTCGGGGCAAACATTGGGAATAATGGAGGCATGTATTAAATGACAGAAGAACTGCCAAGTCATTGTATTCCTTTACATATGGTGTGTAACCGTGATGGATCTGGGGACGCGACGGGCGAGACAGAAGGGACTAGGAAAGGCAATTTCCTAGGGCGTCCTGGTGTCCTCTTGCTGGCAAGGGCTGCCTGGTCACGAGCAAGCTTTGCATGGGCAGCCGCTGTTGCTTCCTCCTTGCGCTTCGCCTCTTTGGCTTTCTTCTTCTCCACCTCTTCAGCCGTAAGCGACGCCTTGAAAAACATGTCCAGCTTTGTCTGCTTCTTCTGATTGCCATCCGAGTCCTTCAACACATTCACGATCTTCACTACTCGAACATCGGGGCTTTTCTCACCGGCTATTTCGAGATCAGGAGTGTCAGATTCGACTATTACAAGATCAGGCGTGTCAACTTCGGCCTCCATGTTGAAGGCGGAGCAGGAGCAACAATTTCAGACGATGGGAGCGAAGAGTTGCGAAGCGGGAGGAGGAACCCCTTGAAATATGTATTGGCAATCAGGCAGTACTGCCCCAATTCTAGTTCCTGGGTGCTGGTGCTGATCTGAGGCCGACCCCATTTTTTAATCGTACTGCGGGGCGGTAAAAAATATTATTTTCGCATCGCGAATGCAGGTTCGCGGGGGGGGCAAAAACGATAATTATTCGGGAACCCTAACATTTTCTCAGTACTCATATACGTACATGCAAACATACAGTATAAAGCATATAAGCATTACACACACACATCTTGTATACCCCCTCTGAGAATATAAACCATATAATAAGTATATGAGAACACTGTTTATATAGGATAAACGAGTAAACCGTATAAAACTCATAGAATCAGTGTATGAGTATATACCTTCATAGAACAAAGAAACCATGTAAACCAAATATACCATATAAACCATATACACAGTATGTGAGCTTATATCGTATACCCTCCAAGCACATGTAAACCATATAAACCATGTACGCCATGTCGCCATGTGTACATCTATCACCTCCAAGCACACATAAAGCATGTAAACCATGCAAAGCATTCAAACCATGTAAAGCATACATGCAGCATCACAACCAACTGCCCATTCAATTTTTGATCCTGACACAGATACTTGTACCTTGGCACTGCCTGCAGATTCCTAACACGAGTGGAAGATGGGTACCCACCTAACCCTTACCATTGCAGGTGTGATGTTGTTGTGCGTGTTGTGTGTGCGTGTGCATGCACTGTTGTGTCTATGGGTAAGTTCGCGATTGTGCATGTGCATGTATATGTATGTTTATGTATTGCGTATGTATACATGTGTAGGTATTTCTTGTGTACATAAACGGTAATGATAACGCCTGGTGGGGCGTGGTGTTAAGGGAGCCCGTCGAACGTGGGTGGGGAGCGGTCTCCTACCTCAACTGGACAAGCTACCATCGCGGTTGGCGACGACCTGCAACGCCAAGAGCAACCGAAGGGGGAGTCGAACCCCCGACTCTTCGTCCTCAAGCGATCTGGTCTACCACTAGACCGTTGTATATCAGTGAAAGGGGCTTTTTGTGTACATAGTGTATATGTTTGGATTGCATTTGCATATATGTTTATATATGTATTACTTCTTGTATTACCTACTTGTTGATTATATTACTTGTATTACTTACTTTTTGCAAGTGCATGTGTGTATGTTCGAGTCCAGGGGTAGCCAAGTAGGTTCAAGGGTTGCCCAACCTCAATGAAGATGAATTATATAGTGCAAGGAGGGGCTCAGTGAGAGAAGCAATGTGTGTCTTAATAATACATGTATGTATGTTGTTTCAGTCCAGGGGTAGGCCAAACAGGCTAAAGGGAATTGATCAACTGTGACAGGAGGGGCTAGAACGAAAAAGCATTGAAACAAATGTATATAGGTATGAATATGTACATCTCCAATCTAAATCAATCCCCTGATCCCACACCCTCGCCGCAGGACCCATGCCGCAGATGTGCTCCGAAACCTTCATGTCATCTGCACTCGGGGGGGGCTAGTCCACACCAGCCTATGGTCTGGCCTCTTGGACTGCAAGGCTACCATCAACCGCACTAGCCCCTCCGCACACTTCAACTACCTAACTGTCGAAGACCCTGCAGGTTGTTTTTATTTTTATTAAGTGATTGCACCTGACTGCACCTCATGGACATGGTTGTTTGATTGATTGATCGATTGATTGATTGATTACACCTGACTACACCTCATGCACGTTGTTGTTGGTTGGTTGATTGATTTGATTGATTGCACCTGACTACACCACATGCACTTGTTGGTTGGTTGGTTGGTGTGTCAGACTCAGGTTCCCATCCTTCCGTACTCACCACCCTTACCCTTATACTTATCATTATTGGTATCCTTAGCCTTACCCTTATCTCAATCCTTTTCCTCTATCCCTATGATCATCCTCATCCTCACAATCCCTATACTTTTCCCTATCCCTGTCCTCACCCTCTTCCCCACAATCCCTATCTCTGTCCCTATCGTCTCCCTTAACCTCCCCATCCCCGTCCTTATCCTCACTCTCCTTAGGCTCACACGACACCATGAAGTCCACCACAGAGCGCCTCTCCACCTCAGCCCTGGACACAGGGGCCCTAGAGGTACTGACTGCATACCTGGGGGCTCTCATCCATGACTACGAGCACCGCGGCGTGAACAATCAGTTCCTGGTGCAAGCAGGAGATGAGCTGGCGCTGATGTACAACGACATCTCACCCATGGAAAACCACCACCTGAAGGCTGCATTCACGTTGTTGAGGGAGGATCAGTACAACTTCTTAGACAAGCTTCCCAGAAAGGTAAGACGCTTGCCTCTCTAGCCATTAGGTCCTCCGTTGTATCACCACCATCTATTATTGCCCACCTTACACCTAAGGGGGGAAGCTGCTAATAAAAACCAAAAAGAAGAGCCCTGACCCCGCTCCCCTCCCCTCCCCACCACAGGGGGGACTCCGCTAAGAAAAGCTGGAAAGAAAATCCATACCTCCCCCGAACCCCCTACCCCAGCCTTCTTGCTTGTTCTGTCATGTGTAGTGGCCATGCACATATGTTGTACATCACGTTGTACGGTTGTGCTGACATTCTGCTCGAAAAAGCAGAAGCGGAACCTTGGCTTGGGCAATCCTTTTCAACCCATAACACGCTTTGGACAGCGTCTTTTCATGACTTTCTCCTGGCCGGCAATGTAGTGGCCCGAAGGAGGTTAACCATGCCCTAGTTCCGTCTCTAATTTTTCCGTCATGATGTCAACATAACTGAAAAATATATAAATTACCATGTACTCTTGTTAATGACCACATTTGCTTTTCTTGCCTGCAAACACTTCTTCATGATGATGATGATGATGATGATGATTGCATTTTTTAGTGCCCTACCGGGTCCCAAATTCCCATTTACACCAGAGCTTTCATTTCCGCTAACAGTAGCGATCGCTACCTGGGACCCCGTTTTTGCCTACCCTTCCGCTACCCTGAGACTCCCCCATCCCGCCCCCCAAAATCCCCAAACCTCCCAGGCCAGACCACCACGGAGGCCCTTCAGGCCACATACCCACATTGCTACCAGGAGACCAACCTTGAAAGACCCCAAATCCCTGATTGCTACAAGGAGACCTCATTTATGAAACTAAATAAATGCCCATTCACACTGAGCCATCTTTATGACTATTCACATCTTAATCCCTACAGCAGCCTGTACCTGGTTCAGGTTGTTAAACAGGTGTTCAGGGTGTTAAATACCTGCTCAAGAACTACATGTTTGACCAATGATGTACATAAAAAGGTGTTTAACAGGGTGCAGGCTGCCGAAGGGGAATGCCCATTTGCACATCTTAATGGTGATTAACTTACTACGTGTGTAAATGAAGTGTTAAAGCGCCTTTTCCAAACACAACGGGCTCATTTGTAAGTGCAGCAAGCTGCGCGCTCAAGCAACTAAGATTTTAAGCAATTAAATTAAAGTTACACACGATTTAAGTGCGGCTATGTGCAAATATCAATGCCCATCACATATAATCTTGCTCATGCCAACAATTGTGAATCATGCCCAGATACACTTCTTCATGATGATGGTGCTGGTGCTCTACTGCACACTCAATGCCTATTAACACTGAGCCCATCCTTCGCATATTCACATCTTAATGCACATTTATTTGTCATGACTATGGGAAGAGGCAAAAAGAGGTGCTAGGACCATGCCCCCAAAGTTGAAGCTGGGTTTGTGTATGGTAGGGGGGGGGGGGCTGATTTCAACCTTGTCGCCACCCCCCCTAAGATGCGTGACGACCGCGACAGTGTTAATGGACTTATCTCACCAAGTCACTTCAATGTGTTGATGTCTGAAGTGAAATGACTCACTCAGTGAAAAGGTAACAAAAAGGTTCCCAAAATACAATGGGGGGGAGTGGGGGAGGAAACCATGTCAGAGATTCTCGAGATTTGCCTGAATTGAAGGGAAATCGGCCCCCCTTTCACATTTGACTGTCGTTTTTAAACGTACCAGGATGTCCGAAGAAGACTTTGTCACAAGACATAAACTTCGTCCCACAACACATCAACTTCTTCCCAAAAGACATGCTCGTATGCACACATGTGCATATTCACACTGAGCCCATCTTCTGCCTTCCCAGGACTACGACACGATGAGATCCGGCATTATCGACCTGGTGCTCACTACTGACATGAAGCAGGTTGGTGTTGGTACCTGTGTGTGTATATGTGCGTTTATGTGTGTTCTTTATGTGTGTGTTTAGGTGTGTATATGTGTGTACGTGTTTGAATGTGTATGCATGTCTGTATGAGTGTGTGTATATGTGTGTGTAGGTGTGTTTATATGAGTAGGTGTGTGTATATGTCTGCATATGTGTGTAGGTGTGTGTGTAGGTGTGTAAATGTGTGTAGGTGCATATGACAACTTAACAATGCCTAACCAATGCATGAACCATGGGCAGACACCTGCTCTGTTATGCATGTTACTTTGACATATCCTTCTTTCTCTCACTCTTGTGATGATGGTTGCATGATGCTGGGTGAATGAATTATAATTATATTAATTAACAAATTATTCATATATTTTATGCTATGATACTGGCAAACAATTGACTCTAATCCCCTCTCTCTCTTTGCTGCGCAGCACTTCAACACAGTCGCCTCCTTCACTAGCAAGACCCACCAGCTGCTTATGGCTCAGCTACCTGAGGCCGTCAGTTCTATCAGCGCTGTCGCTGCTGTTACCTTCGCTCGCGCTTCATCGCCCATATCGGGGACAGACTCAAGCCGCCACACATCAGTCAACGCCTCCGCCACGTCTAGCTTTAGCACCGTTCCAATCAACATCCCCAGGGCTTTCCCCCATGCCGTAAGCTCCGACTGTGTCCCCTTACCTCTGGCGAAGAAGCCCAGCATGGACACAAACTCGTCAGCCGCCGTTGCTACCCCTTCCTCCCCCTACGCAGCATCTCTAGCACCCTCGCACTTAAGCGGGGCAGTGAGCAGTGATCGTGACCCCGGCTCGTTCACAGGGGGGTCGCCCAACAAAGATTTGAACCCTATAAGTAGCCGCAACCCCCTTGCTTTGCGAGCAGCCACTGCGCGGCGCATTGCCATAGGTATGTATGTTTGTTTAGCCTGGCCGATAAAAGATATTCAGTTAAATGTATGTATGTTTTGTCTCACTTTCAACCTGGAGACCCATGGTGCAGTGTTGATACGACTGCCGCTTGCTGCTTTACCCGGTGCATCATGGGCGGCAGATGACTAGTAAAGGTCTTATCAACGGGAGCACTCCTAGGTTCACTCATTCTTTATCAGGGTCACGTTTCAGCCAAATAGGCTGAAGGGACTTGCCCAAACATGATATCAGGAGGGCTAAACAGAAAGAGCACTGATGAACTGAACCCCAAATAATTGTTTTACCGACAGAGACCCTGAGTTTGTGCTAAAGTGATAGGACGGCCCGGTGCAAAGCTATGTAAGCTATGTCAATAGTGTAAACACACAACACACTGAATACACCACCACCACCACCTACCCCCCCGCACACACACCCCAACCCCGAACACACACACCCACACCCGCACACACCACCCATGCACCCACGCCCACCCCGCTAGGTACCCCCGAGAGCAGTGAACGGGAGACGCTCTTCAGCAGCACCAACGACGGGAGCACAGCGAGTGGCGGGCGGGTAGGCGCTGGCAGCAATGGGGCGGACTCCGTTAAGGGCGGGGGCTCGGTGTTTTCTACACGGGCGTCTAGAGATTCTGCACTTGCTCTTGCCAGTAAGGGGTCCTCCAGCACAGCTGCAAGGGGCTCACGTACATCAGATAACGAGGCGATGAGACATTCAACTGGAGGCAAGATCAGGCTTGCCACGTTGGACGACGAAACACGGATGCTCATGTGGAAGGTGGGTTTGTGGGTTGGCACTGCAAATTGGGTGTGCCTTTAGCACCCTTTTCTGTATTGTCTGTCAGTACCCCTATGGCAGCCTCGGGCGGCAGCCTCCCCACATATAATGCACCCTTATAAGCCGAATAAAAGAGTGCAGAAGACTCTGGTGCATGTGAAGCAGTCCAGCTGGTTGCCCCAATCTCAGCTGTATAGCTGAAATATGTAGCTGAGCTGTATAGCTGTAGTGTTTGGTGCATGGCTGTGTTATTTGGATCACCGTGTTGAGTGTATCACTGCGTTTTGTCTATCACATTTGAAGTTGGGCAAGTCTCTTCTTCTCATTTATCCACACCTGGACCAACATCCATAACAATTATTTGGCTACCCCTGAACCAACATCCATAACAGTTACTTGGTTACCCCTGAATTAATATCCATAGCAGTTATTTGGTTGCCCCTGAACCAACATCCATAGCAGTTACTTGGTAACCCCTGAATTAGTATCCATAGCAGTTATTTGGTTGCCCCTGAACCAACATCCATAACACTTATGTGGCTACCCCTGAATCACCAAACACAACAAAATGTAACCATCATCATGCGTACTTTTTCCTTTGGTGGTTGGCCCCAATGCAAGCAATCGGGCTGCCCCCCTGAACCTCTTGCCTTTTTCATGTATTCATGTACATTTCCCTGCTGCTGCAGATTGCTTTGAAGTGTGCGGATCTTGGCCACTGGGCTAGCCCTAGGGATGTCCATTCGACATGGGTGCAGCTCTTAGAAGAGGTATGTTCTTGATATTGTATGTCCATAGCTAACATTCATTCTTGAAGTATCCTTTGATGCAAAAAAAATCATTTGTGTTATTTTTATGTGGTGGTGGTGGTGATGATGGTGATGATGATGATGATTACTAGGCTTCGGAACTTATTCCTAATTGTGTCCCAAATTATCCCCCAATAGGTATAATAGCTAAATTTCTTAGCTCTTAGTTGTAAACTCATTTAGCCAAACTATGGTAGAACAACCCAGGCAAGCTGCCATATGTTCAGGAGAGTGTTGTTGAGCATCCTACTGACTTGTGTGGCAACTGTGTATGATCTGACCATCATGATGAAGAGTATAACATATGTTCAAGAATTATAAGTATCGTGGAAATAAAAATAGAAAAACGAGAGTAAATTGTGGTTGTTTGCGGTTTACGAACAACAAGGTTTACGAAGACTTGGACTTTCCCAGTTTGCTGCCATTTGTGCAAGCGATGACGCGCTGCAGGAAATGGCAGTTGCGCCCAACATGGCTGCTCAAAATGGCTCTCACAGCTAGGAAAGGACGGATGTGCCTAAGCTGTCAGGTGGAGTCGGCTCGCAAAGTCAGAGAAAAGCCACACCCGTGGCTATCCCAAATTCTTAGAAGATTATGTAGGGAGAGGCAGGGATGAGAGAGACATGAGAAGGGAGATAAGAAAATAGCTAAAAAAAAAAAAAAAGAACCAAAAAAGACAAAAGAAAAAAAAACAAAAACAAAGCGAACAAAAAATACAAAAAAAAGAAAAAAAAAAACAAAACAAAAAAAAAAAAGAAATAAAAAAAAAAAAAAATCATCCACAAAAAAGCCACCCACCAAAAAAAACAAAAAAAACGACAAAAAAAATAAAAAAAAAACACAAAAAAAAAAAAACAAACACAAAAAAAAGAAAACAAAACAAAAAAAAAAAAAAAAAAAGACAAGCAAAAAAAAAAAAGAAACTAACTAAAAAAACAAAACAGAATAACAAAAAATAAAACAAAACAAAAAAAAATAAAATAAAAGAAATAAAAAAAAACAAACAAAAGAAAACACCACAAAAAAAAAAAGAAAGAAAAAAAAGAGAAAAAAAAAAAAAAAAAAAAAGAAAAAAAAAAAAAGAAAGTAAAAAAAAAAAAAACAAAAAAAAAAAAAAAAAAAGACAAAAAGAAAAAAAAAAGAAAACAAAATTAAAACTAAAGAAAAAAAAAAAACGAAAAAAAAAATAGAAAACACAAAAAACAAAAAAAGAAATAAAAAAAAAAAAACAAAAAAAAAAAAAACCTCCACCCCCATCACACCCCCACCACCACACCACCACCCCCCCCCCCCCCCCGCCCCCCCCCCCCCCCGCCCCCCCCCCCCCCCCCCCCCCCCCCCCCCCCCCCCTCCCATTTCAAACCCTCATGATAACATTATCCTGATGCCTTGCTGGTCTCCAAATGTGCCCGCAGACTCAAGGGGTACTTGTGAACATCATACACACAAGATATGAAAGACAAATGGGTGCCCACTCCTTCCTTATGTAGGAGTGACACCGCCAATCACATCGACAACATTCTTGAGTCTAGGGCTAGCCCCTGGAGATCAACTGCTGCAAAACTCTTTCGGCTTTCTTCTTGTACAAATTAGTGCATGTACCCCTACACTCTCATGTCAAGCTCTTGAACTAACCTTCCTCCTTGCATCAGAGTTTTTTTCCGCCACCTGGAACCCTGTTTTGGTCAAACCTTCCGCTACCATGGGATTCAAATCTCGGCCCCTCCCTATGAACCCCCAGGCCGGCCCTTCAGGCCCCCTACCTAAATTGCTTTCAGGAGCCCAACCTTGAAAGACACCAAATCCCTGCTCGCTACCATAATACCCCCTATCTGAAATAAACAAATATTTTCTTGTTTGAATCTGCAGGAGATGTTTCGACAAGGAGATAGAGAGGAAGTTGCTGATCACCAGATCTCGCCACTCATGGACAGGAATAAGACTGGGATCACTAAATCTCAGGTTAGTGGTTGGGGCTGTGGGTGCATCTATTGGAGATATGCACGGGTGTGACTTGGGGATGGGGGGGGGGGGGGTGGGGGGGGGGGGGGGGGGGGGGGGGGGTGGGGGGGGGGGGGGGGGGGGGGGGTGGGGCTCACGGCAGGCTACATGATGAGTTGAGACCTAAGTGTGCTGCTCATGGGGTGCCAGTCATCAGATATGCACTTGATCCATTACATCCTGCCCCGCGCGCCTAACCCTGATATCATGCCCTTTCCCTTGAGACCCTCCCCTCCCCCTCCCTCCTTCCCACCATCACGTCCTATGAAGGCTTGACCTTGCTCATGTGCCTCACACACTCACACACACACTCACCTACAGCCTCACCCTCACCCACACTCTCGCCCACACCACCACCCACACCCTCGCCCACACCACCACCCACAGCCTCACCCTCACCCACAGCCTCACCCACAGCCTCACCCAAACCCACAGCCTCACCCGCACCCGCACCACCACCCACAGCCTCACCCGCACCCACAGCCTCACCCACAGCCTCACCCTCATCTACAGCCACACCCTCACCCTCACCCGCACCACCACCCACAGTCTCACCCGCACCCTCACCCACACCCCACACCCTCATCCACAGCCTCACCTACACCCACACACACTGCCTCACCCTCACCTACACCCACAACCTCGCCAACACCACCATCCACAGCCTCACCCTGACCCTCACTCTCTCCCACAGCCACACCCTCACCCACAACCTCTTCCATGCATCAGCCAATCCCACAGCCACACCCTCGCCTACACCCACACCCTCGCCCACACCACCACCCACAGCCTCATCCACACCCACAGCTGCACCCACCCTCACCTACATCCACACCCACACCCTCATACGCAGCCTCACCCACACCCACTTCCACAGCCTCACCCACACCCACAGCCTCACCCTCACCCTCACCTACACCCACACCCTTGCCCACACCACCACCCACTGCCTCACCCACACTCACATGCCACACCCACCCTCACCTACAGCCACAGCCACACCCACACCCTCATACACATCTTCACCCACAGCCTCACCCTCACCCTCACCTACACCCACACCCTTGCCCACACCACCACCCACAGCCTCAACCTTACCCTCACCCTCACCTATAGCCACACCCTAACCCTCACACATAGCCACACCCTCACCCACAACCTCGTACATAGCCCCACCCACTCCCACAGCCTCACCCACATACACCCACAACCTTGCCCACACCACCACCCACAGCCTCACCCTCACCCACAGCCACACCCTCACCCACACCCACATCCTCACCCACACCCACAGCCTCACCCACACCCACAGCCTCACCCTCACCCTCACCTACACCCACACCTTTGCCCACACCACTAACCACAGCCTCACCCACTCGGACTGCCTTACCCTCACCCTTACCCTCAGTCTCACCTACAGCCTCACCCTAACTCACAACCTCATCCACAGCCACACCCTCACCCACACCCTCATCCTCAGCCTCACCCACACCCTCACCTACAGCCACACCCTCACCCACACCACCAACCACACCACCTACCACACCACCAACCACACCACCAACCACACCACCAACCACACCACCAACCACAGCCTCACCCTCAACCCAACACACACCACCCCCACCCCCACCCCCATCCCTCGCCCAACCCCACAACCCCAACCCACACCCAACCGCCACAACTCCGCAGCCTGGCTTCTTCAAGGTTGTGGTCAAGCCACTCTTCAGTGCATTGAGCACCGCTTTCCCCATGGCCAGCCCCATGTTGGATGCAACTGAAGACAACTGCAACATGTGGTTATTGGATGCCCCAAGTCACAGTGGAGCCCTTCCCTCCACCATCAACCAACCGAAGACTAAAGAGGTCTAGTTGTCTTCATAATATGTCTATGCGCTAGGTTAACTACCAACCTACTGGAGCTCGGAAGATACTAGAACCTGCATCAGGGCACTACATTTGGTCATTTGGGGTTACTTCTTTAACGCAACTGCCTTTTTTTGCGAGCCAGTACGCAGTTGACTAGACGAATCTGTATGCTGGAGATCTCCCCCTTAGAAGCGATTTAGCAGCAAGCTGCAAGCGAATTAGCAGAAAGGCGCAAGCAAAATGGAGCTGTGTGCGAGTAAGCAGCAAGGATTTGACGCAGCCTGCGATGTGGCTGCAAGCGAATTGTAGCTACAAGCAAATTAGCAGCAAGCGAAATGAGAGCAAGTACGGTACGACGGTACTGCCCAGGGCAGTTGACGGTTACAAAGCGGCTGCTCACGATTACTGAGCCTCACAGCCTCATAATTTGAATATCTCACAGTTCCACCCCTTCAGTCGCTTACTAAATCACTGAGTCTCACTCTCTTTGATCTATGCAAGCAACTGTCAAAAAGCCCAGCACGCAGAAAACGCAGAACGCAATGTTAGTCCAAAAATCTGTGTGCTGCACGCAGAGGGGGTTTGCAATTTTGCTTCAATCTCGCAATCTGGCTACAAAAGCGCAAAAACGCGCATGATGTAGTACCCTGAACCTTACTACCTTGACGTAGAACCCTGAACCCCCGTAGTCCTACCCTGAGCCCTACTACCCAGTTATTACCTACTTCATCATGAATTCATGATGGTCTGATCATAAACAATTGCCACAAAATTCAATCGAATGCATAACAACACTCTCTTGAACATATGGAATTTTCTGTTTTTTTGGCTAGGTTGGGCTCAATTAGTTTACAGCTTACATAATTTAGCTATTAGCCCTATGAGGGCTAATTTGGTCCACGATTAGCCGTAACCTTCAAAGCCTAATCAAGCGATGGCACGGGTATGCTTTCTGATGCACTCAAGTCTGCAGGAATTGAAGTGATGGGAATAGCAAAGAAAAATACAAATGGTGTTACATGGTTCCGCATGACTTTTAACCGTTGGCAGAAAACACTTCACCCCCCTGTGCGATCCTTATGGATACCCACAGGGGGTAAACACAAATAAGAGAAGGGAGATGAGTGGACGGGATCAAGCTAACTGTGTTCGGTTAGGTCCCAGGAATCTCACATGGATGCTAGGCCTCATGATCACATGTTGGTTGGACAGGAAATCTTGGCGTGTGGGCATGGAGTGTGTCGTCTGCCTGTCACATTGACCTCGTGTTCGGCATTATGCACTGTTTCGTTTGTTGGCTACACGTAACAGCTTCTAGGCAGCTCCTTCTCCTTGTCCTTTGGCCAAACCTGGCGCTAGCTAATGTGGCTGAAGGCAGACATGTCATGCATTCCAACGCAGCTGAAAGCATTGAGCGCGGACTAGTGGCTGGCTAGTGGGGCTGGCCGGAGGCTGTCATGTGCAACCCCCAAAAGAAACATTGTGCTAAGGGTTATGGGCCATCACATGTATGTCGAGTCTCGCTCGTTTTTCCGCGTGTGCAATATTGAATATGTGATTTCATGTATCTGAGCTTGGTGTTCTCTTGACAAAATGATGGAGGGTGAGGGCAGGACTTTTTCCCGCTATCTATTCTGAACGCTACCCGTATTTGACGAAATGTCCATTACCTGAGACTAGATTCGAGATCCCAGCACTGAATAATCTCCCTCGCACTTCAGGACTTGCATTATTATAGAAGTGTGGTTTTACCGGTCGTGACATCTGGTCCTGATCGCTACATAGAGCCCAAATCGACACAATCCACTACCCAGCTCGACCCCCAGTAGTTACACCCAGGAAAGGCCCATGGTTCAACAATTCAGGCAAATCCATGACCTCGACCAAGACTTGGCCTCAACCCCCGCCCCTTGCCCTGATTTAAATCATTGTCTGCTCGACCCCCTTTATAGCTTCACTCAACCTCGACCCCTTGATCCCCGTCAATACCTACAATAGCTTAATGGTTTGGTCATCCTGATCTGTTTGAAGTTCTCGCTACAAAACTTGCCTTCGAACTCACCTATTACCAGGGAGGCGAGAGTTTTGAAAGGTCATTGTAATGGTGACTACAAGAGTTGCTATCAGAACAGGAAAAAAGGGACAAACAGGCTAACACAAGCACTTTGGGCGTCCATGTTGTGCTGGCCAATGAGATGGCCAATGTTAAGTTAGATGCTCTCCTTGCAGGATGGATTTTGACAGCAAGCGCCATTGTGTATAGAGGCATTAGTAGTCAGCGGGCCATATTTCGAAACAGCATAACCTCAGCTTATTTTCACCAGATGCTGCTGAGGCTACTGCTGAGAAGGTGCTGAAGAAGCAGAGGGCACAGCTTGACCTAGGGACAGTGAAGCAGCTGGTGGTGTGGCTCGACCTGCTTTACAGTGTCAGGCCCATTACTTATTACCCAAGGCAGAAACATGTGCAAGCACAGCTGGGACATGCTTCACTGCCCACCATGCATTGGTCCATCAAGTCAAGTTGAGATGGCAGAGGCCTTGAGCACCTCAGTGGAGGTTAGGATACGCGAGGAGTTGAGGAAGTGCCGTTTCTTCAGCTCTAGCTTTGGTGAAGGATCTGGTTATGAATCGTCTTTCTTGTGCACCCATGCCTACGTCATTGACAATCTCTGGAACAGAGTGCCCTACTTCTTGAAGTTGGGGAAGGTGGAAGCAGCCCCGTATGCTGAATATCTGACAAAGCTTTTGATCAGCAACCTAACTCACTATAAGGCATGTTAAACTCAAGCCTGACAAAGATTTGGGGAATACCAATACGCAAGTAAGATACAAAACGTATTTATGTGTCTGAGTTGTTTTATGTGTGGCAGTGTGCCCACGTGGGTGCAGCAGTGTTATGCAATCCCGGTGTATGTATGCTATATAAATGTGTGCTACTGTGGGACACAACTGTTTATTGTTTCAGCTGCACTTAGGAGCTTCTAGTCAGCTCCCTCTACCCTACATTGGGCCAAACCCGAAGCTAGTTAGGGTGTCTGCAAGCCAACATTACACGCAGCCCAATGCAGTTGACAGTTTTTTGCTTGACATAGTGGCTGGCTTATGGAGCTTGCAGGAAGCTACTACGTGTATCCCCCCCCAAAAAATATTATGGGATACATGGGTGGGTTGTTGATAAGACTGTTGCATATTGAGTGAGGCAATACCCCATGTGCAGCAGACGGCTTGTGCAAATACTTATCAACTTGAGCACCTCAGGAATCACTCATCTTTATCTGGCTTACTTGCACTTCTCACCGTCTTTTGTCGTGCATTTTCATGTGTATGCTACTAAATAGTGGTAGTATGTATGTGTATGTTAATTACAGTCTAGGGGTTGCCAGATAGGCTAAAGGGACTTGCCCAACCTGGATATTATGAGGGGCTAAAACAAAACAAGCACAGATGAATGTTACAGTCTAGGGGAAGTAGTCATATGGTGCTATAGTTGAAGGGGTCGCACCTTGGATTGTATTGGATTGTTACATAGTTTTCAGCCATGTATGGGCTTCTCAACACATAGGGGTATGGAGGGGGTGGGGGGGGGCATGACGGGATCCCACACATATAATCTAAGCTGTCACACCAAGACAAACTCTGATCCAGGGAGTCTAGATCAGGGTACTTCAAACGGACCCAAGGGGTTGCGCCCTGGGAACCACCCTAATTCGGTAGGTTGTGTCATGGGACGCACCTAATTTTGTAGGTTGCGTCCTAGGACGCAGTCAAATCTTCAGGCTGCGTCCTACTATCAACATAGCCCGTTGCATACGGCAATGGAGTGGTGGTGGGCCAATCAACTGATGGGTGAGACGCAACCAACATCCTGAACCTGCATCTGGGACGCAACGGACGCTGCCATGTTGCGTCCTGCAACGCAGGTTGCTGCATCCTGCACTACCCTGGTCTAAACTACCAAGTGGGGCTTGTTTTGGCTAACCTACTGACTAACTACACTTTCTACGTTTCTAGCTGGATTTGTGTTTAGTTCATCAGTGCTCCTTTTATTAACTGCCCTGCCTAGTTGGCTACTCATGGACTGTAACAATACATAAAACACTTATTAAAAAAAAAGATAACGCCTGGAGGGGCGTGGTGTTAAGGGGACCCTCCCATACGCCGCAGCTGGGGAAAGTAACCATGGCAGACATAGTGAGTGTCACCCTCCAGGCGGGAGGGACTCCTTCATGCGACGTGTAGCAAGAATGCTGGTACAGGAGGCGATATATTCTCTGTGCAGCTTAGAGATGAGTTTGTCTACGTGTTTGCGACTGATCCCTAAGGTGGAGAGATTGGTAATATTTGTGATTGGTATGGTACCTATGGTGAAGACTAGGTAGTATACAAGGAATCCTTGTTGTTGAAGGATACGTTGGAGCTCCTTATGCTGAACGCTCTTTTCCTGGAATTTTATTTGGTGGTTGGTGTCTGAGCAGAAGCCCAGTTCAACTAGGTAGGCTTTTTGTCAATGAGGAGGAGATCAGGCCTGTATTTATCCCATGTGGCTTGGGGAAGATCAGGGGGGTTGAGGGGGGTTGGGGGTCTCGTGGGAATGTCGGAGGTCGCTTCACAAGTGCCTGCATCAATGTACATGGGGAGAGCCCCCATAGCTCCTGTGGCTACTGCCTTTTGGATGATTTGGACCGCCTTATTATGTCTGTTCACATACATTCCTTTGAAGACAGGGTGGCTGCACCCAGCAAGAATATGGCCAGCTCCGTCCTGTGCTTTGCGACAAAGAGGGCAGTTATCATCAGAGGGGGGGCTAGTGCTGGTACCATAGGGGCGTTTGTATCTGTACGCCAGTTTCCTAGTCCATAAGCGTCCCCACCTAGCCTTGTGGATTTGTACTTTTTGCCACCATTTGATGTCGGTGGATTGCCAGAAACGATTACTAGCCTGAGGGAGGAGGAAGGGGTTGGCTTGCTCCCACATGGAGGAGTAATGGAGTATAAGCCCGTGGTGTCCCCCCCCCCTCCCCCCCCCATGCGAGTACCGTACCGGCCCAGAGGGGGCCTGAGGGTCGAACGCGATGATTCTTTGTCGGCGCATAGGCTACCGATGGCAATGCTTTTGCGCAGCAATTGACCGTCTATGCTTCCTTTAAAATCTCACTGACTGTCTTATCTAGCAACTTTCTCAGCGCAGCGCGCCTGGGCCAAATGCCCGACACCAGTGTCTAAGGGCTGTTTCGCCCCGGATCTTCGAGCTACATCCTTTCGCTCCAGGGTCGCGAATGATTCGAAAGGGCTAATAACAGTTGTGGGATGGTTTTGGGCGGGGTGTTTGGCGATCTTAGTGATCGGGAGCCAGAATGGAATCCCGTACCTGCCCCCAGAGCCCCATGCAGGGCACAAGCCCATGCATGGGACAGCAATGGGCTCCAGCCTCTCCTTATGTGTCCACTGTTTCATTTTAACTAAGGGGGGCAGGGGGGGGGGGGGGGGGGGGCAACAATAAAGTTGTCAGACCGCATCTTCTGAAATTTCCTATCACAAACAAAAGTAGTAGCAAAGAATTTGTATCAATTTGGGTTGTAAAGAGTCTCACAAACTGCGGAGAACAATTATTCTATAATTGGATCCGATTTTGGAGCACTTGAACATGGTTACATGGCTCCAGCTAGCAATTTGGCAGCTTGCCGTCTTCGGTAGCAAAAATAATTACATGGGAATATGTAATCGTTACAACAACAACACATAAGTCAGAGGAGCTGCCTAAAAGCTGCTGCTGGTTCCCCCCCCCCCCCCCCCCCCCCCCCCCCCCCAAAAAAAAGGCTACGAAGTCTACTAAGTAGCGGTCCACAGTTAGGGGAGCTGCCTAGAAGCTGCTGCTCGTAGCAGAAAAAATAAAAGCCATTGAGTCCACTAAGTAGCGGTCCATAGTCAGGGAAGCTGCCTAGAAGCTGCTGCTCGTAGCCAAAACAAGTAAAGCCATCATGTCCACTAAGTAGCGTTCCACAGTTAGGGGAGCTGCCTAGAAGCTGCTGCTCGTAGCAGAAAAAATAAAAGCTGTGAAGTCCACTAAGTACAGGTCCACAGTCAGGGGAGCTGCCTAGAAGCTTGTGCTCTTAGCAAAAACATAAAAAGCTATGCAGTCCAATAAGCACAAGTCCACAGTCAGGGGAGCTGCCAGTGGAGCCAGGGTAGGACAACGGCCTTCCTGAAAATTACTGTGAAAAAGGAACTCTGATTTTAGAGCTCCGGTACACGTTTTGGGCCATTTTTTTAACCGCACTTTTTTCGTTTTTCTCCTTTTTTTTCCTTTTCGGCCGCACTTATGGTTTTAAAACTTCCGGTACACTTTTAGTGGTCATTTTGGGGCCTCTGTGTTACAAAATTTCGTATTTGGGTTCTGCTTTAAATATAAGACACATAGCAGATTGGAATCATCATTCATTGCAAGATATGATATTCAAGAACTTGGAGCCTGCAATCCCTACAACATTTGAAGTAAAGCTGAGCTCCTGGGTCACCTGAGATCAATTTAATTAGGCCAGCAGGCCACAAATTGCACTCAACATTGATCGACTGATATAGGTCGCACTATGCTGTAAAACCCATGTGCCTAAGAACAGCCCCATTTCAAGTAAAGCTGAGCTCCTGGGTCATCTGCGATCAATTTAAATAGGCCAGCAGGCCACAAATTGCACTCGACATTGATCGACTGATATAGGTCGCACTAGGCTGTAAAACCCATGTGCCTAACATCGGGGGGGGGGGGGGGGGGGGGGGGGGGGGGGAGGGGGAGACTGTCTCTCCACAGTGGGTGACTTGAACCCTGCATTGTGTTGGTAGAATGAAAGTAAGTTGGGTGATTTAATGGTATGTCTCATGGCATTGCATTGTTGCGTGAGCCTGAGCCTATTACTACATGCCTGGTCTTTATGTTAAAGAGGGCTGCAAGCATTGCATGAATGGATACAAAGTTCTAGAACCAGATCTGGAGTGCAAGAGGCATCAGGGGATCAAGAGGCATCAGGGGATCAAGTGGGACAAAACGGACACTTGAATGAAGGGTTCGCTGACCACCAGCGGGAGTTTTGGCGCGTGTTGAGTCCATAAAGACCAGGCGCCAAAAGCTACAGTACCTCGCGCTTAGAAGCCTTCCAAGCGCAGCAGCAAAAGGGGAGATCCAGAGGGGAGAGGCGGAGGGGGAGGAGGAAAAGGACGAGGAGGGGAAGGGGGGGGAGGAAGCAGGAGGGGGAGGAGGAAAGGACGAGGAGGGGGAGGAGGAAAGGACAAGGAGGGGGAGGAGGAAGCAGGAGGAGGGGGAGGAGGGAGCAGGATGAGGGGGAGGAGGAGGAGAGGAAGAGGAGGAGGGGAGAAGGAGCTCCAACAAAGGCGAAGAGCCAGTGAACGACTCAATGACGAGGGCGAGGAGGAGCTGTTGCGGGGTAACGGCACCTTTCGTCGCTTCAACAGACGCGACGAGCCAGTCAAGGACTCTAGGACAAGGGCGAAGGGGGGGGCAGTCGAGCAGATGCTCGAATGAACGAATTGCTGAGCAGTCGATTAAATACCATAGCTTTCAGTTCAAATTTCGCTGTCAAATTGAACCCTGAGGGAATTGGTGGTCACTGTGGGAGAAAGGGGTTCCGTCTTCATCTTCTCTAAGGGCAGGTGTTTGAATGTTGGGAAGTTGAGGAAGATGAAGTTCCAACTGTTGATAAGCTAGTAGGCTCGAGTTACTATGTCAGCTACACAGCTACTCAGCTTAGTCAGCTACTAATGAAGCTGAGTCGGACACCGGAACTCGAGACCGAATTTCGGTCGGTCTGGCCGGAACTCGTGCTCAGAACTGGTCGGTGCAAACCGGACAGGCTTCTAGAAAGTTGCTGCGAAAACGGAACTCAGATTTTTGAGCTCCGGTAAACCGACCAGGAAAAACCCCAATACCGGAGAACCGACCGGTTTGTTCCACCTTACATTACATTACATTACATTACATTACATGTTAAAGTCTACTTGACACCGCGAGGGTGTATGAGACTCTGTGCTTTAAACAAAAAGAAAAAGCACCCACAAAGCAAAAACCCCATTACATCAGGGGTGTGTCGAGGACAAACAAACCAAACTCCCAACCACCTTGAGTGGAGCTGCCCAGAAGCTGCTGCTTGTTACCTCCCCAAAATAGCAAAGGACCCCACGTTGGAAAAGGATCATCCTAGGGTAGGCAGAGGCCGAGGAGGGGGAGACAGGGGGGGAGGAGGAGGGGGAGGCAGGGGGGGGGGATGAGGCAGAGGGGGAGGAGGAGGCAGAGGGAGAGGAGGAGGCAGAGGACCAGGTGTGACGTGTGAAACACGTCTAAGCTTGAGGCGAAGTATCAGGAGAGAAAGGAATTGAACCTCTCTGTTTTCTGGCCTAGAGAGTTAAGCTTCGGGCTTAAGTCTCATACATTCTCCCGTGGTTTAACGATAAACCCGTTGATTCGAATTAGCCTTCCAGAGTAGTCGAATAGTCTGAAGGGCGCGCGTAGGGCGCGGACGTAAGGCGCGCGAAGGTCGCGGACCTGGTGGACGGTTACAACCGTCCGACAGGTCACGTCAGTTCCCCTTCCTCGGGGAAGTCGTCGACACCTCGAGGTAGCGCAGGTGACGGATCGTTATCTGTCACATTTCCCCCCTCTCTAGCTCGCGACTTCTCCCGAAGTCGTGTGCTTTTTCGTTGGACGTACTCGTCAGGGGTTTCTGTCGAGGCCTCGCGACGAGTGCGGGGGCGGACCGGCTCGTGCGGAACAGGGACGGGTGGGAGATCGATAGGTCGTGAGCGGTCGGGATTCTGGCGCCAGTACATGTCGATGTCGGTGGCACAGGGACCTGCGAGGTCGGATTCGAGTTCCCACGTATGGACGTGATCAGAGTGCAGCCACTGAACGTAGTAGCGGAGGAGTCCAGATTCGATTTTGTGGTCGACCACTCTGCCGATTTCATAGACTGGCTCGTCAGTAGTCCGGAAATGATCGGGGTTTGGGCGGATCATCGGGGATCCATCGGGGACGTAAGCCTTGAGTAAGGACACGTGAAACGTGGGATGAATACGCCATCCAACGGGAAGGTCGAGGGTAGCAGCGAGGGTTTCACCGTGCTTATCGTAGACACGAGTGACGGGGAACGGTCCCACGAAACGAGGGAGGAGCTTGCGAGCCCGACCTGGCCAATATTTCAGATTTTTCGTAGAGAGCATGACTTCCTGGCCGATAAGGAAGGTGAATGGTCGGCGATGCTGGTTAGCGTACGTGCGTTGTCGATCTTGGGCCGCCTGAAGGGCCTTTTTCGCACAGTCCAAAGCGTTGGTCATGTGTTCGACCCAAGACACCGCCTGTGGGCTGTCATGTGGGAGTATCGTATCGGGAGGCTGAAGAGCGACTCATGGGTATCGTCCATAGAGGAGGCGGAACGGAAAATCGCGAATGCTACTGTTGTACGAGTTGTTGATAGCAAATTGCGCGTTCGGGAGGAGTTGAGACCAATTTTTCTGTGTCGTTGACGTAAAGTGACGGAGAGTGTCCTCGAGAACACTGTTCATACGTTCGGTTTTCGGTTTGACCGTCAGTCTGTGGATGAAACGCCGTCGACATCCCGGGTTCGATGGTACAGAGAGACTGGATCGTCTTCCGGAAAGCGCTCGTAAATTTGACGTCTCGATCGGTGATAAGGGAGGTCGGGGTCCCTTGTTCGCTGAGGATGATTCGGTGGAAGATTTTCGCAATCTGTTCTGCTCCATCCGTCGTCTTGCATGGAGCGAGCTTGACCATTTTCGTAAGTCGATCAACGATAACGAAGATCATGTCGTACCCCTCTGACTTGGGGAGGCCCACGATAAAATCCATGCTCAACGAATCGAATGGAGCGTTAGGGATCGGGAGCGGTTGGAGCGTGCCTTGGCTACGCTGGTGTGAAGCCTTCACCGATTGACACGAATGACAGGATCGAACGTAGTCGTTCACATCGAGGCGCATCGCAGGCCACCAGTAATAACGGCCGATAGAGTTGAACGTGCGTTCGAACCCCGGGTGCCCGCTACGCTGGGTATCATGGAAGGCGAACAAGATGCGACTCTTGAGAGCGTTACCATTTGGGACCACGATCTGCGTCTCGGATGCTGAACGTTTGGAGCGGCCTGAACCAACCCAGTAGCCATCGGGGCGAAGGGTAAGGTGTTGCGTGTTGCGTGGACACCGGAACCGAGAGTCGCGTTTGTATGCGAGTAAGATATCGGGGAAAATTTCGCGAGAGTGGATAGGATCGTCGGGATGGATCCGTTCCACCGTTAGAGCAGTCGAGAAGGTCGGATGTCGGCCTTATTTTCAAGGGGTCAGCCACATTGGTACGACCAGCGATGTGGTTCCACTTCATGTTCGAGAAGCGCGAGAAAAATTCCATGTATCGGGCCTGAGTGCTTACGTGAAAGCATCGGTTGGTTGGCGAGGTAGACAAGTGGTTCGTGGTCAGTGTTGAGCTCGAATGCGCCTGTGCATCCTTCGAGATAGCATCGCCATTCCCTAAGCGCGAGGTATACGGCGAGTAATTCCTGTTCGCCCGTGGTATAGTTGCGTTCGGCTTTCGAGAATTTGTGGGAATGGTAAGCTATCGGCCGACCCTCCTGAAGGAGCACACCCCCTGTCCCTTGGATAGAAGCGTTCGTGACAGCTCGAAAATCCTTCGTAGGATCAGGGTGGGCAAGCAGAGGAGCGTTGGTAAGGCTTTCTTTTATTGCGTCGAAGGCACTTTGACAGTCTTGGGTCCAGATAGTCGCGAAATCTGATCCCCGCAGTCCGGTATTCCGTTTACCGAGGGGTTCTAGCGGCGTTGAAATTGGCGATCCAACCCCAGGGTGGTGTTTGTTTGCGATAGCGGTCAGAGGGGTAGCGAGCGAGGAGTATCCTTGGATGAATTTGCGGAAAAAGTTGGCGAGTCCAAGGAACTGTTGTACGTGCTTCGAGCAGGTCGGTGTGGGCCAAGCAGCGACTGCCTTGACCTTGGTTTCGTTGACTCGAATGCCATCACCCGATAGCACATGTCCAAGGTATTTAACCTCTGGTTGGAAAAAACTGCATTTCTCCCGTTTGATGAAGAGGTGATTATCTTCCAAGCGCTGGAGAACAATCCGAAGGTGTTTTTCGTGCTCTTCGTCGTTACTACTAAAAATCAGGATATCGTACAAGTAGAAAACGACAAATTTGCCGATGAGGTCGCGGAACACCTTGTTCATAACTTTCGTAAAGGCGGAGGGAGCGTTGGCGAGTCCGAACGGTAGGACCTTGAATTCGTAAAGCCCCATGGGGGTGATGAACGCAGTTTTTGGTACGTCTGAATCGTGTAAGCGTATGTTGTGGTATGCGTTTCGGAGGTCCAGGTTGGAGAAAACCTTGGCACCTCAGACCTGGTCGAAGAGATCGTCGATGCGAGGTAGCGGGTATCGGTTCGGAATCGTGACTTTGTTGAGTTTTCGATTATCGATGGCCATGCGCCAAGAGCCATCGGGTTTGGCTACGAAAAGGATCGGCGATCCCCAAGGACTCGAGTTCGGATGAATGAATCCTTTCGCGAGGAGGTCCTTTACTTGCTGT
Source organism: Chlamydomonas sp. ICE-L (assembly GCA_013435795.1). Lineage (NCBI taxonomy): Eukaryota > Viridiplantae > Chlorophyta > Chlorophyceae > Chlamydomonadales > Chlamydomonadaceae > Chlamydomonas > Chlamydomonas sp. ICE-L. Next base: position 19,111,410 of record JACBWV010000223.1, read on the forward strand.
TCGACTTCGAGGAGTTCGGCCGGGGACAGTCGGTGTCCTCTCGAGAATTTTGGGCTGGTCAGTGGGTCGATCAATGGGCAGACGATATAACAGCTCAAGGATGCCTACAGCAGCTTGGGGGTTAGTCTAGGGAACAGGCTACGTGATGTAAGTTTACGTGTATGTCAATATGGGTGAACTAGCAGGACAGGTGGGGTGTTACCTAAGTAGGGGATGTAGAGTTGCTCTGAATGAACGTCTTCGTGGTAGGAGTAGAAGGGTTCGTTCCGAGTAGCTCGTGTCTATATACGCAACTTGTGCGTTGTGAGCGATGAGGCAGTACATGGGTATGGTACTGTATCATGTGCGTTCGTCACGTGGCTTACGGGTACGGGGTACCCGTATGCCTTGCTGGACGGCCAGAGTACCCGTGAAGGGTTCTGTATCGTTACACCCCCCCCCCCCCCCCCTCCAGAAGAGATGCGGACCCCGCATCTGATCGTAATAGAGGTGGGATGTGAATACCAGTAGTCGTCGTATGTGCCGTGCTCAAAATATACTTGATGAAACAAGTTGGTTTCGGAGAGAACCATTTAACATCCCTTTTGAGTACTCCGAAAAAGACAACTTTATAAATAAAGCAATCTAACCGCCTTGTCGTATGCGTCGAGTGCGATGGGTTGGTGATGGGCCCGTTTTTTTTTACGTACGTCGGGATACAACGGGCGTAACACGTGACTGCCATGCATCGACGACGTGAGGGGCACTTTTCTTGACTGCCTTGGCGAGTTCCCAAGTGTCTTGCTCAATACCGAAGTCTTGCCATCGGACCAAGTATTCGAGACGTCGTTTGCTGGATGCGCCTATGACACGCGACTTCTCGCGCATGATGCATTGGATATTCCAAATCGGAGCGCCGTCGGAGTCGAACTCAAGCGGTTGTCCAACATGGACAACGCCATCGGAGCGCCAATGCTTGATCAAACCCACGTGAAACACGGGGTGGATGTGCATCATCTTGGGCAAAGCCAAGCGGCACGCCGTGACTTGCTGGACGACTCCGGTTGCCTCGTCGCGTGGACCAATGCATTCCGTAATCGTATAGGGGCCAACAAAACGAGGCGTAAATTTTGGTTTACCCGTTGCTTTGAACTTCATATTGCGGGTGGACAAGAGAACTTTATCACCAAGGTTGAAGAACACCTCTGTTCGTCGTTTATCGCAATGGGCTTTCTGCCGATCCTGCGTCGGTAAGTTTTGCGCCTCTTGTTTCCCCCTCTTAAATAAGCTAAACCTCTTGAAAGCTCTTGTGGCTTGAAACAAGTCGAATACAAGAGCGGCAAGCAGTGATTGATACACCACTTGTGCAAGACATGTCTCCAAGAGCCTCGCAAGAGGATGCGTCATGCAAGCGAATGCTTGTTACGTTTTCATTTGTCGCCCTTCGACAGATGGGGCGTTCTCATTTGTCGCCCTTCGACAGATGGGGGGCTTCGAATTCGATTCGAACAAGGCGGGAAATGGTGGTTCGGACTTGGTTTTAGGACCAAGCCATGGAGTACAGCCTCAGGTACTGCCGTGGCCACGATCACGACTTGATTCTGACCTGAATCGATCATCTTCCAAAAGCCGCTTTCTTCCATTCCAATAAAGCGTTCTTTCCATTCCATTCAAGCTCCCGCAGCTCTTCATTGTTCCTCGCATTCGTGTTCCCTCTTATTTAGTTCTCAATTTCACTGTGCGGTTGATACGGCTGCTGCTGTTGCGGTTTTGCGCTGAACCTCACATCACCACTGGCGGGAACTACGAGACTCAAATGTAGGGTGGTGTTGCGGGTTCTGGTGGTGTTGCGGCGTGGTTGGTTTCACCGGAAGCGTCTCTGGGCAAGCTTATTCTTCTTGCTAGCAGTCAGGCCAATATTGCTCTTCTCATAAGCTAGGTCAGAGAGCATGAGGCTAGCTATGTCTCCTTGGCTCCGCCTCCAACGACCATGGTAGGGAGCTTGTCTGCCGTGGTCAATATGGGTTGTGGTGAATGTTCGTTTGGTCGAGGATTGGTATCTCCCACCGAACCTAAGTGCGCCTACTTTGCACATTGTAGGAGGAGCAACGCCATTCAAACTGAATCCTCTTGTAATGCTGCTCCTATTTATTTGTTGCACAGGATGGCTGAACCTCGCTCATCAGGTCATGCAACAGCTCGCTTTTGGAAGCATGACATGCAGATGGGGGACACCCTTGTGTACAACCCGGACACCGTGATGCTAAATCACGTGCATAAGCAGCTTGTCTTCTGTGTGTTGGGCAAGGATGCTGTGCAAGGTAACTGCCTTGAGGAGAGCAAGCACTTGGTCTTTCAGAAGTTGCAAGCAGGGGCCACGATTACGTATCGCAACGCAAAAGGTGGGTTTTGTAAGTAGGTTGGTAGGTTGGTGTGTTAGTAGTCTGGTAGAAAGTTAGATAGGTGGGTGGGTGGGAAAGTAGGTAGTTAGGTTGATAGGTTGTATGTGTGTTAGTAGTCAGATAGGAAGTTAGGTAAATGGGTGGGTATTTAGGTAAGAAGGTAGGTAGGTGGGTACTAGGTAGGTTTGTAGGCCTGCTGGCTGGTAGGTAGGTTGGTGAGTAGGTTTGTAGGGTTTAGTATGTAGGTAGTTATGTATGGTGGGGTATGCACCTAGGTATGTAATAGGTAAGTGGGTGGGTATTTAGGTAAGTAGGTAGGTAGGGAGGTACTAGGTAGGTAGGTAGGTAGGTTGTTACTACTAGGTAGGTTGGTAGGGGCCGGCTGGCTGGTAGGTAGGTTGGTGAGTAGGTTTGTAGGGTTTAGTATGTAATCCAAATGAAATCACCAAAAGGCCTAAAATGCCTTAAAACTTATTTGCAACTTGATCCTGTGATCCGACACAAAATCACTTAAAGGCCTAAAATTCTCAAAACTATCACTTAAAGGCCTAAATGCCTTAAAACTTATTTGTGTACTCCAAATGAAATCACCAAAAGGCCTATAATGCCTTAAAACTTATCACTTAAAGGCCTAAAATGCCTTAAACTTATTTGTGTACTCCAAATGAAATCACCAAAAGGCCTATAAATGCCTCAAACTATCACTTAAGGCCTAAAATGCCTTATAAACTTATTTGTGTAATCCAAATGAAATCACCAAAAGGCCTATAATGCCTTAAAACTTATCACTTAAAGGCCTAAAATGCCTGAAAACTTATTGTGTAATCCAAATGAAATCACCAAAAGGCCTATAATGCCTTAAAACTTATCACTTATAGGCCTAAAATGCCTGAAAAACTTATTTGTGTAATCCAAATGAAATCACCGAAAGGCCTAAATGCCTTAAAACTTATCACTTAAAGGCCTAAAATGCCTTAAAACTTTTTGTGTTCCAAATGAACTCACCAAAAGGCCTATAATGCTTAAAAACTATCACTTTAAAGGCCTAAATGCCTTAAAAAACTTATTTTGTGTATCCAAATGAAATCACAAAAGGCCATAATGCCTTAAAACTTATCACTTAAAGCTAAATAATGCCTTAAAACTTATTTTGTGTAATCCAAATGAATCAACCAAAAAAGCCTATACTGCCCTTAAAACTTAGCACTTTCAAAGGCCTATAATGCCTTAAACTTATTTGTGTAATCCAAATGAAATCACAAGGCCTAATAATGCCTTAAAAACTTATCACTTAAAGGCCTATAAATGCCTAAACTATTTTCCTTACTAGATCATGTGGATTTGCGGGTAATTAGGTGGTAGGTAATGTTTTTTAGTAGTAGGCAGGATTGATGTAGTCCGGCTGGCCGGCCGGTAGACAAGCAAGTAGCTGTAGGATGGTAAGTGTGTGTTGGTACATAGGATACAGGGAAGCAGGTATTAGTTATGTAGATAGGCAGGCAGGTATGTAGGTAGGTAGGTACGGTATGTAGTTAACCACCATCCATCAATCCATCCATCCATCCAATCCATCCATCCATCCAATCCATCAATCCATCTCAATCCATCCATCATCCATCCATCCATCCATCCATCCATCCATCCATCCATCCATCACTCCATCCATCCATCCATCCATCCATCCATCCATCCATCATCCATTCCCTCCATCCATCCATCCCTCCAATCATCCATCCACTCAAACCCTGAACCTAACCCCCACAAACCCCCCTCCCTCCCTCCACCCACACCCAAACATAGCCCCCCCCCCCCCCCCCCCCCATACCATCCATCCAATCCATCCATCCATCCATGCCCCCCCCCCCCCCCCCCCCCCCCCCCCCCCCCCCGCAAACACAACTCCCTCCCTCCCTCCCTCCATCCCATCCGCCATCCTCCGTCCGTCCGTCCGTCCTTCATCATCCCATCCTCCATCCATCCCGCCCCCCCCACACAACTATCCTCCCTCCCTTCCCCCCTCCTCCATTCAATACCCTCATCCTACTTAATGTCTCCCTACATTTAGCCACACAATCCCTCCATCCATCCTCCATCAACCATAAACCATAAACCCACAGACCCCCTCCCCCCTCCCCACACCACACATAGCACCCCCCCCCCCCCCCCCCCCCCCCCCCCGTTTTCCATCATCCATCTACTCCTCACACAATCACACGACTCACACAACTCCCTTCCTTCCCTCTCCCCCCCGTTCCCCCCCCTCCCCCGTCCCCCCCCCTCCCTCCCCTCCATCCTCCCATCAATCTTCATCCCTCCCTTCAATGTCTCACTAAACATTTTATCCTAACACAATCCTTCCATCCCCTCCATCCCTCCATCATCCTTCCATCCATCCCCCCCCCAAACACCCCACACTAACTCCCCCCTCCCTCCCCCTCTCCCTCCTTCCCCCCACCCTCCCTCCTCCCTCTCCCTCTCCTCCCTCTCCCAATCATCCCCCCCCCTCATCTCTCCCTCAATTTATTTACTTACACACAAAACACCTCCCCCCCATCCACCCCTGCCCACCACTGCCCCCCCCCCCCCCCCCCCCCCCTTAACTCCCTCCCCCTCCCTTTCTTTCCTTCCAACCCGAGAAAAGAAGCCCTCACACACACACAAACTTCACCCCACGCCCGACCCATAAACTCACCCCACTCCCCAACACACAGTACAGTACCTCTATCCCCTCCTCCCTCCTGGCCGCTCCTACCTTCCTCCCCCCACCCTCCCCCCCCTCACACACACAACTCCCCTTCCCCTCCTCCCTCCCTTCCTTTCCATCCAGTCATCCATCCATCCCCGAACCCTAAAAAACCCTAAACCACACAACCCCTCCCTCCCTCCACCCACGCCACACAATAGCCCCCCCCCTCCCCCGTCCCTTCCCCCGTCCTCCCTCGCCGCCCTCCCATCCCTCCATCCATCAATCCCTCCCTGAATGTCTCCCTAAATTTATCCTACACAATCCCTCCCCCCTCCATCCATCCATCCCCCCCCATAACCAAGTTCCCTCCCTCCATCATCCCCATTTCCATCCCAAATCACACACACAACTCCGTCCCCCCCCCCTCCCCTTCCCGCCCTCCCCTCCCCCTCCCTCCCCCCTCCCTCGCCCTCTCCTCCCTCCTTCCATCCCCCCCCCCCCCTCCCCCTTCCTACCCCCCCTCCCTCCCTCCTCCCTCCGCAAATCCCTCCCTCAATGTCCTCCCCTTCATTTATGTCCTAAACACACTATCCATTCCGTCCATCCATTCCATCCCCCCCCCCAAAAACACACAACTTCCTTAACTCCCCTCCTTAACCCCTCCCTCCCTCCTCCGCTCCTCCCTCCCCCGAACCCCTCGCCTCCCTCTAACTCCCTCAATCATCCCCCCCCTCCATGTCTGCCCCTCAATTTTATCCACACAACCAACCTCCCTCCCCTCCACCCTTTATCCACAGACCTCCCCCCCCCCCCCCCCCCCCACCTCCCCCCCCCCCCCCCCCCCCCTCACTTACACATCCATCCCTGGACCTTCTCTGGCGGACACATGTGAATGCGAGCGACGGGAAACGCTTGCGGTCACCCAAGCTCATGTACCCTGGGCGAATCTACGTCAGCCCCCCTGGCTTACATGCAAACCGTATTAGTGAACTTACGATTGTAAGTATATTTATTTTTGTTCATGTTATTAATGTGCTTTTTTTATCGGTCTTAATGTGTATGTTTTTTTATGTTTTATGTTATTGCCTTTATGTATATGTTATTGTTATTATGCTTTATGTTTATTATTGCTTATGTTCATTAATGTCAATATGTTTATATGTGTATGCTTATGTTTATATGTTATGCTGTGTTTAAATGTTTATGCATATGTTATAATATTATCTGCTTCTGTTTATAATGCTTATGTTTATGTTATAATCTTATGTTTTTTTTTAATATGTTTATTTCTTAGGTTTATGCTTAGTTATATGTTTATGGCCTTGTTAATTGTTGTAATGCATATGTTATAATGTTCTGCTTTATGTTACTATGTTTTTTATGATGCTTATGTTTTTTTTATGTATATGCTTCTGTTAGTATGCTTATGTTTATGTTTTTATGTGTTATGCTTATTTTTTTTTAATGTTTAATGCTTATGTTTATATTTAATTCTTATGTTTTATATGTTTAGGTTATGCATATGTTATATGTTTTTATGTTTAGGCTTTTTAAAATTTATCCGTCTTAGTTTATTGTTTTTAATTCCTGGAATGTTTTGTCAAAACCACGGCCAGGTGTGGAAAGTTGGCCTGTCCGAGTAACGTCAGGGCCGACCGAAGTGGTGGTACAACTGGTGTGCCGGTGTACTCCCCGCAAGCTCGGGAGCGAGACAATTCGGAGCTAACCTCTTCCGCAGACTTACGCTGACAAATCATCTTTCTTTTGTGGTTTTTTATGTGGTTTTTCCGCATATGTTTTACCAATTTGGGTATCATATGTAACTTCAGTCAACTTAGTAGAATCGGTCAGGTGCCAAGTAAGGGCTAAGCGTGCGTTGCCTATTTAGAGGTTCAATGATTGCCCTCTAACTTTGGTTTACCATAAGTGGTAGTCAAAAATCAACACCCTGATCCGAGTGTTTTTTCCCTTGAAGTCCTATAATTGTGGGTTGGCCATAAGGTGCTTAATCATTGATTGGGAATTTGTCCAAGGTTTGTTTTTTTCCTCCTCATCGATAAATATTTTTGTTAGTCGTGACTGAATTTTGTTTCGTGTGTCTAATTTTATTATTGAGAAGACCCACCCCGAGTGAGGTGAATATTATTCCAATGTTGTTAATATGAAATATAATGGTTTTTCCCTTCTTTTTTTCTAATGGTTTTCTTTGACGAGGATTCACTGTGAATATTTTGTTTCAAATAGGTTTTTAAAGTTAAAGGCGTACGGTAGTAAAGAACGAACCTACGTACAAGTGAACCTTTCTGGTCATCAAACACACGTCATTCGGTCCGTCCCGCCGCCCTTAACCTTTTATTAAGGGTAGTTTTAGGGCTAACTTGTCCCAATCGTTTCTGTTTAGTATTATCTCATAAGGTTGCTCCATTTTTCCCATTGTTTAACTAGTCTCGAGTCTCGGATTTCAATGTTTGCTCTTTGCTTCCTCTTCGTTGTCCCCGCTTCCCTTTTTCCTTTCCAAGGAACGAACAATTCTATTAATCCAACCAGCAGTGCGTGCCCTTTCCTGTCTCCCCAGCCCCAGCCTACCCCCTCATACAATTAGAATTCACGTTATGGGGGCTCTAGTACTGTAAGTAGTAGACTTAAATTTTATGCGTCAGTGGGTCGTCCATACGAAAGCCCCATGGCATTTTATTTATTTTCCCCGGTTAGCAACCGTTTCCCAACGCTTAATGCATTAGTAAAAGGGGGAACATGTGTTTCTTTGGTGCCTCCCCCTTGGCCCCGGGCTAAGAGATTTCGTTTCATTATTTTAATAATTTAATAGATCCCGGATGGGGTTTTAGAGGTTATGCAGCATGGGTGTCATACGAGCCCTTTGGCAATTTATTTATATTCATTTTTCCCCCTCATGTTTCGTACATTTGTCAGCAAACGCTGGCCATGTATTAAAAATATAATTATTATGAGCTTATGGCCAAGATGAAAGAGAAGAGCACGAAGTTTGTACAGAAGTCCCGATACAACGTCCCACAACTCCCGTCCGATGACAGGATTATTTAGCATGGGTTCCACCCCTGCCTGGGCAGGCACGACGGAGGACATAATCTTGGGTTATGACTTCCCAAGGCCTCAATGGTTTGACCTCAGACTGTGCATGTGGTTAAATAATAATTATTATGAGCTATGGACAAGAGTGCGGAGGTGCCGGTATTGTTCAACCCAGGACACTGGGTTCCAGAGGGGGCGAAAGCGAAAAGAATAGAGAAAGAGTTTGGAAAGAGTCCGACACAGTAGGATGATAGGATTACCGTGCCCCCCCCCCCCCCCCCCCCCCCCGCCCCCAACCCTCCTGCGTCCTAGCTGTCAACTTAGATCGGCTATTTCAATTTGTCGCGGCAAAACCCTCCGCCCCCCCCCCCCACACACCCACACACCCACCCCGCCCCCCCACCCCCCACCCCCAACCCTCCTCGTCGTTCAAATTTCCAAGAAGACACCATCTAGATCTGCGAAATGGCAGACGATTGCGTGCGCCTTCTTAACAATGCTTCGCATCACTGAACCAAACCACTACTGCTTTACTCCTGCATAGAGCCGCTGTCTTCAACCATGCTACCTGCTGGGACCATATTCAATTCGTCGATTAGTACACAGCTTTACTTGGGCGAATCTCATGCTTTCAGGCAAGCCGATTGCGTGTTGCAATCGAGTGTTGCGGATGGAGAGGGAGGATTCGAATGCCGCAGGTAGTTGCGCAGGTTTGAAAGTCGAAGGTTTGAATCGCTGCTGGTCCTTTCTTGCATGATTTCCTTGCAATCGTTTCCATCCATGGACTCAGACGCCGAACCTGCGGCTCAGCCGCTTGCTCGGTTGCTGCAACCTGGTCCACCTCCTTGCTGCCTGCCTGCTTCACACCTGCATGCATGCCTATGTACCTCCATGATTGACAAATGCCTGCCTGCAGTTTCCCCTGACTAGGCTACACAGTGGCAATATGTTGTTATATAACCAACACATGTGAGTAGATCTGAACCATCTGTCTTGTATGCTGTACCATATGTCATGTACGCTGCACCATTTGTCTTGTAGGTTGAACCATCTGTCTTGTACGCTGCACCATATGTCGTGTATGCTGCACCATTTGGCTTGTATGCAGCATGATTTGCCTTGCTGCACCATGTGTCTCGTATGCTGCACCATCTGTCTTGTATGCTGCACCATGTGTCTTATATGCTGCACCATCTGTCTTGTACACTGCACCGTATGTCTTGTATGCTGCACCATCTGTCTTGTATGCTGCACCATGTGTCATGTATGCTGCACCATCTGTCTTGTACGCTGCACCATGTGTCTTGTACGCTGCACCATTTGTCTTGCACGTTGCACCATATGTCTTGTATGCTGCACAATCTGTCTTGTATGCTGCACCATGTGTCTTATATGCTGCACCATCTATCTGTCTCATCATCGTAATTGCTACCACGTGAATGCTTGCTCGCTTTCTTGATTGCTGATTCGTTGATTGTCCAACTGGCTTGTGCTTGGTCAAGCAACTAATAATCTTCTAACTCCACCTCCTTCCTTTCATGCTGCTGCAGTTCCAGCAGGCAGTGTCTTCCGCATATTGCGACATGGTGGAGAAGGAGCAAGTCATCAGCATGCAGGGATGAGTAGACGAACAAGATCAAGAAGCCTTATGAGGACACTGGTCTTGCTGCTGGTCACTGCTGCTGGTCACTCATAATATAATAGTAGCTTGGCTAGACTAGCCAGTCGGGGTGGCAGGGGGGGGGCAGGGGCAGAAGACATACTAGATAGCTAGTCAGAGCTCATCAGTTTGTCTTCTTAGGAGGTTAGGTTGAAGTTGGGTTTGGTTATTAGGAAGTTGGGTTTGGATGGGTTTGCGTTTATTTGGCTGCTGAGTTCGCGACATCACTTTGCTACTGGTTAGTTAAATGTAAAAATAAAACTGCCTTCCAAACCCTATACGTCCCCCCCTAGAGCAAGTCATCCTAAATCAATGGACACAAAAGTCACCCTCTTGGTTCCCCACTTAAATAAGAACGGTTCAAGCAAGCTGCTTTCAAGCAAAATGCCTCTTGGCGCTCGAATTATTTAAGAGCAGCAAGTAATCTTGATTCAAGACAAATACAAGGCAACCTATTGATTCTAAACTGAAACAAGAATTCAACAAGTGACCTTGAATCAATAGACGTACAAGACACCTCTTGATTAACCTCTTAAATAAGAGGGATTCAAGAGGGCATTTTTCAAGCAAATTGCCTCTTGGCGCCCGAATTACTTAAGAGGGGTGAATCAAGAGGTTTTCCTCTTGAAACAAGAATGGTTCAGTACAGCAAAACTTACCGACGAAGTAGGGCGCAAATATTTGGTTCATGACCGCTTGGAATGTGGCTGGTGCGTTCGCCAAACCCATCCCAAGGATTTTAAATTCATATTGACCCATCGGGGTAGTGAACGCAGTCTTCGGCGCGTCCTCGTCCAAAATTCGTATTTGGTAATAACCAGACGTGAGGTCCAGGGAAATGAACAAAGTAGCTCCACCTAGACGATCAATGGTCTCGTCAATACGGGGAAGGGGAAACCTATTTTTAATCGTGATGTTGTTGAGTGCTCGCCAATCGCAAACGACTTGGTATCCCGTTCCACCCGGTTTAGCTATGATCATAATCGGCGCACCGTACGGGGACGAGCTCGGGGCGATGAATCCTTGCTGCAACAAGTCGGAGACGTATTCTTCACATAGTCAGGTCTCGGCTGGACTCATGCGACGATTTCTGCGATATGGCGCGTAAGCATTGTCTTGCGTTTTGATGACGTGAGGTATAACTCGATGGTTAGGGGTCCCCATAGGCAAATTATTGAAGACCTTGCGATACTTCCATAGGAGAGCGCGCAGGTCACTGGCCAAGATGAGCGTCTTATCGTCGTGGTCAAGGATGTTGTCGCGGATCCAATTTTCGAAATCCATGCTTGCCACCGGGGGACCAGGTAAAGGCCCGTCGGACGGCAGTAATTTCGATAGCAATTTTGACCGTTCATCGGCAGTGACGTTAGACGCCGGTAAATCCGCTCGGGATTCGCGGACATTGACCATGACATGGTTAGCGCCAGCCTTTAAAAGCTTTGCTGCCTTGCGACCAGTAATGACTGGGTCATCAGTTGACTTGCCCGAAAGTGCCATAGTGAAGAAGGAATGAGCCGTTTCATCCCGCTGCCTGTTTACAGGTGTTAAACAGCAGCCGTACCGTTTGAGCGACAATGTCATGCGATCATAGTCTAGGACGGCCCTTTCGTCGCGCATCCAGTCGGATCCGAGGATTATATCTAATCCCCCAGGAAGTTTGTCGACGACATGGACGAACACTTTGCCAACATATCGTTGTATGTGGATAGGGAGCGTGACCGTCCCGCGTATTTTGATTATCCCGTCGTTAGCGCAAGTGAATCCGTCGCGTTGGTTTTCCCAAGGGCGGATGTGCAAACCGAGAACCTCAGCCGTTTGTTTTTCCATAAGACAACCTGTCGCGCCTGAGTCTGCCAATGTGAGCAATTGCTTCGCTCCTGATCGGGTGTTGAATAGCATATCGGGGGCAGCAGCGGAGTTGACTTCGTATACCCGATTGGCTCGCGTCATGAGCACGGGGGAAGTATTCGTATTTCGTTGTGCGTGATTGCGACGGATGCACTTCGTTGACCGTCTGGCAGCGATTTATTTTTTGCGAACTTTGGGATCCAATGCCTCCGACCACCAGTGTTTTTTTCGACGGGTTTCAACCGGACTGGGGATGCCCTCCTCAGGTGCCAAAGTAGACTGCCTTGGTCACGTCGTTGATCGCATGCCAATCCCCTTTGATTTGGACGGCCCGTGCGGAGTCGGGGGGGTCATACCATACTTGGATGGCGACTTTATTCGAAGGTGACCCCTTGGGGCGGGGTTTCATATGGTGATCGAACGATTGATACTCCTTAAATAACTCCATACCTTGGAGGAGACTGGAGACATGTTTATCGTTACTTGCGTTTTTCGGGAGGATGAACATACCGGATGTGTCGAAGGGTGCATCGTTTTTGCCACTCCCAATAGTGTTCTAACACCGACACGACGTCTTCCGGAATGGGGTGAGCGTATATGAACTCGTTTGCGATGGAGACACGCATGCCAAACTCCGTAGAGAACTTCAGTGGACAAGGGGACGACAAGGCATTAGCAGAAGTTACATCAATAGTTGGGGTTAAGCCCAAGTTAGAAAATAGTTCCTCTTGAACTTGTAACAAGAGCTCAAGTGGCTCGACTACTACTACTTTATCGTTGCTAAATACACGATCCAGGCTTGTCAATACCTGACCGGCCGGTTCCTATTCCCAAATCGGAATGGGACCATTGCCGTCAAGGGCCCAGTCGGGACACGTAGTCTCATTGAGGGCCGGCCAGTTAGGCAAGTCCCGCGTGCGGCAGCGTCCGTCAGCATTCAGCGACCGCACACATGTCCTCATGTAGCGGAAGCAGAAGAAGCAGCGAGCTCCATTCTGAAGCCAGATGGTCTGACCGACGCTGACCGATTTGTTCATATGCATGGCGTTTTGAGGGTCTTGACCCGAAAAGTCGGGGGTCCGTGGCCCGCAGGGCTGTGAACGGCCCCGACCAGCACCCTGTCCGTATCCTCCTCGACCACCACGGCCCGCGCCGCGGCTAATAGAGCCTTTCCCGAACGTGCGATCAGCACCTTGCAAACTGAGGATCTGCGACCTTGGCGATCCACCCAGCTTGCCGTTGTGCGCCGGCTGCGTCGCACTACGTCCTCCACCACCTCGGCCACCGGCCGGGTTGCGACTACCGTAACAGTGACTGTTTGTCGCCAGTTTGGGGCTCTTGGATGGGCGAGAGTCCATCTCCCCGCCGTCGTCGGTGGTCCTTAGTCCCTGCGAAGAGAAAGAATCAGTGTCAGAATCTAAGGGGGGGGAGTTGGTAAATTTGACGCGATTGAATGCAAGGTCCTTACCCGGGTATTTAGTATCCGCGGGGCGCTTGAATGGATACCTCGACTTCTGATTAGCGTAACCTCCCCTCTGATGGCGATCGTGCTTAGTTGTCCGTCAAGGATTTGCCACGAGCGGCGACAACTTTCCTCGCCTCGTCCAATTGCAGATAGCGGAACAAATCCTCCAACGTTTCGAACATAGTACCAGACTCGCGCCGAGAGTGTGCACCGGCGCGGAGTTCATCGGAGAGTCCCGTACGAAACAAGTTTAACTTTTCGCGATCGGTGAGATCGGGGACTTTGCGAAATTCCGACTTGATGGCGTGGTAATAATTCAATTCTGCAAGGATCGGGTATCTTGGCGGAAACCACCTTCGTGTAGTTTGGTGAGAGCGACGTGTGATTCCGTTAATAGTTCGGGCAGGAGGAGCGATTCCGCCCATGCCACGATTCCCATGAAATCCAACCCGTCCAACTCATCGCTAGCCCATGCTTCGTCGTAAGTGATGCGGAGTTGGCCAGTGAATGCGCCCGACAGATGTGGAACAATGCGCTCGAACGGACCAAGGTAACCGTCGGCGAACTGGAGCTCCATGATCGTGGCCACATTGAATACCCATCGGCGCAACTTAGTCCTAGTGCATTTGTCCGACAGTTTGTGTTCAATGAGACGTAATTCCTTTCTCATTTCAGTAACACGCTTGGCGAACCCATTGTCGTGATCAGAGTGATGAGTGGCGCGGTTGGCGGGAGGAGGGGTGATCGGCGGGAGCGCAGCGGGTTCACCTGGCGGGCCTTCCGGGGCCAGGTGTGTGCTTGCGCGAACCTGTCGCGGCGGAGAAGGGGTGTCTGCGGGCAGCGTAGCTGCGCGCTTTGCACGAGGTCTAACAGCGGCTGGGGACGCCACTCTAGGTACTGCGGGCGTCGTTGGGTGCTCGGGCTGAGTAGCCCGAGGAGCGCGATTAGAGGCCGGGTCGACAGGTGGAACCTGGAGGAGCGAACCTGGGGAATCGGCTAAGTCGTGGTCCGATGACGAGTAGTCGGAGACCGAAAAGGGGCCGTCGGGTGTTAAGGGAGCGGCGGTAGGTGCTGTTGGCGGGGAAGGGGTAGCGCCCCCCCGCGGGATCGAACCACGTTGCATTTTGCCAGTAAGACCACCCGAAGGGGCATAGACGTCGGGGAGTCGAAAGGGTTTTGGATCAAACGCCGGGGCTACCTGAGCGATAGCTAGTTTATCGAACAACCCTGAATTCCCCGCAACCCGCACCTGCCTGTCAGGTGCACGAGGCAACGTCTCTTCCATTTTGTCGCCATTGGCTTCCGCCGCCGGGTAGTGGGGCTTCAGCTTACTAAGCTAATAGTGCCCTTCAGGGCGGCGTCCTTGTTGGCGATGTCCTTGATGTTCAAGGGCATGAATTCCATCCACTTTTGCTTTCGCATCTTGGATGCCGTGTACAAACGGGTCATGCTGTCGCGGAGATCATCAACCGCCCCCCCCCCCTATCCTACACTATCCATCCGTCCATCCATCCATCCCCCCCCCAACACACAACTCCCTCCCTCCCTCCTTACCTCCCTCCCTCCCTCCCTCCCCCTCCCCCTCGCCCCCTCACTCCCTCAATCATCCCCCCCTCCACGTCTCCCTCAATTTATCCCACACAACCACCTCCCTCCCTCCACCCTTATCCACACACACACACACCCCCCCCCCCCCCCCCCCTCCTTACATCCATCCCTGGACCTTCTTGGCGGACACATGTGGTAATGCGAGCGAGGGAACACCTTGCGTGTTCACCAAGCTCATGTACCCTGGGCGAATCTACGTCAGCCCCCTGGCTACATGCATGGAGTTATGAACTTACGATTGTAAGTATATTTATGTTGTTCATGTTATATGTGCTTTTTATCGTCTTATGTTTATGTTTTTATGTTTATGTTATATGCTTATGTTATATGTTTATGTTATATGCTTATGTTTATGCTTATGTTTATGCATATGTTATATGTGTATGCTTATGTTATATGTTATGCTTGTGTTAAATGTTTATGCATATGTTATATATTTATGCTTATGTTATATGCTTATGTTTATGTTATATGCTTATGTTATATGTTTATGCTTATGTTTATGCTTATGTTATATGTTTATGCTTGTGTTATATGTTTATGCATATGTTATATGTTTATGCTTATGTTATATGTTTATGCTTATGTTTATGTTATATGCTTATGTTATATGCTTATGTTTATGTTATATGTTTATGCTTATGTTTATGTTATATGCTTATGTTATATGCTTATGTTATATGTTTATGTTTATGCATATGTTATATGTTTATGTTTATGCTTTATCGTCTTATATTTATGTTTTTAATCTGGAATGTTTTGTCAACCACGCAGGTGTGGAAAGTTGGCTGTCGAGTACGTCAGGCTGACCGAGGTGGTACACTGTGCCGTGTACTCCCGCAAGCTAGGGAGCGAGACATTCGGAGCTACCTCTTCCGAGGACTACGCTGACATCTTTTGGGGTGTTTTTTATGTGTTACGCATATGTTACCAATTTGGTATCATATGATTCAGTCACTTAGTAGACGGTCAGGTCCAAGTTAAGGGGCTAAGCAGTCGTTGCCCTATTAGAGGTCATGATTGCCCTTACTTGGTTACCATAAAGTTGATAGTCAAAAATCAACCCTGATCCCGAGGTTTTTCCTTGAGTCCTAATAAATTGGTGGTTTGCCATAGGGGCTTATCATTGGGATTCAAGGTTTTTTCCCTCTCAATAGTTGTAGTCGTGACTGAATTTTGTTCGTGTGTGCTAAATATTATTAGACCCACCCGAGTGAGGTGAATATATTCCATGTTGTCAATATGAAATATAATGGTTTCTTTGACTAGGATCACGTGTGAATATTTTGTTTCAAATTAGGTTTAAGTTATGCGTTACGGTAGTAAAGACGAACTACGTACAAAGTGACCTTCTGGTCATCAACACACGTCAGTCGGTCCTCCCCGCCCTTAACTTTATTAAGGGTAGTTAGGGCTAACTTGTCCATCGTTTCTGTTTAGGATTATCTCATAGGTGCTCATTTCCCATTGTAACTAGTCTCGGAATTCAATGTTGCTCTTGCTTCTCTTTCGTTGTCTCCCTTTCCAAGTACGACAATTTATTAATCCAACCAGGCAGTGCGTGCTTCCTGTCTCCCAGCCCCCCTCATAAAATTAGATTCACGTATGGGGTTAGTAGTAAGTAGAGACTTATGCGGCAGTGGTGTCAATACGAGCCCCATGGCATTTATTCCCCGTTAGCAACCTTTCCCAAAACGCTAATGCATTATTCGAACCAGGTGGTCCTTGGTGCCTCCCAGCCCGGCTAAGTAAATTCGTTCATTAGCTTTAATTAATTAGATTCACGTATGGGGTTAAAGAGTTATGCAGCAGTGGTGTCAATACGAGCCCTATGGCATTTATTCCCCGTCAACAACCTTTCCCAAAACGCTAACAAGTAATTGTAAGCTTTACCAGTTACATAATTGAGAGTAAGAACTATTTACATTTGCTCCTACCTATACTATAATAAACTTAGAACGTAATCCATGTCCATGGATTCATGGATGGATTGACAATACGTGCAACCCCGTTCATTGATTGTCGTTCCATCTGGTGGCTATGGCCAAGAGGAAAAAGAGAAGATAAAGAGTTTGGAAAGAATTTGACACCGTCGAATGACAGGATTATTTAGCGTGGGTTACACTCCTGCTGGGCAGGCACCAGGACATAATATTGGGTTATGACTTCCCAAGGCCTCAATGGTTCGATGTCAGACTGTGCATGTAGTTAAATAAAAAAAATAAAAGGGAAAAAGAGAAGATAAAGAGTTTGGAAAGAATTTGACACCGTCGAATGACAGGATTATTTAGCGTGGGTTACACTCCTGCTGGGCAGGCACCAGGACATAATATTGGGTTATGACTTCCCAAGGCCTCAATGGTTCGATGTCAGACTGTGCATGTAGTTAAATAATAATTATTATGAGCTATGGCCAAGATGAAAAGAGAAGAGCAAGAGTTTGGACAGAAGTCGACACCGTCGAATGACAGGATTATTTAGCATGGGTTCCACCCCTGCTGGGCAGGCACGACGGAGGACATAATCTTGGGTTATGACTTCCCAAGGCCTCAATGGTTTGACCTCAGACTGTGCATGTGGTTAAATAATAATTATTATGAGCTATGGACAAGAGTGCGGAGGTGCCCGGTATTGTTCAACCCCAGGACACTGGGTTCCAGAGGGGGCGAAAGCGAAAAGAATAGAGAAAGAGTTTGGAAAGAGTCCGACACAGTAGGATGATAGGATTACCGTGCCCCCCCCCCCCCCCCCCCCCCCCCGCCCCCAACCCTCCTGCGTCCTAGCTGTCAACTTAGATCGGCTATTCAATTTGTCGCGGCAAAACCCTCCGCCCCCCCCCCCACACACCCACACACCCACCCCGCCCCCCCACCCCCCACCCCCAACCCTCCTCGTCGTTCAAATTTCCAAGAAGACACCATCTAGATCTGCGAAATGGCAGACGATTGCGTGCGCCTTCTTAACAATGCTTCGCATCACTGAACCAAACCACTACTGCTTTACTCCTGCATAGAGCCGCTGTCTTCAACCATGCTACCTGCTGGACCATATTCAATTCGTCGATTAGTACACAGCTTTACTTGGGCGAATCTCATGCTTTCAGGCAAGCCGATTGCGTGTTGCAATCGAGTGTTGCGGATGGAGAGGGAGGATTCGAATGCCGCAGGTAGTTGCGCAGGTTTGAAAGTCGAAGGTTTGAATCGCTGCTGGTCCTTTCTTGCATGATTTCCTTGCAATCGTTTCCATCCATGACTCAGACGCCGAACCTGCGGCTCAGCCGCTTGCTCGGTTGCTGCAACCTGGTCCACCTCCTTGCTGCCTGCCTGCTTCACACCTGCATGCATGCCTATGTACCTCCATGATTGACAAATGCCTGCCTGCAGTTTCCCCTGACTAGGCTACACAGTGGCAATATGTTGTTATATAACCAACACATGTGAGTAGATCTGAACCATCTGTCTTGTATGCTGTACCATATGTCATGTACGCTGCACCATTTGTCTTGTAGGTTGAACCATCTGTCTTGTACGCTGCACCATATGTCGTGTATGCTGCACCATTTGGCTTGTATGCAGCATGATTTGCCTTGCTGCACCATGTGTCTCGTATGCTGCACCATCTGTCTTGTATGCTGCACCATGTGTCTTATATGCTGCACCATCTGTCTTGTACACTGCACCGTATGTCTTGTATGCTGCACCATCTGTCTTGTATGCTGCACCATGTGTCATGTATGCTGCACCATCTGTCTTGTACGCTGCACCATGTGTCTTGTACGCTGCACCATTTGTCTTGCACGTTGCACCATATGTCTTGTATGCTGCACAATCTGTCTTGTATGCTGCACCATGTGTCTTATATGCTGCACCATCTATCTGTCTCATCATCGTAATTGCTACCACGTGAATGCTTGCTCGCTTTCTTGATTGCTGATTCGTTGATTGTCCAACTGGCTTGTGCTTGGTCAAGCAACTAATAATCTTCTAACTCCACCTCCTTCCTTTCATGCTGCTGCAGTTCCAGCAGGCAGTGTCTTCCGCATATTGCGACATGGTGGAGAAGGAGCAAGTCATCAGCATGCAGGGATGAGTAGACGAACAAGATCAAGAAGCCTTATGAGGACACTGGTCTTGCTGCTGGTCACTGCTGCTGGTCACTCATAATATAATAGTAGCTTGGCTAGACTAGCCAGTCGGGGTGGCAGGGGGGGGGCAGGGGCAGAAGACATACTAGATAGCTAGTCAGAGCTCATCAGTTTGTCTTCTTAGGAGGTTAGGTTGAAGTTGGGTTTGGTTATTAGGAAGTTGGGTTTGGATGGGTTTGCGTTTATTTGGCTGCTGAGTTCGCGACATCACTTTGCTACTGGTTAGTTAAATGTAAAAATAAAACTGCCTTCCAAACCCTATACGTCCCCCCCTAGAGCAAGTCATCCTAAATCAATGGACACAAAAGTCACCCTCTTGGTTCCCCACTTAAATAAGAACGGTTCAAGCAAGCTGCTTTCAAGCAAAATGCCTCTTGGCGCTCGAATTATTTAAGAGCAGCAAGTAATCTTGATTCAAGACAAATACAAGGCAACCTATTGATTCTAAACTGAAACAAGAATTCAACAAGTGACCTTGAATCAATAGACGTACAAGACACCTCTTGATTAACCTCTTAAATAAGAGGGATTCAAGAGGGCATTTTTCAAGCAAATTGCCTCTTGGCGCCCGAATTACTTAAGAGGGGTGAATCAAGAGGTTTTCCTCTTGAAACAAGAATGGTTCAGTACAGCAAAACTTACCGACGAAGTAGGGCGCAAATATTTGGTTCATGACCGCTTGGAATGTGGCTGGTGCGTTCGCCAAACCCATCCCAAGGATTTTAAATTCATATTGACCCATCGGGGTAGTGAACGCAGTCTTCGGCGCGTCCTCGTCCAAAATTCGTATTTGGTAATAACCAGACGTGAGGTCCAGGGAAATGAACAAAGTAGCTCCACCTAGACGATCAATGGTCTCGTCAATACGGGGAAGGGGAAACCTATTTTTAATCGTGATGTTGTTGAGTGCTCGCCAATCGCAAACGACTTGGTATCCCGTTCCACCCGGTTTAGCTATGATCATAATCGGCGCACCGTACGGGGACGAGCTCGGGGCGATGAATCCTTGCTGCAACAAGTCGGAGACGTATTCTTCACATAGTCAGGTCTCGGCTGGACTCATGCGACGATTTCTGCGATATGGCGCGTAAGCATTGTCTTGCGTTTTGATGACGTGAGGTATAACTCGATGGTTAGGGGTCCCCATAGGCAAATTATTGAAGACCTTGCGATACTTCCATAGGAGAGCGCGCAGGTCACTGGCCAAGATGAGCGTCTTATCGTCGTGGTCAAGGATGTTGTCGCGGATCCAATTTTCGAAATCCATGCTTGCCACCGGGGGACCAGGTAAAGGCCCGTCGGACGGCAGTAATTTCGATAGCAATTTTGACCGTTCATCGGCAGTGACGTTAGACGCCGGTAAATCCGCTCGGGATTCGCGGACATTGACCATGACATGGTTAGCGCCAGCCTTTAAAAGCTTTGCTGCCTTGCGACCAGTAATGACTGGGTCATCAGTTGACTTGCCCGAAAGTGCCATAGTGAAGAAGGAATGAGCCGTTTCATCCCGCTGCCTGTTTACAGGTGTTAAACAGCAGCCGTACCGTTTGAGCGACAATGTCATGCGATCATAGTCTAGGACGGCCCTTTCGTCGCGCATCCAGTCGGATCCGAGGATTATATCTAATCCCCCAGGAAGTTTGTCGACGACATGGACGAACACTTTGCCAACATATCGTTGTATGTGGATAGGGAGCGTGACCGTCCCGCGTATTTTGATTATCCCGTCGTTAGCGCAAGTGAATCCGTCGCGTTGGTTTTCCCAAGGGCGGATGTGCAAACCGAGAACCTCAGCCGTTTGTTTTTCCATAAGACAACCTGTCGCGCCTGAGTCTGCCAATGTGAGCAATTGCTTCGCTCCTGATCGGGCGTTGAATAGCATATCGGGGGCAGCAGCGGAGTTGACTTCGTATACCCGATTGGCTCGCGTCATGAGCACGGGGGAAGTATTCGTATTTCGTTGTGCGTGATTGCGACGGATGCACTTCGTTGACCGTCTGGCAGCGATTTATTTTTTGCGAACTTTGGGATCCAATGCCTCCGACCACCAGTGTTTTTTTCGACGGGTTTCAACCGGACTGGGGATGCCCTCCTCAGGTGCCAAAGTAGACTGCCTTGGTCACGTCGTTGATCGCATGCCAATCCCCTTTGATTTGGACGGCCCGTGCGGAGTCGGGGGGGTCATACCATACTTGGATGGCGACTTTATTCGAAGGTGACCCCTTGGGGCGGGGTTTCATATGGTGATCGAACGATTGATACTCCTTAAATAACTCCATACCTTGGAGGAGACTGGAGACATGTTTATCGTTACTTGCGTTTTTCGGGAGGATGAACATACCGGATGTGTCGAAGGGTGCATCGTTTTTGCACTCCCAATAGTGTTCTAACACCGACACGACGTCTTCCGGAATGGGGTGAGCGTATATGAACTCGTTTGCGATGGAGACACGCATGCCAAACTCCGTAGAGAACTTCAGTGGACAAGGGGACGACAAGGCATTAGCAGAAGTTACATCAATAGTTGGGGTTAAGCCCAAGTTAGAAAATAGTTCCTCTTGAACTTGTAACAAGAGCTCAAGTGGCTCGACTACTACTACTTTATCGTTGCTAAATACACGATCCAGGCTTGTCAATACCTGACCGGCCGGTTCCTATTCCCAAATCGGAATGGGACCGTTGCCGTCAAGGGCCCAGTCGGGACACGTAGTCTCATTGAGGGCCGGCCAGTTAGGCAAGTCCCGCGTGCGGCAGCGTCCGTCAGCATTCAGCGACCGCACACATGTCCTCATGTAGCGGAAGCAGAAGAAGCAGCGAGCTCCATTCTGAAGCCAGATGGTCTGACCGACGCTGACCGATTTGTTCATATGCATGGCGTTTTGAGGGTCTTGACCCGAAAAGTCGGGGGTCCGTGGCCCGCAGGGCTGTGAACGGCCCCGACCAGCACCCTGTCCGTATCCTCCTCGACCACCACGGCCCGCGCCGCGGCTAATAGAGCCTTTCCCGAACGTGCGATCAGCACCTTGCAAACTGAGGATCTGCGACCTTGGCGATCCACCCAGCTTGCCGTTGTGCGCCGGCTGCGTCGCACTACGTCCTCCACCACCTCGGCCACCGGCCGGGTTGCGACTACCGTAACAGTGACTGTTTGTCGCCAGTTTGGGGCTCTTGGATGGGCGAGAGTCCATCTCCCCGCCGTCGTCGGTGGTCCTTAGTCCCTGCGAAGAGAAAGAATCAGTGTCAGAATCTAAGGGGGGGGAGTTGGTAAATTTGACGCGATTGAATGCAAGGTCCTTACCCGGGTATTTAGTATCCGCGGGGCGCTTGAATGGATACCTCGACTTCTGATTAGCGTAACCTCCCCTCTGATGGCGATCGTGCTTAGTTGTCCGTCAAGGATTTGCCACGAGCGGCGACAACTTTCCTCGCCTCGTCCAATTGCAGATAGCGGAACAAATCCTCCATCGTTTCGAACATAGTACCAGACTCGCGCCGAGAGTGTGCACCGGCGCGGAGTTCATCGGAGAGTCCCGTACGAAACAAGTTTAACTTTTCGCGATCGGTGAGATCGGGGACTTTGCGAAATTCCGACTTGATGGCGTGGTAATAATTCTGCAAGGATCGGGTATCTTGGCGGAAACCACCTTCGTGTAGTTTGGTGAGAGCGACGTGTGATTCCGTTAATAGTTCGGGCAGGAGGAGCGATTCCGCCCATGCCACGATTCCCATGAAATCCAACCCGTCCAACTCATCGCTAGCCCATGCTTCGTCGTAAGTGATGCGGAGTTGGCCAGTGAATGCGCCCGACAGATGTGGAACAATGCGCTCGAACGGACCAAGGTAACCGTCGGCGAACTGGAGCTCCATGATCGTGGCCACATTGAATACCCATCGGCGCAACTTAGTCCTAGTGCATTTGTCCGACAGTTTGTGTTCAATGAGACGTAATTCCTTTCTCATTTCAGTAACACGCTTGGCGAACCCATTGTCGTGATCAGAGTGATGAGTGGCGCGGTTGGCGGGAGGAGGGGTGATCGGCGGGAGCGCAGCGGGTTCACCTGGCGGGCCTTCCGGGGCCAGGTGTGTGCTTGCGCGAACCTGTCGCGGCGGAGAAGGGGTGTCTGCGGGCAGCGTAGCTGCGCGCTTTGCACGAGGTCTAACAGCGGCTGGGGACGCCACTCTAGGTACTGCGGGCGTCGTTGGGTGCTCGGGCTGAGTAGCCCGAGGAGCGCGATTAGAGGCCGGGTCGACAGGTGGAACCTGGAGGAGCGAACCTGGGGAATCGGCTAAGTCGTGGTCCGATGACGAGTAGTCGGAGACCGAAAAGGGGCCGTCGGGTGTTAAGGGAGCGGCGGTAGGTGCTGTTGGCGGGGAAGGGGTAGCGCCCCCCCGCGGGATCGAACCACGTTGCATTTTGCCAGTAAGACCACCCGAAGGGGCATAGACGTCGGGGAGTCGAAAGGGTTTTGGATCAAACGCCGGGGCTACCTGAGCGATAGCTAGTTTATCGAACAACCCTGAATTCCCCGCAACCCGCACCTGCCTGTCAGGTGCACGAGGCAACGTCTCTTCCATTTTGTCGCCATTGGCTTCCGCCGCCGGGTAGTGGGGCTTCAGCTTAGAATGGGCGTTCCTCGCTCCCGGCCGATTTTGACTGGTCAAAGGTTCGGGTCTGTCGCATGGTCGCGATTCCGGGATGGTCGAAATCTCTGGCCGGCGATTCGTTCCCAAGGCTCTAGCTTCTGCGCAGCTTCCGAATCCATCACCGGCGATTTTCGACCGCGTTCGAGTTCACAGTTTGAAGCCGACGAGTCCCGGAAAATTCAAAAAATCGGCCGGGAGCCAGGAACGCCCATTTTAGTGCCCTTCAGGGCGGCGTCCTTGTTGGCGATGTCCTTGATGTTCAAGGGCATGAATTCCATCCACTTTTGCTTTCGCATCTTGGATGCCGTGTACAAACGGGTCATGCTGTCGCGGAGATCATCAACCGCCTGCAGCGATTCACAGATGTTCTCGGGATCGCAGTCAAGGAGGAGCCTGTCAGCGTAAGCGTTCATATGCGCCGCCAACTTGGCGTCGGCATAAGGCGCGACAGGGTTGTCTGCGGAGTGGTAGTAGAGAACGAAGACCATCCGACTTCGCAGCCTTGGCATAGGTAGGAGACGCCTTGATCTCGCGACCGCGCAAAAACGCCTGCTTGCGCGCAGCGATGGCGTCCTGAGCGGCGTCGTCGTCCGCACGAGCGGCCTGAGGAAGCGCATGCTTGCGCCCGACAGTCCTGCCGTTCCCAACCCCATGGAAGGCGGCGCCGCTGGAAGAACCGCCAGGGTCCTCGGTGTCCATCGGCACCGTCTCGTTGCGCGCCAAAGTAGATTGGTGCGCCGCGATCATGGCCATGACATCTGCGTGGGTAATGACGGCGGTAGAGGCAGCCGCGGGAGCAGCCATTGGGCGCTTACTATAGGCGATGTTCTCGCGAGTCAGCTGCGCGATGACCTCAGTCAAGCGAGCGTTCTCAGCGAGAACGGGGGCGATCTCTGCATGGGGGGAAAGACGTGGCGAGTTAGACAATGGCGTCAGCATAATGGGAAACAGTGCGCGATTCACGGGCAAAACATTGGGAGGTGTACCCAAGCGGGAAGGTGTGTCCTCAATATGATCAAATGGATTGCAAACCGAGAAAGGCAGGTTTGTTCTATATTCGTCAGGCGTCAGACTGTGCTCACCTGCTTGGGATCGAGCAAGGTCGGCCTGTGTAGCCTCGAGCGCGTCTTCCTTAGCCTTTAGCTCTGTGCACAACACATCCATGGCGCCCTTGGCGATCGCCGCGGCCCCAGTGTGAGCGGCCTGGAGGTCGGACAATGCCTTGCGACTCTTAGCCAGATCCTTGCCGAGGAAGTAGTGGCTGTTTAACAGCTCTTGCCTCTCAGTAGGATCGCCATTGGCCAATGCGGCCTCGGTAGCCGCGCTGGAGACGGCGAGGCGCTGCACCAGGTCAGCGACTTCGGCGTCCTTAGCGGATACCTTCGTCATAAATTGCTCGGTAAGGGCCGAGTTGGCGATGGAGGCCTGCTCGAGCTGCGCGCGGAGTTGCCCAATTTGCTCCGCCGCGATCAGGTGGTCAGGCATATGCTGATGCCGCCTGCGCTCCGCGCCCGCTTCATAGCGAGCGCTGCGCTCCTCAAGACAAGGCTCAGCCAGCGTCGTCGTCGTCGTCGTCGGGGCCATGCCCGCGCGCATAGGCGGGGCAGCGGGCGGCGCACCCGAGGGTGCCGCCAGACTATCGAAGCCGGCAACCAGAGGCTGCAGCGTACCCACTGAGACAGAGGGCCGCGCGTCGGCAGATGCGGACTCATCTAGCGTAGCACCGAGCTCAGTGTCGGGCTCAGTGTCAGAAGACGCCATCCCTTCAGGATTGGTGTCAACCACCGACATCGTAGGCTGGTCAGCCGCGTCGTTGTTTACCTTGGTTGTTTTGTGAGATGCCATTCTGCACCGGCAACAGAACAAGTCAGTAGGCTGGACAGGAATGAGTGGTGGGCGAGAGAGGGAGAATTACTCGCAACTTCAAGAGACCAAAAATGCACCTGCCACAGGGACTAGTAAATTTTGCGAGCGTAACGAGCTGATAATGTCTCAAGCGTAACTGTACATGACGCGTTCGTCCAGAATACGATGAGGGATAACAGCACTGCAAAGGCACGAATCACAGGGCGACCAGGAAGGACAACGACGAACCGAATTGCGCGACAGGATGAGCAAACGTGCAGGTGGAAAGCAACAAAAGATGATGCAGCGAGCAGGAGGAGTCGCAGGACAGGCTCGTGAAGTACGCTAATTAAAGCAAGTACGGCCTAGGTGGCAAATGGAGCCGATGCTGCCCAATTGAACAAACCCCGCTCAAGATGCTCGGGAATGGAGCTTTAGAAGCTATGACCAAAAGGAAAGGGCGTGAATGCAAGAATCGAGAGCGTAGGCCGTACAGGGGTAGGCAGGCTAGGAAAAGATGCCCATGCAAGACAGGTCGCAGGCGGCCTAGAGCGTGTCGAGCCTAACAGGACAGTTCACTGCGAGAGCCTAACAGGCGCTACGTCAAGTCGAAGCCTACAGGGAAGAGCAGGAACAGAGAGCAGCAAATGCCAGAAAGCCGACAGGATGTCCTGGCGGGTGCGATTAATTCGAAGAAAAATTCTTATGCGTGCGTATGTGTATGCGTGAGGTCCCTAAGGAACGAAACCAGCTCCGCTACCTGTGTAACAGCTCAGGATGCACTTAGCAGCCTGGGGGGTTAATATAGTGGAACAGTCTATGTGATGTATGTTTATGTGTAGTTGATATGCGTAAGCTAGCAGAACAGTAGGGTGTTACCTAAGTATGGGATGTGGAGTTGCTCGGGAAGAACGTCTTCGTGGAAGGAGTAGAAGGGTTCGTTCCGAGTAGCTCGTGTCTATGTACGCAACGTGTGCGTTGTGAGAGATGAAGCAGTACATGGGTATGGTACTGTATCATGTGCGTTCGTCACGTGGCTTACGGGTAAGGTGTACCCGTATGCCTTGCTGGAAGTCCAGAGTACCCGTGAAGGGTTCTGTACCGTTACACATGACTTCCCCTCTACTTCTGCTCCATCTGCACCCCACACTGCTCCTGAGATAGGGCAGTACCCACCCACTCATGTGGAGGCAGACCAAGACCTCCAGGACTTCCCCTCTACTTCTGCTCCATCTGCACCCCACACTGATTCTGAGATAGGGCAGTACCCACCCACTCATGTAGAGGCAGACCAAGACCTCCAGGACCATCCTCCTCCTATCTGCCAGTACCATTCCCCTTCTACTGCAAGCAATCTGGAAGACGGACTCTACTGATGATACTGACAGTGATGACATGCCAGAGCTCATCCATCCGGAGGTACAGAAGCCCCAGGATGACCCTGTACTAGGAGTAGATGACCCAATGGGCGTTCCTGCTTCCGAACGGATTTCCAATCTTACAATCACTTTTTGGGGGTCTTTTGATGCTTTTCAAATTCAATCTTACGATAAAAAACGTAAGATTGTAGTCAATTTTGACAAAATATGCTTGAAATGAGCTTGAAAGACGGAGAAACGTACAGATTGCGAATGTTACAACGTTGAAATGCCATATTTTGTAACAAAAGGTGTTAACATCAATTCGTGTCTTACAATTATAATTGTAAGAAATAAAGGGAAAGCGGACGGTTATAAGGCGGCAGGCAGAATTCAGCTTTTACATCTTACAATAAAAATCGTAAGTATAATTCATTTAATTTTTCTAATTTAGTAAAAAACGGCTATGTGTCAAACATCTTACTCCTCCTCCTCCCCCCCCTCCCCCTCCTCTTCCTCCTCCTCCATCTCCTCCTCCTCAGCAATGTCTGCATTGTCTCCATCCGATTGCACAGCCTCTGCCCTGGTGTCCTTCTCAATGGATTGACAAGCTAGGAGCATGCTTGTGTGGTACTTTCTCTGGATCTTCATACCCTTGGTGGGTTCGCAGCTAAATTGAAATGCGTCAATGGGAATATCGCCCGTCCATGTTGCTTTTCTCCTAACCCCCACGGTAATAGGCACAAGCTTGTGGTCCATCCAATTTTCTGGCCAAGTTGGGTGTTTCAGTGTACACCAACTTCTGAGCCCCAGAGTACAAGGGCTTTAAATACACACATTCCACTTCTCCATTCACTGGTAGTGATTTGACCTCCACCACGTCCCATCCTCTCAATCCGCTAGAGTCATCCATTTGTACCTTGACCACAGCGACATGACCAACAACCAAATCAGTAGTGGGCTCGTAGGCTATTCTTCTATCCGGCTTCGTCCCTTGTGAAGAATATAAGTACAACACATCCTCCTCCTCTGGCCTTTCCATATTAGTCTCCAAAGTGTGTGCAACCTTCTTAGTCTTGGCAATCTCGTTACTTGCAGGTAAAATGTCTGACACATCCATGGACAAGTCATCCAATGCTGCTATCAAGCGCTTGGCCATTGATTTCTCAGACTGTGTCAGAACACGACTGGTTGCTGACAACTCCGATGGGAAGTCGACAAAATGTTGGTCTTTCGGGTACTCCCCAGTCACAGCATCATCTGGTTGAGTGCTCCAATAACTCTTCTCAACTTTGAAGAAATCAGTCCACCACTTATTGCTGGCTTCCCAAGTTTCACGAAGCATCTCGGCAATATGTTTGAAGGACTGGGCATGGGATGGGCCATCGGCTGCTGGTTCATCCATCGGCTGCTGGTCATCGGCTGCTGGTTCTAGAACCAGAAGGTCCTCCGCTGCGTGTCGTACACGGACATCAGCTACGGGTCCTGCACGGTCGTCACCGGCGGTTTGTACAGGACCATCGGCCATGTGGCCTGCAAGGACGTCACCTCCGGGCTTCTCGTTATGAATAGTCTTCCAGACAGCCACCCAGTTTGCCTCGATATTCTCGAGCTCTTCAATCTTGATCTTGGGGGCTTCCTTAAATACTGTTATGGTGTCCACCAGTGGGAAGCCTTGGAGGACGTAAATAGGTTCAGCGTCATTGTCCCACTGTCCTCTCCAAGATCCTGACTCGTCATACTCCTTGTAATAGACCCCTGCAATTGTTGGTGTGCAAACATGTATTGTATATTAGTGAATCATTTAGGACACCCATATTCCTCCCGACTATACTCGGGAGCATCCCTTGGATAATACATCCTAGGTCCTAGGTACAACTTCCTTTGTATCATTTAGTTTCTATTGAAGACTGTACATGTAAATCAATGAGGACATGGCACACCCATATTCCTCCCGAGCATAATCGGGAGCATTGTGCAGACAGTACATACACGCACGGTAGCATTTAATTTGTAAATATCAGTATATCAAGTATTCTTACCGACTGTCCCGTTGGGACCTTTCGTTATCTTGAATGCGTGTAAACGGCGATTAACTCCTTTGACGGTGCTAGTGCCATGTCCGAACAACTTGTAAACGTTGTCTAGGAGGACAGCGGAGAAGTCCCCTATAGAGGTCACGACGTCTTGCCTTGTGTAAGGGCCCATTCTCTTGAATAAGTTACCAACAATGCCCATCAGATGGTCCAGGGTGTACACTTCCATGTTCTTTAACCCTTGCGAGATCACAGAGTACTTTTGGTCAAGATTGCTATGTGTGTGTCCGGGAGGGAGGAAATGGACGTACACCTCCTCAAACCAGTTCATCTCAACCAGCAAGGACAAGTATGCGAACATGAAAGCGTTCTTGTTGTCCTTTGCCGCGTTGTCCATTTGCAAGAAGCAATACGGTGGAAGCTGCCCCTCTTCTTCAAGGACCCGGTTGAAGAAATGTTGGAAGCATGATATAGTCAGATTGATGGACTGCGAGTAGAATGGCAAAGCCCAATAACCAATGAAGCCTCTTCCCTGGGAGAATAATCCTGAGTTAACATGAAGTCAGAATATTAGCATTATTTTGTTAAGTAATCATTTCAAGTTTTAAATACTGTGTATGCTCCCGATTATGATCGGGAGGACATGTCCTACGTGCGCTGTATTTGTACTCACACATGATGCGTGTCTTTAGAAGATCACCTCCTGCAGTCTTCTTTGTATGTGAGAAGTGGCGTGACTGAGGAAGATTTCACCTGACGCCGGTAAGAGAGCAATCGAACGGACTGTACTGCTGCACCGTGGCTCAGGTTTAAATTTCAAATCTGACAGGTACATTTCGAATGTTACGTACGCGGTGGGATGTACACCGTTCGAAACAACCATTGTGTGCTGACCGCACTTGCCGCTTTCAATTTCGATAGGATATTGCGTAACTTCTGCACTCTTTACATTTCCTACAGCCTCCGCGAAGAAGTCAGGAAAGGCGCGACGAGGTCAGCTTCCTACAATCAACGAAGAGGACAGATCGCCGACAACTTTGTAAGGTCATCGTATTCAAATTGGTATCTCCTTATAGCCCAGCTCCTGACATGGGCCTCCGAATGCTAGTGACTACAAGCAACTGGGCTGTCTTGACTTCCGCAAGGGTGAGTGTCGACCAGAATGCTCCGCACATATGCCTGCATTCGCCGCGAAACCTCAACCAATGAGCGTGCGTAGCCGTAACATAGAAGTCTGGTCCACCAACAACGACTTCGATGTTCAATGGCACTTGGCGCTCCTTGGTCCACTCGTCCATGACGCCGCATCCCAAAACATTCCCGTCCGATTGGAGTTTAACTTCCACTGTACTGTCATTGTAGACCCTGCGGAAGACAAATAGGTTGGTAAAGCAAATGATTGAGATTCAGATTCAGATTCAAAATCAGATTCAGATATAGAGAAAAACCAAACTCAGAATACCCATAGTCCTCCCGATCATAATCGGGAGCATTGTCAAACCCAACGAGCAAATGATTGAGAAAACCAAATTCGGAATACACACAGTCCTCCCGATCATAATCGGGAGCATTGACAAACCCAACGAGCGAATGATTGAGAAAAAAAAACTCGGAATACACACAGTCCTCCCGATCATAATCGGGAGCACTGACAAACCCATCGAGCGAATGATTCAGAAACATGTCCTCGGCATACCCATAGTCCTCCCGATCATAATCGGGAGCATTGTCAAACCCAACGAGCGAATGATTGAGAAAACCTAATTCGGAATACACACCGTCCTCCCGATCATAATCGGAAGCACTGACAAACCCAACGAGCGAATGATTCAGAAAACATGTACTCGGCATTTTTTTTTTTTTTTTTTTTTTGTACTCGGCATACCAATAGTCCTCCCGATCATAATCGGGAGCATTGTCAAACCCAACGAAAGAATGATTGAGAAAAACCAAACTCAGAATACCCATAGTCCTCCCGATCATAATCGGGAGCATTGTCGAACACAACGAGCAAATGATTGAGAAAACCAAATTCGGAATACACACAGTCCTCCCGATCATAATCGGGAGCATTGACAAACCCAACGAGCGAATGATTGAGAAAACCAAATTCGGAATACACGCAGTCCTCCCGATCATAATCGGGAGCATTGACAAACCCAACGAGCGAATGATTGAGAAAACAAAACTCGGAATACACACAGTCCTCCCGATCATAATCGGGAGCACTGACAAACCCATCGAGCAAATGATTCAGAAAACATGTGCTCGGCATACCCATAGTCCTCCCGATCATAATCGGGAGCATTGTCAAACCCAACGAGCGAATGATTGAGAAAACCTAATTCGGAATACACACCGTCCTCCCGATCATAATCGGAAGCACTGACAAACCCAACGAGCGAATGATTCAGAAAACATGTACTCGGCATTTTTTTTTTTTTTTTTTGTACTCGGCATACCAATAGTCCTCCCGATCATAATCGGGAGCATTGTCAAACCCAACGAGCGAATGATTGAGAAAAACCAAACTCAGAATACCCATAGTCCTCCCGATCATAATCGGGAGCATTGTCGAACACAACGAGCAAATGATTGAGAAAACCAAATTCGGAATACACAGAGTCCTCCCGATCATAATCAGGAGCATTGTCAGACCCAACGAGCGAATGATTGAGAAAACAAAATTCGGAATACACACAGTCCTCCCGATCATAATCGGGAGCACTGACAAACCCAACGAGCGAATGATTCAGAAAACATGTAAACGGCATTTTTTTTTTTTTTTTTTTTTTTTTTGTACTCGCATACCCATAGTCCTTCCGATCATAATCGGGAGCATTGTCAAACCCAACGAGCAATAATTGAGAAAACAAATTCGGAATATACACAGTCCTCCCGATCATAATCGGGAGCACTGACAAACCCAACGAGCGAATGATTCAGAAAACATGTACTAGAGCATTTTTTTTTTTTTTTTTTTTTGTACTCGGCATAACCCATAGTCCTCCCTATCATAATCGGGAGCATTGTCAATCCTTAACGAGCGAATGATTGCGAAAAACCAAAACTCAGAATACCAACAGACTCCCGCTCATAATAGGGAACATTGACAAACCAACGAGCGAATGATGAGCAAACAAATTCGGAATACAACAGAGTCCTCCCGATCATAATCGGGAGCTTTGTCACACACAACGAGCGGAATGATTGAGAAACAAAATTCGGAATACACACAGTCCTCCCGATATAACCGGGAGGATTCAGAAAACTATACTCGGCATTTTTTTTTTTTTTATTTGACCTCGGCATACCCATAGTCCTCCTATCATAATCGGGAGCATTGTCAAACTCAACGAACGAATGATTGAGAAAAACCAAACTCAGAATACCCACAGTCCTCCCGATCATAATCGGGAGCATTGACAAACCCAACGGCGAATGATTGAGAAAACCAAAATCGGAATACACAGAGTCCTCCCGTCATAATTGGGAGCATTGACAAACCCAACAAGCAGAATGATTGAGAAAAACCAAATTCGGAATACACACAGTCCTCCCGATCATAATCGGAGCATTGTCAAACCTAAACGAGCGAATGATGAGAAAACCAAATCGGAATACACACAGTCCTCCCGATCATAATCGGGAGCATTGACAAACCCATGGAGCGAATTGATTCAGAAAACATTGTGCTCGGCATACCCATAGTCCTCCCGATCATATAGCGGGAGCATTGTCAAA
Source organism: Chlamydomonas sp. ICE-L (assembly GCA_013435795.1). Taxonomy (NCBI): domain Eukaryota; kingdom Viridiplantae; phylum Chlorophyta; class Chlorophyceae; order Chlamydomonadales; family Chlamydomonadaceae; genus Chlamydomonas; species Chlamydomonas sp. ICE-L. Next base: position 19,143,880 of record JACBWV010000223.1, read on the forward strand.
CCAAGAGCGAATGATTGAGAAAACTAAATTCGGAATACACACCAGTCCTCCCCGATCATAAGCGGGAGCACTGACAAACCCTAATGAGCGAATGATCAGAAAACATGTACTTGCAATTTTTTTTTTTTTTTTTTTTTTGTACTCGGCATACCCATAGTCCCTCCCTATCATAATCGGGATCATTGTCAACCAACGAACGAATGATTGACAAAATCAAACTCAGAATACCCACAGTCCTCTTTGATCATAATCGGGAGCATTGTCAAACCCAACGAGCGAATGAATTGAGAAAACCAAACTCAGAATACCCACAGTCCTTCCGATCATAATCGGGAGCATTGGTCAACCCCACGCGCGAATGATTGAGAAAACCAAACTCGGAACACACACAGTCCTCCCGATCATAAAAAAAATCAATCCTAAAACCTGTCAAAGAAAACTTGATTCACCGAATGCCTAGACGGAACAGGCAAAAGGGCTAAATTCTTCTGGGCTGTGACATTTCATCAGTCATGCTATGCAAGTCCAAGCAGGCCTCAAACTACACATCTTTGCTTTACCGATTGCAGTACTGGGCCACTAAAACAACCTAGTAAATAGGTAGGTTGGCCGAGGTGGGCAAGAACACAGTAAAATAGAAGAACTGCAGGTGTACATGATCCATATGTCAGTGTCCATGTAAGTACCAAATCACAACATAAACACCCAACCACACTCCCGGCACAGATTTAACAATAAACAAGGCAACCTGTTGGCAAGCAGGTAACTTGGTCAACACAGGCACAAGGCAGCTAAGTCGGGGCTACAATTGCAGTCTACCACTACAATGCAATTCATAACCAAACCAGACGCTATGGAAATCTTGGAACGGTAGCTAAGGAATGCATGCAATATGGGTATGGCAGTACTGTCCGCCATTACTCTGACGCAGGTGCAAGCGGGATAACCATCATGCAGGTAGGCAGGCCCTCAGGAAGGTGCAGGCGGGTGGCAGAGCTGTTCGCCAGTACTCCGGCGCAGGTGCTGGCCCGGCGGTGTCCTGGTCTGGTCTGGCAGGAGCAGGCGGGTAACCGCCATGCAGGTAGGCAGACCTATCCAGTGCTCGAGCGCCAGTGCTCCTGGCTATCTTGCCCAGCATCCAGCCAGAGAAGGTGCCTAGGCAGGAACAGTGACAGTGAAATGCATTGCGCAAAGGGGTTGCGAGAATTAGAAGCACTCGAGGGGTTATTCACAACCACCCGTGCTAATGCGATGCGCAGCAAGGCTATGGCGGGAGGGAGGGGGGGGGTTGAGACCCGAGCGAAGTGATTCCATAGCAGTGGAAATGCATTGCGCAAAAGGGTGCAGAAATTAGGTGCAACTCGGGAACCAGCAGTGCCAGGCCACCGCGGTGGCTATGCGGAGCCGCCATCAAAGCAATGGCAGGAGTCGAACGACACATTTTGGCGCATGCCAATGACGAGTGAAAGCGCAGCAGAAAAATGTGGAAACGCAGCATAAGCAAACGCTTACCTGACATCAAAACCGTCTTTCCTGCATGCGCACAAAGGGGGGCCCGGCAAGGGGGGTCCCCAATCACGGCACAGATCAAGGGGTCATGCAAAGGGGCAGCTCCAGTCATTTGCAAAGGGTCCAGCGCCATAGAAGTTCTGGGGCATGGCAATCAATGCCAGCAGGAGTCATCAAAAGTGGGTCCGCAAGCTGCAATCCGATGAGAAGGACACCAAGCCAGAGCCCTGTGCATCGGATGTGAGACAATTGTAAAGACAGTGTCTTTACGGAGGAGGAAATGGAGGATGTAAGATGGGGATGGGGGCAGGGAGGTAGGAAAGATTTCTAGTGCAGCGATTTGTACGAGGGCGCTGTTTTACCACCCACAGTTAGCATTGGCCCCTCTTTCTACAAACGTGATGCCCGGGCAAGACTTTTTCTTTTTACGTCAGTTCAAAAAAAAATCTTCTCCTTCGTCTACTATGTCGAACACTCTTTCCTTCTTTCTTGTCTTTCCACTTCTAGAAAAAGGGGGGGGGGGTGTGAGTGTTCGCACACTTCTCCCCCGGCCCTGTGTCTCTTAATAATTTAATGAAGCAAGGCGCGGGTCAAGACTGGCTGTGCTCCAGGAAACAGCGTTCAACTTCCGCGTGACGGAAGCTGCTTGCGGTCACTCGGGCCGATTGGACGCGCTGCGGGTGTGTTGGTTGCATGTGCTCGCGCAGGCGCGGCGGCACACCTACTACTTCTCTCTTCTTTCTTTCTCTCTTCTCGCGCTTTGCTCCTCTTTGGTACCGTAGGTCTATGACCCTCGCTCCTTCTACTAACTAATCCGTCTCACCGTGCCCGTCGTGCGTCTCTGCGTCACTGGGGGGTGCGTCGTCCGTCCGTCCTCTACTGTCCCCCAGGCGCTCTGCCGCGCTCCCACGGCTTCGCAGTGACCTGTTGCCTGTGTCGCGATGCCGGCCGCGGTGCAGATGTGAAAAAGACAAAAAAGAACGTGCAAGCGAAAGAGAGGAGGAGAACACCCACCAGGATGAAGACTGCACATGCACTGGCTTCAGATTGGGGGGGGGGTACGGGGAGAGGGCGGGTGCATAGGGGCACAGGGACCAGAGCAGAAACAAGGGGGGCGAAAAATTCTTTACAAATAATTTGTCAGGAAATTTCAGTAAAAAAAAAAATTGCCGTTTCGGAAGCAAGGAAACGCCATTACCCTCCAGAAACCACTCCAGCCCTCCAACAACAGCTGGACAACCTGAGCCTACAACGAGCCAGAGCAGAGATGGAACTCCTCAGTGACCAGATCAGGACCAACTATGAGGAATATGATGGCCCCATAGATGGGGACGGGCCACTAAAGCCATCTGATCTGGACACAGCAACTACCTGGGACCAATGGATACTGGTCAACAGGTCACCAGACATTGGACTACCACTGGGAGAAGTTAATCAGAATGTCAACCACATCCACTTCTCCAACAACTCCAGCCTTAGTCTCACACGATTTGGATGCACATTACACCATCTGAACAGCAGGCCTGCTTCACCAGCTTTCAACATCAAGCCCAGGCCTCCACTGTCCAAACTCATCACAGCATTCCATTCACCAGCAATTTCCCTACCCTGCTGGCTTCTGAAAAGGAACAGTTCCCACACAGGTCAATGCACAAGGAGCCATCTGATGCCTACAGCCCTATCATCAGCACAATAGCAGACTCCAGCAAATGGTGCAAGCCTACCCCACTGTTTCTACCACAGCCAGACCCACTCTACAGTGGGCCATTTGCCTCCAAGCTGCCATGGTCAATGCACATGCTCACACACTCTCATTCAGACCTAAGATGATCATGGACCCCAGGACCTGTGCCCATCCTGGAGGCAAAGTGCTATGTGTCAACCACCTCAGAATGAACTGGAGCCCCATGGACTTCACCTTTATCAACATCCTTACCCCCCCCAGCCTAGCTCCCAAGTCATTTGACCAGTTCTTTGCCCAGATCTGCCAGCAACTTGACCTTGATGGCTTCCCCAGCAAGCCAGGCACTTAATTCAGTTACAAACATTGCTCTTCATCTGCTGGAATAGACTTGAACACTCTATAATTTTTTAGATTACCTGCCTACTGTACTGCCCCATGTACTTCCACCGGCCGCACCCCTTCTGAATTTAGAATTCCTCTAGTCTCTTCTTGATGTCTATGCTTTAATTTAGGATCAACCTAATGTAGCTCACCCAAATTATGGGGGGACTAGTCCAGACATCATGTCTAAAGACAAATCCTCTAGTCTCGAATCATGCAACTTCTCGTAGCCAAGGATATCTTCACAAGCCTTCACCAAGCCTGGAATTTCCTTCCCCAGCTTCCCAACAGTCTCCCTGCAGACTATCTGCTCTAGCCTGCAGCTTACCTGCAGTTTCCTTGCACCTTCTCAGCAGCCTTTCTGCTACTTAGCCTGCAGCCTACCTGCAGTGTCACTTACCTATCCACTACCCCAGAAGACTGACATTTCTTTGAAGACCCCTGCTAAAGTGATTTCTCCCTTTCAGCTACTATAATTTCCCCAAGTCTCCCTAGCTTTTAATATTTTATTTTTCTTATGCCCTCAGTTATTCCAGGAATTCTTGAGCTCAAGAATACCTTGAATGGGGGGGAATGTTATTGACTGATTTATATATCAGTCTCTGAGTCGGCATAATGCACACCGGTAACCTTTCCCTCCTGGTACCGTGTTGCCTGCCGCCAGGCCACAAGGCTAGCTGTGGCCTGCACGTGACTGCAGTAACCCTGCAGTACACATCTCTATTCTATATGATTGCGCCTGTTGCGCTTATTAATAGCATCTTCTCCTCTATCGAGCCTATGCCGTTGTAACAATCTTACATTCACATGTAGCCATTGGGAGGACACTGTGGACTCTTCTCACCCCTTCATTAGCCATGGGGGAGCCAGGGTCAATATGGGTTCTCCCCCTCAAACTTTTCCGCATGAAGATGCTTCCCTCATCCACGATCCTTTCCTTTCTCCTCCCCCCATCCCCCCTTCACCATCTACGCTCTTCAATCCTGTTCTCCCCATGGTTCCACTGGTACCCTCCCCTTCTCACATGCACCGGTTAGGTAGCCAACTGATTTTGCCAGAAGAGTGGTCTTACGATTAGCTGATACCTTTTTGCTAGTCTTTCATTGCAACGCGCCTGCTTGCTTGCCTCTTTTCTAACGCTCCCTTTTCAGCTCCTCTTTCTTGGGTGCCAAGCATTAGTTCGCTCTCGGGTTCCGTACGTCATAGGACACCCTTTTGTTTAGTTCTTTGGTTTGGCCCTTCATGCCCGCAGTTTTCGGGTCTGGGTTTGGGGTTTAGGGTGACCAGTTTCCACCCTGGACCCTAAACTCTAACCCCTCCTTCTCCTTTTCGCCTCCCTTTCTCGCTGGCTGTGCGTAGATTGTTGGTTTCGTTTCTCTAGTAATAGCTCTCGTTGTGTGGCTTCTGGGTGTAACGGGCAGGGCAGGTCTACCAAGTGTGGTGGATTCTCTTTGCCCCTGAAATGTGTGCTTGCTTTCTGAGTCCGTGCTAGGTTGGTTTCTGGCCTCTCTGTTTTCGGCTGGCCTCCCCCTTTTCTTCATGGGGTGTCTATGGTTATCATCCTTGAACACTCCGGTCCTTCTTTCTGCAAGTTGGTTGTGTCGGGTTGTCTTGTGCTTTCTCTTCTTCCTTTGAGGGCATTATCGCTACATATTAAGGTGCTCATAGCGCACGCCCTTGGGTGGTATTTAGTTCTTTTAGTTTGGCCTTCCTCTCTTGTGGTTGGTGGGCTTGGTGTTCTGGATTGCTTACTTTTGCATCCCTCCCCTTTCCGCTCTCCTTTACGCCTCTAGTTTGTTTCCTTCTTTGGGACTTGACCTAGTTTGTTTTCAGGTTTGTGGGGGTGCCTTCAACACCCTCGTGCTTCCGTGTTATAAAATTGGATGGTCGGCAGGCTGTGCTGCTGTCCAGTCTCGGCAGTGATTTGCTGAGTTTATGTAACGAACCCTCTCTCTAATGATTTCCCCTTTTTCGGGCCAAACATTCCGCTCTTCTGGCTTTCACGTATTATCTTGGAAGCCGCAACCCCTTTCGCAGCCTGTACATCAAGTTCATCGTACTAGGTGTCTGACATCCTAGACTTCAAGTTCAGCCTTTAGTACCGGTATGCCCCTTTTTCGGGGCAAACTTCGCTACCATTTTGTGTTGTACGAGACTTATATGTCTCTACCTTAGTAGGCAAAGTGTGGGCCGGTAACTACACGGTCCCTAGTTTCCTGCCGCCTTGCAGTACTGTGCACTACGGTCTGCCCTGGTATATTACCGCCTTAGTGCGACTATCTCTCTCTCTTTTATATCAACTGTCTGTAACGATTGAGTCTGCAGTCTCTATCAAGTTCCAAAGGTTATGCGCTTTCATCCGAGAGTTCAAGATAACTGACCGCTGCATCCAAGATTTGAAGGTGTCATCCCAGCCACCGAACCGAACTGTATTTCGAATTGCCCGTCTACTTTTATCCCCTCCCCTCCCGCTGGATTTCTTCGGATCACCGGATTCGTGGTGCCATCTCCTTCCCCAGCTAATACTCCCCAACCTCTCACACATCTGTTACCGACCTCTCCAAATCCCCATTTCCCCACTCCGAAACACTGCAACTCAACACCTTACCCCGCCCGTATCATCTCCTGCAAATCGCCACTTCCGCAATGCACGCCTCCCAACACTCGAGAATGCCCATCTTCAGTGGTGGACAAGGCATTGCTGGGCACTGCCGGATCCTCATATTCCAGATCAAGTCGACGCCAGGATGCTTCTTCATCGGTGTCGATGCCGAGCTCGACATTGCCCCCAATGACGAGCCAGGCACAGGTAGTGAGTACCCCATTGTCGCTGGTGCACGTCTTGATCCTGGCAATGAAAACCAAGCTCTGGCAGCTGTTGTTACTCCTTCTAGGATTACCTGCCAGCAGAACTACCAGGCATACATGATTGTTCTCCAGTCCCTGTCCAAACCCATCCAAACAGCACTCCTCACGTCCATGGACGTGGCCACTAAAGGCATCAGATTCCTTTGACGGCAGTATGGTGCAGTAGCTGGAAACCTAGAGTTCTCCTCCTTCACTGCCATGTATGGAGCCACTACAGGCATGGAGGAGGGAATCACTGCTTACCTTGTCAGATGCCAGGAAATGTACTCCCAGATCCCCACCAGTGCAGCAGGTGTCTCCACCATGTCCAAGGAGACCTTTCACACCATCCCCATGCATCAAGGGTTTGAAACCCAGGCCTGAGTTTGCTGGATTTGTGCAGTCATACCACACTCTGTACATCACTGATTTCCAGGCCCTATCTGCAGCACTCATGCAGTATGCCCATGTTACATCCCTCATAGTCATCCATCACAGGTGCACAGCCCCAACTGGACATGGCCGCTGGTGCCTACATAGATGAGTCCACTATGACCTACTACAACTGTGGTGGGTATGGACACTCTGCTACCTACTGCCCCAGTGCCAACACAAGGGGCGCCCACAAGCCCAAGAGCAAGTCTGATGATGATGCCCCTGCCTCCACATCTGCCACCAACGGATCCAATTCCTCAAGGAGACGAAGTGGATACAGGTCCCCTACAAAGGACAGGTATGGCAAGAAGACTGGCCCTGACAGAAGACATTACAAGGGCAAGCCCAGATCTGGATCCAGGTCCCGCCATGCTAATGTAGCTGATGGAGGGGACTTAGGATCTGACTACTCAGACTGTGAAGATGCAAACGAGGAGCATAACTTCATGACCCCGACACTGGCACTTGAGACTGACACCTGCCCCGCCAGATTTGCTGATGAAAACAAAAGAGGCAAGTTTGTGAACCATGATTCCCCCAACGGTCCTGTGTCCTATGCTTTCTTTGCCCAAATGAGTGACCATGATGCTTTCACTGTAACGGTACAGAACCCTTCACGGGTACTCTGGCCGTCCAGCAAGGCATACGGGTACACCGTACCCGTAAGCCACGTGACGAACGCACATGATACAGTACCATACCCATGTACTGCCTCATCGCTCTCAACGCGTACGTTGAATACATAGACACGAGCTACTCGGGACGAACCCTTCTACTCCTACCACGAAGACGTTCTTTCCAAGCAACTCTACATCCCCTACCTAGGTAACCCCCTTACTGTTCTGCTAGCTTACGCATATCGACTTACACATAAACATACATCACGTAGCCTGTTACACTAGACTAACCCCTCAAGCTGCTAAGTGCATCCTGAGCTGTTACACTGGTAGCGGAGCTGGTTTCGTTCCTTAGGGACCTCACGCATACACATACGCACGCATACGAAGCTTTCTTCGAATTTATCGCACCCGCCAGGACATCCTGTCTGTTTTCTGGCATTTGCTGCTCTTTTTCCCTGCTCTTCCCAGTGGCTACGAGTACACGTAGCGCCTGTTCGGTTCTCGCAGTGAACGGTCCTGTTAGGCTCGACACGCCCTAGGCCGTCTGCGACCTGTCTTGCATGGGCATCTTTTCCTAGCCTGCCCTGCCCCTGTATGTATGGCCTACGCTCTCGATTCTTGCATTCACGTCCTGTCCTTTGGGTCATAGCTTCTAACGCTCTATTCACGAGCATCTCCCTCGCGGATTGATCAATAGTGCAGCATCGGCTCCATTTGCCACCTCGGCCGTACTTGCTTTAATTAGGGTACTTCGCGAGTCTGTCCTGCGGCTCTCCCTGCTTGCTGCATCATTTACTCGTGCTGTCCACCTGCTATCTTGCTCATTCTGTCGCGCAATTCGATTCGTTGGTGTACTTCCTTGCTTGCCCTGTGGTCCGTGCCTTCGCAGTGCTAATCTCCCTCATCGTATTCTGGACGAACGCGTCATTCACAGTTACGCTTGAGGCATTATCAGCTCGTTACGCTTGGAAAATTTACTAGTCCCTGTGGCAGGTGATATTTTGGCTTTCCTAGAGTTGCGAGTAAATCCCCCTCTCTAGCCCACCACTCATCCCTGTCCAGCCTACTGACTTGTGTCGTTGCCTGTGCAGAATGGCCACCCACAGAATTGCAATCCAAGGCACCGACGCCGCTGCTGAGCAGCCTACGACGTCAGTGGTCGACACCAATCCTGAAGGGATTGCGTCGTCCGACACTGAGCCCGACACGGAGTTCAATGCGACGCAGGACGAGCCCGCCTCTGTCGACGCGCGGCCCTCTGTTTCAGTGGGCACGCGGCAACCTCTGGTTGCGGGCTTCACGGGTCTGGCGGCACCCTCGGGTGCGCCGATCGCGATCCCACCTCTGGGCGCTGGCGCTGGCGCTGGCGTTGCCCCCCGACGCCGCTGGCGCTGGCGTTGCCCCTCCGACAACGCTGCTGTGCAGCCTCCGACGTCGCTGTCGCTGTCGCGTGTTGCCTACGACGTCGCAATCCCGAGGGAATCGCGTCGTCAGACACCGACCCTGACACTGAGCTCCCGGCAACGCAGGATGGTTCTGCCTCCATTGGAGAGCGTCCTTCCGTTTCCGTCGGCACGCTGCGACCTCTGGTCGCGAGCTTGGCCGGTCTGGCTGCATCCTCGGGTGCGCCAACAGCCACGCCCGACGCCGACGCCGACGACGCAGCCCACGCATCCCCCCAATTTGAGGGAGGCATGTCGTCGCTCAAATGTCTCTCAAACGTCGCTCAAATGTCGCTCAAATCTCATCGGCCACAGACCCCACTTAAAGCTGACGCCAGGACCTTCGGGCCTGAGTATGGCTTTCGGCCCCGACAGGACCAGGGAGCCTCCGACGTATGACAATGATTTCTCAACGAGCGACGGGCTAATACAGCCCGATTGACTCTGCCGCAGCCGCGTGCCCTTTTCCGACAACCTCAGCACAAGTTGCTACACGTGTCGCCCAATCAGGCACAGCACTCAGAAGTGTCCGACGCGTGTCCGACGACCTGGCCATATTCCGAGCGACAATTTCATCCACTTGACAGATTTTGCCAGGTCATGGCCCGCCGTAGCCGCGCAATTTCTAGCCGTGCCAGGTCTAGCCGCGCCAGGTCTAGCCGCGCCAGGTCTAGCCGCACCAGGTCTAGCCGCGCCAGGCCGCGCCAGGCCAGCCAGGTCTAGCAGCGCCAGGTCTAGCCGCGCCAGGTCATGGCCCGCCATAGCCGCGCAATTTTTCCAGGTTATAGCCCGCCTTAGCCGCGCAATTCCACGCAAATGCTCCTCAGCATTTCGCGACCCGATGGCACGCCATATCACACGACAGAGGAACTGACTGTTGTGCCGATGCAGTCACCTGCGGCAGACATCCATAGTGATCACGTCCGACCGCGTGGGTTGAATACCCCGCCACGCACGGATACTCCTGACCGACCACCTCCCCACGCTACAGAGGACCGACGACACGTTTCGGGATTCGCAAAGCGGATCTCCGAATTCACACAGAGTTGTGACTCCTTGGCGAGAATAGGGTGGACAAGGGCACACGCGCAACAGCCGCGGCGATGGGTCATGGCGTGAGACGCTGTCCTCGAAGTCCGGTTCGCATAATACCCTATTTCTCAGCTGAATTTAGCGGTCCTCTACGCATCTCTTTGGACGAATCGTGGGCCTCGAGCAACACGATTGGGGTAGGATAGTTTCGTGACGTGGGTTGAGACGCTATTAACGCTCGACATATATCAGAATTATCCCCACGTGTACCATCCCACGTGTTCGACATATTTCGTATTGAAATATTTCGGAAATATTTTCGGAAACGCACGTCGCTCTTACCCGACTTCACAGATGTGGCATGCGCCAGCACTCTCGCTCCCTGCAGGATTACTTCCATAAAATCAAGCCGGAGTTTTGCAAGGTGCGATCAACGTAACGAAGGCAGTCTACTTCGGCCCCGATCCTAAGGAGCACATCCCCAGTGGTGGACGGAGGTACCGAACGCCGTTGTTTCCACCCGACTACATACAAGGATCAATAAAGCTATTCTCGATCTCACTGCACTTGTTTTACCGCATTCATCCAACCCTCTTCCACAATAAACCGAGCCCTACGGTGTCAGATAAATATAAAATATTTGGCACGGGTCGGAGCGACACGTTCATACCAAGGTCTTCCCTATACAGAAGGCCGACACGTGGTTGGAACCGGTAACGTTCTCCATTATAAGCAGTCGGACGAGGCACGACGAAGCACCAGAGCAATACTTGACGGGTATTACGAAACAAATGCTCTACGGCTGCGAAGGGGTCCACCCGTGCAGTAGAGATACATTTATTGGCGCATTGGGCGCCCCCTCTGATTCTTTTTTCATAGCTGATCCATGGAGTGGCCCGACAGAAATTCTGATCGGTGCTCCATCAAGGGCGCTAAAGTAATAGCGCTCATACAAACGAGTAGCCCATTGATGCGCTCGAGTAGTCGCATGCCGGCCGGCCCTATGTTAGGGATGAAACACAGGCTGATGAGGTCGAACAACCTGCGGATGCCAATACGATTACACGACAGGTCCTTCTCCCCTGACTACACGACATTTCAGTCCAACGAGGCACGGGGTCCCTGCAGACATATTCCCATCAGTCCCGCAAAGTACCAGACCTCACTGTCAGCGAGCGATATAATATTTCGCACGGGACTTATTGCTGACCTCCGACCAAAATATTTGCGGTCAGAAAATGGGTGCATTGTTCGATTCGATGGTCGACGTATTCCACTATCTGCAGCTGGACATGTCCCGACATACGCAGCAGCAACGACGGGCAACAGAGCGGGGGCTACACGTACACAGGTCAACGAATCGATCCCAGAGATCGGCAGACACTAGGTACCCTTCTTCCGACATGGCCATGCATGCTTCGCTGGCGTTACGATCTATAGACGAGACCGACAATCGGATTCTCGTCCGACAAAAAGCCTACAGTTGGACGCACGCCACGAGTAGCCCTTTGATGCGCTCGAGTAGTCGCATTCTGGCTGGCCCCTTCGGGGAGCTAAACAGGCCGAATAGGTAGAGAGGACCCCGTCGTACGCAGCAGATCGCAGACCTGCAAGCAAAGTAGATCGCCAGGGTCGCAGGTCCTTAGCTTGCAAGGTGCTGATCACGCTCTCAACGACGCGACCAAGGCACTGCCAGTATACTTTGGCCCCGCACCTTAGGAGGGCATCCCCAGTCCGGTTGAAACCCGTCAATTACAAAACTGGTGGTCGGAGGCATTGGATCCCAAAGTTCGCGAAAAACAAATCGCTGCCAGACGGTCAACGAAGTGCATCCGTCGCAATCACGCACAACGACATACAAACATTTTCCCCGTGCTCACTACGCGAGCCAATCGGGTATACAAAGTCAACTCCGCGACAGCCCCCGATATGCTTTTAAACGCCCGATCTGGCGCGAAACAATTGCTGACATTGGCGGATTTGGGCGCGACGGGTTGCCTTATGGAAAGGCAAACGGCTGATGATCTCGGTTTGCACATCTACCCTTGGGAAAACGAACGCGACGGATTCACTTGCGCTAACGACTGGATTATCAAAATCCGCGGGACGGCCACGCTCCCTATCCACATACAACGATATGTTGGCAAAGCGTTTGTCCAAGTCGTCGACAAACTTTTTGGAGGATTAGATTTGATCCTGGGATCCGACTGGATGCGCGACGAAAGGGCCGTCCTCGATTACGATCGCATGACAATGTCGCTCAAACGGTACGGCTGCTGTATAACCCCTATTAACAGGCAGCGGGACGAAACGGCTCATTCCTTCTTCACCATAGCGCTATCGGGCAAGTCAACTGATGACCTAGCCATTACGGGTCGCAAAGCAGCAAAGCTTTAAAGGCTGGCGCTAACCACGTCATGGTCAACGTCCGCGCATCGCGAGCGGACTTACCGGCGTCAAATGTCACAGCCGATGAAAGAGCGATATTGCTCACGAAATTATTGCCGTCCGACGGACCGTTACCTGGTCCGCCAGTGGCTAGCATGGATTTCGACAATTGGATCCACAACAACATCCTTGACCACGACGATACAACGCTCATCTCGGCCAGCGATCTGCGCGCCCTCCTATGGAAATATCGCAAAGTCTTCAACAATTTGCCGATGGGGACTCCTTACCATCGCGTCATACATCACGTCTAGTTATTACCAAATACGCATATCGGACGAGGACGCGCCGAAGACTGCGTTCACTACCCCGATGGGTCAGTTCGAATTTATAGTCCTTGGAATGGGATTGGCGACAAATAAGAAATGCTAGCGATCGTCCACGCGTTGACTGATAGCGGTGCTACCTCGACGGTTCCCACATGACGTTGGTCACCGACCACAATCCGCTCACGTACTTCGTAGCAAAGCGGTCCTTTCGCGACGCATGGGTCGATGGCATGAGGACCTTGCACCCTTTAGCTATACTGTGAATATCGCGCTGGTCGCAATGATATGGCTGACCCGGTCAGTCACAACCCCAACCTCTCCGCCCCCGCCACCAGCTGTTGGTGTTCTCTCTCTTGGTCAGCGAATGCCGTCCTCGATCTAAGAAGCAACGCCCTGTTGCGGTCGGTCCCACAGTCATTGATATCCTACCCCGCCCTCCAACGGTCCTGCCCGCACCTTCGGTTCCGGTCAAGGACACGCGACGACGCAAACGCCCAATGCCCTTGGCGTCGACTCCCTCCTCTTTCTCCATCACGGATCGAATTTTGGCTGGAAACAAAACGGACCCACACTTCACGCCGGGCTGCAAGCGCCTCCGTGATAAATTTCCCAGAAACGGGTATTGGTTCAAGAAAAACAAGTACGGCCGCGAATTTTTATGCGTCCCCCTTGACGCAGCACTTCGCCTGGATATTATCCGCGAAGCTCACGATCCGGTTTACATGGGCCATTGCGGTCGCACCAAAACGTTGGAACTGGTCACACGCACTTTTGCTTAGGCCAAAGTCACGGCAGTTGGACTGCCTTCGTCCAACAGTGCCATAAGTGCCAAACGAACAAACCCGGAAACGCAAAGCCGAACGGTACCATGGTTCCCGTGGAAATTCCAGACAAGTTCTGGGAGTGCGTCTCCACGGACCTTATTACGGCGCTTCCTCCAACATCGTCGGGCCATGATGCCATCGCTGTGTTCGTCGACAAGCTGTCCAAGATGGTTCATGTCGAACCTTGTCATACGACGATTAACGCAGAGGAATTCGCTTCCCTATACCTCAATCGTGTCATCCGATATCATGGTATCCCGAAGAAACTCCTCAGTGATCGCGAAGCGCGATTCACAGGTCATTTCGGCGTGGCTCTCCATCATTTGATGGGCACGCGACAAGCGTTTTCGACAGCGTTCCATCCAAAAACTGACGGTCAGACCGAACGCATCAACCGAGTCATCGAGGACATGATTCGCCACTACGTGGGGCCATACCATGACGATTGGGATAAATCTTTGGCATTGGTGGAGTTTGCGATCAACAATTCCTACCAAGAGTCCATTCAGAACACCCCCTTTTGGGCGTACCTTGGCTACGACCCTACGACGCCTCTCAAGGCGGGAGTCGAATCGAAATGTCCGGCTGCCAACGATTGGTGGGCTGATCACATTGAACGTCAGTATCAATGCAAGGCATGCATGCAAGCCGCTCAAGATCGGCAGAAAGCCCATTACGATAAACGACGAACGGAGGTTTTCTACAACCTTGGTGATAAAGTTCTCTTGTCCACCCGCAATATGAAGTTCAAAGCAACGGGTAAACCAAAATTTACACCTCGTTTTGTTGGTCCTTATACGATTACTGAATGCATTGGTCCACGCGACGAGCAGACTGGAGTCGTCCAGCAAGTCACGGCGTGCCGCTTAGCCTTGCCTAAGATGATGCGAATCCACCCCGTGTTTCACGTGGGTTTGATCAAGCATTGGCGCTCTGATGGCGTTGTCCATGTTGGACAACCGCTTGAGTTCGACTCCGACGGCGCTCCGATTTGGAATATCCAATGCATCATGCGCGAAAAGTCGCGTGTCATCGGCACATCCAGCAAACAACGTCTCGAATACTTGGTCCGATGGCAAGACTTCGGTATTGAGCAAGACACTTGGGGACTCGCCAAGGCGGTAAAGAAAAGTGCCCCTCACGTCGTCGATGCATGGCAATCACGTGTTACGCCCGTTATGTCCCGACGTACGTCGAAAAAACGGGACCATCACCCAACCATTGCACTCGACGCATACGACACGGCGGTCAGATTGCTTTATTTATAAAGCTATCTTTGTCGGAGTACTCAAAAGGGATGTTAAATGGTTCTCTCCGAAACCAACTTGTTTCATCAAGTATATTTTGAGCACGGCACATACAACGACGACTGGTATTCTCATCCCACCTCTATTACAATCAGATGCGGGGTCCGCATCTCTTCTTGAGGGGGGGGGGAGTGTAACGGTACAGAACTCTAAGGTAAGGGGAGGTAAGGGGACCACTTGCCAAGTATTAGGCAGCTAAGAGCTGCCTAATACTCGCAAGTACCGCCCAGAGGGCCGGTACTTGGAGTACCGCCCCCCTTGAGGGGGCCATCAGAAAAACCCTAAAAATATATTTAGTAACTAGGCCATTGCCCCTTGGTAATTCTTAACTTTGTAGTTTAAGTTTAGTTCTTAATTTTATTAAATAGAAACGCCTTTCTAATACCGCCCCTACCGCCCCCAGTTTGCTTAAACAACATCAAGTCTTAGGCAGCTAAAGGGAAGAAAAGCTGCCTCCAAGTACCGGGCAATTCCTCTGGGTAAGCTAGTACCTTCAAGTACCTTTATGGCCCCTGTACCTGAGCGGTACTCGCAAGTTGGCCCCCCTCCCCCTAGGGAGGGGGCCCACTTGAATGCCCCCCTTGTCTTTTGGGGCCCACTAGCTAGTACCGCCTATGTCTATGTCTACGGCGGCACTAGCTTAGGGCATTCAAGTCTTAGGCAACTACCAAGTGGGACCCCTACGGGGCCCACTTGCGAGTACCGCCCAGGGGGCCCTAAAGGTACTTGGACTTAGTATAATCTCAATTGCAAAACCCCCTGGGCCTGGGGTTGTATTCTATTAATTTAAAGTTTACGGGGAAGAGACAGAGTGCCAAGTAAATAAATCACAGGTTCAAATCCTCTAAAGCAGGTTAATTTGTTCTAAATTCAACCCAATCCAATCCAATCCAATCCAATCCAATCCAATCCAATCCAATCCAATCCAATCCAATCCAATCCAATCCAATCCAATCCAATCCAATCCAATCCAATCCAATCCAATCCAATCCAATCCAATCCAATCCAATCCAATCCAATCCAATCCAATCCAATCCAATCCAATCCAATCCAATCCAATCCAATCCAATCCAATCCAATCCAATCCAATCCAATCCAATCCAATCCAATCCAATCCAATCAAAATCCAAATTGTAATAATTCAATTGTAGTAATACAATTGTAATAATCATTAAAACTCAAACTCAAATTAAAACTCAAACTCAAATTAAAACTCAAACTCAAATTAAAACTCAAACTCAAACTCAAATTAAAACTCAAACTCAAATTAAAACTCAAACGATTTCAGTGATGCGTGATACCCCCTACCCCGCGGGGTAGGCTACTCACTAGTCCGCCTGTGTATTTTGGCGGACCAAGCGCTAGGCAGCTAAAATCAAGTGGGACCCCTCCCTAAGGCCTAAGGGGGGGGCCCACTTACTTGCCAAGTGTGAATGAGGCAGCTACCAAGTGGGACCCCTCCCCAAGTATTAGGCAGCTAAAATAAAAGCTGCCTAATACTTGCTAGTACCGCCCAGGGGGCCCTAAAGGTACTTGGAAGGGGCCCACTTGCCAAGTATTAGGCAGCTAAAGTAAAAGAGGGCTGCCTATGGTAATACTCGCGGGTACCTTTCGGGCCCTCTGGGTAAGCTAGTACGCCCCTAGGCGTACTAGCTAACCCCCCCAAAGGGGGGGGGCATTAAGGTACCCGCGAGTATTAGGCAGCTTTTCTAGTAGCTGCCTAATACTTGGCAAGTGGGCCCCTTCGGTAGGGGGCCCTAAGGTAAGGTAAGGTAAGGTAAGGTAAGGTAAGGTAAGGTAAGGTAAGGTAAGGTAAGGTAAGGTAAGGTAAGGTAAGGTAAGGTAAGGTAAGGTAAGGTAAGGTAAGGTAAGGTAAGGTAAGGTAAGGTAAGGTAAGGTAAGGTAAGGTAAGGTAAGGTAAGGTAAGGTAAGGTAAGGTAACCTAACATAAGGTCATTTATTAAATGTCCCCGGCGGATCAAGTAATACGACCTCAGTCTAATACAAGATAAACCGGTTACGGGCTATAGTGGTGAGAGTTAATCTCTCGAAATAATTGGCGTTAATTCACCGTAGATTAGGCTATTTGGCCCAAATTTTAGATGTAATATCTAAAATAAACCACATTCTAATAATTAATTAGCTTTTATTTTCAGGGAACAAATATTTATTTTATAAAAGTTACTTTGGACTTGGGTTGAAATTAAATTAATTTACAAGGGGCAATGGCCTATTACTCTGGGCATTAAGGTACTAGCGAGTCTTACCATAGGCAGCCCTCTTTTAGCTGCCTAAGACTTGGTTAAACGGCTGGTATAAATAAACCACTGCTGGAATACTAGAAGTATTAGCCAACTATTAATAGCCGACTAAGCTAGTATGCTTTTAGTTAAGACGAAAACAACTTTAGTCGAATCTTCTTCTGATCAAAAACATTCAAGTACCTTTCTTGAAAGTACCTTTCTTGAAAGTATCTTTCTTGCTAGTACCTTTCTTGCAAGTACCTTTCTTGCAAGTACCTGAATGGCCAATTACCCTGGGCATTCAAGCCTTAGGCAGCTACAAGAAAAGCTGCCTAATATAAGGCTCGCAAGTACCGCCCAGAGGGCCCAAAAGGTACTTGAAGGTACTCCAGGTACCTTTTGGGCCTATGACTCTGGGCATTCCAAGTACCTTCAAGTGGGACCCCTCCCTAGGGGGCATAAAGGGGGCCACTTGCGAGTACCGCCCAGATACAGGGGCCATAAAATAAAGGTACTTGAATGGCCCTCTGTATATGGGCATTAAGGTACTCGCAAGTCTTGGGCAGCCTTTCTTGTAGCTGCCTAAGACTTTAAGTGGGACCCCTCCCTACCCTACCCTAGGATTAGGGGCGTTAAATTAAGGGGCCCACTTACTTGCCAAGTATGAATGAGGCAGCTAAAGGAAGAGCTGCCTATGGTAATACTCGCAAGTACCTTAATGCCCAGAGTAAGAGGCCATCCAAGTACCGGCTTATTCCCCTGGGCATTAAGGTACTCCAGGTACCTTTAGGGCCTATTCCTCTGGGCATTCAAGTGGGACCCCTCCCTAGGGGGCTTAAAGGGAAGGGGCCCACTTGCGAGTACCTTAATGCCCAGGGTAATTGGCCCTAAAGGTACTTTAAGGTACCCGCGAGTATTAGGCAGCTTTTATTTTATTTTAGCTGCCTAATACTTGGCAAGTGGGCCCCTTAATCTAATGCCCCTTATCCTAGGGTAGGGAGGGGTCCCACTTGAATGCCCAGATACAGATACAGGGCCATGAAGGTACTCGCAGACTTGCGAGTACCGCCCAAATACAGAGTCATAGGCCATTAAGGTACTTGAATGGCCCCCTGTATCTGTATATGGGCATTAAGGTACTCCAGGTACCGGTAAAATTACCTAAGACTAGGTACTTCACGGGTACTCAGCCGTCCAGCAAGGCATACGGGTACACCGTACCCGTAAGCCACGTGACGAACGCACATGATACAGTACCATACCCATGTACTGCCTCATCGCTCTCAGCGCGTACGTTGAATACATAGACACGAGGTACTCGGGACGAACCCTTTTACTCCTACCACGAAGACGTTCTTTCCAAGCAACTCTACATCCCCTACCTAGGTAACCCCCTTACTGTTCTGCTAGCTTACGCATATCGACTTACACATAAACATACATCACGTAGCCTGTTACACTAGACTAACCCCTCAAGCTGCTAAGTGCATCCTGAGCTGTTACATTCACCCTAGAGGAAGATGACATGCCTCCCCTTGTCCAGAACTCTGATGATTATGAAGACCTGCACGTGCCCTCTAGCTCCACAGATCCCTTGACTTTCAGTGATGTCCTGAACCAGCATTGGGTAGTTGATTCCGGTGCAACTGAACATGCCACCAGTGAAAGCAACAACCTCTCCCATGTTCTGGAGCTTGATGAGCCAGTGACCCTCAGGCTTGCCTCTGCAGATGCACCTCCCATCACCTGCCACAAGAAAGGCAAGGCCTACCTGACAGCCCTATATGGGTCCCTGATCATTCTGAACGAAGTCCTGCTGGCCCCTTCCAAGAGCACATCTAACATCCTCAGTGTCCCTGCTGCCCTCAGAAGGGCACCACACCTTTCAATGGGTTTCACAAGACAGGTTGCAACCTTCACCTCCAACAGACACCCAAACTCACAGGACATCCTGTCATTCCCCAAGCAACATGGACTGTACATGACCAAGATCATCAGACCATCTCCAGCATGCTTTGAGGTACCCAATGTCTCAGGCCTCCCCATGACATTTTGGGAGACACATCACACTACTGGAGGACAAGAGTACTGGAGATCTACACAAGTACCATCCTCGCCGGCCTGCCTCATGATGCTCTCACACATCCCTCCTCGTCCTCCTACTCCTTCCCCACCTCATCCTCCCACTCCTACTCCTCCTGCTCCACCTCCCCCTCCTCCTTCTCCTCCATCCTCCTTCCCTACCTTCCACCACTTCCCTCTCCAACACACAACTGTGGCACCAAAGATTCGGTCCAGCTTCTTCCAGCTCCCTTCCACTCCTCCAGAACATGCCCCAAGACAACCCAGATTCATCCACAACAAACACCTTCCTACAGGTGCCATATGGCCTCACTGACACACCATCAGACACTCCAGTTGACCAAGCAGAGGGCAGACGTGCACTGGATGCCCTGAGGTACCAGTTCAGGAAAGTGTATGAGAACTTTGATGGGTCACCAAGCAAATGGAAATGGGCTGTTCCACCCAGACCTACCATACTTCCTGCCCCATGGTCAAACCTTCCTAACATACCCTAAGTGGATGCAGTCTGACAACCCTGTAGCAGGGGGGGGTGTCCCTTTCAGTGAGATTAACTCCAATGTGCTCCCTGATTTGCCCCCCACTGTCAAGTTCACTAACCACTATGGGGACTCTTGCTCCAGGTTTGCAGCCAGCCTTGAAAGGCTTAATCTCCATCCAATTGCCCCACTCATCAACTATATATGCCTTGAGAAAACGCCTGGACTGGATTGTTGATGACCTTCACCCAAAGTTCTCCAATCTCCTCCAAGATGAGCTCCTCCAGCACCCAGACAGAGACATGCACTCTGACCCATCCACAGTGTGTGCACCCCTCATCAAACACACTAGGAGGCTACAAGAACTTGTTAACGCCTTCCCAGGTGTGTCCAGGGCCAACAGAGTCACTCTACAGTGGGCCATATGTTTCCAAGCTGCCATGGTCCATGCCCACTACCTAGTCCTGGACCTATACCCTGCCATGCTCATGCACCCCCAGACCTGTACACACCCTGGAGGCCAGGTGATATGCATCAACAACCTGAGCATGGACTGTTCCCCTCAGCCCTGCCATCCAAATCCAGGTCCTTTGTCAACTTCATGACCAAGGTCACACAGCAGTTGTCCCTAGATGGCTACCCTTGCCATGGCACTTAAGCTGCCATGACCCCCAGCATTTGTGAAGCAGTTTAGTAATGAACACTCTAGTATTTAATTCATGTTCTGCCCCATGTACTGCCCCATGTACTAACCCATGTGCAGTTCAAGATTCGACCCTTCATATGTCTTTATGCTGATGACATGATGCCTATCTGCTTCTAATTTAGCACCTCAGCCTATAGGCTTCACTCTCAAATCATGGGGGGACTAGTACAGACATCATGTCTCCAACTATTACCCTCTAAGTTTCTCGTACCAAGGTAGACTCTGCTTCTTCCCTGCAGCTCCCCCAGAGCAACCTTTCAGCTTCCTTGCAACTTCCCTGCAAACTAGTATCCCTGCAGCTTCCCTGTAGTTTCAATCCCTAGCCTAGTGTCCATGCAGCTTCTCTGCAGCTCCCTTTCTAGTTCCTCTGCAGCTTCCCCAAAGCTCAGCAGTTTAGACTCACCGTGCAGCTCCCCTGCAAGCCTAGCATACCTGCAGCTCCTCTGCAAGTTTTTTCTCTTTAGGTTCTCTCAAGCTTCCCCACAGCTCAGCAGAGACTGATCCTGCAGCTCCCCTGTAGTTCCAGCATAGCATAAGACACGTATAGTAAACTAGTGACTATTGAGACCCCACAGGTACCCCTTCTCCTGAAGTCCCAACCAGAATAATTTATTATCCAGATCTTGATTCAAGATGACCACCTTCCAGTAATTATTTCTCTTCTCATATTCATAATTATTCCTTATGCCCCTCACTTAATTCCAGGCATTCTTGATCTCAAGACTACCTGGAATTAGGGGGGATGTTGTACGAGACTTATATGTCTCTACCTTAGTAGGAAAAGTGTGGGCCGGTAACTACCCGGTCCCTAGTTTCCTGCCAACTTGCAGTACTGTGCACTACAGTCTGCCCTGGTATATTACCGCCTCAGTGCGACTATCTCTCTCTCTCTTCTATATCAACTGTAACGATTGAGTCTGCAGTCTCTATCAAGTACTAACTTTTTCGCCTCCAGCGGCCTCCAGGAGAAAAAAACTTTTGCTGAGGTTCTCGTTGGTCGGCTCCCTAGGGGTGTCAGACCTATGCGATAATTACGCGAAATCTTCACATCTTCAAATTGGCACATTTTGACAAAAAACGGTCAAATTTGCCGGTTAAACTGTTTGCCCTGAAATCTAAGCGACTCGTGTTCGATTCCAGTCGGATTACCTTGGAGGGCACTTATTTGCGTACGGATCTCAGGGTTGCGGAATGTGGACGCTGCCTTTTTCATTTGTCGTTTCCCTCCTGCCCTGTGGACTCAATCTAGGGACCTGGAGCATGTCTACAATTTCCCCTTCGAAAATTCGCATCTCCGTGCCTCTTGCAGCTCATTGCATCAGCACATTGTGCTTGACAAAGAAATCTGCTGTTTCTCGCTAGTTCCTGCAGGTTGCGCAGTAGCAACTGTAGCCTTGGGAGTTGCTGCACCTGCCTCCATGGAACTTCGGGGAGTCAGTGGGCTATTAAGTTCATTAGCCTTACAGGCCACCAAGTTGAATAATAATGCCATGCCATTCTATATTGACCCCCCAAATATTTAATCGTATGGATAAGTAAGCAAATGCTTGTGCATCTATCACCAAGGAGGCTGCCGCAACATTACACCACCCCCGGGGCCGACCTACCTCCAGGGGACCCGCCAGGGCACCCTACTATTTTTCTCCTTGGATTGGCAAACCCCCCTCCTTCATGGTTCACCTACCTCCGCCTCCTCTGCTGTCTCCCCTCTTGCTGTGGCCCTCTGGCCATGGGCCTCCTGGCTGCACCTTAGGGTGAGCCTCAATTCTCTGTACGTCTGTCCATCTGTGTCATGTCCAGGGCGAGCCCCTTCCCCCGAATCCCCCCCTTGATAGGAGGATCGAGCATCTGTCTTGCTTCTGGCGCTGGAGATGACTTGGATAGCGTTTGACTTTATTTAGGGAGAGTATGCGAGTATGTCTGCCTCCTTGTCGGTTTGGTAGCTTCCGTGTGCCTTCTCTCCTTTAGCTTGCTTGTGGACTTTTGCTAGCTGGGCAATAGACTTGAGGTCTTTCTCTCGCTGTCTGTTGGTCGTTGGTCAGCCCCCTTAGGGGGACAGACCTATGCGATACTTAAAGCCTGTTTCCATAAGACCAGGTTACGGTTATGGACAACCCCGCAAACTGTAGTGCGGCAGTACTCGTAATCCGTGTTCTAGCCAGCTTCCTGTCGTGTAACCCCGCTGTACAATTTAGTGTTTCCGATTGTCCCTGAAATCTGGGTTATGGGAAGATCTGGGTTATGTGATCGTTAAATCAGTTGTTCGACAGCGTGGAAGCGTTGGATTATTAACTCGCCGGCTTGCCTTTCTTGTCTTCAAACGTCTCGCAATGGACGAGTTCATGTTCTGGCTCCAAGTCGTGGGCCCCGTCCTGTTCCATTTCGTTACCATATCCCAGGAGCTGCTGCTTTCCGAAAATAGGAAGAGACGCCATTATGAGCTGGAAACGCAGCGAGATCTGTACCAGGTGCGTTACTCGTTACTGATAAATAGCATTTGCGCACGAATCTGAATTGCCCCTGATCTCATGCTTTCCAGATCCTTCTGACGCTTCTGGACCCAAGGGGCTACGCGAGGAGGGATGGAGTTGATTGGGGAATTGAAGGGGTCGCGCGGGACTGCGCGATCTATAAGATTGCAGCGCTCGCGCTCAACTCCACATAATGGCCGCAAGCAGAGCGCATTTGCCACGTTGACCCATTTTGAACTGACCTGGTCAGGTGCAAAAGACTGCTTAACTGGTGGAACGTTTCCAACCATCTTCCCGAAAGTTAAGGCCCGGTTAGAGGTCAAGTCTAAACCCTCCGAAACACAATCCTTAACCGGACCCCCAACCAGTTGGAAACAAGCTGTGAGTGTTTCCGATTGCCGAGGACGGTTATGCTCCATAACCCGGTCTAACCCTCAATTGGAAACAGGCTGTTACGCGATATCGTGCTGTTTTTCAAATCCTCAAATTTCCCAAGATCGCCGGTCAAATCAGCCGGTCAAATCAGAACTCAGAAGTCTAAAAGACTCTTGCTCGATTCTATCGTTCTTCTCCTTCACCTTTGCATCTTCTCTGACCTCGATGAACAGTTGCTATCCCTGTATATTCAAGTTTTGCAGCGAAATACGTGCAAAGCAGTTTGCATGGTGGTCCAATACGCAACATCTGTCTCCCCGCTGGAAATCCAGCCAACAACAGCGGCAGCAGCAGCAGCGCTAATTACGATGCGAACACTACGATTGGGCAAACGGCGCTTAAGCAACCGCCGGAATTCGGACAGCTTAAATCGCCAGAATTCGGAAAGGCTCCTGCTCGGGACAATAAAAGCAGGCACGCGCGAATTGTATACTTATCGTTAACCTACATAATTGAGTGAGATCCGGAACTCTTGCAGGAGCTCTCGGCGTTCTGCTCGCGTTTAGCTGTACGCAACACTGCGTGCCCCAGCCTGGCATAGGCGTATTAATACCACTGCTGCGCTGCGCAACTTTGTGTTCCATCGTTGCTTCCAGCTGCGAAGGTAACCTCATTCTATATGCATGCTTGCTAAAGCAGCCGAGCACACTACAGAGTACTGCACTGAGCAATTCACTGTCATGAATACTAGCCTAACTGCCTGACTCAAGTCTTGGCAATTCAGTGTGTGTTGCTGCAGCACTCTACATCCACAACACCCCAGCACTGCAAAAACAAAAATCTATTTGTTTTTACTGTTTTCTTGCAGATGTGTAAGTACTATTTGGTCACTTAAGAGTTTATGAACTACCTGTATTTTAATAACAAATGAAACACCCACGTGTTGTGTGCGTGAGTGCTAAGTTATTACATGTCGGTTGGTGGGTTTTGTTTGGAGCTCATTCATTTCACATACACACATGATTCCCATGCAAGCTTCACCTTGTTGACCCGCATTCATTTAACATACTCACATGATTCACATGCAAGTTTCACCTTTCCGACCCTTTCCCTTAAGTACATGATGTGCAGTCTTTGGGCCTACTGCCCCTTTCATGACCATCAGTGACGTACAACTCCAATCGTGTGAAGATGGTGAATGGATGTGCAGTCATATTAGACTGTTGCGCGGGATACTTATGGTTGATTTTGCCTTCATCTTTAGTGATAACTACCGCTTATGTAGTTCAAGTAGGAATATTGAGTGGTTTGGATTCACCGAATTATGGCAAGATTGAACACCACATTTTGGTAAGACGGTCCAAGAGTGTTGCCTACGAGGTCTGGATAACAATTCACCCTCTCATTGTCCTGAATGTCATTTGTTGAGGTTACTGGAGTTGGATAGATTTGGACTACGTGTAGGCGTGGAGTAGGTAGATGTGGAGGCAGATGTGAAGTGAGGTGCCATTTTGAACTTCACCGAACTGCGCTGTGCTGCACTGAACTGCCTTTTTCCCCTCCATACATGGACATGTACATAGGATAAATCAAACATTGATCTTGGAAGTATCGGTGTGGCCCCTGAGGATGTCATCCCATACTTTCTTGCTTTTCTAATTAATACTTATTTTCAGTATGAAAACTATACATGTAAATAGACAACTGTACACAGTTATTGGCAATTGCAATTCGCAAAAGCATCTCACTGCACTTCGTTCACCTTGGAACTCCCTTGGCATGGATAACTTTTAAATATATTTCAACGTTCAAAACAAATGTGACAATTTTAGACAACTGAACTACATTCGAAGAAGCCATCGCTTATCGTACACCACCCCGGGGCCAACCTCCAGGGGACCCGCCAGGGCCCCCTACTATAGTTTTGCTTAGTGTGGTCTTGTCCCTTCTTATTGGCGTCTTTGATTGGGGGCACTGCGGCAGGTGGCATGGTCTTGTATTTGCTTTCGGACAGGGGGTTAATAGGCTGCAATTTAAGTGCTCCACGCATCTCTCTTTATTTGACTCGTGGATACCGTACTCTGTGCATTGTGTCTTTTTTCACTTTCTTGTGGAATCTCGCTAACTACCGTAGGTCATGGACACTCTTTGCTTTTCTACTACCGGTATAAACTTGTATTTCGCTTTCTTCGCTCCATGCTTGCTCTGCATGCTTTAGTAGTTCGCTTACCTTTTCATTCGCTTTTTGGAGTTTACCTCCTGGACCAGGTTCTGAGGTGTATGTTGCCTAAATCCTCACTGTTTTAAAACTGCCCAGTTGCCCCTGCGCTGTTCAGTCTCGGCATTGATTTTTGCTGAGTATGTTATCCTCTCCTAAACAATGATTTGCTGCGTTTATGTAATGAATCTTCTCTCTCTAAAATGCTGCATAAAAATATTACATACTTTCCGCTTTATTTCCCGCCCGTAGTTTGCCTTTTTCAGATTTGTGGGAGTGCCTCAGAAACCCTCATTTATAAGGTAAAAAATCAGTAAGGCCAATCGATTTTTTCTGCGAATGGGGCTGTAATGGCGTGCATCATGGCGATATTTTGAGTTAATTTTCAGGTCATTCTGAGCACCTCTTTTAAGGGGGGGGGGGAGGTCAGTCCTCATTTTGTTTTTTGCTAACTTTTTACTCAGACCTCCAAATGACATTCCGAGACCACACATGAGTAGGCCTTAGTAAGGGTAGTCTACTGGCAACACTTTGGACCTCGTGCAAATATTATTTACCCCGCCCCCCCCCCCCAGCCCAGCCCAGAGTATGAGTGGGTGAAAGGCTGTGTGAATGACAAGGGCAGTTCATTGGCACCCAGGGTGGGTGTATGGGTGGGTGTATGGGTGGACAATGTAGGTGGGCATGGGAGGGTGAGGATGAATGGGTGAATGGGTGGGTGGGTGGAGTGATTTTTCTCTTTCTACTCCTGTGTCAATGAAAAATTCTTCATAAGTAACATGTAATGTATTGTAATAAGGTCAATGGTTCGTGAGATACAGCAAAATCGTACTCAAACCGCACGCAAATGAAACCCGTACGCAAACCGTACGCGTACGCAAAACCGTACGGCGCAACCCTGGGTGAAGGACTCCAGGCGCATGCATTGATGCATACAAACCATTCCCCACAGCGATGGGGCATATGGAGTAGGTAAGGCACAGGTAGTCACACCCCAGAAAGCTGCCTGGTCAAAGGAACTTACTTGCAATAGGATGATCGAGTTCCCCAGCATCGGCCTCCCGTGGAGACGACCTGGCAATTCCTGAGGGTCGCTAGATTCGCAGGGGGAACTCATAAGTGGTGCAGAGCTTATGTGAACGCCAATCGGTAGGCACTACGAGGGTTGATGGCTTGGCGCTCGGAAGACGGCGTAGTTGTCACTGTCGCTAATGGCTCGTATGCCGATAGGTGCACAGTTCTTGTCAGTAATTGATCGGAGTATTAGACGCAGCACTGCCCCGTTATAGTATGAATAGGTGAATCACTGAAGGTGTCCGAGCCTCTTCGGGGGTGACCCCGTGGGGCACGTGGGGGGCACGTGCGCGCGCGGGGGGGGGGATCTAGGATCTCCTAAACACTCCACTCAAGTGGCACTCGAAGCGATCGGCACTTTCTTGACAGGAGGGCAGTTTCTTTCCTTTTCGATTAAAAGCCTGCCTACATTGACCCGAAACAATCCCTCCGCCCCTTGCCAACTCCACGCCACTGCGCGCATCCATATTTTCGTTTCCGCTCTCTTCTTTTCACCGCCTTCGTGGATCGCCGCTTTTGACAAGTTAAGTCGGCCGAGGGCTGAATAACCCACCTGCGAGGCGAATAACGCACAAAGCGCCCATCAAACGATACGTTTGTCAGCTAAGGTGCGCATCAGTCTCGCCTGTTCGCATTATTGCTCTGGTCGTCGAAAACCCGACCTGTGCTGTGAGTGAGTGTGTGTGTGAGAGCTGTGTGTGTGTGTGAGACGAGAAGTCACAAGTCAGCTTGCTGATGTTTTGTTGTTTCATTTGTTGTTTTATTTGTTACTGTTTGTTAGTTCTGGCATGGCATGCAACAGGGGCAGTGCAGTGTGTATATTAACCTCTCAACTGTTCCCTACTACAGAAGCATGCTCCACTCATGCACACCCAGGTGTACTGCATGGGCTGGCTTACAGAAAGGAACCAATGTTATTATATTGCACCATGGTGCTCCAGCCCGTAACACATCCCCCATTACCATTATCATCACTCACCCACACACTACCCATAACCCACCCATCCACCCACAACCCGCTCACAAATTCGGATCATACTTTGGGGCAAGTCTCGTAGCAGTACTCACTCATTTGTTTATAGCACTATGGTGCTCCTAGTAGCTTTGGGCTTGCTTCTAGTAGCTTTCAGGGCCTCTACAGGCAACCCCAGCAGCAGGGATGTTTTTTGGCGAAGCCCCCTCTTCAAGGGGGCGGGAGCCCCCAGGGTTACCCATTTGTCCGTCTGTGCGACCAACCAACCGACCATCCGTCTAACTGTGATGAAGCCTGCCATGTCAGCCAACGGTCTCGTAACGAACTTGCTTCCTTTGCCACTTGTCGCACCGTCGCGATCACTCTCCGCCATTTTTTAGTGTCACAGGCAACGCTGCATATAACTTGTTCCGTAATTTATTACGATCGTAATGCCAGACCCCTTTTTGGCCCAAATTATTGAGAAGGAGACCTGGTTTGAGTCCCAGCAGAACCTAACGCAGCACCCCCAAAACACCAAGGTATTTAATTTAGCGCTTTTTGCATACATAGCTAGGGACCGGCATATCATATGATGTTGACCAAAGGCGAGTATGATATCATATGATATCATACAAATTGCTTCATATGATATTGCATATAAATGGTAACTTTCGCCTAGTCAGACTGCCGGCATCATATGATATCATATGTTGACGTCCTTTTTCTTTTTAGCCCTTCAAGTCACTGTTGGGCAAGTCCCTTTACCCTATTTGGCTTACCCCTGGACTGTGAGATACATACATACATGCATACGGTGACTTAGTAACAGCGTTGCATCCCCTAACTGAATTCACAGGTGTACATCCCCTAACTGAATTCACAGGCGTACATTCCCTAACTGAATTCACATGTGTACATCCCCTAACTGAATTCACATGTGTACATCCCCTAACTGAATTCACATGTGGACATCCCCTAACTGAATTCACATGTGTACATCCCCTAACTGAATTCACATGTTTACATCATCTGACTGATTTCACAGGTGTACATCCTCTAACTGAATTCACAGGTGTACATCCTCTAACTGAATTCACAGGCGTACATTCCCTAACTAAATTCACAGGCGTACATCCCCTAGCTGAATTCACAAGTGTACATCCCCTAACTAAATCACATGTGTACATCCCCTAACTGAATTCACATGTGTACATCCCCTAACTGAATTCACATGTGGGCATCATTTAACTGATTTCACAGGTGTTTATTCCCTAACTGAATTTGCAGGTGTACATCCTCTAACTGAATTCACAGGTGTACATCCCCTAACTGAATTCACAAGTGCACATCCCCTAGCTGAATTCACAAATGTACATCCCCTAACTAAAATAACATTTGTACATCCCCTAACTGAATTCACATGTGTATATCCTATAGCTGAATTCACATGTGTAAATCCCCTAACTAAATTCACATGTGCACATCTCCTAAATGAATTCACTTTTGTACATCCCCTAACTGAAATCACATGTGTACATCTCCTAACTGAAATCACATGTATACATGGTGCAGCTTTTAAGACCCTGCCACTAATGATCTAGCAACACTTTTTGTAATAACACGTTTGTATTTATTAGTCCCTTTCTCTTTTCTCGTCTTACTGTTGATTTCTCTTTTAAACAATTTCAACTTAGCTCCCTAGTACTCACTTCCCAGAAATAATCTTTTATTTGTTCCCCTCCCCCCCTCCCCACCCCCCCACCCCACCCCACCCCACCCCACCCCACCCCAGGTGTACATTGTGCACCTCTTTCCAGAGAACCAGCCTGTAGTGATGCAGCAGTAGCTTCGCATCGTCTAACAAATCAACCAGGGACTTCGTGTAGCTCTTTACAGAGAACCAGCCAGTAGTTATCTAGCAGCAGCTTGGCATCGTCCAACAAATCAACTTCGGACCTGGTGTAGCTCTTTCCAGAGAATTAGCCAGTAGTGATCTAGCATCAGCTTGGCATCGTCTAACAAATTTACTTGGGAGGCTGACAGCCTTGAGGATGCCAACAACCTCGAGTCTTCTGGTCGTACTTCTTGCCGTACTTGCCAGCTCTCCATACCTCACATTTCAGGTACAAGGCGGTAGGTTGCATGTGTATGTATGTTACAGTCCAGGGATAGGCCAAATAGGCTAATGGGACTTGCCCAACCGTGATAGGAAGGGCTTAAAAAGAAAAAGCATTGATGAACTGAACCCCAAACAATTTAAGTGGGATGATATGTAGTGTGTTGTTTGCTAGATGTGGTGTGGTGTGTTGTTTGTGGTGTGGTTTGTTGTTCTCTGCGTCAGTCAAAGTCAGCATGCATTGTCCCCTGGGTCATTGGTAGCTACCTGATCAGCGCCGCACCCACCCACACACCCACCATGAGTTTCCAAACCCACCCCTACCCCCACAACACTGATACCCCCAATTGCTGGTCAATGCAGAAAACATTGCCCGGAGCAAGCCTACTTATATGTCCAGCAGCCTCTATGACAGTACTGATGGAGATAAAGCCGTTGATGGAAATACAAATGGCCTCTGGAGTGGACGCTCAATCGCCCACTCGAGAAGGGAGAGCTACCCG
Source organism: Chlamydomonas sp. ICE-L (assembly GCA_013435795.1). Lineage (NCBI taxonomy): Eukaryota > Viridiplantae > Chlorophyta > Chlorophyceae > Chlamydomonadales > Chlamydomonadaceae > Chlamydomonas > Chlamydomonas sp. ICE-L. Next base: position 19,173,900 of record JACBWV010000223.1, read on the forward strand.
GTTTTGAGTGTGATGTTTGAGGCTACCTACAGAATTGACAAGGTTCTTGTATATAACCGCCAAGACTGTTGCGCTGACCGCCTCTTCCCCGTTACTATGGAGCTGATGATTAATATGGTGGCTAGCTATACCAAGATTGTTACCTCGTCGATCGGCTCAGTCCTGGAGTTTGACCTCTCAGAACAATCAATTATGGCAAACATGTTGGAGCTAAGGTTGCCAGGAAACGATAGGACTATCAATGTTGCTGAGATTGAGGTCTACGGCATACTACAAACAGGCGAGTTACCCTTTACAATGTTTTTGATTTCAGATTTCTGTAGTCCAGGTTGAGTAGCTACTTGGGCTTCTCAACCCTGATTCCAGGATAGTTGCGTAGCCATCGCATGGCGGAGATCGAAGCACGGAGCCTGGGGGGGTCGGGGGGCTGTGCGTCCCGATATCGGGGTGTCTGGAGGGTGTAGCATTCTACAGAATGGCGACGGAATGGCGACGCGTCGTCGAAAAAAGAAACACTGACCCTTAACCAACGGAGGCCCTGAGTTTGTGCTATTGCATGTGGGTCCGATCAGGATTGGAAGTCTGAAGTGTAACGATCAAAGTTCTAGGAGTTTATGAACAACCAACTGAAGTTTAACGATCCAAGTTCTAGGAGTTTATGAACCACCAACTGAAGTTTAACGATCAAAGTTCTAGGAGTTTGTGAACAACCAACTGAAGTGTAACAATCAAAGTTCAACCATCTGAAGTGTAACAATCAAAATTCAACCAACTGAATCAAATTAAAGAATCAAAGTTCTAGTAATTACTGTCCTCCCCTCTCACCCCTCCCACCCCTTCCACCCCTCCTCCTCCTACTTCTACTACTACTACTTCTCCTATCGACCCCCCTCCCCTTCCCCCTTTCATAGGGTACTGTCCTGAAAAGGCTGGTCTCACGGTGTATCAAGACATGGAGGCCGAAATCCAGGGAAACGACTATTGTGATGATACCTTCCCTGAATGCTCAGCGCCTTCCTGCACTGGAAACACTGTTTATTATGGGTGGGACTCAACGTACACTAGGAGACTTTGGAGTTGTAACCACACAGGTACTATAAACACAAGACAGTCTGGACAATATCATAGCTGCCTGTATGTACCAGCTACAGCCCCTTTGTCTCCTACTCCTCCCCCTCCACCTTCTCCTCCTCCACCTCCACTTTCTCCACCCCCTCCTCCACCAGGACCCCCTTTCTCCCCTCCTAACCCTCCACCTCCTCCTCCCCCTCCCCCAAGCCCTCCTCCATCCCCTCCCCCCGATCCTCCACCTTTCCCTCCCCCCAACCCTCCTCCTTCCCCTCCCCCCAACCCTCCACCTTTCCCTTCCCCCCTAACCCTCCTCCGTCCCTCCCCCCAGCCCTCCTCCTTCCCCTCCCCCTAACCCTCCTCCTTCCCCTCCCCCCGACCCTCCTCCTTCACCTCCCCCAGCCCTCCTCCTTCCCCTCCCCCCAGCCCTCCTCCTTCCCCTCCCCCCAGCCCTCCTCCTTCCCCTCCCCCTAACCCTCCTCCTTCCCCTCCCCCCAACCCTCCTCCTTCCCCTCCCCAACCCTCCTCCTCCTTTCCCCTCCCCCCAACCCTCCGCCTTCCCCTCCCCCAACCCTCCTCCTTCCCCTCCCCCCAACCCTCCTCCATCCCCTCCCCCCAGCCCTCCTCCTTCCCTCCCCCCAGCCCTCCTCCGTCCCCTCCCCCCAACCCTCCTCCTTCCCTCCCCCTAACCCTCCTCCTTCCCCCTCCCCCCAACCCTCCTCCTTCCCCTCCCCCCAGCCCTCCTCCTTCCCCTCACCCCAACCCTCCACCTTCCCTCCCCCCGACCCTCCTCCTTCCCCTCCCCCCAACCCTCCTCCTTCCCCTTCCCCCCAGCCCTCCTCCTTCCCCTCCCCCCCAGCCCTCCTCCTTCCCCTCCCCCCGACCCTCCTCCGTCCCCCCTCTCCCCCAACCCCCTCCTTCCTCCTCCCCCCAACCCTCCTCCTTCCCCTCTCCACCACCACCTCCTCCCTCCTCCCCCCCCCACATTCCTCCCCGCCCCTCCCACACCTCCTCCTCCCCCACCAACCACTTCCCCCTCCCCCGCCACCACCGATCCGTCGTCCTCCACCTCCACCCTTCCCCCTCCCCCCCCAGCCACCTAGTCCGTCTTTCCCCCTCCCCCACTACTCCCCCTCCCCCGCCACGGGCCACTTCCCCCCTCCCCCTCCATCCCCCTCCTTCTTCGCGCTCCCCCGCCACCACTTCCCCCTCCCCCGCCACCACTTTTCCCCCTCCCCCCGCCACCACCGTCCTCTTCCCCCCACACTTCCACCTCCCCCGCCCACCACGCCCTCTTCCCCCGCCACCCTTCCCCCTCCCCCGCCACCACTTCCCCTCCTCCCCCGCCACCACCTCCCTCTGCCCCTTGTTCCTCTTTTCCCCCCGCCACCAGCCCCCCCACCACTTCCCCCTCCCCCTCCACCTCACTCTCCCCCCCTCCGCCCGCCACCTCCTCACCTAGTGTCCCCTCCCCCCCCCCGCCACCACCCTCCCTCTTTCCCCGCCACCATTTCCCCCTCCCCCGCCACCACCTCCTCTTCCCCCGCCACCACTTCCCCCCTCCCCCGCCACCACTTCCCCCTCCCCCCGCCACCACCTCCTCTTCCCCCGCCACCACTTCCCCCTCCCCCGCCACCACCTCCTCCTTCTCCGCCACCACTTCTCCCTCCCCCCGCCACCACCTCCTCCTCCCCCGCCACCACTTCCTTCTCCCCTGCGGCCACCCCCTGGTGAGTTTTGTCCAGTTAAAGAATAACATATATATTAAGTCCAAAATGACCTTCAAACGCTTTTACAAATCTTCAAACAAGAAAGCTCAAAATAAAATAAAACTACACATCTAAAAATGAAAGCACTACAATGAATGTACTACAAATATAAAAATAAAAAAAGCACTGATGAACTGAACCTCAAACTATCGTTGTCTATGTCTATCTCCCATACCAACATGGACAAGACTTGTCATTGCCGCTCACCCCTCTCACCCTTCCCACCCCTCTCCCCCTTCTCACCCCTCTCACCCCTCTCACCCCTCTTACCCCTCCCACCCCTCCCCCATTGCACCAACTTCCTCACAGATGCAACCGTGCTCCCTGAGGCCTCCGTCAACTTCATGGCAGATTTCAGCCCTACCCCTACACCCTACACCCTAAACCCTTGACCCTAAACCCTCAACTGACCTCCCCCCACAGGAAATTTCAGAGTACTGAAACCGAGCATTTCGACTGTCTCGGAACCTACCATGCCCTGACCTGATAGCACCAGGAAGGCAGCCCACGTGGGGCGCCCAGTTCTCCGAATTGGCTGCCTCCAAGAAGAAGCCTTTGAACATGCAGCATCAGCGTCCAAAATTAAGAATACCTTTTCGCGCGTTGGGTCAACAGATGCTCCTGGATTCGATGGTCAAAATGTTCTGACCCCAGGAGCATCTGTTGACCCAACGCGCGAAAAGGTATTCTTGAATTCGGACGCTGATGCTGCATGTTCAAAGACTTCTGCTTGGAGGCAGCCAATTTGGAGAACTGGGCGCCCCACGTGCGCTGCCTTCCTGGTGCTATCAGGTCAGGGCATGGTAGGTTCTGAGACAGTCGAAATGCTCGGTTTCAGTACTCTGAAATTTCCTGTGTCCCCCCCCCTTGCCCCAACTTCCCCACAGATGCCACCCTGTTCCAAGAGGCCTCTGTCAACATCTTGGCAGATTTCAGCCCTACCCCTAGACCTTACACCCTACACCCTACACCCTAAACCCTAAACTGACCTCCCCCCATTTGCGCAACTTCCCCACAGATGCCACCCTGTTCCAAGAGGCCTCTGTCAACATCTTGGCAGATTTCAGCGCGATTTCCGGGGACACCGCCAAACAAGAGGAATGGGCTACCGCTCTTTGCGCAGACCTGTTAGCAAACATTACTGTTGCTGCTAGGTGCAATGTGCAGAGCTTCACGCACTCAGGCACCGTCATTACATTGGATTCGGGGCTCTTGTTCTTCTCAAATGGAACTGCTGCACGCAGGTGCGATGAGAATAGCACAATCAAGTGATAATGATGATGATGACATTCTAACTGGTGCCCTACTGGGCTCCAAATGTGCCCTCGGCTTGATGGAGTCAAGAAGGACTTGCGAGCATCATGCATAATGAAGAGAAAAAATCAATTTATCAATGTGGCTCGACCGCAGGGCCTCTGTCGGTAACTTGATTGTTTGGGGTTCAGTTCATTAGTGCTTTTTCTGTTCAGCCCCTCCTGATAGTATGCTTGGGAAAGTCCCTTTAGCCTATTTGGCTACCCCTGGACTGGAACATCAGACAGACAGACAGACAGACAGACTGACAGACAGACACATACATACACACACATACACACAGACACACATGCATACACATACATATATACATACATACAGACAGACAGACAGACAGACATACAGACATACAGACATACAGACATACAGACATACAGACATACATACATACATATATACAAACATACATACATACATACATACATACATACATACATACATACATACATACATACATACATACACACACACACAAACATATACACATACATACAAACACACATAAATACACGCGTACACACACGCACACACACATGAATACATGCAGGCGGCTGATAGGTAGCGCCTTGGTGGTGGATCCCACAGGTAGCGACAGTACATTGAGCAAGGGAAGACTACAGCAGGCAGGCAGCACCACAGCCATGAGCAGGCGCAAACTGCAACGGACAGGCAGCACAACTGTGTTGTTGGATTCCACTGATGGAGACAGTACATTGAGCAAGGGAAGACTACAGCAGGCAGGCAGCACTACAGCCATGAGCAGGCGCAAACTGCAACGGACAGACAGCACAACTGTGTTGTTGGATTCCACTGATGGAGACAGTACATTCAGCAAGGGAAGAGTGCAACAGGCAGGCAGCACCACAGCCATGAGCAAGCGAAAACTGCAGCAGACAGATAGTATCATTGCCTTGGTCGTTCTCGTGGCACGCAACATTGATGTCATAGCTGAAACTCGTGTTGCTGTGAGGGAGTTGAGCGACCAAACAGCTGCGGGCGCCGAGTTTTATCACGCTGGCCAGTGCAACCTCAGTCAGTGTGGCTGTGGGGAAGCTGGTGTTACCTCCTCGGCCCCCCTTCCCTCCCCTTCCACCCACATCTGGTAAGTTTTATCACAGTAGCCAGTGCAAGCACAGTCAGTGTAGCTGTAGGGAAGCTGGTGTTACCTCCTTGGCCCCCCTTCCCTCCCCTGAGTGAGACCTGGACACTTACATGGCATGAAATCATGTCATGGGAAAGCCTGGTGGGGCGTGGTATTAAGGGAGCCCCGTTTGACGGCGGTAGAGAACGGGCTGCTACTTCCCCTGGACAAAGCTACCATGGCGGTTGACAGCAACCGCGAACACTAACGCGCACCCGTAGGGATTCGAACCCCGCTCCTTCTTGTTTCTTGGAGCTCTACCATTGAGGAATTTGTCGAAACGGGATTTGACACTTCCATCGCATGACATAATGTATGTGTGTTACAGTCCATAGGTAGTCAGCTTCTTTTCCTTGACTGTTTGGGAGAAGAGGGGCGGCGGTATGTCTGTCATCTTTACTGCAAGCTCTGATAGGGGAGGTTCACTAATAGTGAAGAATTGGAAGGCATTCAAGGGAGCTGGTTTCTGTATTTATGATCGCTATTCTGTATTTATGATAGCTATCCCAGGAAGCGCTGCAACGTAAGCAGAAGCTCTTTCCTCACTTTGACAATGAGAAGTTTAGGCATTGAAAAGTTTAATTCATACCTGTACCCACCAACCATCTATACACCTGCAACATACATACATGCATACCTCTACACATCCCATAATGTGCATAGACAAGTAATGGCAATAACACACTGCAAGTGGGCAACATACCACCAGCACACCTGTGCTCACCAACCAACCCCCTATCCACAAACCTAGCCACCAAACCCATATCCACCACCAACTCCCTATTCACCTTATCCGTGCAATAACAAGGAATGACAAGTCCGCACTGCAAGTGGGCAACATACCACCTGCACACCTGCACTCACCTACCCCCTACACATCCCATTATGTGCAGTGACAAGTAGTGGCAAGGCCACATTGCATGTGGGCAACATACCACCTGCACACCCGCACTCACCTACCCCCTACACATCCCATCAAGTGCAGTGGCAAGTACTGGTTAGGCCACATTGCATGTGGGCAACATACCACCTGCACACCCGCACTCACCTACCCCCTACACATCCCATCAAGTGCAGTGGCAAGTACTGGTAAGACCGCACTGCAAGTGGGCTTCAGTGTCTCAGATCCGGATGCCCTTGCAAGTAATGAAACTCTGCTCAAGGAGTTTGTAGATGGCCTTTGTTCAGCTCTGCTTGCGGGAATCCCCGCAGACCCATCCTTGCTAGAGTGCAACATTGTGTCTATCGAAGGGGAGGGCATCAGCATTAACGTGACGGCCATATTTGATCAGCCCCTCACGAAGCGCAAGCTGGTGGCGAGTGGCCAAGGTCAAGGCCAAGGCCAAGGAGAGAGTGGCCAAGGAGAAAATCCCAATCGAGCGAGTGGCCAAGGCCAAGAAGTGAGTGGCCAAGGTCAAGGCCAAGGAGCAAGTGGCCAAAGAGTGGGTAGCCAAGAAGGGAGTGTCCAAGGAGCAAATCCCAATCTGCTCTCCTCCAGCCGGGCAGCTGAAGCCATGCTGGGCCTCACAGACCACACCATCAAGCCACCCTCTCACACCACCAGTCCATCGAGAAGTCGGACACAGATGGCCGGAAGGATCGACATTCCTGCCATCATCGACTTCGCTCGCCCCGGGTGGGGAGACGATGGGGAGGTGCTGTCTCACACAGGCCGTAACCTGCTTAAGTATCGAGACATTACCGCGACAGCGGAGATGGAAGGAACGACCCCAGATTCCAATGCTGCAGGTAGGAGCACTGCCTAGAAGGTGCTGCTTTTAGCTGAAAAGAAAGACACCGGTGGTCGGGGGAAGCTGGTCAGCACTTACCTGATCAGCACTATGCTGGTCAGCACTTAGCCGGTCAGCACCTTTCCTCCCTAACCAACTAATCGGATGTAGATTGGTTGTTGATTAGTTATTGTTCGGTTGAAGTTTGACTTAGGTGCAAAATTTCCCATCTGGCTGCCTTGCCACCAAGCCTTCAATATTATAATACGTTGTCATTAACAGGCCATAGCTGACCCAAGATAGACTATACTGCTCCACAGGGTAGGGGGAAGCTGGTCAGCACTTAGCTGGTCAGCACTTAGCTGGTCAGCACTTAGCTGGTCAGCACTTAGCTGGTCAGCACCTCTTTCCCTAAACAATCTAAACCTTCACCACCTAAACCCTAAACCACCTAAACTCTAAACCACCTAAACCCTAAACCACCTAAACCTAAACCTAAACCACCTGAACCCTACACTACCTAAACCCAAGTGCTGACCAGCTAATTGCTGACCAGTTTCCCCCTGCCAATGCTGCAGTTGGTACTGGCTTGGCTTCTATCATACAAGATGAGCCCGGCCCACATCCCCACCACCACCACCACCACCACACACACATCCCCCCCCCACACACACAGTTTCCCCCTACCAATGCTGCAGTTGGTACTGGCTTGGCTTCTATCATACAAGATGAGCCCGGCCCACATCCCCACCACCACCACCACCACACACACATCCCCCCCCCCCACATACAGTTTCCCCCTACCAATGCTGCAGTTAGTACTGGCTTGGCTTCTATCATACAAGATGAGCCCGGCCCACATCCCCACCACCACCCCCACCCCCACCACACACACATCCCCCCCCCCACACAGTTTCCCCCTACCAATGCTGCAGTTGGCACCGGCTTGGCTTCCATCATGCAAGATGAGGGGGCTGCGTTGGCGGTGCTAGCTGCTTTTGCAGATACAGTTGGCGCTGAGTTGTTATCAGTATCTGGATTTCCTCCACCACCACCAGCGCCTCCAAGTAAGTTTTGTATGATGATGATGATGATGATGATGATGATGATGATGATGATGATGCTTATAGTGATGAGGGTTATCAGTAGCTTGGTTGTCATCAGTATCTGGATTTCCTTGTAAGTTGGATTTCCTGCCACCCAGACACATTCATGAGAGTGCACCACCGCTGCCACCACCACCACCATCATCACCACCAGCACCAACACCAGCGCCTCCAAGTTTTTACCTTCGCTGCATATGGTGATGGTGGTGATGATGGTGGTGATGATGATGGTGATAATGATGGTTACAGCTGGACACTGCTGATTTGGGGTTCAATGTTGAGAGGGGTGCAACAAGGTTACAGAAAAGGGTGCCAAAGACCCCCTCCCCACCCACCCACCTACCACCAGCGCCTTCGAGCAAGTTCGTACCTTCGCTGCATATGATGATGGCAGTGACGATGGTGCTGGTGATGACTGGACACTACTAGTTTGGGGTGTAATGTTGGGAGGGGTGCGACAAGGTTACAGAAAAGGGTGCCAAAGACCCCCTCCTCACCCACTCACCACCAGCGCCTTCCTGTAAGTGTTTAACTTTGCTGCGAATGATGATGGTGATGGTTGTGATGATGATGGTGATGATGGTGATAACGATGGTGACAGCTGGACACTGCTAATTTGGGGTTCACTGTTGAGAGGGGTGCGACAAGGTTACAGAAAAGGGTGCCGAAGACCTCCTCCCCACCCACCCACCCACCTACGACCAGCGTCTTCGAGTAAGCTTTTACCTTCGCTGCATATGATGATGATGGTGATGTCGATTGCTGGGCACTGCTAATTTGGGATTAATGTTGAGAGGGGTGCAACAGGAGCACATAAAAGGAAGGGTATAGGGTTTAGAAAACCAAATGCAACAGGGGCACAGAAGGGTAAAGGGTTTAGAAAACCAAGTGCAACAGGGGTACATAAAAGGAAGGGTTTAGGGTTTGGGGGTTAGAAAACCAAGTGCAACAGGGGTACATAAAATAAAGGGTTCAGGGTTTAAAAAATCAAGTGCAACAGGGGTAACGACATAAAAGGAATGGTTTAGGGTTTACAAAACCGAGTGCAACAGGGGTGCGTAAAAGGAAGGGTTTAGGGTTTACAAAACCGAGTGCAACAGGGGTAACAACATAAGAGGAAGGGTTTAGGGTTTAGGGGTTACAAAATCGAGTGCAACAGCTGACGTCTTCCCCCCAGAGATTGCTGAACTCATGTGTTTCTTCCTTTGGCGGTCGGCCCCAGCGCAAGCGAATGGGCTGGCCCCCCAACCTCACACCTTGTCATAAGCTGGAACATGCATTTATTAATTTGTGTATTCTGCCCAGAGATTGCTGAACTCGTGTGTTTCTTCCTTTGGTGGTCGGCCAAAGCGCAAGCAAATGGGCTTGCTCCCTTAACCTCACACCTCGCCATAAGCCGTAATATTTATTTCTAAATTTGTTTTTCCCCCCCCAGAGATTGCTGAACTATTGTACTGAGATTACTTAACTAACTTCCCACCCTATTGCCAGTTGGATGTCGGAAGCGACGGATTCAAGCTGGTGTTGGCAACGGTACTGCACGTTGTAGAGCTAGGCAGCAGAAGGTACAAGACATATGCTACCTGGCATGCCCAGATGGCTACGAAGGTGAGCTCCGTAGGCACTGCCTATTTGCCCAACCCTAGAAACAGGAAAGACAGTTGAAGAAACAAGCTCTGGTGAACAGAACCCCAACAAACATAGGGGGGTTGCAAGTCAGTTGGGAGTTAGGTGGGCTGAGCTGCATGAGCTAGGCAGCAGAAGGTACAAGACGTAGGCTACCCCTGTACTGTACTGTACCCCTGTACTGTACCCCTATACCCCTGTACTGTACCCCTGTACCCCTTTACAAGACATAGGCTACCCCTGTACTGTACTGTACCCCTGTACTGTACCCCTGTACTGTACCCCTGTACCCCTGTACAAGACATAGGCTACCCCTGTACTGTACTGTACCCCTGTACTGTACCCCTGTACCCATGTACAAGACATAGGCTACCCCTGTACTGTACTGTACCCCTGTACTGTACCCCTGTACCCATGTACAAGACATAGGCTACCCCTGTACTGTACTGTACCCCTGTACTGTACCCCTGTACCCCTGTACAAGACATAGGCTACCCCTGTGCTGTACTGTACCCCTGTACTGTACCCCTGTACCCCTGTACAAGACATATGCTACCCCTGTACTGTACCCCTGCAAGTACATACTTGTAACCCCGCACTATGTGTTGGGTTACTAGGCAGCAATTGTTACAAGGTATGTGGCACCTGGCATGCCCAGATGGCTGTGAAGGTGGCTTCCGTAGGGTGGGTTGCGTGTCAGTTGGAAGTTGAGAAGTAGGCAGGGCTGCATAAGCTAGGCAGCAAAAGGCACATGGCATGTGCCACTTTGAATGCCCAGATGACTATGGTGGTGAGCTTTAATAGGCACTGCTTATCTGGGGGGTCTTCGGCACCCTTTCAGGTTGCTTGGGAGGGTGCATTATGGGTGTGAGGGGTGCTGCAGGGGTGCATAGGCTAAGCAGCAGAAGGTACAAGACATGTGCTGATGACTATGAAGGTGATCTTTAATAGGCACTGCTTATTTGGGGGGTCTTTGGCACCCTGTTGTGTTGCTTGAAAGGGTGCATTATGGGTGTTCGGGGTGCTGCAGAGGTGCCAAAGCCCACCTACATTTGCTGTGAGGGTAGGTAGCAAGTTACTTCAGATGTAGGCTGGGCTGCATGAGCTAGGCAGCAGGAGTTGTGAGGCAGTTGAGCTCCGGAGGGTGGTATGTGTGTGTAGTTTTACAGTCCAGGGCTAGCCAAATAGGCTAAAGAGACTTAGCAAGTCAATGGAGACGTAGGCTGGGATGCAAGAGCTAGGTAGCAGGAGGTCCAAGGCATGTGCTACTTGGCATGCCCAGATGACTATGAAGGTGGCCTCCGTAGGGTGGGTTGCAAGTTAGTTGGGAGTTGAGAAGTTGGCTGGGCTGCATAGGCTAGGCAGCAGGAGGTCCAAGGCATGTGCTACCTGGCATGCCCAGATGGCGATGAAGGTGGCCTCCGTAGGGTGGGTTGCAAGTTAGTTGGGAGTTGAGAAGTTGGCTGGGCTGCATAGGCTAGGCAGCAGGAGGTCCAAGGCATGTGCTACCTGGCATGCCCAGATGGCGATGAAGGTGGCCTCCGTAGGGTGGGTTGCAAGTTAGTTGGGAGTTGAGAAGTTGGCTGGGCTGCATAGGCTAGGCAGCGTCTGCTAGCTCTGTGTGTACAACTCGCCGGCTGTCCACTAGCAAGGAGTGCTGTCAGCCAGAGGTGTGTGTAGACTTTGCTGGCATGTAGCAGTGCAACAACAAACTCACCCCTACCTCTAAACTCCTCACCCCCTTCTCTTCCCCTAGCCTTGGGTCTGTACTGCTACGTGACCTGCTCCACCGCATATCCTGTGGCTGATGGCCCTCCCCACCATCAACAAAGTAACCCCTACCTCTCGCCCCCTCACCCCTTCTCTTCCTCCAGCCTTGGGTGTGAACTGCTATGAGTCCTGCCCCACCGCATATCCAGTACGAGATGGCTCCGCGTGTGTGACTCGCCGGCTGTCCACTAGCAAGGAATGCTGTGTGCCTGAGGTGTGCGTAGCCTTTGCTGGCGTGGAACAGTGCATCCCAGCGAAGGGAGTCTATGGCTGTGATGGAGGGTGAGTTATAATTTATCATTGGACGATGCGGGGGGCCTGCAAGAGCTTGCTCGAGAACCCCACGCTCAATTCGGGGCTTTAAGGGGTTGAAAGGGGTTGAAAGGCCGCCTCACCACTAGCAAAGAATGCTGTGAGCCTGAGAGTGTGTAGCCTTTGCTGGTGTGGAGCCGTGCATCCCAGCGAAGGGAGTCTGTGGCTGTGATGGAGGGTGATTTGTAATGTATCATTGGACTATGCGGAGGGGCTGCATGAGCTTGCTTGAGAACTGCACTCTCAATTTGGGGCTTAAAGGGGTTGAAAAGGGTCGAAAGGCCGCCTCACCACCAGCAAAGAATGCTCTGAGCCAGAGACTTTTGTAGCCTTTGCTGGTGTGGAGCCGTGCATGCCAGCAAAGGGAGTTTGTGGCTGTGATGAAGGGTGAGATATAATTCATCGTTGGAGGATGCGGGGGGGCTGCAAGAACTTTCTTGAGAACTGCACTCTCAATTTGGGGCTTAGAGGGGTCAAAAGGGGTCAGAAGGCCGCCTCACCACTAGCGAGGAATGCTGTGAGTGCTGGTTTGAACCCGCGCATTCCAGCAAAGAGAGTCTGGCTGTGATGAAGGGTGAGTTGGTTTGGGTGTGGTTGGGTTGGGTTTAGCCCACCACAACCCAACCCGACCCACCTGGGGCCAACCACCATAAAGGCCTCATACCAGAAGTGGAGAAGTGTATCCCAGCGAAGGGAGTGTGTGGCTGCGACCCAATGGTGAGATCTTAAGTAAGTTCATCAATAAACTGTACGCCTTATTACGAGGCATGAGGTAGAGGGAGCCAGCCCGTTTGCTTGCACTGGGGCCAACTACCAGGTGTGGAGCATGGTTGCTTGGTAGCTTGTGTGCATGGTTGCATGGTAGCTTTTGTGCTTGGTCACATGGTAGCTTGTGTGCATGTACACTTGTGTGCGTGGTCGCATGGTAGCTTGTATGCATGGTGGCATGGTAGCTTGTGTGTATGGCAGCTTGTGTGCATGGTTGCATGGTAGCTTGTGTGCATGTACACTTGTGTGCTTGGTTACGTGGTAGCTTGTGTGCTTGGTTACATGGTAGCTTTTGTGCATGGTTGCATGGTAGCTTGTGTGCATGTACACTTGTGTGCTTGGTCACATGGTAGCTTGTGTGCTTGGTTACATGGTAGCTTTTGTGCATGGATGCATGGTAGCTTGTGTGCATGTACACTTGTGTGCTTGGTCACATGGTAGCTTGTGTGCTTGGTTACATGGTAGCTTTTGTGCATGGTTGCATGGTAGCTTGTGTGCATGTACACTTGTGTGCTTGGTCACATGGTAGCTTGTGTGCTTGGTTACATGGTAGCTTTTGTGCATGGTTGCATGGTAGCTTGTGTGCATGTACACTTGTGTGCTTGGTTACATGGTAGCTTGTGTGCTTGGTTACATGGTAGCTTTTGTGCATGGTTGCATGGTAGCTTGTGTGCATGTACACTTGTGTGCTTGGTCACATGGTAGCTTGTGTGCTTGGTTACATGGTAGCTTTTGTGCATGGTTGCATGGTAGCTTGTGTGCATGTACACTTGTGTGCTTGGTCACATGTAGCTTGTGTGCTTGGTTACATGGTAGCTTTTGTGCATGGTTGCATGGTAGCTTGTGTGCATGGACACTTGTGTGCTTGGTTACATGGTAGCTTGTGTACTTGGTTAATGGTATCTTTTGTGCATGGTTGCATGGTAGCTTGTGTGCATGTACACTTGTGTGCTTGGTCACATGGTAGCTTGTGTGCTTGGTTACATGGTAGCTTTTGTGCATGGTTGCATGGTAGCTTGTGTGCATGTACACTTGTGTGCTTGGTCACATGGTAGCTTGTGTGCTTGGTTACATGGTAGCTTTTGTGCTTGGATGCATGGTAGCTTGTGTGCATGTACACTTGTGTGCGTGGTTGCATGGTAGCTTGTATGCATGGTGGGCATGGTAGCTTGGTGTATGGCAGTCTTGTGTCATTGATGCATGTGTAGCCTTGTGTGCATGTACACTTGTGTGCTTGGTCACAAATGGTAGCTTTGTGTGCTTGGTTACATGTTAGCTTTTGTGCATGGTTGGCATGTAGCTTGTGGTTCATGTACACTTGTTGTGCTTGTCCATGGTATCTGTGTGCTTGGTTACATGGTAGCTTTTGTGCTTGGATGCATGGTAGCTTGTGTGCATGTATACTTGTGTGCTTGGTCACATGGTAGCTTGTGTGCATGGTTGCATGGTAGCTTGTGTGCATGTACACTTGTGTGCTTGGTTACATGGTAGCTTGTGTGCTTGGTTACATGGTAGCTTTTGTGCATGGATGCATGGTAGCTTGTGTGCATGGAGCAGGTGTGGAGCGGTGCATCCTAGCAAAGAGAGTGTGCGGCTATGAAGCAGCACGTTCATGCCACTATGTGCTTGCATGAGGCCACACCCCTAAAAGTAAGCAGGGGGGGGGGCTAGCTGGTTGGGTGGTGGGAGTGATGGATTGGAGTGGGAGGGGAGGGTTGATGGAGCTTGTGCTGTGGTTGTCCCTGTGTGTGTGCTGGGGGGGGGGGGGGGGGGGGGGGGGGGGGGGGGGGGGTAATGGTCTTTATTTGAACTAGCCTATGCGCCACTATGTGCATGCATGAGACCACCCTACCCCACCCCACCCATTGGTATGATGCAGGTCCCTGGACACCGGATGTGCATGTGAGAGTACCCCCTCTATCTATGTGCGCAACTTCTACAAGCGTACCAGCAGCCTTCCGTTCTGCACCAGCGGTCGCTTTGACGATTCCTCGGGCCTCTGCCTCGCTGACTGCTCCCTCGGCCTGGTCCCTGTTGTTGGAGCCCCCCACTACTGTGAAAGCCCTTGTGGGGGTGAATTCCCCACAGACTGCAGCCTCTACTGTGCGCATGCAAATGTAGCTTGCAGGTTGGACAGGTTCTACCAGATGATCCAATCAAGTGCTGTGATTCAGTTCTGTAGCATCAAGGCTGAGGATTCATCGGGATATGACTACTATCAGTACTCCTATGTATAAGCACGACAGCGGTACAGTAATTTGAGTAAGTACTTCTATACAGTACTCTGAGTACTTCTATACAGTCCTTTCAGTACTTCTATACGGTACTATGAGCACGACAACTGTACAGTACCTTGAGTGAGTACTTATGTTCGGTACTTTCAGAACTTCCATACAGTACTTGGAGTGAGTGCTTATGTACAGTACTATGATTACTCCTACGATGCAGTACTTGGAGTGAGTGCTTGTATACAGTACTATGAGTACTCCTACGATGCAGTACTTTGAGTGAGTGCTTGTGTACAGTACTATGAGTACTTCTATGAGCACGACAACGGTACAGTACTACGAGGACTCCTATGAGCATGACAACGGTACAGTACTTTGAGTGAGTACTTAAATACAGTACTTTGAGTGAGTACTTATATACAGTACTTTGAGTGAGTACTTATATACAGTACTTTGAGTGAGTACTTATATACAGTACTTTGAGTGAGTACTTATATACAGTACTTTGAGTGAGTACTTATATACAGTACTTTGAGTGAGTACTTATATACAGTACTTTGAGTGAAAGTACTTATATACCGTACTTGTGAGTGAGTACTTATATACAGTACTTTGAGTGAGTACTTATATACAGTACTTTGAGTGAGTACTTATATACAGTACTTTGAGTGAGTACTTATATACAGTACTTTGAGTGAGTACTTATATACAGTACTTTGAGTGAGTACTTATATACAGTACTTTGAGTGAGTACTTATATACAGTACTTTGAATACTTCTATACAAGCCCAGACAGGTGTTTCAAATAAGTGTGTGTATGTATGTGTGTATGTATGTATGTATGTATGTATGTATGTATATCTGTATGTATGTATGTATGTATGTATGTATGTATGTGTGTATGTATGTATGTATGCATGTATGTTTGTATGTACGTATGTATGTTACAGTCCAGGGGTAGGCCAAATAGTCTGAAGGGGCTCGCCCAAGGGCGGGAAGGGCTAAAAACAAAAGGCATTGATGAACTGAACCCCAAACAATCATTTTACCGACGGGCGCCCTGAGTTTGTGCAACAGCGATCATTAGTGGTGTACTGCTGTGAGACTTGGAGGCAATGCAAGATGTGAGACTTGGAGGCTATATCTATAAAAATCAAATAGGTATATTTGGTATCCATAATGTGCGCAGTTACATCAGATAGACATCAGAAAATCACATTACTGTTCTAGAAGTGGCCTGCCATATGATATGGTACCCTCTGCCCTTCCCACAAAACCCAGCTTTGCTCAGACAGATCTATCTATATCTATATAGATATAGATACTACTCTATATAGATCTACCTGGCTTTGACTCGCCCTAGCACCTAATAATCGGTATCTCAACATACTCTCGAGTACCTAAACCCTAAACCCTAGTGGGAGCCCCCAGGGTCACCCGTTGTCTGTTTGACCGAGCGACGACCAAGACAAAGCCTGACATGTCAGCCAATGCTGCACAATAATGAGCATGGTTTCTCAGTACTTCCCATCTTATTGCAGAATGAACATTGGATTTGATTGTTACTAGGTTTGTCAGCCAACTCTGGGCTGCTCACTGTCTTTCACTTCCAACTCCACACGTGCAATACCCATGGAAACCATATGGAGCATACCATGCCAAGTAGGCTGTTCAAAGACTTGTCCAGGTTGAAATGAACTTTTGTAGGTTCAACAGAACTGCACCTGCCTGCCTCCTCATTATAGAAAACATGGTAAGGATGCAATAGAATTATAATTCATAGCAACAGAATTATAGTTCATTGCAAGGGGAGTTAGAATATATTGGAAGGTAATTTTAGTGATGATTGATGATGATGATGATGATGATATGATTACATTTTCCTGGTGCCCTACTGGACTCCAAATGTGCCCTCGGCTTGACGGAGTCAAGGGGGACTAGTGCATATCAAGGGAATTTCAATACATAGTAAGGTAATTAGTGTTCATTAGTTCATAGCAAGGGGAATTAGACTTCACAATTTAGCTGAAGGGACCATTGGAAAGATGGCCCACATGAAAGACAGTTTTTGCTCTCAGATCTGCACGGATGGACTCACCGTTTTTTCCCAGACCTACAAGCGGTGTCAAGCACATCTACTGCTGCCCGCCACTGCTCAGATTGGTGCGCCCTTGAAACCTAGCCCTGCCTCTGTTTCTAGTGCCAGAAGCCAGCTAGGTACCTACCTTCCTCCTTGTTCACTGGCAGTGTCATCAATGTGAAAGGCAACCTTCTATTTTTTGTCAAGCACTTCTACTACTGCTACGAGTTCTGGTACAAGTGCTACCTTCTATTTGTTGTAGTTCACATCTACTACTGCTACGAGTTCTGGTACAAGTGCTACCTTCTATTTGCTGTCAAGCACATCTACTACTGCTTGCCACTGCTCAGATTTGTATGTTGATACATGGTTTGTAAGCCTACTCTGGGCTGCTCACTGTCTTCCAATTCAAGTCCCTCCGTGCGATACCATAGCTTTTCTTGTCAGCTTGTATTTCCAGCTTCTAAGCAGCTCCCTTAGCCAGCCATCGTGCTGCCCCAAACATTTCAGCAATTCTGGGCTGCTGATTATTGCAGCTTCAAGTTGCACAAGGTTGTGTTCGGTTTGGCTAAACAGCCAGTTAGGGGAGCTGCTTAGAAGCTGCTGCTCATAGTCGAAAAGAAAAGCTACGTGCGATTCCCACTTTCCACCACAGGCCGCAACCAGCGGCTTCTAGGCAGCTCCCAGAGCCAGCCACTGTGCGAAACCCAAATATTTCAGCAGTCCAGAACAGCTGATTGTGTCAGCTTCAAGGTGCACTAGCTTGAGTTAGGTTTGGCTGAATAGCCAGTCTGGGCAGCTGCCCAGAAGCTGCTGCTCGGAGCTGAAAAGAAAAGCTCTGATCCCTCTTGCCAGATTATGGACCCCATCAGCTTCCCCTATTGATTATAATGTTTTTTCATCAAATTTAGAGAATGAATGAATTCAAGATTATTTCAACTATACCTGATGATTTGCAATTTCACATGCATTCCAACTAAATCTGATGTTTTGCAATGCAATTCAACTTAATCTGGTTTTTCCCCTGCATAAATACTAAGAGAGAACAACCCACCCACCGCTATTCCACTTAGGGTTTTGTTTTGTTTTGTGGGCTGTGTTTTGTGTCTTGGAGAATATCTTGGAGTTTTGTCCAATGACGTTGTACAAGCTATCAGTCTGTCCAGTTTATTATGTGCCCAGGTCCAGGATATTATTTAATCAATTGTCAGTTCATATTGAGATCTGGGTCCTGCTCTAGGGGGTTTAATACCTACGCCACCAGAACGGTGGTTGGGAGTTTGGTTTGGTTGTCCTCGACACCCCCCTGATGTAATGGGTTTTTTTGCTTTGTGGGTGATTTTTTCTTTTTGTTTAAAGCACAGAGTCGCATACACCCTCGCGGTGTCAAGTAGACTTGAACATGTAATGTAATGTAATATCATTCAATAAGTTGTATCACTTTCATACGCTTGGCCCTGGATATTATTTAATCACATGCCCACATTGCCCAGGTATCAATATCTGATTATTGGATATTGTTAGGGCTGTCAAGCTTTATATCGCCCGGTATTTATTTTACCATATACCGTACGATATATCGTTCGGTATTTTTGGGATTACCGTACGATATATCGTGCTTAGCGTACGATATATCGTGTTTAACCATATCCTGTGGTCCTGTGGTCTTCGAAAATATCTTACACTCAGCAGGTCGGCGGTTCGATTTTCGTCATGAGCACCTGAGTCTGGGCCAGGGAATTTAGTATACCGCCTTATACCGTACGATATATCACGATATATCGTACGGTAATAGACCACGATATTACCGTGTTTTTCTATCTCTCTCAGTATTGGTTCATTTGACTTGATTTTAAGTGTATGGACGTGTAAACGGTATTTCCTGTTATATCCCCTTGGTCTTATACTGATTTCCCCCCAAAAGGGTATACAAATATCGTACGGTATCGATACCGTACGGTATATCACGATATATTGTACGGTAATTGAAAATACCGTACGGTATTGACAATATCATATTGTGTGCAGTTTAAAATGGAATCGCTTGGCCAAGAATGTGTTTTATAATGTGACCGCCAAAGCATGGCCAAGTTATGGTTCAATCCAGCTTTTAAATTGCCGCCAAAGTTAGGTCTCCCCACCAGAATACTTCCTGCTCCCCCCCTAGCACTGCTGTCTGAGACGCAACGGACCCTTATAGCATGCGTCCTGCAACGCAACGGACCATTCCTTCTGGTCAACGGGCCCTCCCCATGTTGCGTCCTGCGACACAACAGACTCTTCGCATTGTGTCTGCGACTGAGGTCGCAGTGACCTGAACAACCCTGCTCCCCACACTAGTGACTAGTCCCTGACCTCGAAGGATTCTATTTTATTTTGAATTGTTACATGGTTCTTCAGCCAACTCTGGGCTACTCACCGTCTACCAATGTTCATGACCCCCCGTGCGACACCCACAGAAATCAGGGAGCTGACTAAGCGGATTATATAGTTAAAAGACTTGTCCAGTTCAGGAAGGATTATATGTGGTGTGGCTGGGTGTGGCGGGGCTTTTCCTACTCGTAACGAGGGAGTATATGCCCTTAGGTTGGCGGGAGCTGCCAAACCACGGCCAATCACTCTCGGACCATATACATTACAGCTAGCTTGGGCCTTTCCAATGTAGATGTGGTGAACTGGTGAGTGGTGACCATACGTTTTCAGGCGAGCCTTTCATCCCCATGTAAGTATAGGGAAAGGCAATAAGATATCATGTCTTCATATGATATCATATAGTTACATTTGATACCGTCAGTCTGACTAAGTTAAATTTTCGATCTATATACGATATCATATGCATAAATAGGCGAAAGGGACTTGCCCTACAGTGATGGGAATGGAAGGGATAAACAGAAAAGGCATAGATGAATTGAACCCCGAACAATCGTTTGCCCATGGCAAAGAAGTGGATTCAAATAGTAGACCGATATTTGAATTTCACGTGCACTACTAGCTTGAACTTGAACTCCCAGGCTTTAACTTCAAACTAGGAAAGTGAACATA
This sequence comes from Chlamydomonas sp. ICE-L, assembly GCA_013435795.1. Lineage (NCBI taxonomy): Eukaryota > Viridiplantae > Chlorophyta > Chlorophyceae > Chlamydomonadales > Chlamydomonadaceae > Chlamydomonas > Chlamydomonas sp. ICE-L. Next base: position 19,193,854 of record JACBWV010000223.1, read on the forward strand.
AAATGGGAATGATAACGCCTGGAGGGGCGTAGTGTTAAGGGAGCCCGTCGTACGCGGGTGGGGAGCGGTCTCCTACCTCAACTGGACAAGCTATCATCGCGGTTGACGACGACCTGCAACGCCAAGAGCGACCGAAGGGGGAGTCAAACCCTCGACTCTTCATTCTTATAGTGACTTGGTCTAGCACAAGACAAATGTATATCACCGAAAGAGGCTGGAAGTGAACATAACATGTTAAAACGTTTTGTTTGGACAGCTAATTGGCTATATGGCATCTTTGGGGGATGCTTAGTGGACACATCATTTTTACATTACATTATGTGGTCATCGACAGATCATTGTTGACCCAAGACAAGCCCGCTCCACAACATCCGGGAGGGGGCTTCCAACTAATCAAAATACGATGGGCAATGCTGCAGCAAGCAAGCCAGATCCATGACATATCCTACCTAGACTAACTGACTGCCAAATAAATCTGATCTACCGGTAATACATTGAATCTACCAGTAATACGTTGAAAGTGGTATACAATGAGAAGTGGGCGAACAAGGCAAAGATAATAAATTTAGCTCTAGCTCACTAACTTAAGTCTACTTGTTTTCCGTGGCTATCACAAGGGGGGGATGTTTTGTTTTCTGCAGACGGCGTATAGAACCTTGTAACAATTATTCGTCATCTTCATCTTCTCCTACAATTTTAATACTGAATTACTTGGGGATGGAATAGACAGACACAGACGAAGACAACCAAACACACAGTTCTTATATAACTATTTTTTTGATATACATAGTACTACTGCAGTACAACTCATATGAACCGCCCGCACCGCACGTAATGGGCATGGCATTGAACCACTTGCCTTCAACGGCACGCGTACTACAGACCCCTAACTCAAGTCAAGTGGTCAAGTCGAGTCCAATGGAAAAGCACCGTTAATGTGCATGGCCTCACTGTTGGGCAAGTCCCTTTAGCCTATGTGGCCTACCCCTGGACTGTAACATACATACATACATACACATACATACATACACATACATACATACACATACATACATACATACATGGCATTGTGTTGCAGTCAGTTTCATGCTGTCATGTTGCTCAAACCGCGCACTTCCTTGTTGGGGGACCCAATTCAGTCCATGTCTCATGCCTTTGTACAGTTGCAGTACAGCTCGTATTAAGCTCCATCACCCAATGAAGCTGGCTGGAAGCTGCCATGTGTAGCACCATACAGAAACAGTGTTCGAAGCCCTCACATTGAGCTAGGTGCGTATTGCCTTGTAGTACAGCTCAATGTAGTCCACGGCTTATGGAGCTGGCTGGAAGCTGCCGAGCATAGCCCAAAACAGAAATAGCGTTTGAAGCACTCACAACGAGCTAGCCCCCCCAACCTCACGCCTCGTAATAAGGCGTACTATTTTTGTATATATATTTAATACTGTGTACAACAGAAAGCCAAACAGAAACAGAGTTTGAAGCACTCACAACCAGCTAAGTACGCATTGCCTTGTAGTACAAGGTAGGTGCGCATTGCCTTGCAGTACAGCTAGGTACGCATTGCCGTGTAGTACAAGGTAGGTGTGAATTGCTGTGTAGTATAAGCTAGGTACGCATTGCCTTATAATACAAGGTAGGTACGAATTGCCTTGCAGTACAGCCAGGTACGCATTGCCTTGTAGTACAAGGTAGGTACGAATTGCCTTGCAGTACAGCTAGGTACGCATTGCCTTGTAGTACAAGGTAGGTGCGCATTGCCTTGCAGTACAACTAGGTACGCATTGCCGTGTAGTACAAGGTAGGTGTGCATTGCCTTGCAGTACAGCTAGGTACGCATTGCCTTGTAGTACAAGGTAGGTGCGCATTGCCTTGCAGTACAGCTAGGTACGCATTGCCGTGTAGTACAAGGTAGGTGTGCATTGCCTTGCAGTACAGCTAGGTACCCATTGCCTTGTGGTACAAGGTAGGTGCGCATTGCTTTGCAGTACAGCTAGGTACGCATTGCCGTGTAGTACAAGGTAGGTGTGCATTGCCTTGCAGTACAGCTAGGTACCCATTGCCTTGTGGTACAAGGTAGGTGCGCATTGCCCTGCAGTACAGCTAGGTATGCATTGCCGTGTGGTACAAGGTAGGTGCGCATTGCCCTGCAGTACAGCTAGGTATGCATTGCCGTGTAGTACAAGGTAGGTGCACATTGCTTTGCAGTACAGCTAGGTGCGCATTGCTTTGCAGTACAGCTAGGTACGCATTGCCGTGTAGTACAAGGTAGGTGCGAATTGCCCTGCAGTACAGCTAGGTATGCATTGCTGTGTAGTACAAGGTAGGTGCGCATTGCCTTGTAGTGCAAGCAAGGTAGTATTGCCGTGTAGTACAAGCTAGGTACGCATTGCCTTGTAGTACAGCTCAATGTAGTCCATGGCTGGAGATGCCCAGCTCCAATCCTGGCCATGGTACGGTGTTGGTGGTGAGTTGGTGTTTGGTTGATGGTGGGTTGGTGATGGGTTGGTGATGGGTTGGTAGTGGGTTGATGGTGGGCTGATGGTAGGTTAGTGTTGGGTTGGTGATGGGTTGGTGGTGGGTTGATGATTGGTTGGTGGTGGGTTGGTGATGGGTTGGTGGTGAGTTGGTTTGGGTTGATGGTTGGGGGTGGGTTGTGATGTTGGGAGGGGTGGTGGTGAGTTTGGGTGCGTTGGTGTTGTTGCTGGGTTGGTGGTGGGTTGCTGTGGGTGCTGTCGTTCGTGTTGGGTTGGCTGGTGTGGTTGGTGATGGGTTGGTGGTGGGTTGATGATGGGTTGGTGATGGGTTGGTGGTGGGTTGATGATGGGTTGGTGATGGGTTGGTGTGGGTGCTGGTGAGGTGCTGGTGGGCTAGGCTGTCGGTTCGTTTGGGTGATGATGGGTTGGGGTGCTGGTTGGTGGTGGTTGCCTGCTGGGTTGGGGCTGGGTTTGGTGGTGGGTTGCTGCTGGGTTTGTACTGGGTGGTGGTGCGTGTAGGGTGTTGTTGCTGTGGGCTGCTGGGGGCGTTGTGTGGGGTTCGTGGTGTGGCTAGTTGTGGGGGTGGGGGGAGGTGTGTGTGGCTGGTGGCTATGGTCCGGTGTTGGTGGGGAGTTGATGGTGGGTTAGTGGTGGTTTACTGGTGTGGAGAGGTGTGTGTGTGTGTGGCTGGTGGAGAGGGGTGGTATGTGGCTGGTGGGGACAGGTACGTGTGGGTGTTATAGCCAGGGTACTTCAAATGGCCAAATTGGCCAGCGCTTTAGCGCACTTGAAAACAAAAAAACTGCGCTTTGTAGTGCAAAAAGCGCAAAAATTGCTTGCTGCGCCCACAAGGGGATGCAAAAAACTGCGCTTAAAGCGCAGAGGGGGTCAAAAAGTCAGCGCTCAAAAGCGCAAAAGCGCGCGCTTTGAATTACCCTGGTTATAGCATGTAGGCCATGACAAACAACATGTTCGGCTATGAAAGTTGAAAATGTATACGCCCTGCCACGGGCGTGAGGTTGAAGGAACCCACTTGCCTCACCTCGAATAATCTTCAAACAAAAGTAATGATAACGCCTGGTAAGGTGTGGTACTAAGGGAGCCCTAACTTACAGTGGTAGAGAACGGGCTGCTACTTTACCTGGACAGTGCTACCATGGCGATTGACAGTGACCGCAAACACTAAAGTGCGCCCGCAGGGATTCTAACCTAGCACCTTCTCCAGTCCAGCGAAATAATCAACCCTTGCAACGCCTTGAACGCCCTGGCAATTCCCTTCACTCACCACTCTCATCACCCGCACTTGCAACGCCTTGAACTCCTTCCGATCATTGTACAATTCATAAAGTGGACATCACACGATTCACAGCAGAGTCCATGCTAGCAGAATCACCGACATGGTCACCCGCCCTTGCAACGCCCTGTGAATCCCCTTCGCTCACCGCTCTCATTACACGTCCTTGCAAAGCCCTCAATGCCCTGGCAATCCCCTTCACTCACCACTCTCATCACCCATCCTTGCTACGCCCTGACCTCCTCCCGATCATTGTACGATTCATAAGATGGACATCACACGATTCACAGCAGAGTCCATGCTAGCAGAATCACCGACATAGCCACCCGCCCTTGCAACGCCCTGAATGCCCTGGCAATCTCCTTCACTCACCGCTCTCATTACACGTCCTTGCAAAGCCCTGAATGCCCTGGTAATCCCCTTCACTCACCGTTCTCATCAGCCGTCCTTGCTAAGCCCTGAACTCCTCCCGATCGTTGTATGATTCATAAAGTGGACATCGCACGATTCAGATCAGAGTCAATGCTAGCAGTATCACCGACTTTGTCATCCGCCCTTGCAACGCCCTGGCAATCCCCTTTACTCACCACTCCCATCACCGGTCTTCCAACACCCTGAACGCCCTGGCAATCCCCTTCACTCACCACTATCACCACCCGTCCTTGCAACGCCCTGACCTTCTCCGATCATTGTAAGATTCATAAAGTGGACATCACACGATTCACAGCAGAGTCCATGCTAGCAGAATCACCGACATAGCCACCCGCCCTTGCAACGCCCTGAATGCCCTGGCAATCTCCTTCACTCACCGCTCTCATCACCCGTCCTTGCAACGCCCTGAACTCATCCCGGTCATTGTACCAGGTGGACATCGCACGATTCAGAGCAGAGTCCATGCCAGCTGTATCCGTGGAGTCAAAGACAAAGCCATTGGTCTCCGCTCCTGAGAGAATAAGCCAATGTGTGTATGTGTTTGTGTTTGTGTGTGTGGGAGGGGGATGCGTGTGTGTGTGTGTGTGTGTGTGGTGTGTGTGTGTGTGTGTGTGGGGGGGGGGGGATGTGTGTGTGTTTGTGTTTGTGGGTGTGGTGGTGTGTGTGGTGGTGGTGGTGGTGGTGGGGGAGAATGTCATATTGTATTGCATGCATGTTACAGTCCAGGTGTAGGCCAAATAGGCTGAAGGGGCTTGTAGACACCAGTGATGCGAGAATTTGCCGGGGACAGATTGTCATGAATACATTTCCGAGACAGAAAAAACAGAAATAAATAAATAAAGAGTACGCCTTGTTACGAGGCGTGAGGTAAAAAAACATACATACATAAACACATACATGCAATGTCATAACTACACTTGCGTGACACATGCATACACATACATACACATGCATACAATTTCATAACTGCACTTCCGAGACACAAGCATACACATACGTACACACACACAATGTCATAATAATACACTTGCGTGACACATACATACACATACACATACATGCAATGTCATAACTACACTTGCGTGACACATGCATACACATACATACACATACAATGTCAGAAACACACAAAGAAAAGGACATGCTTAATAAGTCAGAGGAGGTGTATGTATGTATGTATTGTATGTATGTTGTATGTATGTATCGTATGTATGTATGTGTATGTATGTAGTACGCTGCATGTGATTGCATATTAGTATGCATGTATGTCTGTATGTATGTTGTATGTTGTATGTATGTATGTATGTTATGATGTACTGAGCTTTGTATGTATGGGTCTGTTTGTGTGTTATGTATGTCGTCTGATGTATGTATTTATGTAGTATGTATGTATGTTGTCGCAGGTCTGTATGTTGTATGTATTTCGTATGAGCATCAATGCCCGTATGTATTATTGTCTGCATGCATGCCTGTCATGTAGTAGTATGTATGTCTGTATGTATGTATGTATGCCTGTATGTCTGTATGTATGCAGGCAGGCATGCCTGTATGTATTATGTATGTATGTCTGTATGTATGGGCATGCCTGTAATGTATGTCGTAGTCTGTATGTATGTATGTATGTCTGTATGCATGCCTGTATGCATCTGCCTGATGCTGTATGCCATGATGTATGTATGTATGTATGGCATGTATGTATGTATGTAGTATGTCTGTATGTCTGTATGTATTTGTCTGTCTGTATGTATGTATGCATGCATGTATTTATGTATATGATGTCTGTTGTATGCACTGCATGCAGCAGTATGTATGTATGTATGCTGTCGTTATGTATGTATGTGTGATGATGTATGTATGTATGTCATGCATGCAGCATGCATGCATGATGTATGTTGGCCTGCTGTATTTATGCCGCTGTATGTATGTATGCATGTATGTATTGTCTGTATGTCTGACTGTCTGTATTGTATGTATGCATTGTAGTCTGGTTTAGGTATGTATGTCTGTATGTAGTTGAGTATGTATGTATGTCTTTATGCATGTATGGCATGCATGCAATGTATGCATGTATGTATGTCTGTATGTATGCATGTATGTATGTATGCATGTATGTCTGTATGTATGCATGTATGTATGTATGCATGTATGGTTATGTATGTATGTATGTATGTATGTATGTATGCATGTATGTATGTATGCATGTATGTATGTATGTTTGTTGTTACAGACCAGGGGGTAGCCAATTAGGCTAAAGGGACTTGCACAACCTCGTGCATATTCAGCTTGGTATGTTTGTTGTTTGTTGGTTACAGTCCAAGGGGTAACCAAGTAGGTTAAAGGGACTTGCCCAAGCTCAAATGATATAAAATTATCATTGGAGAGTAGCCATCAATTTTGGTTCTTCTTCCATGCTACAGGTCGAAAAACGAGTGACTCGGTGCAAGCCCAGTGCGAGGCGCTGACCCCTGGTCCTCACCGAGCCATAGCGTGGACCCCAGGGGGTTCGGGGGGAGGGGGGGGCATTACTGACTAGTTTAGCCAGACCCAAGCGTCGCCATGCAGCGACGGAATGGCGAGGTGCCGTCGCAAGAAAACAAGGGATATCCATATTTTTAATAAAAAAGTGGTATCCATATGTTTTATAAACTAGTGGTATCCATTTTTGTAAAAACTAGTGGTATCCATAAAAGTGGTTGGCCCCAGCGCAATCGAACGGGCTGGTCCCCCTCAACCTCACGCCTTGTTGGAAGGCGTAACATTTATTTATGTATCCATATTTAGGGAGGCCAATAATGTACTGGTCCCCAATATTATTGGGCAATGCATCATACAATATCACACAATATTGTACGATATATCAAATATTATTGTCGATATATCATACAATATATCATACACTATATCTATCTATATCTACATCTTTACTCTATCTATATCTATACGATATTGTACTTCACAACCCTCTTCATATTCCTTCTACCTGCCATCAGACTTATCTCCCGTTTCGACGATTGGCTCAATGGTTGAGTTCGTTGAAATCAGGCAGAAGGTGCGGGGTTTGAATCCCTACGGGTACGCCTTACTGTTCGCGGCCGCTGTCAACCCCATGGTAGCACTGTCCAGGTTAAGTAGCAGTTCGTTCTCTACCGACGTAAGGCAAGGCTCCCTTAATCCCATGCCCCACCAAGCGTTATCGTTACTTTTTCCCCGCTATATATTGCGATCGCTGGTTTTAACCCCATTTGAGAGAATTTGTCGCTGGAAAAGAAGTGAAAGAACGAATTTTTGCCTTAAATGGCCCTAAAAGCCATAAAGCTAGAAAAACAACTGTCAGATTCGAAACAAATCACTGCCTACCTGCCAGCCTGGCTCAATCCACATCATCATCTATATCGAACACGGATTGGGTTTTCCCCCCGACTACAACATACATACTAGACTGGTAGGCTATGCATGCTTGTGCGCAGTGTGATTGTGTCCTACCTGCCAGCCTGGCTCGATCCACGTCATCATCGATATCATACGATATACCTATACTCTATCTGTATCTATACGATATATCTGTATCTATACGAATATATCTGTATCTATACGATATATCTGTATCTATACGATATATATCTGTATCTCTACGCATATCGGTTCTATAGAATCAACCTGTTTTTATTTTCATACGATCTATCTCTCTTCTATTGTATTTCGAAATCTATATATTGTCTTGACAATACCTCTTCATATCCTTCTTCTACTGCAGGCCTCCTGGCTAGATCCACGTCGTCCCCCGATCCCTCCCCTTTCGTACACCAGACCTCCTGTCTTGCGCACCACCGGGATTGATCCGTAGTTCATGGAAATCATCTGCAGCATGGGGACAACAAGTGCTTGAGGTGAAGTGCCTTGTATATTGTCCTTGTGGTGGTGGTGGTGGTGGTGGTGTGGGTGGGTAGGTGGGGTATTGTTTGGTATGACCTTAATGACCACCGGGATTGATCCCTAGTTCATAGAAATCATCTGCAGCATGGGGGCGAAAAATGCTTCAGTTGAAGTGCCTTGTATACTGTCATTGTGGGTGTGGTGGGTGTTGTGGGTGGGGTGGGTGGTGGGGAATTGTTTGGTATGACCTTAATGACCACCGGGATTGATCCCTAGTGCATAGAAATCATCTGCAGCATGGGGACAACAAGTGCTTGAGGTGAAATGCCTTGTATAATGTCCTTGTAGTGGTGGTGGATGTTGTGGGTGGGTGGGTGGGTGGGTGGGTGGGGGATTGTTTTGTATGACCTTTATGATTACCGGGATTGATCCGTAGCTCATATAAATCATCAGCACCACGGGGGAAACAAATGCTTGTGGTGAAATACATTGTATAATGCTTTTGTGATGGTGGTGTTGGGAGTGGTGAAGTGCATTTTATGATGTTCTTGTGATGGTGGAGGTGTGGCGGTGAAGTGCATTTTATGATGTTCTTGTGTGGTAGGTGATTGGTGGTGAAGTGCATTTTATGATGTTCTTGATGATGGTGGCGGGTGTGGTGGTGAAGTGCATTTATGATGTTCTTGTGATGGTGGAGGTGTGGGCGGTGAAGTGCATTTTTAAATGATGTTCTTGTGATGTGGAGGGTGGCGGTGAATGCATTTTATGAATGTTCTTGTTATGGAGTGTGGCGGTGAAGTGCATTTTATGATTTCTTGTTATTGGAGGTGTGTCTGTAAAGTCATTTTGGATGTCTTGTGAGGTGGAGGTGTGTGTGGCGAAGGCATTTTAATGATGTTCTGTGGATGGTGGAGTGTGGGCGGTGAAGTCATTTTATGATGTTCTTGTGTGGTGGATGTGTGGCGGTGAAGTGCATTTATGATTTTCTTGTGATGTGGAGGTGTGGGCGTGACGTGCATTTTAATGATGTTTCTTCTGTGATGGTGGAGGTGTGGGTGGTGAAGTGCATTTTTATGATTGTTTCTTGTGATGGTGGAGGTGTGGGCGGTGAAGTTCATTTTATGATGTTCTTGTTATGGGTGGAGGTGTGGGTGGGTGAATTGCATTTTATGATGTTCTTCGTGAATGGTGGAGGTGTGGGTGGCGAAGTGCATTTAGGATGTTCTTGTGTTTGGGGTGTGGGGTGGCGAATTCATTTAATGATGTTCTTGTGATGTGGAGGGTGTGGCGGTGACGTGGCATTTATGATGTTTCTTGTGAATGGGTGGAGGTGTGGGTGGCGAAGTGCATTTATGATGTTCTTGTGATGGTGGAGGTGTGGCGGTGAAGTGCATTTTATGATGTTCTTGTGATGGTGGAGGTGTGGGTGGTAAGTTCATTTATGATGTTCTTTGATGGTGGACGGTGTTGGCGTGAAGTGCATTTTTTATGTTCTTGTGATGGTGGAGGTGTGGCGGTGAAGTGCATTTGATGATGTTCTGTGATGGTGGAGGTGGGGCGGTGAGGGCATTTATGATTTTCTTCTTGGTGATGGTGGAGGTGTTGGGCTTTGAAGGCATTTTAATGATGTTTTGTGATGGTGGAGGTTGGGCGGTGAAGTGCATTTTATGATGTTCTTGTGATGGTGGAGGTGTGGGTGGCGAAGTGCATTTATGATGATTCTTGTGATGGTGGAGGTGTGGTGGCGAGTGCATTTATGATGTTCTTGTTATGGTGTAGGTGTGGGGGGCTGGCGAAGTGCCTTTTATGGTGTTTCTTGTGATGGTGTAGGTGTGGCGGTGAAGTGCATTTTTATGATTTTCGTGTGATGGTGTATGTGTGGCGTGAAGTTGCATTTTATGATGTTCTTGTGATGGTGGAGGTGGTGGGTGGTGAGTGCATTTTATGATGTTCTTGTGATGGTGGAGTGTGGCGTGAAGTGCATTTTTATGATGTTCTTGTGATGGGGATGTGTGTGTGGCGAAGTGCTTTATGATGTTCTTGGTGATGGTGGAGTGGTGGTGGTGAAGTGCATTTATTATGTTCTGTGATGGTGGAGGTGTGGGCGTGAAAGTGCATTTTATGATGTTCTTGTGATGGTGGAGGTGTTGGTGGTGAAGTGCTTTATGAATGTTTCTTTGAGGTGTAGGTGTGGTCGGTGACGTGCATTTTATTATGTTTTGTATGTGGAGGTGTGGTGGTGAAGTGTCATTTATGATTTCTTGTGATGGTGGATTTGTGGCGGTGAATGCATTTTTATGATGTTCTTGTGATGGTGGAGGGTGGCGGTGAAGTGCATTTTATGTGTTCTTGTGTGGTAGGTGGTGGGCGTGAGTGGCATTGTTAGATGTTCTTGTGATGGGGGAGGTTTGGGCGGTGAATGCCATTTTATGATGTTTCTTGTGATTGGTGGAGGTGTGTGTGGCGAAGTGCATTTAATGATGTTCCTTGTGATGTGGAGGTGTGGTGTCGAAGTGCATTTATGATGTTTCTTGTATGGTGGAGGTGTGGGGGGGGAAGTGGCATATGTATGATTCTTGTGATGGTGAGGTGTGGGCGGTGAAGTGCATTTTTGATGTTTCTTGTGATGGGGAGGGGTTTGGGTGGTGAATGTGCATTTTTATTATGTTCTTGTGATGGTGGAGGTGTGGTGGCGAAGTGCATTTTATGATGTTCGTGTTGCTTGTGGAGCTGTGTGGGCGGTGAAGTGCCATTTCATGCTGTTCTTGTGATTGTGGGGTTGCGGTGAAGTGCATTATGTGTTCTTGTGATGGTGGAGTGTGGGCGGTGAAGGTGCATTTTATGATGTTTCTTGGATGGTGGAGGTGTGGGCGGTGAAGTGCATTTTATGATGTTCTTGTGATGGGGAGGTGTGCGGTAAGTGGCATTTATGATTTCTTGTGGATGGTGAGGTGTGTGTGGCGAAGTGCATTTATGATGTTCTTGTGATGGTGGAGGTGTGGTGGCGAAGTGCATTTATGATGTTCTTGTGATGGTGGAGGTGTGGGCGGTGAAGTGCATTTTATGATGTTCTTGTGATGGTGGAGGTGTGGGTGGTGAAGTGCATTTTATGATGTTCTTGTGATGGTGGAGGTGTGGTGGTGAAGTGCATTTTATGATGTTCTTGTGATGGTGGAGGTGTGGGCGGTGAAGTGCATTTTATGATGTTCTTGTGATGGTGGAGGTGTGGGTGGTGAAGTGCATTTTATGATGTTCTTGTGATGGTGGAGGTTGGGCGGTGAATGCATTTTATGATGTTCTTGTGAGGTGGAGGTGTGGGGTGGTGACGAACGTTGCTTTTATGATGTTCTTTTTTGTGATGGTGGGTTGGTTGGTTAAGTGCTTTTATTATGTTCTTGTGATGGTGAGTGTGGGTGGCGAAGTGCATTTTATGATGTTCTTGTGGTGGTGGCGGTGTGGTGGGAGCCCATTTTATGATGTTCTTGTGATGGTGGAGGTGTGGGCGGTGAAGTGCATTTTATGATGTTCTTGTGATGGTGGAGGTGTGTGTGGCGAAGTGCATTTATGATGTTCTTGTGATGGTGGATGTTGGGCGGTGAAGTGGCATTTTATGATGTTCTTGTTATTGCTGAGGTGTGGGTGTGGAAGTGGCATTTTATGATGTTCTTGTATATGTGGAGGTGTGGGGTGCGAAGTGCTTCATGATGTTTTGTGGTGGTGGAGGTGTGGGGGGTGAAGTGCATTTTAATGATTGTTCTTGTGATGTTGGAGGTGTGGGCGGTGAAGTGCATTTTATGATGTTCTTGTGATGGTGGAGGTGTGGGTGGTGAAGTGCATTTATGATGTTCTTGTGATGGTGGAGGTGTGGGTGGTGAAGTTCATTTTATGATGTTCTTGTGATGGTGGAGGTGTGGGTGGTGAAGTGCATTTTATGATGTTCTTGTGATGGTGGAGGTGTGGGTGGTGAAGTGCATTTTATAATGTTTGTGTGATGGTGGTGGTGGTGGTGGTGAAGTGTGTTTATAATGCGTTTATTTTGCGGTCTAAGGGGTAGCCAAATTCCCCTTGAAGGGCCCAATCTGACCAGCTGACCCCCATTCTGGATGCTGAATGAACTTTTTCAAAAACAACTTGATGTACCATAAAGTAAGGTACCATAAAATAAGGTACTACTGCCGGGTTTTTGTCAACTTCGTTTTTTTGTGAAATCTACTACAAATGCGAATTATCGCCAAGTTTAGATTTGGGTAAAAAAACTTTGGAGACCTCCAACTTCCTGTTCAACTTTATTTTGGGTAAACAAAAAGTCATAGCTGGATCCTCAGGAGAAGATCTATTTAAAGCAAAGATGATGTACGGCAGCTTATTTCCTGCCGCCCCCCCCCCCCCCCCCCCCCCCCCCCCTGCATACATGCATACATACCTGGAGATGAGTTTATTAGCCACCTCTCTGCCTTAGCAGCAGCATCAACATGGGCTTGACCCTGATCCACAGGAGTGTATTCAATTGGCCTTTTCAATGCCCTAAAGGTTTTCTTTCTTTCTGGGAGACCATATTTGACCCCATACCAAGCCCCTAATAAGAAAAGGGATTGGCCTTTGCCAATTGATTGGCAAAGGCCAATTCTCTACATTTGCAGGGGCAGCTACAGGGGCATTGGCAGAGGCCTGGGCAGCTGCAGCTGCTGAGATCCAAAAATACATAATACCGGTGCATCAATACAAACGTACCTGGGTCAGACCACACGGCTCGAAGATAGAAGGGACCAGGAACAGATCAGCTGCTGCATAGATGATGTGACTCAGGGGCTCGTCATACCTGTTTTGGGGTAGGAGGGTGAGGTGGTCTGTGTGTGTGTGGTGGTGGTGGTGGTGGTGGTGTGTGTGTGGGGGGGGGGTGGGGGGACACCTGCTCATGAAATTGTAATATTGGCTGCGTAGATGATGTGACTCAGGGGCTCGTCATAACTTCATTTGGGTAGGGGGTGAGGCGGTGTGTGTGGTGTGTGGTGTGTGTGTGGGGGGGGGGGGAGGGGCAACCAACTGCTCAGAATTTTAATAGTGGCTGCGTAGATGATGTGACTCAGGGGCTCATCATAACTGTGTTGGGGTAGGGGGTGAGGCAGTGTGTGTGGGGGGGAGGGGGAGGGGCACCCACCTGCTCATGAAACTTTATTAGTGGCTGCATAGATAATGTGACTCAGGGGCTCGTCATACCTGTATTGGGGTAGTAGGTTGAGGTGGTGTGTGTGTGGGGGGGGGGAGGGGGGGGAGGGAGGGGTCATCCAATTGCTCATGAAATTGAAGTAGTGGCTGCGTTGATTATGTGACTCAGGCGTTCGTCATACCTGAATGGAAGTACGAGGAAGGGGGTAGTCAGTCAGTCAGTCAGTCAGTCAGTCAGTCAGTCAGTCAGTCAGTCAGTCAGTTAGTTGGTTAGTTGTTACAGTCCAGTGGTAGACCAAGTAGGGTAAAGGGACTTGCTCGACCATGACAGGAAGGGCTTTCATGAAAAAGCACTGATGAACTGAACCCCAAACAATCGTTTTACAGATGGGAGCCCTGAGTTTGTGCTACAGTTAAATTGCAATTGCGGGGTGTCGTAGCCTTTTTATTTCAGATTTCTGTGGGCCAGGTTGAGTAGCTACTTGGGACAGTCAAGCCTGATTTCAGGATTGTTGCGTAGCCATCGCATGGTGGAGTGTACAAATCCCTGTCATTACGTTCAGCCAGATTAGGCACTGAAACTCACTTGAACACAAAAGATGCCCTGTCATGGCACTATTTAACTAGCTTGTCCGTAGCTCGCAAAACTCAGCCTGAACTTTTGCACCAGCCGTGGAGCCTAGTTTCACATACTGGCATATCAGGCACTGAAACGAGGGTAATGAAACTCACTTGAACACAAAAGCTGCCCTGCCATTGTACTGCTTGAAAAGTGTGTCCTGTAGTGTATCAGGAGCCCAGGAGCACAAACCCTAAACTCTTAACCCAAGCGTGTCCCATAGTGCGTCAAACTCAGCCTGAACAAGTCCATCAGGCGTGGAGCCTAGCAGCACACACTGGCATATCAGGCGCTGGAACGAGGGTAATGAAACTCACTTGTATACGAAAGCTGTCCTGTCATGGTGCTCCTTAACAAGCGTGTCCCGGAGTGTGTCAAACTCAGCCTGGACACGTCCATCAGGCGTGGAGCCTAGCAGCACACACTGGCATATCAGGCGCTGGAACGAGGGTAATGAAACTCACTTGTATACCAAAGCTGTCCTGTCATGGTACTCCTTAACAAGCGTGTCCCGTAGTGAGTCAAACTCAGCCTGGACACGTCCATCAGGCGCGGAGCCTAGGAGCACACACTGGCATACCAGGCACTGAAACGAGGGTAATGAAACTCACTTATATATGAAAGCTGTCCTGTCATGGTACTCCTTAACAAGCGTGTCCCGTAGTGTGTCAAACTCAGCCTGAACTTTCGGATTAAGAGCATAGACTGGCATATCAGACAATGGTAATGAAACTTACTTGAACACAAAAGCTGTCCTGTCATTGTACTGCTTGACAAGCGTGTCCCGCAGTGCATCAAACTCAGCCTGGACACGTCCATCAGGCGTGGAGCGTAGAAGCACATACTGGCATATCAGACAACGAAACAAGGGTAATGAAACTCACTTGAACACGAAAGCTGTCCTGTCATTGTACTGCTTGACAAGCGTGTCCCGTAGTGCATCAAACTCAGCCTGAACTTTCGGATCAGGTGCAGAGCCTAGGAGCACGAACTGGCCACCGCGTTCTAGCGTCCTCCAGGCAGCATGCTTGATCAGGTGAATGCCCTGCGCAAACAGGAACATGCTTTAGAATGTGAATGCCCTGCGCACACATGAACATGCTTGATCAGATACACACTGTATGAACACGAGCATGGGATATGAAGTGCAAACACACCCATCAGGTCCGGAGCCTAGGAGCACAAGCTGGTTGCCGCGTTCCAGTGCCCACCTGGCAGCATGCTTGATCGGGTGCATGCCGAGCGCAAACATGAACATGCTTGATCAGATGCACACTGAATGAACACCAGCACAAGGTATCAGGTGAATGCCCTGTACAAATATGAACATGCTTTAGAACGTGAATGCCGGACACTAACAGGAACATGCTTGCTTAGATACACATTGTATGAACACCAGCACAAGGTATCAAGTGAATGCCCTGGAAAAAATATGAACATGCTTAAGAACGTGACTGCCCTGCGCTAACATGAACATGCTTGATAAGGTGAATGCACTGCGCAAAACAAATGCAATGCATGACCATGCTTGATCAGATGGATGATAAGGTCTGGAGCCTAGGGGCAAAAACTGGCCTCCGCGTTCTATCGTCCTCCATGCAGCATGCTTGATCAGGTGAATGCCCTGCGCAAACATGAACATGCTTGATCCGATACACACTTTATGAACACCAGCATTAAGTATCAAGTGAATGCCCTGGACAAATATGAACATGCTCAAGAGCGTGAATGCCGGACGAGAACGTGGACTTGCTTGATCAGATGGATGCACTGGATGAACACGAGCATGGAATATGAAGTGGAAACACGCCCATCAAGTCCGGAGCCTAGGAGCACAAGCTGGATGCCGCGTTCCAGTGCCCTCCAAGCAGCATGCTTCATTAGGTGCATGCCAGGAGCAAACATGTGCATGCTGGATCAGATGGATGCACTGGATGAGTTGCATGCCGAGCTCAAACCAGGGATCCCCCCCCCCCCTATATATAGTGATCCCTCCTTTTGACACCGTTTTTGCCCAAATTGCCACTAGGCGAAACATAATTTGGCCCTAAATGGCCGTAAAAAGCTATAACAAGTTAAAAAACGCTTTCACTGGAGGAGGCCTAAAACCATTAAGCTTGAAAAAACTCACTTTCAGATTTAAAAAAACTGGCGCAAGCATGTGAATGCTGGATCAGATGGACACACTGCCTGATCATGAGCACAAGGCATATCCTGAATATTGTAAGGTATGTCATGAGAATCAAAAAAAGTCAAGACGCAACAGTCGTACTAGATGAACACGAGCACAAGGCATAAGCTAAATGCCCTGTGCAAACATGAACACGCCTTGTAAGGTGGATGATCTGAATGAACACGAGCACAAGGCATAAGCTAAATGCCCTGTGCAAACATGAACACGCCTTGTAAGGTGGATGATCTGTATGAACACGAGCACAAGGCATAAGCTAAATGCCCTGTGCAAACATGAACACGCCTTGTAAGGTGGATGATCTGTATGAACACGAGCACGAGTTGCAACAAGGCTACAAGGGGTGCGGTCTGGCCACAACATCTCTGTCTCACCTCCTGGGCCACAATGGTGACATCTACACCAGCATGCATCACTCTAATGAACCTAACAGAGTGCTAGAGTAGCTGAGTGCTTGAGTAGCTGAGTGAAAGGGCATTGGATACATCAAACAGGCTATTCAAGATGTTCAAATCCTGATTCTCACATACTTGCACCTAGATAACAGGCTGTCGTGCCACACTCAGCTTCTGGGCCATAAGGCGAGTCACCACAGCCAAAATGGTGACATCTACACCGGCATGCATCACTCTAATGAACCCAAGCACTGCACCAGACAAGCTGTGTACACCCATGAAGTCATGAGAGTCGCAACAAGGTTACAAGAAGTATGGTCTGACCACACCATAATATCACCTTCTGGGCCATAAGGCGAGTCACCACAGCCACAATGGAGACAGCTACACCGGCATGCATCACTCTAATGAACCCAAGCACTGCACCAGACAAGCTGTGTACACCCATGAAGTCATGAGAGTCGCAACAAGGTTACAAGAAGTATGGTCTGACCACACCATAATATCACCTTCTGGGCCATAAGGCAAGTCACCACAGCCACAATGGAGACAGCTACACCGGCATGCATCACTCTAATGAACCCAAGCACTGCACCAGACAAGCTGTGTACACCCATGAAGTCATGAGAGTCGCAACAAGGTTACAAGAAGTATGGTCTGACCACACCATAATATCACCTTCTGGGCCATAAGGCAAGTCACCACAGCCACAATGGAGACAGCTACACTGGCATGCATCACTCTAATGAACCCAAGCATTGCACCAGACAAGCTGTGTACACCCATGAAGTCATGAGAGTCGCAACAAGGTTACAAGAAGTATGGTCTGACCACAACATAATCTCACCTTCTAGGCCATAAGGCAAGTCACCACAGCCACAATGGAGACAGCTACACTGGCATGCATCACTCTAATGAACCCAAGCACTGCACCAGACAAGCTGTGTACACCCATGAAGTCATGAGAGTCACAACAAGGTTACACGAAGTATGGTCAGGCCACAACAGAATCTCACCTTCTGGGCCACAAGGCGAGTCACCACAGCTATAATTGGGACATCGACATGGGCTAGCTTGAGCCGGTTTCGGAGCTCCTTCCTGGCAGCCTCCTTTCCAGCTACCACATTGTCAGCGCTGCAAATTACATTACATTACATGTTAAGGTCTACTTGACACCGCGAGGGTGTATGCGACTCTGTGCTTTAAACAAAAAGAAAAAGCACCCACAAAGCGAAAAACCCCATGGCAAAGAGGGTTGAGGGTGTAGAATTTATACTAATGCCCCTTAAGCCTATTTGGCCTACCCCTGGACTGTAACATACATACATATGTTCAAAAACGGAAAGTGCCAGTGCAAGCCCAGGATGGTGCTATCAGAGAAGTGCACTGGTGGGACTAGACTGTGCTTGGTCCTACCCATTGCAGGGAACATTCTCACAAGGTAAAAAGGGTGCATACAACACAATGCACACCGCTCAGCACAGCACAGCACAGCAAACTACGCACACCGCACACCACAGCACAGCACTCACAGCACAGCACACCGCACACCACGCACAGCACAGCACAGCAAACCATGCACACCTCACACCACAGCACACCACGCACAGCACACCACACACACCGCACACTCCACAGTAAACCACACACAGCACATAGCATACCATAGCACAGCACACCACGCACACCACAGCACATAACAGCTCACCAGAAACCTGTAACCACACCACAGCACATAACAGCTCACCAGAAACCTGTAACCACACCACAGCACAACAGCTCACCAGAAACCTGTAACCACACCACAGCACATAACAGCTCACCAGAAACATGTAACCACACACAGCAGCCCCTCCCACTTCCCTCACTTACTCATAGAAAAGGTAATGATAACGCCTGGTGGGGCGTGGTATTAAGGGAACCCGTAGTACGCAGGTAAAGAGCGGTCTTCTACCACAACTAGACAAGCTACCATGGCGGTTGACAACGACCTGCAACGCTCAGGGGGACCATAGGGGGAATCGAACCCCCGACCCTTCTTCATTTAAGCGATTTGGTGTACCACTAGACCAATCGTATCACTGAAACGGGATACTTACTCATATGTTATGGGCAAGAGTGGGTCGTTCTCCGGATCCCACATCTCAGCACACCACGCACAGTTCACCATGCACACCGCAGACAACCACACACATCACATAGCACACCACACATAGCACCACAGCACAGAACAGCTCACAGCAGCCCCTCCCACTTCCCGCACTTACTCATAAAGTCATAAGTCATGGGCAAGAAGGGGTCATTCTCCGGATCCCACATCTCAGCACACCACGCACAGCACACCATGCACAGCACACCACAGCACAGCACACTACGCATACCACAGCACACCACGCATAGCACCACAGCACAGAACAACAAACTATACACAGCCCACAGTAGCCCCTCCCACTTCCCGCACTTACTCATAAGGCATGGGCAAGAAGGGGTCATTCTCCGGATCCCACATCTCAGCGTCGATACCATTGCGGATGCCATAGAGCTTGTCCAGGTTTGAGCCGATAGCAGGCTGCCCGCTGATCTGGAAATTGGACATAGGGGCAAGGATTGAAATGAAGAAGGGTCGTGAACATGATCCAAGTACGGATACCATTGAGTATGGCTAGGTTTGAGCCGATAGCAGGCTGCCCGCTGATCTGGGAATTGGACATAGGGGCAAAGATTGAAATGAAGAAGGGTCGTGAACATGATACAAGTACGGATACCATGAGTATGGCTAGGTTTGTGGAGATGGCAGGCTGCCCGCTGATCTGAACATTGTACAGGGACAATGCAAATCAGACATTACATTACATGTTAAAGTCTACTTGACACCGCGAGGGTGTATGCGACTCTGTGCTTTAAACAAAAAGAAAAAGCACCCACAAAGCAAAAAACCCCATTACATCAGGTGTGTGTCGAGGACAAACAAACCAAACTCCCAACCACCGTTTTGGTGGCGTAGGTATTAAACCCCCTAGAGCAGGACCCAGATCTCAACCACTTACAGTGGCGGAGGTAAGAAGCTAACAAATGAGAAGTCACAAGAAGAAAGAAAAAAGGACATGAGAATAGGAATTGTGAATCCCAGTACGGATGCCATAGAGCTTGTCCAGGTTTGAGCCGATAGCAGGCTGCCCGCTGATCTGAAAATTGGACACAGGGGCAAGGATTGAAATGAAAAAGGGTCGTGAACATGATACAAGTACGGATACCATTGAGTATGGCTAGGTTTGAGCCGATGGCAGGCTGCCCGCTGATCTGGAAATTGGACACAGGGGCAAGGATTAAAATGAAAAAAGGGTCGTGAACATGATACAAGCCCTTCCTAAACGGTTGGGCAAGTCCCTTTAGCATATTTGGCCTACCCCTGGACATACATACATACAAGTACGGATACCTAAGTATGGCTAGGTTTGTGGAGATGGCAGGGTGCCGGCTGATCTGAGTATTATACAGGGACAATGCAAATCAGACATGACAAGTTCGATGCAGCGTCGCCTGCAACGCTAAAAATTGGCGGAGAGTGATCGCGAGGGAGCGACAGGTGGCAACGGAAGCGAGTTAGTTACGAGACCGTTGGCTGGCGTGTCGGGCTTCATCACGGTCAGACGGATGGATGGATGGATGGATGGATGGATGGATGGATGGATGGATGGATGGATGGTTGGATGGACGGACAAATGGGTAACCCTGGGGGCTCCCGCCCCCCAGAAGGGGGGGCTCCGCCAAAAATATGAGTTGTGAATCCCAGTACGGATACCATAAAGCTTGTCCAGGTTTGAGCCGATGGCAGGCTGCCCGCTGATCTGGAAATTTGACACAGGGGCAAGGATTAAAATGAAAAAGGGTTGTGGACATGATACAAGCCCTTCCTATACGGTTGGGCAAGTCCCTATTTGGCCCACCCCTGGACTGTAACATACATACATACATACATTCATTCATACATTCATACATACATACATACAAACATACATCTCAGTACGGATACCATAAAGCTTGTCCAAATTTGAGCTGACAGCAGGCTGCTCGCTGATCTGAATATTGTACAGGGGCAAGGAGTGAAACGAAAAAAGGGTCGTGAACATGATACAAAGTGTTGTGAATACCAGCAAGGGTACCATGCAGGTTGACTAGGTTGGCGAAGATGGAGGGCTGCCCGCTGGTCTGAACATTGTACAGGGACAATACAAATCAGACATGAGAATATGAATTGTGAATACCAGCAAGGCTACCATGCAGGTTGACTAGGTTTGAGCCGATAGCAGGCTGCCCGCTGATCTGAACATTGCACAGGCTCTTATAAGAACAGGAATGGTCCCTGCAACTATTTTTGGAGCTGATAAAACTCTTGTCCCCATGACAAAAACCCTACCCCTACCGAGTCCCTATGACAAAAAGTGACGAACCCCCCCCAAGAACCCTAGTGACGATTTTCGTCACTTGGGTTTATCAGCTCGGTAGGGTTTAGTGACGAAAACCTTACCCCTACCGAGTCCCCATGACGAAAACCCTACCCTACCCTGCCCGCTGATCTGAACATTGCACAGGCTCTTATAAGAAAAGGAATGGTCCCTGCTACTATTTATGGAGCTGATAAAACTCCAATATCAATTGCTATTAAATACAAATAGATTACTAAGTATCTGAACATTGTAAAGGGACCAGGATTGAAATGAGACAAGGGTCGTGAACTTGATAAAAGGTGTTTGTGAAATCAAAAATCAACCGGGGTGTGCCTAACTAGAGTTCAAGGCCCTTCCAACCAAGTCCACCTCCACCCAGTGGCCATGTTTGTGAATAATGAATCGACCAAGGAGTGCCTAACAAGGAAGAAGGGGAACATATGATTGTATGAAACACACAAAGACACCTAAGATGTCAACTTGTGGAACATGTGTGTGTGTGTGAAGGAGTTTCTGTGTGATTGCACAAGTATGTGTGCGTTTGTGTGCGTTTGTGTGTGTGTGTGTGTGTGTGTGTGTGTGTGTGTGTGTGTGTATGTGTGAGAGTGAGTGAAGGAGTCAGTGTCAACAAGGAAGAAGGTGAACATATCAACCACACAAAGACACCTAAGATGTCAACTTGTGGAACATGTGCGTGTGTGTGTGAAGGAGTTTGTGTGTGATAGCGCATGTATGTGTGCGTTTGTGTGTGTGTGTGTGTGTGTGTGTGTGTGTGTGTGTGTGTGTGTGTGTGTGTGTGAGTGAAGGAGTCAGTGTCAACAAGGAAGAAGGGGAACACACGAAACACACAAAGACACCTAAGATGTCAACTTGTGGAACATGTGTGTGTGTGTGTGAATGTGATGGAGTTTGTGTGTGATTGCACATGTATGTTTGTGTGTGCGTGTGTGTGTGTGAGAGTGAAGGAGTCAGTGTCAACAAGGAAGAAGGGCAACAGGTGAAACACACAAGGACAAGCACAAGCACGCACCTCTCTAGCATACGTGGGCGATACAGTTGTTGCCACCTCACAAGAGTGCATGGCCCTCCCAACCAAGGAGTGCCCATGTAGGAAGAAGGGGAACACACAAAACACACAAATACCAACACAAGCACGCACCTCTCTAACATACATATTAAATATAAAATATGGTGCTAGATCACGATTTTAATTTAAATATATGGATTCACACAAGCCCGCACCTCTCTAGCATACGTGGGTGACACAGTTGTTGCCACCTCACAAGAGTGCACGGCCTTCCCAACCAAGGAGTTATCTAAGTAGTAAGAAGGGGAACACACCAAACACACAAATACCAACACAAGCCCGCACCTCTCTAGCATACGTGGGAGACACAGTGGTTGCCACCTCACACGACTGCATGGCCCTTCCAACCAAGTCCACCCCATACGACAGGTTATGGATGGTGAACACGGCCCTAGCTGCCCCGCGGGCACCCCAAGCTGCTGGGGCGCTGGGCCAGTCATGGCAGTGAACGATGGAGGCGTCCACGTTGAATCTCTTGAGGTACTCCATGGCTGCCCCGCAGAAGTATCCAAACCTGGAGGTGCACACATATGCATGATGTAACAGTTACAGCTGCATTCACATTCATAGCTACAGTTACAGTATACACCCTTTCCAGCTAGCTGCGCTCAACCTCCGCTTACCCTGCGCTTAATTTAAGGGGCAGGCGAAATAGGCTTAAGGGACTTGCCCAACTATGGCAGGAGGTACTCCATGGCTGACCCGCAGAAGTATCCAAACCTGGAGATGCACAAGTATGTATGTTGTTACAGTTACAGTTGCAGTCACAGCTATAGTGTGCATCCTTTCAAGCTAGCTGCGCTTAAGACCCTAACGGGGTAGGCCTAATAGCCAGCTAGCTGGGCTTAAGCCCTAGAAGGGGCAGGCCAAATAGGCTAAAGAGACTTGCCCAACTGTGACGGGAGGGGCTAAAATGGAAAAGCACTGATGAACTGAACCCCAAACCTGGAGGTGCAAAAGTATGTATGCTGTTACAGTATACACCCTTGCCAGCTTGCTGCGCTTATGCCCTGAAGGGGGCAGGCCCAATAGGCTTAAGAGACTTTTAACAGGAGGGGCTAAATGGGAAAGCATTTATGAACTGATAATCAAACCTGGAGATGCACAATTATGTATGTTGTTACAGTTACAGTTTAAGTATACACCCTTCCCAGCTAGCTGCGCTGGAGCCCTTGAAGGGGTAAGCCAAACAGCCAGCTAGCTGCGCTGGAGCCCTAGAAGGGGTAAGCCAAATAGCCAGCTAGCTGCGCTGGAGCCCTTGAAGGGGTAGGCCAAATAGCCAGCTAGCTGCGCTTAAGCCCTTTAAGTACCCTCACCTCTCTGCATCGTTGTTTCTTGAAACAGTGCAAGGCGGTACAGGCAGTACTAAGATAAATGAAGTACCCTCACATGTCTGCATCATTGTTCTTAAAACGGGTGCAAAAGCGGTACAGGCAGTACTAGGATAAATGTAGTACCCTCACCTCTCTGCATCGTTGTTCTTGCCATAGATGCATACAAAATACAAACAAAGATTCTTGCCTTCACCCCCATCAAAGATTTTTGCCACAGATGCATCCACCCCCACCACCACCCCCACCAATTGATTCTTGCCATAGATGCATCCACCCCCACCCCCACCAATTGATTCTTGCAATAGATGCATCCACCCCCCCCACCCCCCCCCACCAATTGATTCTTGCCATCACCTTCACCAACACCCCCGTGAAATCAAAAGACATGATACCCTCACCCCTCCGCATCTTTGTTCTTACCATAGATGCATCCAGCCCAGAAGTGAGGCTTTGACGCCCCACAGAAGGGGGGGCTTTGCCCCCCAAAGGCATGCCCAAACCTCTCTGCATCGTTGCAACCTGAACCATAAACCCCACACCTCTCCGCATCGTTGCAACCCAAACCCTAAGCCCCTTACCTCTCTACATCTTTGCACCCTAAACCCTAAACCCCTCACCTCTCCGCATCGTTGTTCTTGCCATAGCTGCATCAAACAAAAATATACAACCAAAGATTCTTGCTATCACCCCCATCAAAGATGTTTGCCATAGATGCATCCACCCCCAACCCCACCAATCAATTCATGCCATAACCCCCACCATCACAATCATCCCCATAAAACAAACTCACCTCTCCGCATCGTTGTTCTTGCCATAGATGCATCAAACAAAAATATACCACCAAAGATTCTTGCCATCACCCCCATCAAATATTCTTGCCATCACTCAAATCAAAGATTCTCGCCATAGATGCATCCACCCCCCACCCCCACCAAATGATTATTACCATCATCCCCACCACTATCACCCCAATAACAAAATATACCCTCACCTCTCTGCATCGTTGTTCTTGCCATAGATGCATCCAGCCCCACCAATTGATTATTACCATCATCCCCACCACTATCACCCCAATAACAAAATAAACCCGCACCTCTCTGCATCGTTGTTCTTGCCATAGATGCATCCAGCCCAGAAGTGACCATTGGAAGGCTCTAAGAAAGTAGTGGGAAGTTCCTCCACCAAGCCGTGCCAAACCTTGACTTCCGCATTGTCATACTTGAAGGTTTCTTTGTGGTGCAGGCCCTCAATCTGTATAGTGGTGCAGGAGTATAAGAAAAAAGAATTCGACCTGTAACGCCTAAAAAAGGAGGAGGGCTGACCCCCTTCCTTGACCCCCCCCCCCCCCCCCCCCCCCCCCCTTGATATCCGTGTTGTCATACTTGAAGGTTCCTTTGTGGTGGAGGCCCTCAATCTGTATGGTGTGGTTCTGTGTGATTTCGTGGTGCGTGATTTTTAATGGTGGGTGATTTTGTATGGTGATGGATGATTTTGGTGGTGGGTCATTCTGTATGGTGGTGGGTGACTTTGATCAGTAAACAGGCAGGCAGGCAGACAGGCCAGCTGTACCACACAGTGCAGCCATACACTGTGGCCGCACTGTGGCTGTACCGCACTGTGCGGCCATACACTGTGGCTGTACCACACAGTCTGGCTGTACTGCACTGCAGCTGTACCACACAGTCCGGCTGTACTGCACTGTGACTGTACTGCACAGTCTGGCTGTACCACACTGTGGCTGTACCACACAGTCCGGCTGTGCCGCACTGTGGCTGTACCACACAGTCTGGCTGTACCGCACTGTGGCTGTACCACACAGTCCGGCTGTACCGCACTGTGGCTGTACCACACAGTCTGGCTGTACTGCACTGTGGCTGTACCACACAGTCTGGCTGTACCGCACTGTGGCTGTACCACACAGTCCTGCTGTAATGCACTGTGGCTGTACCGCACTGTGGCTGTACCACACAGTCCGGCTGTACTGCACTGTGGCTGTACCACACAGTCTGGCTGTACCGCACTGTGGCTGTACCACACAGTCCGGCTGTGCCGCACTGTGCAGCCACATTGTGCATGCTGTGGGGCAAGTTTATAACTCAGCTGTTGAAAACAGTTCACAAGAAAGACAGGCAGACAAGCAGAAATACAGACTTCGTAAAATGGTAAACATCCTGTAAACATGGTAATAATTATCAATATACATGCATTCATGCATCCATCCATCCATGCATCCATCCATGCATCCGTCCATCCATCTATGCATCCATGCATGCATCCGTCCATCCATCTATGCATCCATGCATGCATCCGTCCATCCATCTATGCATCCATGCATGCATCCGTCCATCCATACATCCATGCATCCATGCATGCATGCATCTATCCATCCATCCATGCATCTACGCATGCATCCATCCATCTATGCATCCATGCATCCATCCATCCATCCATGCATCCATCCATACCTGGTCGTAGTTCATGACATCGTACTTGGGCAGAATGACCTCCACCTGCATCATTTATAGCACAATGTGAATAAATAAATATATTAATAAATACAGGACCAATCAATGAATCAATGAATCAATCGATCCATCCATCAATCGGAGCACAAAATGAATAAATACATCAATAAAGGATCAATCGATCAACCAGAGCACAATATGAATAAATCAATAAAGGATCAATCGATCAACCAGAGCACAATATGAATAAATACACCAATGAAGGATCAATCGATCAACCAGAGCACAATATGAATAAATAAATAAAGGATCAATCAATCAACCAGAGCACAATATGAATGAATACACCAATAAAGGATCAATCCATCAACCAGAGAACAAAATGAAGACATCAATAAAGGATCAATCAATCAATCAATCAATCAATCAATCAATCAATCAATCAATCAATCAAGCACTATATGAATGAATACATCAATAAAGGGTCAATCGATCAACCAGAGCACAAAATGAATACATCAATAAAGGATCAATCAATCAATCAATCAATCAATCAAGCACTATATGAATGAATACATCAAGTAAGGATCCACCAATGCATTATTTGATGTGTGGTGCGAAATATATCCACAATACTGCACAATATGAGGTACGAAATATATCCACAATACTGCACAATATGTGGTACAAAATATATCCCCAATACTGCACAATATGTGGTAAGAAATATAATCCACAATATGAACCATATGTGGTACGAAATATATCACAATACTGCACAATGTGTGGTAGAAATTATATCCCCAATATGCACAATATGTGGTACGAAAATATATCCCCATAGCAAAATGTGGTACGGAAATATATCCACAATACTGCACAATATTGGTACGAAATATACCCCAATATGCACAATATGTGTACACAATATTCCCCAATACTGCACACTATGTGGTACGACATAATCCCCAATACTGCCACAATATGTGGTACCAAAATATATCCCCAATACTGCACAATATGGGGTACGACATATATCCCCCCTACTGCAAATAGTGCGTACGAAATATATCACCAAACTGCACAATTATGGGTACGAAATAGATCACAATACATTGCATCAAATATGGTACAAAATATATCCCCAATACTGCCACAATATGTGGTACGAAATATATCCCAATACCCTGCACACTATGTGGTACGAATATATCCAAACTGCACAATATATGGTACAAAATATATCCCAAATACTGCACAATATGTGTACGAAAATATATCACAAATTAATGCACAATATGTGGTCACGAAATATATCCACAATAATGCACAATATGTGGTAGAAATATATCCCAATACTCCACAATATGTGGTACGAAATATATCTCATATGCCACAATTAAGTGGTACGAAATATATCCCCAATAATGCACAATATGTGGTACGAAAAAATATCCACATAGCACAATAGGTGGTACAAAAATATCCACAAGAAGCACCATATGTGGTCGACAATATATCCACATACTGCATAAATATGTGGGGTGCGAAAGATATCCCCAATATGCACAATATGTGGTAAGAAATATATCCACAGTATGCACATATGTGGTCGAAATATTCCCCAATACTGCACATATGGGGTTACAAAATATGTCCCGAATACTGCACAATATGTGGTACGAAATATATCACCAATACTGCCAATATGGGGTACGAAATATATCCCCAATACTGCCACAATAGTGGAGTACGAAATATATCCCCATTTACTGCCACAATATGTGGTACGAATATATCCCAATACTGCAAATATTGGGAGTACGGAAATATATCCCCAAATGCAAATTGTGGTACGAAATCTATCACATACTGCACAATTATGTGGTACAAAAATATCCACAATACTGAACATATTGTGGTATACGAAATATATATCCCCAATATGCTATATGTGGGTGCGAAAAATCTATTTTTTTTTCCCCCCCAATACTGCAAATAGTGGTACGAAATAATCCACGTACTGCACAATATGTGGTACGAAATATACCCCAATACGGACAATATGTGGGTTACAAAATCTTTGTCCGAATAGTGCACAATATGTGGTACGAATATATCCCAATACTGCACAATAGGTGTACGAAAAATATCCCCAATACTGCAAATAGTGGTACGAATATATCCCCAATACTGCACAATATGTGGTACGAAATACATCCCCAATACTGCACAATATGTGGTACGAAATATATCCACAATACTGCGCAATATGTGGTACGAAATATATCCACAATACTGCACAATATGTGGTACGAAATATATCCACAATACTGCACAATATGTGGTACGAAATATATCCCCAATACTGCACAATATGTGGTACGAAATATATCCACAATACTGCACAATATGTGGTACGAAATATATCCCCAATACTGCACAATATGTGGTACGAAATATATCCCCAATACTGCACAATATGTGGTACGAAATATATCCCCAATACTGCACAATATGTGGTACAAAATATGTCCCGAATACTGCACAATATGTGGTACGAAATATATCCACAATACTGCACAATATGTGGTACGAAATATATCCACAATACTGCACAATATGTGGTACGAAATATATCCCCATATGCACAATATGATGTGCGAAATATATCCACAATACTGACCACAATATGTGGAACGAACGAATATGCCCCATACTGCCAACATTGCTGGTACGAAATTATATCCCCAATACTGCTAATAGTGGTACGAAATAGTCCCAATACTGCAACAATTGTGGTACGAAAATATATTCCCCAATACTGCACAATATGTGGTACGAAAAAAATCCCCCATACTGCACAATATGTGGTACGAGACATTCTCCCCAATACGCAAAAATATGTGGTACTTACGAAATATATCCCAAACTTAACAATATGTGGTACGACATATATCCACAATACTGCAAAAATTGTTGGACGAATATATACCCAATACTGCCACAATAGGTGCGTTAGAAATTATATCCACAATACTGCACAATATGTGGTACCAAAAAATTTTATAATAAATTATGCCCCCAAATATGTGCCGTACGAAATTATCCCCAATACTGCACAATAGTGGGGTTGCGAAAAAATATATCCCCAATACGACAATATGTGGTACGAAATATATCACAATACGCACATATGTGGTACGAAATAGATCCCCAATACTGCACATATATGTGGTACGAAATATGTCCCACTAATCACAAGATGTGGTGCGAAATATATCCCCCATATGCACATGTGGTACGAAACATATCCCAAAACTGCACCATATGTGGTACGAACTATATCCACCAATCTGCCACAATATGTGGTACGAATATATCCCCAATAATGCACAATATGTGGTACAAAATATATCCCCAATACTGCACCATATGTGGTTACTCCTTTTTCTCTCCCGAAATATATCCACAAACTACACAATATGTGGAACGAATATGTCACAATACTGCACAATATGCTGGTACGAAATATATCCCCAATTACGGCACAATTATGGTGTACGAAATATTATCACAATACTGCACAATATATGGTACAAAATATATCCCAATACTGCACAAATGTGGTACGAAAGATAGCCACAATACTGCACGATATGTGGTACGAAATATATCCCAATACGGCAGAATATGTGGTACGAAAATATCCCCAATACTGCATTAATATGTGGTCGAAATATGTCCCCCATACTGCACACTATGTGTACGACAATAGTCCCCAATCCTGCAAATATGTGGTACGAAATATATCCACAATACTGCACAATATGTGGTACGAAATATATCCACACTACTGCACAAATGTGGTAACGAAACTATATCCCACAATACTGCACAAGATGTGGTACGCAAAAATATCCCCACAATACTGCACAATATGTGGTACTACAAAATATATCCACAATACTGCACAATAGGTGGTTAAGAAATATATCCAAAAATATGCCACCATATGTGGTACAAAATATATCCACAATACTGCCACAATATGTGTCGAACATATATCCACATGACGGCACAATATTTGGTACGAAGAATATCCCAAATACTGCACCAATATGTGGTACGAAATTATCAACAATACTGCACAATATGTGTACGAAATATATCCACAATATGCCAATCTATTGAACGTTTTATAAATATACTATAAGATTGCATTGGGAACTTTATCTGATGATTGACAATGCATCGAGCCCAGGATGAAAGGGCATGGGTACAAGGCAAGCACTTACTTGGTGACCCTCAGGACCCCCAGGACCCCCCTCAGTATCTTCCTCAGGGATATGGCAGTACTACTTGGTGACCCGCAGGACCCCATGACCCCCCCTCAGGACTCCCTCAGGAGGGAAATGGCAAGTTAAGTACTACTTGGTGACCCTCAGGGCCCCCACGACCCCCCTCAGGACCCCGGGACGAAGGGCAAGTACTTATTTGGTGACCCTCAGGAACCCCTTCAAGACCCCCAGGATCCCCCTCAGGATCCCAGGACAAACGGCAAGTACTTAGTTTGTGACCCTCAGGAACCCCTTCAAGACCCTCAGGAACCCAGGACAAAGGGCAAGTACTTAGTTGGTAAACCTCAGGGCCCCCATGACCCCCCCCAGGACCCCAGGATAAAGGGCAAGCACTTACTTGGTGACCCTCGTCCATGACTGCTCGACCTAGCGCGGTGACGACATCTCCCATGCCTCCAACCTGGTACCAAGGGTGGTGGTGGGTGTGGGATGGGGGGGTGTCTCTGTGGGGACTTAGGGGGGGTGGCGGGGGGGGGGGTAGTTGTGATTGTGAGGTGTTGTGGGGGGGGGGGGGGAGCTGGGGTACCAACCTGGCACCAAGGGTGGGGGTTGGGGGGAGGAGCTGAGTACCTAACTAGTTTTTTTAGTAATGTGCGTGAGTGCAGTGCCATCACAGTTAGTAACACCAGAGTTAGTAAACAGTGTTCCGTCACCCACCTTGGCGATCGGAGCCATCTCAACAGCGATGTGGATGACCTTTAAGCGAGGCTCCACTCCCTTCTTCGTACCCGTCACAGATATGTGGTAGTCAAGGCCCCCGTTGTTGTCAGTGAATGTGGACGTGAGCCCAGTGCTGTCGCTGAAGATCATGTCCATGCCCCAAGCAATAGCAGGAACGTCTACCACACCCCGGTAGAAGCCAATGCCACTAGGAAGAGTCGGCACCATCTCAAGAACCTGGGTTTGAACCTCCCCAGTGATACCCCACCTGCGCATTTTCACAGGGTTTAGGGTTTAGGGTCTAGGTTTTTCACAGGGTTTCACATGGTTTAGGGTTGGTGAGGAGAGGATCAAGTTTATGTTCATACTATGGTGGAGGCCAATGCCACGAGGTAGGGTCGGCACCATCTCAAGAACCTGTGTGTGGTACTTCCCAGTGATGCTCCACCTGTGTATTTTCATAGGGTTAAGGGTTGGTGAGGAGAGGAATGAAGATCATGTCCATGCCCCAAGCAATAGCAGGAACGTCCACCACACCCCGGTAGAAGCCAATGCCACTGGGTAGGGTCGGCACCATCTCAAGAACCTGGGTTTGAACCTCCCCAGTGATGCCCCACCTGCGCATTTTCATAGGATTTAGGATTCAGGAGTTTCACAGGAGTTCACAGGGTTTAGGGTTGGTGAGGACTATATAACGACCCTAATAACAGCAATTGATTGTTTTCTTGATCTTTGTTTCAGAGGGACCAGAGAGGGGTAGGGGTTGAAAGGAGGGGTAGAGGCGTTGTGGCAGGATTTCTGGAGCGGAAGGAGGGAGAAAGGGGGAGAGAGGGAGGGGGGGGACAGAGGGGGTGAAGATGAGGGAGGGAGGTGGGAGCGGGAGAAAGGAGGAGGAGGAGGAGCGAGGTTTCCATAGTCTGGCTTGAGGGCTTGCGAGAGGGTTGGGCGAGAGGGGCGGTATGTAAAACAACCTCCACTGCTTCGCAGTAAGAACAAGGCTCGCAGGTCCCTGGGCCTGGGGTCTGTGGGCCGGGCCTTGGGTGTGGGGGCGAGAGGGCGGGGGGGAAAACAACTGCTCGCAGGCTCGCAGGTCTGGGTCTGGGGGTGTGGGGGCGGGCCTGGGGGTGTGGGGGCGGGAGAATGGGGGCCCGGGGGTGTAGTAATGCGGAACGATCAGTATAACACGGCCGATCAAGGCTAACATGGTCTGGCTGCCTGGAGGTGACACGGCTAGTAAGGCGTGTCAGGGTAGGCCTATGGTCTAGTCATCTCGTTTTGACGAATGGTTCAATGGTTGAGCTTGTTGAACTAATGAAGGTGCTGTGTATGAACCCCTAAGGGGATCCTTTATGGCAATTCAGGGGATGAACTGGACACACGTTTCGTACTTCATCGAGAATTGTCGAGAATCCCAGGCCAAATTGTCAATAATTCTCGGATTTCCAGGCCAAAATTCTTGACAAAGTACGAAGTACGAGTTCTCGCGGAAATGTTGTCCCGTTCATCCCCTGAATTGCTATAATACCAGCCCCCACGAGGTTATATCATTACTATTTGCAGTCACAGTTTGATGTCTCACGTGAATATGTACAGTCACAGTTTGATGTCTCACGTGAATATGTACAGTCACAGTTTGATGTCTCACGTGTCCCAGCTGCAGCGATATGTACAGTCACAGTTTCTCACATGTACATGTACAGTCACAGTTTGATTTCTAACATAAATATGAACAGTCACAGTATGATTTCTCACCTGTTCCAGCTGCAGCGATATGTACAGTCACAGTTTGATTTCTCACATGCATATGTACAGTCAAAGTATGATTTCTCACCTGTTCCAGCTGCAGCGATATGTACAGTCACAGTTTGATTTCTCACATGCATATGTACAGTCAAAATATGATTTCTCACCTGTCCCAGCTGCAGCGATATGTACAGTCACAGTTTGATTTCTCACATGCATATGTACAGTCAAAGTATGATTTCTCACCTGTTCCAGCTGCAGCGAAGGAAGATGTCCGGCCTCCCTCTGAGCGAGGTGCGGTCAGGGTTGTAGAACACTTCGCAGGGCTGACCCGCCACCGGAGGGGAGGGAATGGTGTACAGTCGCTCGTGCAGGATGGTGCGCCGGTTTTGAATGGCAGTGGCCTGAACATGTTGGCAGTGTGTGTGGGGGGTGTGTGGGGGTGTGGGGGGGTGGGGGGCTTTGAGTGGGAGAAGGAGGGGGGGGGTGGGGGGGGGGTGGGGGGCGGGGGCTTGGCAGGATGGTCGCCGGTTTTGAATGGCAGTGGCCTGAATATGTTGGAAGTGTGTGTGTGTGTATGTGTGTATGTGTGGGTGTGTGGGTGTGTGGGTTGGGGGGTTGGGGGGGGGGGGGGGGGGGGGGGGGCTTGGCAGGATGGTGCGCCGGTTTTGAATGGCAGTTGCCTGAGCATAGCAGGGGCAACAATGCGAACATTGCTGGCAGTGGTGTGTGTTTGTGTGTGGTGGGAGGGGGGGGGGGGGGGGGGGGGGGGGGGGGGAGGGCAGTCCCATGTCAGTGTTTGTGTGGTGATGGGTGGGTTGTTTGTTTGTGTGTGTTTGTGTGGGTGTTGGTGTGTTTGTGTGGGTGGGTGGGTGGGTGGGTGGGGGGTAGTGTGTGTGTTTGTTTGGGTGGGGGGGATCCTTGGCAGGATGGTGTGTCAGTTTTGAATGGCAGTGGCCTGAGCATATTTGGGCCTCTGATGGCCAATGAGAACATGTATTAGCTCAATAGTGCTAAATAAATTAAACTGTCACTTTAGAACGAACTCAGGGCCCCCGCCGGTAAAAGGATTGTTTGGGGTTCAGTTCATCGGTGCTTTTTTTCAGTGATGGGACGGTGTAGAGACGCTTATGCAAGATGGTGCGGCCGGGTTTTGAAGCAGTGGCCTAAAACTGTTGGCAGTGTGTGGGTGTGTATGTGTGTGTGGGGGGGGGGGGGGGTATTGTGTTGGGGTGTGGGGTGGGGGTTGACATGTTAGTTGATGTGGGAATGGGCTCGTGCAGGATGTGGCGCCGGTTTTGAATGGCAGTGGCCTGAGCATAGCAGGTGCATCAATGGGAACATTTGCTGGCAGTGTGTGTGTGGTGGTGGTGGGGGCGGTGCACGGGTAGGGTTGGGGAGGTGGGCTGGGCAGTAGTTGTGGTTGGTGGTAGTGGCAGGGGTGGCAGTCTAGTGATAGTGGTGGGTGGGTTGGGTAGAGCGGTGGTCGGCAGTAAGGTGTGGTGGTGGTAGCGGCAGTGGTGGCAGTAGTGCTGATGGTGGTAGTGGTGGTGGCAGTAGTGCCGGTGGTGGTGGTTTTGGTGGTGGTAGTGGTGGTGGAAGTAGTGTGGTGGAGGTTGGAGAAGGTGGTAGTGGTGGAGGCGGCGTTTGTGAGACGGGGAGAGGGTGGTAGTAGTGTCGTGTGCGGTTAAGTGGTGGTGGTAGGGTGGTGTGGAGGTTGGTTGGGTGGTAGTGGTGGTGGTAGTGGTCGGTGGGGGTTAGTTAGCACAGTGGCAGATGTGGAGGTGGTGGTGGTGGTATTGAGCGTGGCGGTGTGGTGGTAGTGGCGTGGCTGGCCAGACTTGAAGTTTGGGGGTGGTGTCGGTGATAGTGGTGGGTGGCAGCAGTGGGTGGTGGGCGGAGGTTATAGGGCTGGTTTGTGGGTGGTGGTGGTGGTAGTTGGTGGGGGCGGGGTGGTATAGTGGTGGGGGCGGATAATAGTGGTGGTAGTGGTAGGTGCAGGGTTGGGTAGTGGCAGTGTGTGGTGAGTGGTGGTTTAGTGGTGGTGGCGGGAGGGGTGGTGGTAGTGGTGGTGGCGTTAGTGGTGTTGGTGGTAGTGTTGGTGGTAGTAGTGGTGGTGGTGGTATTGGTGGTGGTAGTGGTGGTGGCGGCAGTGGCGGTGGTAAAGGTGGTGGTAGTGGTGGTGGTGGCGGTGGTGGTAGTGGCGGTGGTATAGGTGGTGGTAGTGATGGTGGCGGTAGTAATGGTGGCGGTAGTAATGGTGGTAGTGGTAGTGGTGGTGGTAGTGGTGGTGATGGCGGTGGTGGTTGTGGTAGTAGTGGTGGCGGGGATCATGCTCACCCTTGTCCTGATCTTCTTTGCAGCGGCCTTGGCGGCTCGGTCTTCAAGCTTCTGGTCGTTCGCCGCCTCAGCAGCTCTGATACTAGCCAGCATAGCCTCGATAAGCTCGTCTTCAGAGTGAGCCTCTGCATATGATGAGGATGGTGGTGGTGGAGGTGGTGATGATGGTGATGGTGATGGTGGAAATGGTGATGGTGGAGATGGTGATAGTGGTGGTGGTGATGGTGGTGGTGATAAGCTCGTCTTCAGAGTTAGCCTCTGCATATGATGATGGTGGTGGTGGTGGTGGTGGTGATGATGGTGATGGTGATAGTGGTGAGGGTGGAGATGGTGAAAGTGGTGGTGGTGATGGTGGTGGTGATAAGCTCGTCTTCAGAGTTAGCCTCTGCATATGATGATGATGGTGGTGGTTGTGGTGAAGATGGGGATGGTGATGATGGTGATAGTGGTGATGGTGGAGATGATGATGGTGGAGGTGGTGATGGTGGTGGTGATGATGACGATGATTGTCTTCAGAGTGGGCCTCTGCACATGATGATGATGATGGTGGTGGTGGTGGTGATGATAGTGGTGATGGTGGTGATGATGATGATGATGATGATGATGGTGGTGATGATAGTGGTGATGGTGGTGATGATGATGATGATGATGATGATGATGGTGGTGGTGGTGGTGATGATAGTGGTGACGGTGGTGATGATGATGATGATGATGATGATGATTGTCTTTAGAGTGGGCCTCTAATACATCAAACCGCTAATACATCATACTCTGCCACCTCCACTTACCCCACACCCATACCACACCCACACCCACTGACACACAAACCAGCCCTCACACACACATCACCACCACCACAACCCCCGACCAACATTTCATGTACATGCCGCTGCGGATCGTTTGCTCCTGGTTGGACAACACAGAGTCCAAGACAGCTGCCGATCAAGGCACTTTTTACAGTATGGCTCCCCACCCCCACCCTGGACCCAGCCCTCCACTTACCCTGCACCTCTGAGTGGTAATCCTTGTCCTTGTTGTTGTCCCACATTGTTTGCTCCTGGTTGGACAGCACAAAGTCCAAGACAGCTGCCGATCAAGGCACTGCCAGCATGGCTCCCCACCCCCATCCTGGACCCAGCCCTCCACTTACCCTGCACCTCTGTATGGTAATCCTTGTCCTTGTTGTTGTCCCACATCGTTTGCTCCTGGTTGGACAGCACAAAGTCCAAGACAGCTGCCGATCAAGGCACTTTTTACAGTATGGCTCCCCACCCCCACCCTGGACCCACCCTCCACTTACCCTGCACCTTTGTATGGTAATCCTTGTCCTTGTTGTTGTCCCACATCGTTTGCTCCTGGTTGGACAGCACAAAGTCCAAGACAGCTGCCGATCAAGGCACTGCCAGCATGGCTCCCCACCCCCATCCTGGACCCAGCCCTCCACTTACCCTGCACCTCTGTATGGTAATCCTTGTCCTTGTTGTTGTCCCACATCGTTTGCTCCTGGTTGGACAACACAGAGTCCAAGACAGCTGCCGATCAAGGCACTTTTTACAGTATGGCTCCCCACCCCCATCCTGGACCCAGCCCTCCACTTACCCTGCACCTCTGTGTGGTAATCCTTGTCCTTGTTGTTGTCCCACATCGTTTGCTCCTGGTTGGACAGCACAAAGTCCAAGACTGCTGCCGATCGAGGCACTTCCAGCATTGCACCCCACCACCACCCTGGGCCCAGCCGTTGAGCTGATGTCTCCTCTTTGGAAAGGGCCTTCAGGTCAAACACCTGCGCATCCATAAGATTCTTACATTCAGCAGTTGTTCTCCTTTTATACGGGTGATCACAAATCCTCTTCTTCCCTACCACCACCCATCCCTAAGTTTGAAGTCTCCCGTTCTGATAGGCCCGTCAGGTCAAACAACTGCATGTCCATAAGAATAAAATACAATAAATGTTACGCCCTTATGCCGAGGCGGGAGTTGAGGGGGATAACTGTTCGCTTGCGCTGGGGCCAAACGCCTGCGCATCCATTAGATTATTACACGTAGTAGTTGTTCTCCATTACTTTGTCACATAGCAACTTTATCCCCACCACCTCCCATCCCTAAGTTCGATGCCTCCCGTTCTGATAGGCCCGTCAGGTCAAACAACTGCATATCCATAAGAATAAAATACAATAAATGTTACGCCCTTATGCCGAGGCGGGAGTTGAGGGGGATAACTGTTCGCTTGCGCTGGGGCCAAACGCCTGCGCATCCATTAGATTATTACACGTAGTAGTTGTTCTCCATTACTTTGTCACATAGCAACTTTATCCCCACCACCTCCCATCCCTAAGTTCGATGCCTCCTGTTCTGTTAGGCCCGTCAGGTCAAACAACTGCATGTCCATAAGAATAAAATACAATAAATGTTACGCCCTTATGCCGAGGCGGGAGTTGAGGGGGATAGCTGTTCGCTTGCGCTGGGGCCAAACGCCTGCGCATCCATTAGATTATTACACGTAGTAGTTGTTCTCCATTACTTTGTCACATAGCAACTTTATCCCCACCACCTCCCATCCCTAAGTTCGATGCCTCCCTTTCTGATAGGCCCGTCAGGTCAAACAACTGCATGTCCATAAGAATAAATTCAATAAATGTTACGCCCTTATGCCGAGGCGGGAGTTGAGGGGGATAGCTGTTCGCTTGCGCTGGGGCCAAACGCCTGCGCATCCATTAGATTATTACATGTAGTAGTTGTTCTCCATTACTTTGTCACATAGCAACTTTATCCCCACCACCTCCCATCCCTAAGGTCGATGCCTCCTGTTCTGTTAGGCCCGTCAGGTCAAACAACTGCATGTCCATAAGAATAAAATACAATAAATGTTACGCCCTTATGCCGAGGCGGGAGTTGAGGGGGATAGCTGTTCGCTTGCGCTGGGGCCAAACGCCTGCGCATCCATTAGATTATTACACGTAGTAGTTGTTCTCCATTACTTTGTCACATAGCAACTTTATCCCCACCACCTCCCATCCCTAAGTTCGATGCCTCCCGTTCTGATAGGCCCGTCAGGTCAAACAACTGCATGTCCATAAGAATAAAATACAATAAATGTTACGCCCTTATGCCGAGGCGGGAGTTGAGGGGGATAGCTGTTCGCTTGCGCTGGGGCCAAACGCCTGCGCATCCATTAGATTATTACACGTAGTAGTTGTTCTCCATTACTATGTCACATAGCAACTTTATCCCCACCACCTCCCATCCCTAAGGTCGATGCCTCCTGTTCTGTTAGGCCCGTCAGGTCAAACAACTGCATGTCCATAAGAATAAAATACAATAAATGTTACGCCCTGATACCGAGGCGTGAGTTGAGGGGGACAGCTGTTCGCTTGCGCTGGGGCCAAAAACCTACGCGTCTATCAGGGATTTTTTTTTCAAATCTGGAAGATGAAATCTTATTCCTTTTTTTCTCCTTTTCCCGCTCCCAAAAGAGGATCCTTATTCAGATTTTGGTCGATTTGGGTCATTTTTAGTCAATTTCAGTCACACAACTAAACTTTTAATTTTGTAGGTACCTTATTCCGGCAATTTGGGCCGAAACGGGGTCTCGTATTCCGATCGGAATATATTACGGAAAAAATATCCCTGGTGTCCATATGAATGAATGAAGTACATGTTACAGCGTATGCTGAGGTTTGACTTGAGGGGGATGGCCGTTCGCTTGCGCTGGGGCCAAACACCTACGTGTCCATAAGAAAAAAATAAAATAAATGTTACGCCCTTATGCCGAGGCGTGAGTTGAGGGGGACAGCCGTTCACTTGCGCTGGGGGCAACCACCTATGCGTCCATGTGAATGAATAAAGTACATGTTACACTGTATGCCGAGGCGTACGTTGAGGGGGATAGCCGTTCGCTTGTGCTGGGGCCAAACACCTACGTGTCCTAGCTAGCTGACCCATCCCAACCCCATCCCTCCAACAGTACACACACTTACCCAAACCCAAACAACAACCTCCCCAACCGCTCACCTTGACCGCCTTTACCATGACCATACCATGATCATTACCTGCATTCCCCCCCCCCCCCCCCCCCCCCCCCCCCCCAAGAGAAAATCCAATTCACTCACCTTGACTGCCTTATTCATCCAACCGTCATACCCAAGATGAATCCTAGCAGATCCAGCTGAGTGAAGAGCACCCTGGCCCTTGTTGTACACGAAGTACGCCAGCTCTCCTGGCTTAGGGGCCCCCTTGACCCATGAGTACACACCGTCCTTGGTGGGAGCATTGAGTCCAGTAACGGGCACACGTCGCGCCGCCACAACGGCTGTTGCTGACTCCAGGTGGGCAGCCGCCCTTTTCTCCCTGCCATGCAACATTTGATGGTGGGAGTAGGGTGGAAGTGAGTTGGGCAGGGGGTTTGGGGTGGGGTGTGCACGTGGGTGTGGGTGTGGGTGTGGGGTGGAAGTGAGTTGGGCGAGGTGTGCAGCCGCCCTTTTCTCCCTGCCATGCAAAATATGATGGTGGGGGTAGGGTGGGAGTGAGTTGGGCAGGGGGGTTGGGGTGGGGTGTGCACGTGGGTGTGGGGTGGGAGTGAGTTGGGCGAGGTGGGCAGCCGACCTTTTCTCCCTGTCATGCAACATTGGATGGGGGAGGGTTGGGGTGGGAGTGAGTTGGCGTGTGCATGTGGGTGTGCGTGTGGGTGTGGGGTGTGCACGTGGGTGTGGGAACGAAGCAATACCAACCCCACACCCATGATGTTTGTACTGCTCTCTGGCAATCTTGTGGACGTTGAAGGCGCACCCACAGCCCCTATGGGGGGGGCTGCACTACAGCCACTAGCCTGATACGGGGATGGCCGGGAGGAGGGTACATCCACTCCTCTCCACTCTTTTCGAGGCGTGCCATGCCCTAGCCACCCTCATGGGCCCGCACCCCACACCCATGGGCCCTAGCCACCCCCATGGGCCCGCACCCCACACCCACACCACAAGATTGATTTCCTACAGGAATGAAGCAACACCTATGTCATACCTGAAGCCAATGCGCGCCTCTGTCAATGTTCGACCACAGTTTAGTGTTTGCAATAAAGGATTGCGAGAGAGCAATACAAACGGCATGGGGGTGAGTGTGGTGCGAGAGAGGAATACAAACACCATGGGTGTGGGTGTGGGTGTGGTTGCGGGTGTGCCTTCAACCACCATCAGATTTCCAGGAACACCAAAAGAAACACCAAAATCAAACCTGAAGCCAATGCGCGCCTCAGCAGATGCATTGAGAATCTGTTGGTCAATGTGTGACCACAGTTAGGCGTTTGCAACGAAGAATTTTGAGATAGCAGTACAAACGCCATGGGTGTGGGTGTGGGTGTGGTTGCGGGTGTGCCTTCAACCACCATCAGATTTCCAGGAACACCAAAAATAAACACCAAAATCATACCTGAAGCCAATGCGCGCCTCAGCTGATGCATTGAGAATCTGCTGGTCAATGTTTGTCCACAGTTTAGCGTTTTCAGCTGCCAGCAGTTGCAGCCTTGCGTCCTCCGCTGCCTCATACGCTGCCAGGCGAGCTTGCAGTACCTGTGAATAAGAACAAAAATAAAATAAATAAATAGTATGCCTTATATGGAGGTGTGAGGTTGCATCCTCCGCTGCCTCGTACGCTGCCAGGCGAGCTTGCAGTACCTGTGAATGAGAACAAAAATAAAATAAATAAATAAATAAATAGTATGCCTTATAACGAGGCGTGAGGTTGCGTCCTCCACTGCCTCGTATTCTGCCAGGCGAGCTTGCAGCATCTGCGAATAAGAACAAAAATAAAATAAATAAATAGTATGCCTTATAATGAGTTGCAGCCTTGCATCCTCCACCGCCTCGTATGCTGCCAGGCGAGTTTGCAGCACCTGCGAATAAGAACAAAAATAAAATAAATAAATAGTATGCCTTATAATGAGTTGCAGCCTTGCATCCTCCACCGCCTCGTATGCTGCCAGGCGAGTTTGCAGCACCTAAGAATGAGAATAAAATGAAAGATAATAAACGGTATGCCTTATAACAAGGCGTGAGGTTGCATCCTCAGCTGCGTCATATGCTGCCAGGCGAGCTTGCAGTATGCCTAGTATACATTAGTATGCCTTATAACGAGGCATGAGGTTGCATCCTCCACTGCCGCATATGCTGTCAGACAAGCTAGCAGCAATTGAGAATGAGAACAACAATAAAATAAATAAGTAGTATGCCATAAAATGAGGTGTGAGGTTGCATTCTCCGCTGCCTCATATGCTGCCAGGCGAGCTTGCAGCACATGAGAATGAGAAGGGAAACAATAGTAAGCCTTATAATGAGGTGTGCGGTTGCATCCTCAGGTGCCTCTTATGCTGCCAGGCGAGCTTGCAGCACCTGATAATGAGAATGAGAATAAAAATAATGAATGGTATACCTTATAACAAGGCGTGAGGTTGCGTCCTCTGATGCCTCAAATGCTGCCAGGCGGGCGCATGCGCCTGGCAGCGGGCTTGTATTATGCCTAGTATATATTAGTATGTCTTGTAACGAGGCATACTAATACCCCAGCCGTATTCTCCCACTCCTCTAGATAGAATAATAGAGCTAAAGCAAAGCATGAACAAAATCAATGACTGCTAACCGCTAACAATGATTGTTGTCCACCGCTTTGCAACTCAAGTCCACGGCCACGAAGTTCAACTATGCACATGTGTAGGCCTATGGTTGTAAGATACATACAAACAAACACATCAACAATGGAGTTACCTCAGTTTCAGTGGTTGCGTTGGAGAACACCATCTTGTAATCACTGTAGCCATTGTTGTCCACCACTTTGCTACTCAGGTCCATGACCACGAAGTCCAACTATGCATCTGCATCGGCCTATGGCTGTAACATACATACAAACAAACACATCAACAATGAAGTTACCTCAGTTTCAGTGGGTGCGTTGGAGAACACCATCTTGTAATCACTGTAGTTGTTGTTGTCCACCGCTTTGCTGCTCAAGTCCATGACCACAAAGTCCAACTGGAAAAGATCCTCCGGTAAAGCCAGCTCTACCTCCCACCACTCTTCTGCCTGATTAACCTGAAGATTGGGAGGTGCAGAGGGAGGTGCAGTGAGAAGTGGGAAGTTCAGTGGGAAGTACAGTGGGAAGTGCAGTAAGTCAGCGATTCTTTTGGAACTTCTTTCTCATTTACCTGACAGTTAGTTCCTACTCCATGCCTTATCTCGAGCTCTGCAGACTAGGTCACGGAAAGGGTTTTGGTAGACCATGCAATCAAGCAAACTAAAAAGTTTTGCATTCACTCTGAAGACCACTACACAAACCTCTGCCAAGATATTTTCCTACTCCATGCCTTACCTCGAGCTCTGCAGAGTTGGTCATGGGAAGGGTTTCTGTAGACCATGTAATCAAACAAACTAACAAGCTTTGCATTAACTCTGAAGACCACTACACAAAACTCTGCCAAAATGTTTTTTTACTCAATGCCTTACCTTGAGCTCTGTATACTTGGTCACGGAAGTTTTTCTGTAGACCATGTAATCAAACAAACTAAAAAGCTTTGCATTAATT
The DNA here is from genome assembly GCA_013435795.1 of Chlamydomonas sp. ICE-L. Lineage (NCBI taxonomy): Eukaryota > Viridiplantae > Chlorophyta > Chlorophyceae > Chlamydomonadales > Chlamydomonadaceae > Chlamydomonas > Chlamydomonas sp. ICE-L. Next base: position 19,236,302 of record JACBWV010000223.1, read on the forward strand.
CTGACGACCGCTACACAAACTCTGCCAAAACGTTTTTTTACTCAATGTCTTACCTTGAGCTCTGTACACTTGGTCACGGAAGTTTTTCCATACACTATGTAATCAAACAACAAAAAAGCTTTGCATTAACTCTGAAGACCTCTACACAAACCTCTGCCAATATGTTTTCCTACTTCATGTCTCATCTCGAGCTCTGAATAATCATGCGAAGGGTTTCCGTAGACCATAAAATCAAGCAAACTAAAAAGCTTTGCATTAAATCCGAAGACCATAACATAGACCTCTGCCAAGATGTTATCCTAAGTCATGCCTTGTACCTGCCTTGTATGTATGTATGTATGTATGTATGTATGTATGTATGTATGTATGTATGTATGTATGTATGTATGTATGTATGTATGTATGTATGTAACAGTCCAGGGATAGGCCAAATAGGCTAAAGGGACTTGTCCAACCGTGATAGGATAGGATGCCTTACCTTGAAACGAGTAGGTTTCGCCATGGGAGGGGTTTCGGTAGACCATGTAATCAAGCAAACTAAAAAGCTTTGCATTAACTCTGAAGACCTCTACAAAAACCTCTGGGAAGATGTTTTCCTACTCCATGCCTTACCTTGAGCTCTGCGCACTTGGTCATGGGAAGGGTTGCCGTAGACCATGTGATCAAGCAAACTAACAAGCGTTGCATAAACTTTGAAGACCACTACACAAACATCTGCCAAGATGTTTCCTTTAGTCACGCCTTACCTTGAGCTCAGTAGACTTCGTCATGGGAAGGGTTTCAATGGTCTCCCACTTGTTCAGTCCGGCCTTCAGCTGGGGCTGGGCCCCTGGAGGTAGAGGCCCCCTGGCACGGTTGTACAGCAAACGAACCGTGGTGCCCACAGGGACGGGCGAGGCGGGGAAGGTGAACAGAGGTTGTCTGAAGTTCACGGCCTGCTCGGCCAGAAGACGCAGCTGCACAGCCGTGGGAATCACCGGAACCGAAACCTTCTTGTCAACCACAATCTCGACTTCAGGCTCCAGGGCTGGGGGGTGCTGTACTGCTTTGGGCTGCATTGCTTTAGGTTGGTACTCTTTGGGGGGTAGCTCCATCTCCTCCTCCACCCCAACCGCTTTAACCACTTCAGCTGCCGTCTCCCCAACTGCTTTGCCTACTACCTTCTTGGCATCAGGAGCCACCTTAGCCTCTACCTCAGCCTGCACAGCCTTCACAGGCTGAGCTACGGCGGGGGGGGGCACCTTCACTGGTGCAGGAGCAGCCACAGGTGCAGGTGCTGCAGCTGCAGGCATAGGCTTGGGCTCCGCTACAGCAGCAGCAGGCTTCGGTGCGGGTACAGCAGGAGCAGACTTGGGTTCAGGTACTGTAGGAGTAGACGCAGGTGGCTTGGGCTGCACCTTTTCCTTTACCCCAGATGCAGCGCTCATGGCTTCTAAGGCTGCGGAGAGGGCTTTGGCCTCAGCCTCCTCTGTGCTGGGTGGCTTGCCCATATCTGCAGAAATATACACACAATGATGACACACACAATGATATACACACAATGATGACACACACAATGATGACACACACAATGATATACACACAATGATGACACACAATAGGTTAACAGCAGGCAGACACAACAGTGATAGATAACAAATAGACAGCAGGTACACATGATGATGATAGATAGCAGGTACACAGCTGGTGTGACGACAGCAGGTGTGACGATAGCAGGTGTGACGACAGCAGGTGTGACGATAGCAGGTGTGACGACAGCAGGTGTGACGATAGCAAGTGTGACGACAGCAGGTGTGACGATAGCAGGTGTGACGACAGCAGGTGTGACGATAGCAGGTGTGACGATAGCAGGTGTGACGATAGCAGGTGTGACGACAGCAGGTGTGACTATAGCAGGTAGTTTAATGATTGTTTTGAATCTACACTGGCCTGCCCATTACAATGTTATGATGGTGATGAACAGCCTTGGCCTCAGCCTCCTCCGTCCTGGGTGGCTTACCTATACCTGCAGCAACATACACACGGCGATGACAGATAGCAAACACACAATTGGTACACCGCAGGTGTGACGATAGCAGGTAGTTTAATGCTGAACTATGATAGATGATAGATACACAATAGGCACACATCAGGTGGACACAACGATGGTACACAACAAATACACAGCAGGTACACACGACTATGATTGATAGCACGTAAAAAGCAGGTACAAGGCAGGTGTGCAATGGCAGGTAGTTTAATGATTGTCTTGGATCAACACTGGCCTGCCCATGACAATGTAATGATGGTGATGAACAACCTTATTGCTTGATTGCTTTGACCATACGTACTAAGGGGAGAGAAGAAGCGCCTGAGCACAGAGCCAAACCCTGCCCCAGCTCCTGCCCCCACCCCTGCCATTCACCATCATCATCAGAGTCTGGCGCTTGGCATGTACTAAGGGAAGGGAAGAAGCGCCTGAGTATACAGCCAAGCCCCCGCCCCTGCCCTCCACCATCATCAACTCAGCATAGTCCTTGCCACGTACTTAGATAAGGGAAGAAGCGCCTGAGCATAGACCCCAGCCCCCACCCCTGCCCTCCACCATCATCCACTCAGCATAGTGATTGCCACGTCCTAAGAGAAGGGAAGAAGTGCCTGAGCATAGACCCCAGCCCCCGCCCCTGCCCTCCACCATCATCAACTCAGCATAGTCCTTGCCACGTACTAAGGGAAGGGAAGAAGCGCCTGAGCATAGAGCCGACCCCTGCCCCCGCCCCTGCCCTCCACCATCATCAACTTAGCATAGTCCTTGCCACGTACTAAGGGAAGGGAAGAAGCGCCTGAGCACAGACCCCTGCCCCTGCCCCTACCCTTCACCGTCATCCACTTAAAATAGTGCTTGCCACGTACTTAGAGAAGGGAAGAAGCGCCTGAGCATAGAACCGACCCCTGCCCCCGCCCCTGCCCTCCACCATCATCAACATAGTTTAGCACTTGGCACCTACTAAGGGAAGGGAAGAAGCGCCTGAGCACAGACCCCTGCCCCCGCCCCTGCCCTCCACCATCATCCACTCAAAATAGTGCTTGCCACGTACTAAGAGAAGGGAAGAAGCGCCTGAGCACAGACCCCTGCCCCTGCCCCTGCCCTCCACCATTATCCACTCAGCATAGTGCTTCCCACATACTAAGAGAAGGGAAGAAGCGCCTGAGCATAGAGCCGACCCCTGCCCCCGATCCTGCACCCACCCCTGCCATTCACCATCATAAAATAGTTCAGCACTTGGCACGTACTTAGAGAGGGGAAGAAGCGCCTGAGCATAGATCCGACCCCTGCTGGTCCTGTGATAGATTCGATGCGCCCCTTGATGCTGTCCTTGTCTGTTGCCACCTCCAGTAGCAGGTTCTGAACATTGGGTGGAGAGGTGTATTTGGGTGAATTCGGGTGAATTGGGGTGGGTTGGGGTGAATTGGGGTGAATTGGGGTGAATTGTGTTGGATACGATGCGCCTCTTGATGCTGTCCTTGTCTGTTGCCACCTCCAGTAGCAGGTTCTGAACATTGGGTGGAGGGGTGTATTCAGGTGAATTCGGGTGAATTGGGGTGGGTTGGGGTGAATTGTGTTGGATACGATGCGCTACTTGATGCTGTCCTTGTCTCGTGCCACCTCCAGTAGCAGGTTCTGAACATTGGGTGGAGGTTTGAATTAGGTGGAGGGGTGCATGGGTGTAGGGGTGAATTGGGTGGAGGGGTGGAAGGGTGCAGAGGTGCATAGATGGAAGTGTGCATGGGTGTAGGGGTGAATTGGGTGGAGGGATGGAAGGGTGCAGGTGTGCATAGATGGAAGTGTGCATGGGTGTAGGGGTGAATTGGGTGGAGGGGTGGAAGGGTGCAGGGGTGAATTGAGTGGAGGGGTGGAAGTGTGCAGGGGTGCATAGATGGAAGTGTGCATGGGTGTAGGGGTGAATTGGGTGGAGGGGTGGAAGGGTGCAGGGGTGCATAGATGGAAGTGTGCATGGGTGTAGGGGTGAATTGGGTGGAGGGGTGGATGGGTGCAGAGGTGCATAGGTGGAAGTGTGCATGGGTGTAGGGGTGAATTGGGTGGAGGGGTGGAAGGGTGCAGGGGTGTAGGGGTGAATTGGGCATGGGTGTGCATAGGTGGAGGGGCGAAGGGTGCTCCCCATAGCACACTATTGCTCTTTAGCACCACACACCTTGAGTGCATCCTTCTCGTTCTTAAGCCTCAGTGGCTCATCCCGGCTGCTCTCGGTTTTGTGAAGAGCCCTAGCACACTGCCCCCCCCCCCCACCCACCCACCCACCCAGCACACCGTTGCTTTTTAGCACCACACACCTTGAGTGCATCATTCTCCCTCTTCAGCCTTAGCAGCTCTTCCCGGCTGCTCTCGGCTTTGCGTAGCGCCCTAGCAAACTGCCCCCCCACCCACTCACCCAGCACACTGCTCCCCCAAAGCACACTGTTGCTTACTAGCACCACACACCTTGAGTGCATCATTCTCGTTCTTAAGCCTCAGTAGCTCTTCCCGGCTGCTCTCGGCTTTGCGTAGCGCTCTAGCAAGAGCATCCGCGCGTGCAGCTTGTGCCGCCGCTTGGACGGATGCATCCTCTGCTAGGCGCATGGCATCTGCATTGCCGTCCTGCGCCTGCAAGTCGGGGAGGCACACAACGGAAATAAATAAATGAATGAATAAATAAATAAACAAATAAATAAATAAATAAATAAATAAATAGTATGCCTTGTTATGAGGAGTAAGATTTTAGGGGTCTTGAACGGATGCATCCTCTGCTAGGCGCATGGCATCTGCATTGCCGTCCTGTGCCTGCAAGTCGAGGAGGCACAAAATGGAAATTAAGTGTACTTATTTATTAAAAATAAACAAATATCTCGAGATTTACTAACATACCTCGAGATAAATTAATAGTAAATAAATGAGTACACATAAATGAGTATATATAAATGGGTACAAATAAATAAATGAATAAATAAATAGCAAATAAATACATAACTCGCAGCTAATGTGTTTTAAAGACACAAAGTTTTTGAATATATCAATTCATGATACGCCTTGTTACGAGGTGTGAGATTGAGAAGGCCAGCCTGCTTGCTTGCACTGAGGCCAACCACCAATAAGTCTCTAAACTGTCCAATCCGCTTAGTTTACTCCCTGTGTTCCGTGGGTATCGCACAGGGGGACTTGGCAATGGAAGTCGGTGAGCAGCCCAGAGTTGGCTGAAAAACCATGTATGGAAAACCATGTATGAAAAAACGTTTGCTTGCACTGGGACCAACCACCAAACAATGGGAATGACATGTTTTTCAGGGTTCAGAGTTCAAGGTTCAGGGTTCAGGGATCTGAGCCTAGGCAATAAATGATTGCATGCCCCCTGGATTTTCTGTGGTTAGCCAGGAGGGGTCAATTAAAATAACCTCTTCAAACATCCTGGTGCATGTAATAATACTCGAATGTGAAAGGGGGGTCGTTTTCCTGTCGATTCCTGCCCGCCTCGAAAAATTCTGACAAGGTCGGGCTCGAGCCTTACCCCACCACCACCACCACCACCACCACCACCACCACAACACAACACACACACACACAGGGCTGAAAAAATATTATTGGGACCTTTTTGCTAACTTTCACTTTTCACTCCGGACACCAACAAATTGAAGCGTCTCGGTCAGAAGAGTCCATTGGCACTGTCCCGGTCGTCATGCACTTTAAACAGTGTGTGCGTGGGGTGGGGTGGGGGTGGGGGTGGGGGGGAGGGGGGGGGGGGGGGGGGGGGGGGGGGGGGGGTACGCGACCATGTGGGATGAGGCTGGACAAGGGGTATTGCTCAAGAGGGACTGCTTGAGTTCACAACGACTCTCAGAAGGCAAGATTGCCGAATTGCAATCCTTGATTGCCTTCTCTAAAGATATGAAATTTGCTGGGTGAACTATCTCGTCATGATCTTGATTGATTTTCAGTACACTATTGAGACCACCCACCTTGACTGTATAGGCCCATGCTGGGCTTGTGATGCGTAATTTGTTTTTACATTTTTGCAACAAACTTGTTGAGGTTTTAGCTATGGGTACTAGTATAGAAGACAAATGTTTCTGATTTAATGAGCCATGTTTCGCTTTTTTCATAAACTCACACAAACAAAGCCACACACATACCCCCCCACACACAAATCCACAAACACAAACCCACACACACATACCCACATGCAAACCCACACACACACACGCAAACACAAACCCGCACAGACATACGCACACACACACCCAAACCCACACATACCGCCTGTTTCTCCAGCTCCAATCGCCTTGCCAACTCCCTGGCTGCATTCGCCTTAGCAGCAATGGCAAGTGACAAGGATGCGCTGTCGATAGGGGAGCTAGGGCCTTGGGCATTGATGGTGGCTGTGCTTCTGTTTTCCTCTCTTGCCCTGTGTGTGTGTGTGTGTGTGTGTGTGTGTGTGTGTGTGTGCATTCGAAGTAGCAGCAATAGCAAGTGACAAGGATGCGCTGTCGATAGGGGAGCCGGGGCCTTGGGCATTGATGGTGGCTGTGCTTCTGTCGTCCTCTCTTGCCCTGTGTGTGTGTGTGTGTGTGTGTGTGTGTGTGTGTGTGTGTGTGTGCATTCGAAGTAGCAGCAATAGCAAGTGACAAGGATGCGCTGTCGATAGGGGAGCCGGGGCCTTGGGCATTGATGGTGGCCGTGCTTCTGTCGTCCTCTCTTGCCCTGTGTGTGTGTGTGTGTGTGTGTGTGTGTGTGTGTGTGTGTGTGTGCATTCGCCTTAGCAGCAATAGCAAGTGACAAGGATGCGCTGTGGATTGGGGAGCTGGGGCCTTAGGCATTAATGGTGGCCGTGCTTCTGTCATCCTCTCTTACCCTGTGTGTGTGTGTGTGTGTGGGGGGGGGGGGGGGGGGGGGGGGGGGGGGGGGGGGGGGGGGGGGGGGGGGGGGGGGGGGGGGAGAACTGTGTAACAAGGAGACTTACGGTTTTGTTAGAGATCTGTAGTTGGTCTGCCTTTGCCAAGTAATGCATCGTTACCAACAACCCTAGTTCCTTGGGTGGTTTTGAGGTTGTTAGGGTTGTTAGGGTTGTTTTCATGGGACCTGTCGCAGCTGCCATTTCGGCCGCAAGTGCAGTTGTCACCTGATATTGGCCGCATATGCAACATTCACCTGATATCAGTCTTGGTCTTGCAAATCACCTGCCAGCACCCCTGAAATCTCCCCATACACACACCAGAGCCGACTATGAGGGGGCCCCAGGCACCCAGATATTTACTAGTTTAAGATACCTGTTGCCCCTTGCACAGAGTGGCATGTGGTGTACTAATCTGAACCTCTTGATTGGAGCCTAGCACCCTCTAGGGGGCAATGTTTTCACATGCCATGCACATGTTGCGTCATCTTGCTGATCCGAGCACCCTATCTTATCTCGGGGGGCCCGAGTCAGTTGCCACGTGGAAATATTTACCTGCAACCAACTCGAGGGCGGGAGCGCGCCCTTCCGGCGATTGTCCCTCCTATGCACTGACCCCCTCCCTTCGCTTGCATCCCCACAGAGCAGGACTTCATCGCGATAGCTGCTTAAATTCGGCACACAGTTTCTTTCAGAAGCCGTGGAGCGAGGGGAGGATAAGCCGTGGCGGGATTAGAAGGCCCTTGCTGGGAGATTGTTGCGAGAAAGATAAGGAGGACCTCTTGAGATGGACCAGGTTGGGTCAGAAACTTCAGATTACTCATGGACGACTTTTCCAGCGATCGGATAAGCTGATGCGGATGATTCCGGAAATCGCGAAGCCCTGGTTTCAGACTTTTCGTGGCTATTCTGTTATGTTAGGACTCGGCTGTTGGTGGGGGATCACGTGGGAGGCCTGAAGAAAGTCCAGAACGCCCGGGACCACCTTTGGATTTGCCCCCCCCCCCCCCCCCCCCCCCCCCCCCCGACCCGGGCCCCCGACCCCCCACCCCCTCTGGGCCTGGGTGTGATAAACCCCGCGCCCACCTGGTCAGGGTGTCCACTTCAACGTGATGGCAGTTTGTGGTGCTTCCCAGTTGCTTGCAGGTGTCCAGCTGTCACGAAGCGGACCTTGTTGGCCTTTATTGATCAAGCTCCGAACAGCCCAGCAAACAGCCTCTCGAGTATCAAACAATTCGTTGGCCTACAATCATAAACGTGTACAAGTAGGAACTGGCATATCATATGATGTTGACCAAAGGCGAGTATGATATTATATGATATCATACAAATTGCATCATATATTCATATGATATTGCCTAGATATTGCATACAAATGGTAACTCTAGCCTACTCAGTCTGCCGGCATCTTATGATATCATATTGCCGTTCCCTTTATATAAGTGACGCCTGGGATAGTTCATAAGGTAACCGCACGCACCCTGCCTACCAGTGAACGGTGAAGAGATTTGCTCTTTCTCTCTCTCTCTCTCTCTCTCTCTCTCTCTCTCTCTCTCTCTCTCTCTCTCTCTCCCCCCCTCCCCCCCGCCCCCCAACAACAACAACAGCAGACCGCCATCAGTTCGTCACAAACCATGCATCATACATCTGGTGTCGGTCTTCCAGCCACGGTAGTACCGGCTAAAGAATGCTTGGACTGCATGCAGCATTGCCAACAAATTATCATAAGTTCTATACAGCCAAGGGTTGCGGTCAGGGCTCGGGATTCAGCCATATATCGGTATGTATAACAAATTGCGTGTTTGAGTTCTTCTTTCCAGTCATTCACAGCAACTCAGGTCTGTCAATAACGTAAACAAGTTCAAGTTCAAGTTTGATAACAGACAGCACTTATATTTTCACGTTGGACAGGTGACAGGTATACATCCAGGCTGGCAAGGCATCGGCAACAGGGAGCACCAATATTCCCCCCTTGGGCAGTTCGGCTAGTTTCCAACTCAACACCAACAAGTTTGGTTGAGGGTCGGTATCTCCTTAAGTGCGCCTGCTCTTTTGTAGGACGCCATTCGAGCTGAATCCTAGGTGCCGCTGGTTTGTGTAGGGAGACCCGCCTCCTGGGGTGAAATACCTTTCACAACTAAAAAAACAGAAAAAGGATTAGAGCAGCATTATCAGGGTTCAGTTGATTTACAACGTTGAGTGTTTCTCAAGCATGTGCTCTAGTTCCAAGGGCCATTTCCGAGGGCCTCATTTAAATCAAATGCCAAACATCACGTCAGGAATGCTCTATATACACAATTACAAACGGAGAGGAAGTTTGTCAACTCCACTTAACCTCATAGTTAAGAGTAGAACAACTCTGTGGCATGTTCTGATAGGATCCGGCATGAAGCCGGGGCCTGTTGACCGACACGGCACTTGCAAGATGACACTTGCAAGATGTCTAGAGAGCACTCGCAGAAGTGTTGTTCAACAGGACCAACTAACAAAATCAGGGTGGTAGGGATGGGGGAGGGGGAAGGGGAATAGTCCATCCCCAGCTAAAACAATAAAAAATATAATCTGTCCAGGCGCCATGTACTAATGTGTGCACAAATGCTCCATAAGCTTTTACTGCATCTCATACTGACACGCGATGGACTGTGCAGTACATCTCATAATGACACTGGATGGACTGTGCGGTACAAAATAATGAAACATCTCATAATGACACATGATGGAATGTGCAGTACAAAATAATGAAATATGCAATTCAGTGAAGCTAGCAGATTAGCTTCCATGCACCATGCTAGAGCAAGGCGTCCAAGCAATGGACAGCCCTGGGTTTGGTGCATTGGTGCATTGGTGAAGGTCTAAATATGTGCGACACACACTCAACAAGGTGATCAACGAGTATAGGAACCGGTATATAGGTATACAGGTACCGGTATATAGGTCTAGGTGCTGGTATATAGGTCTAGGTACCGGTACATAGGTAAACAGGTATATATTTAGGAACCGGTATATATATAGGAACCGAAATATATAGGTACCAGTACATCTGTATATAGGTACCGGTATATAGGTATATGTAGATATACCGGTATATATATAGGAACCGGTATTTAGGTATATAAGTACCGGTATATAGGTATATAGGTACCGGTATTTAGGTATATATATACTGGTAAATATATCTATATATATATAGGTACCGGTATACATATATATATATATATATATGTAGATACCAGTATGCAGATACATATACCGGTACACATATATAAAGATATATGTGTGTAGACCATACTTCTAGGGCTGCTGTGTCAACGAGTAACCACCACCAGTGAAGCGGGCTTGTGTTGGGCTAGCAGGGGCAGGCATCATAGGCTTCATGCCTCGTTCCCGTTCTGCCTGCTCTCGCCGCTTCTGCTCAAAGTACTTCCTCTTCATGTCACCCAGCTCGCGCACCAGGCGCTCAATCTCATACTTATACTCATTCACCTGGGCCTGGTACATATTCAGCTCCGAAGCCATGGCCTTCATCTGCTTCGTCTTTTCCCGCAGGTTGGCCTGGTAGATACTTAGCTGCTCAGCCACCTCAGGGCCTGGCTGACGAGCTAGAATGTTCTTCAGCTCCATGTACAACTTCTCCTTTTCTTGGATTAGAAGGTCCTTCTCGACCACCTCCTCTGTCTTGGCGATCAGCCTCTTCTGCAGCGTCTGGATCTTCTGGATCATCTCATAGGTGGAGGGGTCACTACCTTCCAGCTTGCGCCAGCGGTGCACGTTGAGGGGATTTTCCAACTCCTCACTCAAAGCCTTCACCTTAGTGCGCTCCTGCAACAGCTCCCGGCCCAGCTGGTGCACCTCCCTCTTCAGCACATCGATATTGGCGACAGAGGACTTAAGGATATGAAGCTCTCGCTTCAAGTCGTTCAACTTGATCTTCAACACGCGAATTTCGTTCAGCCGGTCCCTGTACTGGATTTGGCCCTTGGACAGGGTGGACTGCTGAATCTTGATCTTCTCATACAACAGTGCCAGCTCATCATTTCGCCTAATCAGTTGAGTACCTAAGATATCCCTCTCGTTCACCACAATGTCATACTCCTTCTTCTGTCGAATGCGCTCCTGGTCAGCCTCATTGATAATATGGTTCAACTTTTCAATCTCAGCCTTCTGAGAGTTGATAGCATTATCAGCCTCCTTGATCTGCTGCTTGGCTTTGTTCAACTCCATCCTCAGGGACTCCTTCTCCTTCTCAACCTTCATGTGGTCGAAGTGCTCCTTCACCAGCGCCAAATCCTTCGCACTGATCTCCTCCTTCAGCTGCTCGATTTGATGCTGCATGATCTTGAACTTGCGCTTCATCTCCTGAATCTCATCCTGGGACTCGATAAGGTTCTTGCTATATAAGTTACGATCCGCCCTTACAGCTTCATACAAGTTCTGCTGCTGCTTCAGCTTCGTCTCCCCTTCGCTAATACGCTTCTGCAGGTCGATGATGGCCATCTCACGGAGCTTCACCTCCTCTAGTGCCTGCATGTACTTCGATGCAGCGTCGGAGGCCTCAATGGCGTACTTCTCTCGCTCCTTCTCCAGCTGATAGATCAGTTTACCCTGCTTCTGCGCCTCCATCTTGTAACCCTGAATCTCCTGCTCCAGGTTACGCTTTGTGTTGTCGTTGATCTTGATGAGATCCATCTGCTTCTGGGTGGCACCCTCAGCCTGTGAACGCAGCTTGGTGAGGATGTCCCGCTCACGCAGCAACTCATCTAATTTTTTCTTGTCACCGTCCATCTCCTTCTGCTTTTGTTCAAGCTCCGACTCAAGGGAGCCCATCTCCTTCTTCAGGATATCACGCTCAATCTCCACCTCGCTCTTCTGCTCCTCAAGCTGCCTAATCTTTTTCGCCGTCTGCTCTCTAAGCTTGTTCACACGCATGGCCTCTGACTTAATCTGAGCAATCTCGTCCTCCTTCACCTTCAGCTCCATCTGCTTCTGACTGTTCTCTGCCAGGAGCTGGGTATTAGTATGAATCTGCTCCTCCAGGTCGTGGTGCAGCTTCTGAACCTTCTCATTAAGCTGGTTATACTCTTTTTGAATCTTCTCCGTTCCGAACTTCGCATCCCTAAGGGTCATCTCCAACCTCTGGACCGACTCCTCTGTAGTCGTCACCTGCGCCTGCTTCTGTTTGATCTCACCCTGCCTTAGTTCCAGGTTTTGCCTCAGCTCCTTCATCTCCTTCTCCATGCGCTCCTTCTTCCTGGCCTCCCTCTCCGCCTCCATCTTGCGCTCAGCTACAGAGTCCTTCAGCCCTTGGATGTCGGTTTCCATGGTCAGGCGATTGTTCTCTGCATGTCGAAGCTTCTCCTGGGTTTCCATCAACTCAGCACGCAGAGCCATGATCTGATCCACCTGCTGATCACGCTCACGAATGAGCTCCTCCTTCTGGCGAATGAGGTCATTGAGGGTGTTCTCTTCACCCATGGCAAGGCCAGAGCCCTGCTCTACGAGACGGGTGAGGTTGGCAATCTCCATCTTCAGCTGCTGAATGGTCTCTTTGGCCTGCATGGAGGGTGGGCAGTATAGGGTGAGTGGGTGGTGAGGTGGGGAGAGGTGGGGAGTGGTGGGAAGAGGTGGGCAGAGGTGGGGAGAGTGGAGAGTGAGTGGGTGGGGAGGCAACCAGTGCCAGTCAGTGCACATGTTCTCGAGAGCGTGTGTGCATGCATTATCTTAATTCAGCGACAGGCGGTAGATGTGCAGGATGCTAAGTTTGTGCACCATGAATCCCCCCTATCCCCTTATCAGTAGACATGCACATGCCTCTCACACACACACGGACTAATCACTTCCCAAAAGGCAGATGCATCCACCATGCGGCAACGTTTTGTACACACCAGCATGCAAGGTAATTGGCCAGCACCAGAGCAATATAAATCTTAGGAATGCATCATTGGAGACCAGCTGCAGCTAGACTGACTCAGTTCCCCCAATTCCTCCTCATGCTTCATGGGACGTAGGCCTACCTTAGCTTCCTTCTCATGACTGGCATCCACCATCTTCCACGCCTTCTCAATCTCCTTCTTTAGAGCACCGATAGTGGTTTGGTCCTCCTCGTTGAGTTTGAGAGCAGTCTGGACTTTGGCCGCGTTCGCGACAATCTCCGCGTTCAGCTCCCGACATTTCTTAACCAGCCTCTTCTCACTATCTGCGGTCCATGGGTGGGTGGGTGGGTGGGTGGGGTAATATACTTAAGCTAGAGGATTTCCAAGATTGCGAACGCAGGGCTAAAGGGCCCGGGCGTAGGGAGGAACTAGACATTGCGATAAGGGTGTTCTAACGGATGTCCTACCATGTGACTTCTTAAGTGCGCGATGGAGCTTCTCATACTCGACCCGAAAGCGCTCTAGACTCCTATCTCCGACGAGCTCTTGTAGAACCTGTAGAAGAAGAGGTGTCCAGCTTAGAAGACCGCGGCAACCAACGGAATCGCAACACATGTCAGCGTAGAACGGACTCTACCTCGCCGAATTCCCGCTCTAAAGTATCGTAAGCCTGGGATTCAAACAAATCCCCAGCTGCAGCCTTGGGGTCGTCCGAAGCCATAATGGCAGAATCAGACAAGTTTCTCTTCAATCCAGGAGTTCCAATAATAATAAAGCAATCGCAAAAGGATAAGGAAATTACAACCGACAACGCTTGCGGGCGACCGGACCTGAATGCAATAAGCGGGCGTACAATTCAGAAAAATGTACAATCCAGGGCGGTACTGGAGCCCTCCATCCTCCATGCATGCATGCAGGCGAGACTTCGTTTGTCCGCAGCCCCCCTCAAGTATGCAGTTGGTACGAGTAGGCACCTAGACCAGACAACTGGGGCATGGGGCACTGAGCCGCAAACTAGTGGTGTGTCACCACCATCCACATTTGTTCTATAATTATAGTTTCTTTCCTCCCTCTGCTTTTCTTTTTCACTTTTTCTGAGACATTTTTCGTAAACAAGAAGTTCTATACTTGTTTCAGAAAACTCATATTGATAGAAAGTTTTAGTAGCTCTGCAGACTAAGATGCATTCGTTCTACCGGGTAGATTCGCCATGGTACTGCTAGCTACTCGTGTATTCCTATTTTGTAGTGTTCCTTCTTCTTCTACCCTGATAGTCGTACACTATACTGCTATATCGGCCAGATTTGCCGCTGTACTACCTAGTACCACCACTACTGAACCCCGAACAATCGTTCTACACACAGGGGACCTAACTTCGTGCTGTACTGACAATTTAATTGTACAATTATAATTTAATCGTCATCCCACAGTAGATGATAATGTAATTGTGAGTTCCATTTTGTAACACAATTTGACGGTGTTTGCATCCTTCAAAAAGGAATGAGGATTCATGACCAGCTTCATGCTGGATTCTTCTCCAAACAATTCGGGGTTCAATCTCAATTTCTCAAAAGTTTAATTTCTGTCCTTAGTATGAAGGACATTCCAAGATTTCGAACATGAAATACATTTAATCTTCAAGCACTATTCTACCATCAACCACCCAATCAAAGCACCTGCAAATTCTACCAGAACGAGAGGTACCCCCATCTGACTCAACATTCGAATTGTGAGATTGAAGTGTGAACTATGTGACGAAACCAACGTTCCTCACTAGAACAGACCAGACAGTTTCCACCTGCCAGTGAGTTGAAAAACACGTACCCCGGATGAGTTATAAGTGATAGCTAAATGTAAAGACTGCCTGAGTCTGTCCGACACACTGAAAATCCTGATCTGCCCCGCGGTGAGGTAAGACAAATCTCGATCTGTCCCTTCGGTAAGATAAATAAATCAAGAGACTACGTGGATGTGGATCACCATATCTTACATCGGTGTAAGTATTTCAAAAATTGTGTGCTAACACAGTTTGTCTAGCTGAATAATTGTTTGGGCAAGCAAGTTGGCAGCTTATGCGATGCTGGCAGTGGCACCAATCTCCAACAGTGCCTTGACACCGGCCTCAGCCTCGGCCTTGGGCAGACTCTCACAGATGGTCTTGGGGAGAGCGCTAGTGTACTCCTTAACCTGGGCAACGGAGATACCAGCCAGGTTGCGGACAACCTTGTAGACACTGACCTGTGGTGGGACAGAGACGGAGAATTGAGTTGAGGGATAGCACCAAGGTCACCACCTTAAAAGCTGACGTAACCTGCACAGGATAGTGCCTGCAATAAAGACACAATCACATGATAGACCTAGGAAACCCCAGTACATTTTGTTCGCCCAGAATTCCAGCAACAAGTAATTTGATACACACCGAGGGGGGGGGCAAGAAAAAAGCTGCCGTACCACATCTTCTCTTTGGATAGTGCTTTTCCTCAAACTAAGTTCAAAACAAGTTGTTTTTAGCCAAAAATAAAGTTTTACTAAATTTAGAGGGGTCCAAAGTTTTCATCACCCAAAGCGGCCCAAATCTTAACTTCGCGATAAATCACGTCTGAGCAACCTAACGAAAGATGTAAGAGCATAACTGGAATGGGCGCAAAAAGATCTTTCGGATGACCCCCATTTGGGGGGGGGTAGGTGGGTGTAAAACCTTTTTGAAAACTTTATTTTTTCCCTCCTTTTGTACAAAACTTCCACAATTCCAACTCCCATCTGCATCGGACACCATATTGAACATGCGGTCCAAAATCTGTCTTTCTGCCCCCCCCCCCCCCCCCCACCCCCCCCCCCCCCCCCCCCCCCCCCCCTGATACACACCATGTTTTCGTTCGTCCTAGGCAAGTTCCTTTCCTCTACTTGGATACTACCTGGCTATGATATAGACCAACTCCTGGAAACTGGCTGCGTGAGGGGCAACTGATACATCCTACATTAGCAGATCCATACTCTCTTGCAGGACGTTGAAGCAATCTAAACAACCAATTTAGTGATGACTATTACACCCCAACTCAAACGTCAAAGTATTAATAATAACCAAATAAATACATGGCGACAACGGCCAGTAATAAATAAAAGACGGCTTTGATCTGGTAGTAGATTATTATTCAAACTAAACTAAACTTGATTATTAAGATACACCGAGCAAATGAATTGAGCTCAAGACATTTCATCCTATTGATTCCTTACTTGAGGCTACTCTTCACTTGTTTCTCTCAAACACTGTTCCAAAAGCCAAGCATTGTTGATCTGATGATCTGTGAGGCTGTAGAAGCACCTAATCAACCCTTCAGCTGCAACAGTTCCACAGTAACAATAAGACTTGGCAATAATATGTCGAAATATGACTTCTGGTTTCAGACAGAGTGAGATAATGAATCAAAAACAGTAACTGAACAACTCTAGGCACTCATAATTCTTCCTCCTATCAACTAGTGATGACCATAAGCAAACAGGAACCACTATTATACTACTGATTTTAGTGGTGCTCCCTCTTCAAGGAGAAGTGAGCCCCCAGGGTTACCCATTTGTCAGTCTGTGCGACCGACCGACTGTCTGTCCGAGATGAAGCCTGACACGTCAGCCAACAGTCTCGTAACTAACTTGCTTCCGTTGCCACCTGTCGCTCTGTCGCAAATTGACATCTTCAGGCTTGGCCCAGTGGCTGGCTCAGGGAGCTGCCTAGAAGCTGCTGCTCGTAGCCGAATAGGAAAACAGTGTGCTATATCAAATTCCAGCCCTAAAAGAAGCTTCGACCCATTAGATGCTCCTACCTTCTTGTCAGCAGGGAAGGCCTCCAAGACAATGTCAAAGGCAGTCTTCTCCTCAACAACCTCGGCGGGAGCTCCTCCAGCGGGGGCCATCATCATGGCAGGGCCAGCGGCGGCGGCGCTGCACACAAAACCAGTTTGAAGGAAGATTCAGCATGACAATTAGTAAGAGACTTCTCATAGTGAAGAGTAGTCAGCACGAAGCAACCACCTCAATTGTTGCACAGGTAGGGTTCACGATGACAGGTAGTCCCACAGACACTAACAAATATGCTCTGGGGATCTGCCCGCAGTTCCGTTGCTAGCATGTGGCCATTTCATGATAACCTCCCATACAACATTAATGTGGTAGCAGCCAAGAAACAAAATTCTTTTGAACAGCAAATGGTGGTGGTACAAACAACATGATAGTGAGCACTGTTGCTTAAAAAACGAGGAAGGCTTTCAAGTGGCACAAAATATGTATTAAGGGAGCCGGCTAGCCAACAACACAAGGAACCGGCAACTAGCATGCTTGTTGTGAAGAAGCTGACTATATCTGTGATTCTAGACATGGAGAAGCTGCTGGGAATTCAATCATCGATCCACTGTGCCATCAAGGGGGGCAACAGGGTGATAGAAAGGGACTAAAGTACAGGCATGAGTTTGTGTCTATATATGAGAGAGAGAGAGAGAGAGAGAGAGAGAGAGAGAGAGAGAGAGAGAGAGAGAGCTATTGCTTCAGGTATGTGTGTGTCGTCAGGGGATAAATCGTGTCATTCCTCCCGCGAGGTCTTGAATCTGGAAGAACTCGAGGCCCGTGGGTGATTGGATACCTTAATGGCATCCGGCACAAGTTCGAAGAGCCTCAGAATGCAGTTCCTCCTGCCGAACTCATCGAGCCGGAGATAAGTTGTGGCCGGCTGGCAGCCATCCACACTCCCTAATGATGCTAAACCAATCGCGACGCCATCAATAAAGGAGGCATGGCTGAAACATACCTGGCGTCAACGCCGAAGGTCTCCTCAATCTCCTTCACCAGCTCAGAGGCCTCAAGGAGGGTCAACGTCTTGAGCTTCTCGACAATCTGGGGTGAGCAGAGAGTGTGGCAATTGCATCACAATTTGAGCCGTATGGCGCGAGGGAAAAGTTGATCAATCACGGCTCAGAGGGGCACCGCCACGAAAATTATATTGCTAAGATAACGACGATTCGGCCGCCAATTCATGCCAAAGTATCGCGAACGTCCGCTTATTCATCCATCCATTCGATTATTTTTTTCAATTCATGGCATCGTTGTCAGCAGGCCAATAATGACCGATGATAAGGCCTTGCCGCTAAAAACTCGCACATAGGTGACTCTAGCCTGGTCATAGTAAGCAGTGTATCACCTCAGAGACGGCACCAGCCCGGGCAACGACGCGCCTAGCACCCATGATAGGGGCGGCCCTGAAGGCAGGGCGGGAGACCCTGGAGGCAACGCGGTTCTGAGCAGCCAACATTTTGACAAGGGAGCTATGGAAGGATAAAGGCCGAGGTGGTGTGAGCGCCAGATGAATGTCGCCTGGAGAATAAAGGATAGAGCGACAGCACTACACTTCCGACGTACGTTGTACATCACATGCACATTATGCAGCAACTTGTGAACATCAACGAGCCTCGCTAATCTAAGGCAGTTCCCAGTTTCGTTGTCCCAGTTCTGCAGCGAGAAGGTAATTGCGAATTTGCGACCGACCTTGAATGCAGCTGTTGTTCAGGTGTACGTCGGCATTGTTGAATACTTATTATACAGGGAACTAGGGAAATATGTCAGGCACAATTCCTTCATCGCTGGTGGTTAACGATTTCACTGTTTCGCCGACAACGAGAGTGTAGTGATATATAATTCACTCTGTAATTTGCTTCATCTACGCTATTCGAAATAATATCATGTGCGTCGAGTGCGAGTGTCGCATCGAGTTATTATATATTTGCGAAGGGTCCAGGTGGGACAATTGAATCGTACATCGCAACAGTTATATTATATCTGTTTCACAAAAAGGTCGTAGTGCATCACCAGGCGCCAGTGTCGCCAACAAAGCTCCCTACACACGCAATCATCGATCACAAACAGCATACGGTCGCATAGTGACCTGAGCTGAGAAACGAGGCTGCTTCTCGCACTCGATTTCAATGGGCTTTCGTTGTACCGAGACCCTGAAAATATATAATTATGAAAATATATAAAGCACCAGTCCGTCCAGTCGTCAAGACTCATTACGCTCGTGAGGTGGAACTCGTGCTCTGCCCCCAAGCACGATACATGCATGATATCTAGGTGATTCGTAAGGCATCGTGCTCTTCTCCTCTCCATGGCAGTTCTAATATTTGAGCTCGGATTTTCATGGTCATTACCCTCTCGAGAATGTTTGGCACTTTGGCCCAGCCAGGGTGACCTGGTTTGGCCTAGTGGATGGATGATTTCATGATGATGGAATTAGGCCTTGCCATGTTGACTGTTGAATGCCACAACGAGTCAACGGCACATTGAGTCGATGGTCATACTATACATGATGTGTGGTAAACAATTGTATGCCTGTTAATTGTATGCAAGACACTTAAGCATATTTGCCACCCCTGGAGGCTCCTTGAGCGAGGTTAGGACTCCTTGAGGCTTTGACTGTACAAATACATATGTACATGGTTGTATGATGAACATCATAACAATTACAACTGTAGATTGTGAAGTGTTGTCAACTGTACTACTAGGACACGAGTGCCTTACTGGCATCTGATCAGATGCCAATAAGGCACTCGTATCCTAGTAGTACAGCTGACAATAATGCCTGACTCGGGAGGAAAACGGGGGGGTTCCATCCTCTCCAGAAGGTCGCGGTACACAGGCGGGGTGCGGGTCTGATTAATACTAAGTTGCCCCCAATCGGAAGACCATAGCCGAGAGCTTGGCTGTGGATTTGTGGAACCTCTGGGTAATCTGTTCTCCTCCCGAGACATGCATTATTGTCAGCTGTACTACTAGGACGCGAGTGCCTTATTGGCATCTGATCAGCTGACAAGTGTTGCAGGGCCAGGGCCTCCAGGGTTAGACTTGCTCACTACTAAAGTACTAATTACCTAGATGGGATCGGGTCCTCCTCGGATTGGCAGATGCATTATTCGTAAGGACTGGCTTATCATATGATGTTGACCATCGGCGAGTATGATATATACCAGTATTTGAAATTGTCCATGGTGTGTGTGTGTGTGTGTGTGTGGGGGGGGGGGGGGGGGGGGGGGGGGGTAAAACCGAACATGTCTGACCCCATGCCCCAAATGTATTGAGCTTGTTGAGAGGATAGAGTTTTTTTTGTCAAAAGGCCCAGTAGGTAGAAAGTTATGTGCCTCCAAACTTTGGGTGGGTGGGTGGGTGGGTGGGTGGGTGGTGAGGGCAACAAGGGCGTGACCGCCCTTGTGTTGGATTGGACCAATTGGACCAAGGGATCCGCTGGTGGCTAGGGATGGTAATGGGTAGGCCCGCTGTAACCAAGGAGAGGCGGTAACTAGGGTTGTTTTGTGTGCGGTGAGCGGTGTGTGTAACCTTGTTTCTGCCCTCGTGTTAGGTATGGGGATCCGCTGGGGATGGGGAGCTAGGGTTGTTTGGTGTGCGATTTGCGTAACCTTGTTGCTGTCCTCGTGGCTATTCTTGCGGAACGTATGTCTCGTTTAACGCGCTTTGGTACACAGTTGCGCGTTACCTCATAAACTGGGGCTGTGCACCCTCCGACTGTGACTAGGCAGTCTCCTTCGGGAAGACTTGAGTGTCGAATCCCAACGTCAAATGGTTCGGGGCGCAGTTTGACTTAAATCTACCTGGAAGACGAGGTGACGTGACTGAAGATACATCTTGTCTGAAATTTGCTTCGAGTCGGAGAATGGTTGACTGAATTTGCGAGTTTATCGAGCTGCCTGCCGTTTGCAAACGGCAGTTGGTGCGGTCTAAATGCACTTTGTAGGACGAACCCTTAGGTTCCCTAGCGCATCCGTTTGGCGCATCCGTTTGGCGCACCCGTTTGGCGCATCCGTTTTGCTCGTCCGGCAGTACGCCTGATGTACCGAAGTCGCTACCCATGGAGGGGCGGTAACTATATTGACCGCCCCCTGTGCTGATGGGTTTTAAGCTTATGTACGGGCGGTCAGTTATGTACTTATGTTGTAGCCTTGTTGCTTTCAAAGTAACAACAAAGTAACAAACAAACAAATAAGGGACATTTTGCAGTGTTGCTGTTTAAAGCAGTATTGAACGTGCCTCTACTGTCATGCAGAGCATACATGAAGGTTGGCTTTAGTTGTAAGAATTTGATGCAGAAAAAATGAGACCAATCAGAGGTCGGGTTAATTTTTGAGGATGTTGAGAAGGTGTTGCATGTGTGGGCTGGGCAGTATGAGCCGTTCCGGTCTGGGCCTGACCCGACGCGAGGGGGGTGGTCGGGTGTGTCGGGGTGGATGCCCGTAGCGTGGGTCGGCATGCATTGGGCTGGCCCGGGCTGGCCGGGTGGTTATGCGTTGTGTGGGTATGACACGAATGTAGCGCAGTTTGAGAGCGCATGTGGCATGTGCTTTGGGAGAATAGGTGAGCATAGGGTCTCAACAGCCGCTCTGCCCATGATTTGGAATGGCTGGGCCTAGAGTTGCGCCTGGCCATGGAGAATGGAGACAAGTGGCTACTATTGTGCAACGCCGCTGCCTCCTAGGTCGAAGCACGAATCTGAAAGCTGCGTTGGTCGAAGCTCTGCAGCTTGTCAGGGTGGTGTCACCTTCTTGGTTAGCGAGTTAGTTCTTTCTTGTGTAACAATGTAGCTTCGCAGCTCCGCAGAAGGAACGATTGGTACTTAGGTAGCTATAAATAGCAAGTCACTTTGGCAGAGACGGGGGTCGGAAGTGCACCAGTTATCAATTCCGCAGGTCGAAGGTCAGCATATGCTCAATTTACACGTTCGCAAGTAGCACGTCCAGCAGGTTGCAGGCGATGGGCCCCTAGGTCAGAGCACGTAGCTCAAAGCTGCGCTGGTCCAAGCTCCACAGGTTTGCAGGGTGGTGTTACCCACTTGGGCTGATAGTAATTAATTTTGAAGCTTCGCAGGTCTGCAGAACGAATGATCAGTACTGAGGCATGCTATTAATAGCAAGATTGGCAGATTCAGAGGTTGGAAGAGCACCAGTTCAATTCAATTGCGTAGTTCGAAGTTAGCATTTGCGCAATTTGCACGTTGCGCGCAAGTAGCAAGTCCAGCCGCTCAGGGTCGGACGGAAACGCGAATGTTGCATGTTGCATGGACAGTTGGCTTGCGGCGGATGCTTCTTTCACGCGAACCCTTTAGGTTCTTCATGGCTCTGCATCCGGTTACTCGTTTTTGTTACACTAGTTGGTCGGCCCCCTTTTGAAAATTTTTGAGTTTGAGTGACTCGGTGTAACTCTTGAGTCTCTCCTACATTGAGGGCGGTAACTATATTGACCGCCCCTTGTGCTGTTGGTTTTTGGATTTATAAGCGTATGTACGGGCGGTCAGTTATGTACTTATGTTGTAGCCTTGTTGCTTTCAAAGTAACAACTAAGTAACAAACAAACAAATAAGGGACATTTTGCAGTGTTGCTGTTTAAAGCAGTATTGAACGTGCCTCTACTGCCATGCAGAGCATACATGAAGGTTGGCTTTTGTTGTAATAATTTGATAGAGAAAAAATGAGACCAATCAGAGGTCGGGTTGATTTTAGGGATTTTTGAGATGGTGTTGCATGTGTGGGCTGGGCAGCATGAGCCGTTCAGGTCTGGGCCTGACCCGACGCGAGGGGGTGGTCGGGTGTGTCGGGGTGGATGCCTGTAGCGTGGGTCGGCATGCATCGGGCTGGCCGGGTGGTTATGAGTTGTGTGGGTATGACACGAATGTGGCACAGTTTGGGAGCGCATGTGGCATGTGCTTTGGGAGAATACCGTGGGTGAGCATAGGGTCTCAATAGCCGCTCTGCCCATGATTTGGAATGGCTGGGCCTAGAGTTGCGCCTGGCCATGGAGAATGGAGATTAGTGGCTACCATTGTGCAACGCCGCTGCCCCCTAGGTCGAAGCACGAATCTGAAAGCTGCGTTGGTCGAAGCTTTGCAGCTTCTCAGGGTAGTGTCACCTTCTTGGGTAGCGAGTTAGTTCTTACTTGTGTAACAATGTAGCTCCGCAGAAGGAACGATTGGTACTTAGGTAGCTATAAATAGCTAGTCACTTTGGCTGAGACGGGGGTCGGAAGTGCACCAGTTATCAATTCCGCAGTTCGAAGGTCAGCATATGCTCAATTTCCACGTTCGCAAGTAGCACGACCAGCAGGTTGCAGGCGATGGTAGAAGCTCAGAGGTAGAAGCTCAGAGCAGATCGAAGGTAGAAGCTCAGAGCACTTAGCTCGAAGGTCATTGCTAGCTGCGCTGGTCGGAGCTCAGAGCTGCGTTGGTCGGAGCTCAGAGCTGCGTTGGTCGAAGCTCCGCAGGTTTACCAGGGTGTCAATACCCACTTGGGTAGATAGACGGTTATTATTTGTGTAGCTTCGCAGGTCTGCAGAACGAACGATTGGAACTTCGATGGCTATTAATAGCAAGTAATTCTGCAGATAAGGAGGTCGGAATTGCACCAGTGGTCAATTGCGAAGTTCGAAGGTTGGCATTTGCGCAATTCCCACGTTCGCAAGTAGCATGTCCGCAGTTTGTAGGAATGCAGGGACGGCAGGTGATTTGGGTCGGAAATTGCTGGAAAGGCATGGACAGTTGGCTTGCGGCGGATGCTTCTTTCACGCGAAAACTTTAGGTTCCTCATGGCTCTGCATCCGGTTACTCGTTTTTGTTACACTAATTGTCCGGCCCCCTTTTGATTGTGTGACTCGGTGTAACTCTTGAGTCTCTCCTACATTGAGGGCGGTAACTATATTGACCGCCCCCTGAGCTGTTGGTTTTTGGAATTATAAGCTTATGTACGGGCGGTCAGTTATGCACTTATGTTGTAGCCTTGTTGCTTTCAAAGTAACAACAAAGTAACAAACAAACAAATAAGGGACATTTTGCAGTGTTGCTGTTTAAAGCAGTATTGAACGTGCCTCTACTGTCATGTAGAGCATACATGAAGGTTGGCTTTAGTTGTAATAATTTGATACAGAAAAAATGAGACCAATCAGAGGTCGGGTTAATTTTAGGGGATTTTGAGAAGGTGTTGCATGTGTGGGCTGGGCAGTATGAGCCGTTCCGGTCTGGGCCTGACCCGACGCGAGGGGGTGGTCGGGTGTGTCGGGGTGGATGCCTGTAGCGTGGGTCGGCATGCATCGGGCTGGCCGGGTGGTTATGAGTTGTGTGGGTATGACACGAATGTAGCGCATTTTGGGAGCGCATGTGGCATGTGCTTGGGGAGATTACCGTGGGTGAGCATAGGGTCTCAATAGCCGCTCTGCCCATGATTTGGAATGGCTGGGCCTAGAGTTGCGCCTGGCCATGGAGAATGGAGATTAGTGGCTACCATTGTGCAACGCCGCTGCCCCCTAGGTCGAAGCACGAATCTGAAAGCTGCGTTGGTCGAAGCTCTGCAGCTTCTCAGGGTCGTTTCACCTTCTTGGGTAGCGAGTTAGTTCTTACTTGTGTAGCTTCGCAGCTCCGCAGAAGGAACGATTGGTACTTAGGTAGCTATAAATAGCAAGTCACTTGGGCTGAGACGGGGGTCGGAAGTGCACCAGTTATCAATTCCGCAGGTCGAAGGTCAGCATATGCTCAATTTACACGTTCGCAAGTAGCACGTCCAGCAGGTTGCAGGTGATGGGCCCCTAGGTTAGAGCACGTAGCTCAAAGCTGCGCTGGTCCAAACTCCACAGGTTCGCAGGGTGGTGTTACCCACTTGGGCTGATAGTAATTAATTTTGAAGCTTCGCAGGTCTGCAGAACGAATGATCAGTACTGAGGCATGCTATTAATAGCAAGATTGGCAGATTCAGAGGTTGGAAGAGCACCAGTTCAATTCAATTGCGTAGTTCGAAGTTAGCATTTGCGCAATTTGCACGTTGCGCGCAAGTAGCAGGTCCAGCCGCGATGGGAGTTTGCAGGCGATGGCTCAGGGTCGGACGGAAACGCGAATGTTGCATGTTGCATGGACAGTTGGCTTGTGAAGGACGGTTCTTTCTACGCAAACCCTTCAGGGCTAAATGGCTCTACATCCGGTTACTCGTTTTTGTTACACTCACGTGACGCTAGTTTTGACAATTTTTGAGTTTGAGTGACTCGGTGTAACTCTTGAGTCTCTCCTACGTTGAGGGCGGTAACTATATTGACCGCCCCCTGTGCTGTTGGTTTTTGGAATTATAAGCTTATGTACGGGCGGTCAGTTATGTACTTATGTTGTAGCCTTGTTGCTTTCAAAGTAACAACTAACTAACAAACAAACAAATAAGGGATATTTTGCAGTGTTGCTGTTTAAAGCAGTATTGAACGTGCCTCTACTGCCATGCAGAGCATACATGAAGGTTGGCTTTTGTTGTGATAGTTTGATAGAGAAAAAATGAGACCAATCAGAGGTCGGGTTGATTTTAGGGATTTTTGAGATGGTGTTGCATGTGTGGGCTGGGCAGCATGAGCCGTTCAGGTCTGGGCCTGACCCGACGCGAGGGGGTGGTCGGGTGTGTCGGGGTGGATGCCTGTAGCGTGGGTCGGCATGCATCGGGCTGGCCGGGTGGTTATGAGTTGTGTGGGTATGACACGAATGTGGCACAGTTTGGGAGCGCATGTGGCATGTGCTTGGGGAGAATACCGTGGGTGAGCATAGGGTCTCAATAGCCGCTCTGCCCATGATTTGGAATGGCTGGGCCTAGAGTTGCGCCTGGCCATGGAGAATGGAGATTAGTGGCTACCATTGTGCAACGCCGCTGCCCCCTAGGTCGAAGCACGAATCTGAAAGCTGCGTTGGTCGAAGCTTTGCAGCTTCTCAGGGTAGTGTCACCTTCTTGGGTAGCGAGTTAGTTCTTACTTGTGTAGCTCCGCAGCTCCGCAGAAGGAACGATTGGTATTTAGGTAGCTATAAATAGCTAGTCACTTTGGCTGAGACGGGGGTCGGAAGTGCACCAGTTATCAATTCCGCAGGTCGAAGGTCAGCATATGCACAATTTCCACGTTCGCAAGTAGCACGACCAGCAGGTTGCAGGCGATGGTAGAAGCTCAGAGGTAGAAGCTCAGAGCAGATCGAAGGTAGAAGCTCAGAGCACCTAGCTCGAAGGTCATTGCTAGCTGCGCTGGTCGGAGCTCAGAGCTGCGTTGGTCGGAGCTCAGAGCTGCGTTTGTCGAAGCTCCGCAGGTTTACCAGGGTGTTAATACCCACTTGGGTAGATAGACGGTTATTATTTGTGTAGCTTCGCAGGTCTGCAGAACGAACGATTGGAACTTCGATGGCTATTAATAGCAAGTAATTCTGCAGATAAGGAGGTCGGAATTGCACCAGTGGTCAATTGCGAAGTTCGAAGGTTGGCATTTGCGCAATTCCCACGTTCGCAAGTAGCATGTCCGCAGTTTGTAGGAATGCAGGGACGGCAGGTGATTTGGGTCGGAAATTGCTGGAAAGGCATGGACAGTTGGCTTGCGGCGGATGCTTCTTTCACGCGAACCCTTCAGGGCTAAATGGCTCTGCATCCGGTTACTCGTTTTTGTTACACTAATTGTCCGGCCCCCTTTTGATTGTGTGACTCGGTGTAACTCTTGAGTCTCTCCTACATTGAGGGCGGTAACTATATTGACCGCCCCCTGAGCTGTTGGTTTTTGGAAATATAAGCTTATGTACGGGCGGTCAGTTATGTACTTATGTTGTAGCCTTGTTGCTTTCAAAGTAACAACAAAGTAACAAACAAACAAATAAGGGACATTTTGCAGTGTTGCTGTTTAAAGCAGTATTGAACGTGCCTCTACTGTCATGTAGAGCATACATGAAGGTTGGCTTTAGTTGTAATAATTTGATACAGAAAAAATGAGACCAATCAGAGGTCGGGTTAATTTTAGGGGATTTTGAGAAGGTGTTGCATGTGTGGGCTGGGCAGTATGAGCCGTTCCGGTCTGGGCCTGACCCGACGCGAGGGGGGTGGTCGGGTGTGTCGGGGTGGATGCCTGTAGCGTGGGTCGGCATGCATCGGGCTGGCCGGGTGGTTATGAGTTGTGTGGGTATGACACGAATGTAGCGCATTTTGGGAGCGCATGTGGCATGTGCTTGGGGAGATTACCGTGGGTGAGCATAGGGTCTCAATAGCCGCTCTGCCCATGATTTGGAATGGCTGGGCCTAGAGTTGCGCCTGGCCATGGAGAATGGAGATAAGTGGCTACCATTGTGCAACGCCGCTGCCCCCTAGGTCGAAGCACGAATCTGAAAGCTGCGTTGGTCGAAGCTCTGCAGCTTCTCAGGGTCGTTTCACCTTCTTGGGTAGCGAGTTAGTTCTTACTTGTGTAGCTTCGCAGCTCCGCAGAAGGAACGATTGGTACTTAGGTAGCTATAAATAGCAAGTCACTTGGGCTGAGACGGGGGTCGGAAGTGCACCAGTTATCAATTCCGCAGGTCGAAGGTCAGCATATGCTCAATTTACACGTTCGCAAGTAGCACGTCCAGCAGGTTGCAGGTGATGGGCCCCTAGGTTAGAGCACGTAGCTCAAAGCTGCGCTGGTCCAAACTCCACAGGTTCGCAGGGTGGTGTTACCCACTTGGGCTGATAGTAATTAATTTTGAAGCTTCGCAGGTCTGCAGAACGAATGATCAGTACTGAGGCATGCTATTAATAGCAAGATTGGCAGATTCAGAGGTTGGAAGAGCACCAGTTCAATTCAATTGCGTAGTTCGAAGTTAGCATTTGCGCAATTTGCACGTTGCGCGCAAGTAGCAGGTCCAGCCGCGATGGGAGTTTGCAGGCGATGGCTCAGGGTCGGACGGAAACGCGAATGTTGCATGTTGCATGGACAGTTGGCTTGTGAAGGACGGTTCTTTCTACGCAAACCCTTCAGGGCTAAATGGCTCTACATCCGGTTACTCGTTTTGTTACACTCACGTGACGCTAGTTTTGACAATTTTTGAGTTTGAGTGACTCGGTGTAACTCTTGAGTCTCTCCTACGTTGAGGGCGGTAACTATATTGACCGCCCCCTGTGCTGTTGGTTTTTGGAATTATAAGCTTATGTACGGGCGGTCAGTTATGTACTTATGTTGTAGCCTTGTTGCTTTCAAAGTAACAACTAACTAACAAACAAACAAATAAGGGATATTTTGCAGTGTTGCTGTTTAAAGCAGTATTGAACGTGCCTCTACTGCCATGCAGAGCATACATGAAGGTTGGCTTTTGTTGTGATAGTTTGATAGAGAAAAAATGAGACCAATCAGAGGTCGGGTTGATTTTAGGGATTTTTGAGATGGTGTTGCATGTGTGGGCTGGGCAGCATGAGCCGTTCAGGTCTGGGCCTGACCCGACGCGAGGGGGTGGTCGGGTGTGTCGGGGTGGATGCCTGTAGCGTGGGTCGGCATGCATCGGGCTGGCCGGGTGGTTATGAGTTGTGTGGGTATGACACGAATGTGGCACAGTTTGGGAGCGCATGTGGCATGTGCTTTGGGAGAATACCGTGGGTGAGCATAGGGTCTCAATAGCCGCTCTGCCCATGATTTGGAATGGCTGGGCCTAGAGTTGCGCCTGGCCATGGAGAATGGAGATTAGTGGCTACCATTGTGCAACGCCGCTGCCCCCTAGGTCGAAGCACGAATCTGAAAGCTGCGTTGGTCGAAGCTTTGCAGCTTCTCAGGGTAGTGTCACCTTCTTGGGTAGCGAGTTAGTTCTTACTTGTGTAGCTCCGCAGCTCCGCAGAAGGAACGATTGGTATTTAGGTAGCTATAAATAGCTAGTCACTTTGGCTGAGACGGGGGTCGGAAGTGCACCAGTTATCAATTCCGCAGGTCGAAGGTCAGCATATGCACAATTTCCACGTTCGCAAGTAGCACGACCAGCAGGTTGCAGGCGATGGTAGAAGCTCAGAGGTAGAAGCTCAGAGCAGATCGAAGGTAGAAGCTCAGAGCACCTAGCTCGAAGGTCATTGCTAGCTGCGCTGGTCGGAGCTCAGAGCTGCGTTGGTCGGAGCTCAGAGCTGCGTTTGTCGAAGCTCCGCAGGTTTACCAGGGTGTCAATACCCACTTGGGTAGATAGACGGTTATTATTTGTGTAGCTTCGCAGGTCTGCAGAACGAACGATTGGAACTTCGATGGCTATTAATAGCAAGTAATTCTGCAGATAAGGAGGTCGGAATTGCACCAGTGGTCAATTGCGAAGTTCGAAGGTTGGCATTTACGCAATTCCCACGTTCGCAAGTAGCATGTCCGCAGTTTGTAGGAATGCAGGGACGGCAGGTGATTTGGGTCGGAAATTGCTGGAAAGGCATGGACAGTTGGCTTGCGGCGGATGCTTCTTTCACGCGAACCCTTCAGGGCTAAATGGCTCTGCATCCGGTTACTCGTTTTTGTTACACTAATTGTCCGGCCCCCTTTTGATTGTGTGACTCGGTGTAACTCTTGAGTCTCTCCTACATTGAGGGCGGTAACTATATTGACCGCCCCCTGAGCTGTTGGTTTTTGGAAATATAAGCTTATGTACGGGCGGTCAGTTATGTACTTATGTTGTAGCCTTGTTGCTTTCAAAGTAACAACAAAGTAACAAACAAACAAATAAGGGACATTTTGCAGTGTTGCTGTTTAAAGCAGTATTGAACGTGCCTCTACTGTCATGTAGAGCATACATGAAGGTTGGCTTTAGTTGTAATAATTTGATACAGAAAAAATGAGACCAATCAGAGGTCGGGTTAATTTTAGGGGATTTTGAGAAGGTGTTGCATGTGTGGGCTGGGCAGTATGAGCCGTTCCGGTCTGGGCCTGACCCGACGCGAGGGGGTGGTCGGGTGTGTCGGGGTGGATGCCTGTAGCGTGGGTCGGCATGCATAATATAATATAATAAAGGCCATAAAATAAAGGTACTTTAAAGGTACCTTAAAGGCCTCCCCAAGGGGCTCCCCAAGGGGCTCCCCAAGGGGCTCCCCAAGGGGCTCCCCAAGGGGGGGGCCCGCTCGCCAAGTATGAATGAGGCAGCTACAAGAAATAAAAGCTGCCTAATACTCGCGGGTACCTTGATGGCCCCCTTCAAGTACCTTTTGGGCCCCTGTATCTTTAATGGGCATTAAATAAAGGTACTCGCAAGTGGGCCCCTTCCCTCTGTATCTGGACCCCTAGGGTAGGGAGGGGTCCCACTTGATACCCCTTTGGTTTCCTTTGGTTTGGGGGTAGAGGGGGGCCCACTAGCTAGTCCGCCTATTTATTTATATGGGCGTACTAGCTTACCCAGAGTCATAGGCCATCAAGTGGGACCCCTCCCTACCCTAGGGTAAGGGGCATTAAATTAAGGGAAGGGGCCCACTTACTTGCCAAGTATTACCATACCATAGGCAGCTAAAATAAAGAAAAGCTGCCTAATACTCATACTCGCGGGTACCTTGATTTAATGCCCATAAAAGAGTAATAGGCCATTCAAGTACCTTGATGGCCCCCTCAAGGGGCATTTAATTAAGGTACTCGCAAGTGGGCCCCTTCCCTTCCCTTCCCTTCCCTTCCCTCTGTATCTGGACCCCTAGGGTAGGGTAGGGTAGGGTAGGGTAGGTAGGGGTCCCACTTGAATGCCCATAAAAGAGTCAGAGTAATAGGCCATTAAAGTACCTTTCAAGTACCTTTAGGGCCCCTGTATCTGTATCTTTAATGGGCATTACATTAAGGTACTCGCAAGTAAGTGGGCCCCTTCCCTTCCCTTCCCTTCCCTTCCCTTCCCTTCGGTAGGGGTCCCACTTGATGGCCCCCTCAAGGGGAATTTAATTAAGGTACTCCAGGTACCTTTAGGGCCTATGACTCTTTTATGGGCATTAAATCAAGCCTTATATTAGGCAGCTAAAGGAAAATAAAAGAGGGGCTGCCTAATATCAAGTGGGACCCCTACCTACCCTAGGGGTCCAGATACAGAGGGAAGGGGCCCACTTGCGAGTACCTTTATTTAATGCCCATTAAAGATACAGATACAGGGGCCCAAAAGGTACTTTAAGGCTCGCAATCTAAAGTACCTTGATTTAATGCCCATATACAGAGTAATAGGCCATCAAGGTACTTGAAGGTACCCGCGAGTATTACCATAGGCAGCTACAATAAAAGCTGCCTAATACTTGGCAAGTCTTGTCTTGGGCAGCCTTTCAAGTACCTTTACGGCCCCTGTACCTGGGCATTCAAGCCTTAGGCAGCTACTATAAAAGCTGCCTAATATAAGGCTCGCAATCTAAAGTACCTTTATTTAATGCCCATAAAAGAGGGCATTTAATTCAAGTGGGACCCCTCCCTACCCTAGGATAAGGGGCATTACAAAAAGGGAAGGGGCCCACTTGCGAGTACCTTTCTATAATGCCCAGGTACAGGGGCATTATAGAAAGGTACTAGAAGGTACTTGAAGGTACTCGCAAGTGGGACCCCTCCCTACCCCGGGGGTCCCACTTGATTTTAGCTGCCTATGGTAAGACTTGAAGGTACTTGGAAGGTACTTGAAAGGTACTTGAATGAAATTAAACTCCCCCAAGCATCACCAAAGATACCAGTATTAGCATCAGTCATGCCTTATTCGTATCAACATTTCTCGTATCTCGTAGCAGCTTATTTAGACAGGATGAACAATGAAGCGATTACTCATAACGGTAGGTTTTATGATCTTACACCAAGTGGATTCGTATAATTTACTTGGTGATTATAGAAATAAATGGCTTATATAAGAGATCTACTCCAGTGGGAACGAAACTATCTTGGCAGTTCCCCCTTCTGGAGATAATCTCTTGTAATTACATGCGGCAGCTTACCAGTGACAGAGGTCAATCCAGATAAATGAAGCTGCTACTGCATTTCTCTTTAAGACTTAGAAGCCCACTTGGAATTCCAAAGGGTTGATAGCTGCTTTACTATAGTTAATACAAATATGATATCAAATCAGCATATACCCCAGAAGGCTTAAGTAATTAAAGCTATATTCTAATTGGATAGCTGTTTGTCTTATTCTTATTCTTATTATTCTTATTTTGGACCCTTGGGCCACTAGCTAGCCCCGCCTATGTCTATGTCTATGTCTATGTCTATGTCTATGTCTATGTCTATGTCTATGTCTATGTCTATGTCTATATGAGGCTTTAGAGTAGACCCTTTCAAGTACCTTCAAGTGGGACCCCTCCCTACCCTAGGGGCCCAGGAGGGGGCCACTTGCGAGTACCTTTATTTTATGCCCAGATACAGGGGCCATTAAGGTACTTTAATGGCCTATGACTCTGGGTAAGCTAGTAACGCCAGACATAGGCGGACTAGCTAGTGGGCCCCCCCAAACCAAAGGGGTATCAAGTGGGGCCCCTCCCTACCCTAGGGGGAGGGGTCCCACTTAAAGTCTTACCATAGGCAGCTACAATAAAGAAAAGCTGCCTATGGTAAGACTTGCCAAGTATTAGGCAGCTTTTCTTTCTTGTAGCTGCCTAATATCAAGTGGGACCCCTCCCTACCCTAGGGGTCCAGATACAGAGGGGCCCACTTGCGAGTACCTTTCTATAATGCCCAGGTACAGATACAGGGGCCATTAAGGTACTTGAATACTCGCGGGTACCTTAATTAATGCCCCCTTTGGCCTTTGGGGGGTAGAGGGGGCCCACTAGCTAGTACGCCTATTCCTAGGGGCATTCAAGTGGGACCCCTCCCGACCCTAGGATAAGGGGCATTAGATAAAGGGGGCCCACTTGCCAAGTATTAGGCAGCTAAAATAAAGGAAGAGCTGCCTATAGTAATACTCGCAAGTACCTTCAAGTACCTTCTAGTACCTTTAGGGCCCCCTGTATATGTATCTGGGCATAAAATAAAGGTACTCGCAAGTGGGCCTCTCCTGGGCCCCTAGGGTAGGGAGGGGTCCCACTTGAATGCCCTCTTTTATGGGCATTAAATAAAGGTACTTTAGATTGCGAGCCTTCAAGTACCTTAATGGCCTATTACTCTGGGCGGTACTCGCAAGTGGTCCCCTTTTTGTAATGCCCCTTATCCTAGGGTAGGGAGGGGTCCCACTTGATATTAGGCAGCTTTTCTTTTCTTTTCTTGTAGCTGCCTAATATAAGGCTTGAATGCCCAGAGGTATAAGCCGGTACTTGGAGTACCGCCCAGATACAGATACAGGGGCCATTAAGGTACTTGAAGGTACTAGCTTACCCAGAGTCATAGGCCATCAAGTGGGACCCCTACCCAAGTATTAGGCAGCTAAAATAAAAGCTGCCTAATACTTGCTAGTACCTTCAAGTACCTTCTAGTACCTTTAGGGCCCCCTGTATCTGGGCATTTAATTAAGGTACTCGCAAGTGGGCCCCTTACCTCTGTATCTGGACCCCTAGGGTAGGGTAGGTAGGGGTCCCACTTGAATGCCCCTGTATCTGTATCTTTTATGGGCATTAAATCAAGTGGGACCCCTACGGGGCCCACTTGCGAGTACCGCCCAGAGGGCCGGTACTTGAAAGGTACTTTAGATTGCGAGCCTTAAAGTACCTTAATGGCCTATTACTCTGGGCATTAAATAAAGGTACTCGCAAGTGGGCCCCTCCCCTTACCCTAGGGTAGGGAGGGGTCCCACTTGATACTTGATATTAGGCAGCTTTTCTTTTCTTGTAGCTGCCTAATATAAGGCTTGATTTAATGCCCAGGTACAGATACAGATACAGGGGCCCTAAAGGTACTTGGAAGGGGCCCACTTGCGAGTACCTTCTAGTACCTTTATTTAATGCCCCTGTATCTGTATCTGTATCTTTAATGGGCATTAAATAAAGGTACTCGCAACAGATAGTGGGCCCCTTCCCTCTGTATCTGGACCCCTAGGGTAGGGTAGGGAGGGGTCCCACTTGAATTGAATGCCCATAAAAGATACAGATACAGGGGCCATTAAGGTACTTGAATAAATAAAAGCTGCCTATGGTAAGACTCGCCGAGTATTAGGCAGCCCTCTTTTACTTTAGCTGCCTAATATAATACTCGCGGGTACCTTTATTTAATGCCCCTTCAAGTACCTTTATTTTATGGCCCCTGTATCTGTACCTGGGCATTAAGGTACTCCAAGTACCTTTAGGGCCCTCTGTATCTGGGCATTAAGGTACTTGCGAGTATTATATTAGGCAGCTCTTCCTTTATTTTAGCTGCCTATGGTAATACTTGGCAAGTGGGCCCCTTCCCTCTGTATCTGGACCCGTAGGGAGGGGTCCCACTTGAATGCCCATAAAAGAGTAATAGGCCATTCAAGTACCGGCCCCCTCAAGGGGGCCATTAAGGTACTCGCAAGTGGGCCCCTTCAAGTGGGACCCCTCCCTACCCTAGGGTAAGGGGAGGGGCCCACTTGCGAGTACCTTTATTTAATGCCCAGGGTCATAGGCCGTAAAGGTACTTGAATGCCCCTTATCCTAGGGTAGGGTAGGGTAGGGTAGGGTAGGGTAGGGTAGGGTAGGGTAGGGTAGGGTAGGGTAGGGTAGGGAGGGGTCCCACTTGAAGGTACCTGGAGTACCTTTCTATAATGCCCATTAAAGGTACAGATACAGGGGCCATTCAAGTCAAGTACCTTAATTTAATGGCCTATGACTCTTTTATGGGCATTTAGGTACTCCAGGTACCTTAATGGCCCTCTGTATCTGGGCCTTCAAGCCTTAGGCAGCTACTATAAAAGCTGCCTAATATAAGGCTCGCAAGTACCGCCCAGAGGGCATTCAAGTGGGACCCCTCCCCTCCCTAGGGGGCATAAAGGGAAGGGGCCCACTTGCGAGTACCTTAATGCCCATAAAAGATACAGGGGCATTAAATCAAGTGGGACCCCTACGGGGCCCACTTGCGAGTACCGCCCAGAGGGCCGGTACTTGAAAGGTACTAGAAGGTACTTGAAATAAAGGTACCCGCGAGTATTACCATACCATACCATACCATAGGCAGCTAAAGAGTAATAGGCCATCAAGTGGGACCCCTCCCCTACGGTAAGGGGAGGGAAGGGGCCCACTTGCGAGTACCGCCCAGATACAGATACAGGGGGCCATTAAATTAAGGTACTTGAAAGGTACTTGAAGGTACTCCAGGTACCTTTAGGGCCCTCTGGGCATTAAATTAAGGTACCCGCGAGTATTACCATACCATAGGCAGCTACAAGAAAGAAAAGCTGCCTATGGTAAGACTCGCGAGTACCTTTATTTAATGCCCATAAAAGATACAGGGGGCCATCAAGTGGGACCCCTCCCCTCCCTACCCTAGGATAGGATAAGGGGCATTAGATAAAGGTAAGGGAAGGGGCCCACTTGCGAGTACCTTTATTTAATGCCCAGGTACAGATACAGGGCCATAAAATAAAGGTACTTGAAAGGTACTTGAAAGGTACTTGGAAGGTACCTGGAGTACCGCCCATATACAGGGTAATTGGCCATAAAGGTAAGGTACTTGAAGGAAAGGTACTTTAAAGGCAGGTACTTGAAAGGCAGGTACTTGAAAGGCAGGTACTTGAAATCCAAGTACCTTTAGGGCCCCTGTATCTGTATCTGTATCTGTATCTGTATCTGTATCTGTATCTGTATCTGTATCTGTATCTGTATCTGTATCTGTATCTGGGCATTAAATTAAGGTACTCCAAGTACCTTTAGGGCCCTCTGTATCTGGGCATTAAATCAAGCCTTATATTAGGCAGCTACAAGAAAAGAAATCAAAGCTGCCTAATATCATCTGTATAGTGGGACCCCTCCCTAGGGGGCATTAGATAAAGGTAAGGGGCCCACTTGCGAGTACCTTTATGCCCAGAGTAATAGGCCATTAAGGTACTTGAAGGCTCGCAATCTAAAGTACCTTTCAAGTACCGGCCCTCTATATATATATATATATATATATATATTATATACTCGCAAGTGGGCCCCTTCCCTTCGGGAGGGGAGGGGAGGGGAGGGGTCCCACTTGATGGCTTATACCTCTTTTATGGGCATTAAATCAAGGTACTTTAGATTGCGAGCCTTAAAGTACCTTTTGGGCCCTCTGGACGGTACTCGCAAGTGGTCCCCTTTTTGTAATGCCCCTTATCCTAGGGTAGGGAGGGGAGGGGTCCCACTTGATATTAGGCAGCTACAAGAAAAGCTGCCTAAGGCTTGAATGCCCATTAAAGATACAGGGGCCATAAAGGGAGGTACCTGGAGTACCGCCCAGAGTAATAGGCCATTCAAGTACCTTTATGGCCCCTGTATCTGGGCGGTACTCCAGGTACCTTGAGGGCCTATGACTCTTTTATGGGCATTCA
The DNA here is from genome assembly GCA_013435795.1 of Chlamydomonas sp. ICE-L. Taxonomy (NCBI): domain Eukaryota; kingdom Viridiplantae; phylum Chlorophyta; class Chlorophyceae; order Chlamydomonadales; family Chlamydomonadaceae; genus Chlamydomonas; species Chlamydomonas sp. ICE-L. Next base: position 19,272,277 of record JACBWV010000223.1, read on the forward strand.
AGTGGGACCCCTCCCTACCCTAGGATAAGGGGCATTAAATTAAGGGAAGGGAAGGGAAGGGAAGGGAAGGGAAGGGAAGGGTAGGGAAGGGGCCCACTTGCGAGTACCTTTATTTCTAGTACCTTTCTTTAGGGCCCCTGTACCTTTAATGGGCATTAAATCAAGGTACTAGCAAGTGGGCCCCTCTGTATCTGGACCCCTAGGGTAGGGAGGGGAGGGGTCTCACTTGAATGCCCAGGTACAGGGGCCATTAAGGTACTTTAAGGTACCCGCGAGTATTATATTAGGCAGCCCTCTTTTACTTTAGCTGCCTATGGTATGGTATGGTAATACTTGGCAAGTCTTGTCTTGGGCAGCTTTTCTTTACTTTAGCTGCCTATGGTATGGTAAGACTTTAAAGTACCTTAATGGCCTATTACTCTGGGCGGTACTTGCGAGCCTTATATTAGGCAGCTTTTCTTGTAGCTGCCTAAGGCTTGAAGGTACTTGGAAGGTACTTGGAAGGTACTTGGAGCTAGTACCGCCCATATACAGATACAGGGGCCCTAAAGAAAGGTACTTGGCATCACCTTTGGGGATGCTTGGCGGGGGTTAGCTAGAGCTAGTCCGCCTATTTATATGGGTAAGCTATTCCGCCCCTAAGCTAGTGCCGCCGTATACATAGGCGGTACTAGCTAGTGGGCCCCCAAAAGACAAGGGGCCCTTTGGTTTGGGGGGGGCCCATATATTATATGCCGCTGCAAGAACTTGAGAGATACAAAAGATATACGCTAAAAGTTCATGAACAGCGAAAATACTCGATAAACATAAAATTTCAGCAATAAAATTTGGGAAGAGTGGGAAGCTAAGGTTCGCTAACGTAAATAAAAAGAAGAAAATACTAAAAATAGGCATATGAGCACCCAATCCAGTAAAATATAAGACAAATTTAGTGTGGGCGCGTTCATATAAAAGACCCACTAATAAGAATAATGCCGGGGAAACGAGCCCATGAGCAACCATCATAAAAGTAGAACTATATACAGAGAATTCGCTTTGACTGAAGATAGCTAAAGTGACAACAGACATGTGAGCAATGGAAGAGTATGCAATAATTTTCTTTAAATCAATTTGACGGATGGTACTTAAAGAAGAAAATAAGAACGATACTAGACACATACAACACACCAACGGAAACACACTTGCTGTAAACGTTGGTAAAGCTGGAATCATGAAACGAATAAATCCAATCCCCCCTAATTTTAATAAGACCCCTGCAAGTAAAATACTTCCTGCAGTCGGGGCTGCTACATGTGCTTCCGGTAATCATAAATGAACTGGCATGAGCGGAATTTTTACGGAAAAGACGGCTAAAAAACCTCAACCCAATAAACTCTGGCGTTCCAAGCTTAAAACATTGTCTCGGGCACAAAGAATATATAAAAGGTTAGTAGATCCACATTCAGAATAAATGGTAAAGATATTGGCAGTAATACCAGGGATCCAGCCATTGTATAAAGAACAATCTTATAAGCAGCCTCAATATTACCGAATGGAGTACGAGCAATTAATAAGAAAAGAAGAATCAAACTCGCTTCAAATAAAATATAAAAGCCTAAAAGGTCTAGAACATTTAAAGCACCTAAAATAACAATTTCAAGCAGTAAAAACGTCAGACATCCAGCAAAGGTACGCATTAGCATGATACACAGTGGAAATAATGCTGCTGTTAAAACCGTTAAACTTAAACTGACGGAATCTAATCCAAAACTTAAGTGAAGACGGTCTAAGGTAGCAACCATTTGTAAACTATGACCAGAAGCATCAAATGTGGCTCATAAATGAAGAGATCAGAGAAGAGGCACCATGGTGACCAAAAGACTGAAGCTACGAACTGTATGAATTTGATGTTCAGGAATCAAACAAAGACAGAGTGTTAGTAAAGTTAAAACAACCAATAAACTAACTAAAGTATTTTCTGGCTCAAAAAGAGACAACAATCATTGCATAGGAGAGTACATTACCTTTGATCAAGTGGGCCCATTTTGCATTTTGGGGGCCGCTTGTAAAGTATTAGGCAGCTTCAATCAAGTGGGGCCCCTCCCGAAGGGAAGGGAAGGGAAGGGAAGGGAAGGGAAGGGGCCCACTTGCCAAGTATGGGGCAGCTAAAAGAGAAGCTGCCTCAGACTTGCTAGTACCGTCCATAGTTATAGGCCATTAAAGTACCTTCAAGTGGGACCCCTCCCTACGGGGAGGGGCCCACTTGCCAAGTATTACCATAGGCAGCTAAAGGAAGATAAAGGAAGAGCTGCCTATAGTAATACTCGCAAGTACCTTCAAGTACCTTCTAGTACCTTAATGGCCCCCTGTATCTGTATCTGGGCATAAAATAAAGGTACTCGCAAGTGGGCCCCTTCCCTTCCCTTCCCTTCCCTTCCCTCTGTATCTGGACCCCTAGGGTAGGGTAGGTAGTGGGCCCCCCCCAATATATTATATGTAATTATATATATATATAAGTATCGGCATGCATCGGGCTGGCCGGGTGGTTATGAGTTGTGTGGGTATGACACGAATGTAGCGCATTTTGGGAGCGCATGTGGCATGTGCTTGGGGAGATTACCGTGGGTGAGCATAGGGTCTCAATAGCCGCTCTGCCCATGATTTGGAATGGCTGGGCCTAGAGTTGCGCCTGGCCATGGAGAATGGAGATAAGTGGCTACCATTGTGCAACGCCGCTGCCCCCTAGGTCGAAGCACGAATCTGAAAGCTGCGTTGGTCGAAGCTCTGCAGCTTCTCAGGGTCGTTTCACCTTCTTGGGTAGCGAGTTAGTTCTTACTTGTGTAGCTTCGCAGCTCCGCAGAAGGAACGATTGGTACTTAGGTAGCTATAAATAGCAAGTCACTTGGGCTGAGACGGGGGTCGGAAGTGCACCAGTTATCAATTCCGCAGGTCGAAGGTCAGCATATGCTCAATTTACACGTTCGCAAGTAGCACGTCCAGCAGGTTGCAGGTGATGGGCCCCTAGGTTAGAGCACGTAGCTCAAAGCTGCGCTGGTCCAAACTCCACAGGTTCGCAGGGTGGTGTTACCCACTTGGGCTGATAGTAATTAATTTTGAAGCTTCGCAGGTCTGCAGAACGAATGATCAGTACTGAGGCATGCTATTAATAGCAAGATTGGCAGATTCAGAGGTTGGAAGAGCACCAGTTCAATTCAATTGTGTAGTTCGAAGTTAGCATTTGCGCAATTTGCACGTTGCGCGCAAGTAGCAGGTCCAGCCGCGATGGGAGTTTGCAGGCGATGGCTCAGGGTCGGACGGAAACGCGAATGTTGCATGTTGCATGGACAGTTGGCTTGTGAAGGACGGTTCTTTCTACGCAAACCCTTCAGGGCTAAATGGCTCTACATCCGGTTACTCGTTTTTGTTACACTCACGTGACGCTAGTTTTGACAATTTTTGAGTTTGAGTGACTCGGTGTAACTCTTGAGTCTCTCCTACGTTGAGGGCGGTAACTATATTGACCGCCCCCTGTGCTGTTGGTTTTTGGAATTATAAGCCTATGTACGGGCGGTCAGTTATGTACTTATGTTGTAGCCTTGTTGCTTTCAAAGTAACAACTAAGTAACAAACAAACAAATAAGGGACATTTTGCAGTGTTGCTGTTCAAAGCAGTATTGAACGTGCCTCTACTGCCATGCAGAGCATACATGAAGGTTGGCTTTTGTTGTAATAATTTGATAGAGAAAAAATGAGACCAATCAGAGGTCGGGTTGATTTTAGGGATTTTTGAGATGGTGTTGCATGTGTGGGCTGGGCAGCATGAGCCGTTCAGGTCTGGGCCTGACCCGACGCGAGGGGGTGGTCGGGTGTGTCGGGGTGGATGCCTGTAGCGTGGGTCGGCATGCATCGGGCTGGCCGGGTGGTTATGAGTTGTGTGGGTATGACACGAATGTGGCACAGTTTGGGAGCGCATGTGGCATGTGCTTTGGGAGAATACCGTGGGTGAGCATAGGGTCTCAATAGCCGCTCTGCCCATGATTTGGAATGGCTGGGCCTAGAGTTGCGCCTGGCCATGGAGAATGGAGATTAGTGGCTACCATTGTGCAACGCCGCTGCCCCCTAGGTCGAAGCACGAATCTGAAAGCTGCGTTGGTCGAAGCTTTGCAGCTTCTCAGGGTAGTGTCACCTTCTTGGGTAGCGAGTTAGTTCTTACTTGTGTAACAATGTAGCTCCGCAGAAGGAACGATTGGTACTTAGGTAGCTATAAATAGCTAGTCACTTTGGCTGAGACGGGGGTCGGAAGTGCACCAGTTATCAATTCCGCAGTTCGAAGGTCAGCATATGCTCAATTTCCACGTTCGCAAGTAGCACGACCAGCAGGTTGCAGGCGATGGTAGAAGCTCAGAGGTAGAAGCTCAGAGCAGATCGAAGGTAGAAGCTCAGAGCACTTAGCTCGAAGGTCATTGCTAGCTGCGCTGGTCGGAGCTCAGAGCTGCGTTGGTCGGAGCTCAGAGCTGCGTTGGTCGAAGCTCCGCAGGTTTACCAGGGTGTCAATACCCACTTGGGTAGATAGACGGTTATTATTTGTGTAGCTTCGCAGGTCTGCAGAACGAACGATTGGAACTTCGATGGCTATTAATAGCAAGTAATTCTGCAGATAAGGAGGTCGGAATTGCACCAGTGGTCAATTGCGAAGTTCGAAGGTTGGCATTTGCGCAATTCCCACGTTCGCAAGTAGCATGTCCGCAGTTTGTAGGAATGCAGGGACGGCAGGTGATTTGGGTCGGAAATTGCTGGAAAGGCATGGACAGTTGGCTTGCGGCGGATGCTTCTTTCACGCGAAAACTTTAGGTTCCTCATGGCTCTGCATCCGGTTACTCGTTTTTGTTACACTAATTGTCCGGCCCCCTTTTGATTGTGTGACTCGGTGTAACTCTTGAGTCTCTCCTACATTGAGGGCGGTAACTATATTGACCGCCCCCTGAGCTGTTGGTTTTTGGAATTATAAGCTTATGTACGGGCGGTCAGTTATGTACTTATGTTGTAGCCTTGTCGCTTTCAAAGTAATCAAAGTAACAACAAAGTAACAAACAAACAAACAATGGACATTTTGCAGTGTTGCTGTTTAAAGCAGTATTGAACATGCTTTTACTGTCATACAGAGCATACATGAAGGTTGGCTTTAGTTGCAATAATTTGATGCAGAAAAATGAGATTGACCAGAGATCGGATTAATTTTAGGGGATTTTGAGAAGGTGTTGCATGTGTGGGCTGGGCAGTATGAGCCGTCCAGGTCTGGGCTGCACCCGACGCGGGGGGGTGGTCGGGTGTGTCGGGGTGGATGCCTGTAGCGTGGGTCGGCATGCATTGGGCTGGCTGGGTGGTCATGCGCTGTGTGGGCATGACACGAATGTAGCGCAGTTAGGGAGCGCATGTGGCATGTGCTTGGGGAGAATACCGTGGGTGAGCATAGGGTCTCAATAGCCGCTCTGCCCATGATTTGGAATGGCTGGGCCTAGAGTTGCGCTTGGCCATGGAGAATGGAGATAAGTGGCCACCATTGTGCAACGCCGCTGCCCCCTAGGTCGAAGCACGAATCTGAAAGCTGCGTTGGTCGAAGCTCTGCAGCTTCTCAGGGTCGTTTCACCTTCTTGGGTAGCGAGTTAGTTCTTACTTGTGTAGCTTCGCAGCTCCGCAGAAGGAACGATTGGTACTTAGGTAGCTATAAATAGCAAGTCACTTGGGCTGAGACGGGGGTCGGAAGTGCACCAGTTATCAATTCCGCAGGTCGAAGGTCAGCATATGCTCAATTTACACGTTCGCAAGTAGCACGTCCAGCAGGTTGCAGGTGATGGGCCCCTAGGTTAGAGCACGTAGCTCAAAGCTGCGCTGGTCCAAACTCCACAGGTTCGCAGGGTGGTGTTACCCACTTGGGCTGATAGTAATTAATTTTGAAGCTTCGCAGGTCTGCAGAACGAATGATCAGTACTGAGGCATGCTATTAATAGCAAGATTGGCAGATTCAGAGGTTGGAAGAGCACCAGTTCAATTCAATTGCGTAGTTCGAAGTTAGCATTTGCGCAATTTGCACGTTGCGCGCAAGTAGCAGGTCCAGCCGCGATGGGAGTTTGCAGGCGATGGCTCAGGGTCGGACGGAAACGCGAATGTTGCATGTTGCATGGACAGTTGGCTTGTGAAGGACGGTTCTTTCTACGCAAACCCTTCAGGGCTAAATGGCTCTACATCCGGTTACTCGTTTTTGTTACACTCACGTGACGCTAGTTTTGACAATTTTTGAGTTTGAGTGACTCGGTGTAACTCTTGAGTCTCTCCTACGTTGAGGGCGGTAACTATATTGACCGCCCCCTGTGCTGTTGGTTTTTGGAATTATAAGCCTATGTACGGGCGGTCAGTTATGTACTTATGTTGTAGCCTTGTTGCTTTCAAAGTAACAACTAAGTAACAAACAAACAAATAAGGGACATTTTGCAGTGTTGCTGTTTAAAGCAATATTGAACGTGCCTCTACTGCCATGCAGAGCATACATGAAGGTTGGCTTTTGTTGTAATAATTTGATAGAGAAAAAATGAGACCAATCAGAGGTCGGGTTGATTTTAGGGATTTTTGAGATGGTGTTGCATGTGTGGGCTGGGCAGCATGAGCCGTTCAGGTCTGGGCCTGACCCGACGCGAGGGGGTGGTCGGGTGTGTCGGGGTGGATGCCTGTAGCGTGGGTCGGCATGCATCGGGCTGGCCGGGTGGTTATGAGTTGTGTGGGTATGACACGAATGTGGCACAGTTTGGGAGCGCATGTGGCATGTGCTTTGGGAGAATACCGTGGGTGAGCATAGGGTCTCAATAGCCGCTCTGCCCATGATTTGGAATGGCTGGGCCTAGAGTTGCGCCTGGCCATGGAGAATGGAGATTAGTGGCTACCATTGTGCAACGCCGCTGCCCCCTAGGTCGAAGCACGAATCTGAAAGCTGCGTTGGTCGAAGCTTTGCAGCTTCTCAGGGTAGTGTCACCTTCTTGGGTAGCGAGTTAGTTCTTACTTGTGTAACAATGTAGCTCCGCAGAAGGAACGATTGGTACTTAGGTAGCTATAAATAGCTAGTCACTTTGGCTGAGACGGGGGTCGGAAGTGCACCAGTTATCAATTCCGCAGTTCGAAGGTCAGCATATGCTCAATTTCCACGTTCGCAAGTAGCACGACCAGCAGGTTGCAGGCGATGGTAGAAGCTCAGAGGTAGAAGCTCAGAGCAGATCGAAGGTAGAAGCTCAGAGCACTTAGCTCGAAGGTCATTGCTAGCTGCGCTGGTCGGAGCTCAGAGCTGCGTTGGTCGGAGCTCAGAGCTGCGTTGGTCGAAGCTCCGCAGGTTTACCAGGGTGTCAATACCCACTTGGGTAGATAGACGGTTATTATTTGTGTAGCTTCGCAGGTCTGCAGAACGAACGATTGGAACTTCGATGGCTATTAATAGCAAGTAATTCTGCAGATAAGGAGGTCGGAATTGCACCAGTGGTCAATTGCGAAGTTCGAAGGTTGGCATTTGCGCAATTCCCACGTTCGCAAGTAGCATGTCCGCAGTTTGTAGGAATGCAGGGACGGCAGGTGATTTGGGTCGGAAATTGCTGGAAAGGCATGGACAGTTGGCTTGCGGCGGATGCTTCTTTCACGCGAAAACTTTAGGTTCCTCATGGCTCTGCATCCGGTTACTCGTTTTTGTTACACTAATTGTCCGGCCCCCTTTTGATTGTGTGACTCGGTGTAACTCTTGAGTCTCTCCTACATTGAGGGCGGTAACTATATTGACCGCCCCCTGAGCTGTTGGTTTTTGGAATTATAAGCTTATGTACGGGCGGTCAGTTATGTACTTATGTTGTAGCCTTGCCGCTTTCAAAGTAATCAAAGTAACAACAAAGTAACAAACAAACAAACAATGGACATTTTGCAGTGTTGCTGTTTAAAGCAGTATTGAACATGCTTTTACTGTCATACAGAGCATACATGAAGGTTGGCTTTAGTTGCAATAATTTGATGCAGAAAAATGAGATTGACCAGAGATCGGATTAATTTTAGGGGATTTTGAGAAGGTGTTGCATGTGTGGGCTGGGCAGTATGAGCCGTCCAGGTCTGGGCTGCACCCGACGCGGGGGGGTGGTCGGGTGTGTCGGGGTGGATGCCTGTAGCGTGGGTCGGCATGCATTGGGCTGGCTGGGTGGTCATGCGCTGTGTGGGCATGACACGAATGTAGCGCAGTTAGGGAGCGCATGTGGCATGTGCTTGGGGAGAATACCGTGGGTGAGCATAGGGTCTCAATAGCCGCTCTGCCCATGATTTGGAATGGCTGGGCCTAGAGTTGCGCTTGGCCATGGAGAATGGAGATAAGTGGCCACCATTGTGCAACGCCGCTGCCCCCTAGGTCGAAGCACGAATCTGAAAGCTGCGTCGGTCGAAGCTCTGCAGCTTCTCAGGGTAGTGTCACCTTCTTGGATAGCGAGTTAGTTCTTACTTGTGTAGCTTCGCAGCTCCGCAGAAGGAACGATTGGTACTTAGATAGCTATAAATAGCAAGTCACTTTGGCTGAGACGGGGGTCGGAAGTGCACCAGTTATCAATTCCGCAGTTCGAAGGTCAGCATATGCTCAATTTCCACGTTCGCAAGTAGCACGTCCAGCAGGTTGCAGGCGATGCCCCCCTAGGTCAGAGCACGTAGCTCAAAGCTGCGCTGGTCCAAACTCCACAGGTTCGCAGGGTGGTGTCACCCACTTGGGCTGATCCGTAATTAATTTTGAAGCTTCGCAGGTCTGCAGAACGAATGATCAGTACTGAGGTATGCTATTAATAGCAAGATTGGCAGATTCAGAGGTTGGAAGAGCACCAGTTCAATTCGATTGCGCAGTTCGAAGGTCAGCATTTGCACAATTTCCACGTTCGCAAGTAGCACGTCCAGCAGGTTGCAGGCGATGGCCCCCTAGGTCAGAGCACGAAGGTCGAAGCTGCGCTGGTCCAAGCTCCACAGGTTCGCAGGGGGGTGTTACCCACTTGGGTAGATAGTGATTAATTTTGAAGCTTCGCAGGTCTGCATGACGAAAGCGAAGTACTGAGGCAGGCTATTACTAGCAAGTCACCTTAGCAGATTCAGAGGTTGGAAGAGCACCAGTTCAATTGAATTGCGTAGTTGGAACTTGCACGTTGCGTAGTTGGAAGTTCAAAGTTAGCATTTGTGCAATTTGCACGTTGCGCGCAAGTAACAGTTCCAGCCGCGATGGGAGTTTGCAGGCGATGGCTCAGGGTCGGACGGAAACGCGAATGTCGCATGGACACTTGGCTTGCGGCGGACGCGAACCCTTTAGGTTCCCCATGGCTCTTCATCCGGTTACTCGTTTTTGTTACACTCACGTGACGCTATGGTCGGCCCCCTTTTGAGTTTGAGTGACTCGGTGTAACTCTTGAGTCTCTCCTACATTGAGGGCGGTAACTATATTGACCGCACCCTGAGCTGTTGGTTTTTGGAATTATAAGCTTATGTACGGGCGGTCAGTTATGTACTTATGTTGTAGCCTTGTTGCTTTCAAAGTAACAACAAAGTAACAAACAAACAAATAAGGGTCATTTTGCAGTGTTGCTGTTTAAAGCAGTATTGAACGTGCCTCTACTGTCATACAGAGCAAACATGAAGGTTGGCTTTAGTTGTAAGAATTTAATGCAGAAAAAATGAGACCAATCAGAGATCGGGTTGATTTTTAGGGATTTTTGACAAGGTGTTGCATGTGTGGGCTGGGCAGTATGTGCCGTTCTGGTCTGGGCTTCACCCGACGCGGGGGGGTGGTCGGGTGTGTCGGGGTGGATGCCTATAGCGTGGGTCGGCATGCATTGGGCTGGCCGGGTGGTTATGCGTTGTGTGGGTATGACACGAATGTAGCGCAGTTTGAGAGCGCATGTGGCATGTGCTTTGGGAGAATAGGTGAGCATAGGGTCTCAATAGCCGCTCTGCCCATGATTTGGAATGGCTGGGCCTAGAGTTGCGTCTGGACATGGTGAATGGAGATAAGTGGCTTCCATTGTGCAACGCCGCTGCCCCCTAGGTCGAAGCACGAATCTGAAAGCTGCGTTGGTCGAAGCTCTGCAGCTTCTCAGGGTACTTAGTGTCACCTTCTTGGGTAGCGAGTTAGTTCTTACTTGTGTAGCTTCGCAGCTCCGCAGAAGGAAAGATTGGTACTTAGATAGCTATAAATAGCAAGTCACTTTGGCTGAGACGGGGGTCGGAAGTGCACCAGTTATCAATTCCGCAGGTCGAAGGTCAGCATATGCTCAATTTCCACGTTCGCAAGTAGCACGTCCAGCAGGTTGCAGGCGATGCCCCCCTAGGTCAGAGCACGTAGCTCAAAGCTGCGCTGGTCCAAACTCCACAGGTTCGCAGGGTGGTGTTACCCACTTGGGCTGATCCGTAATTAATTTTGAAGCTTCGCAGGTCTGCAGAACGAATGATCAGTACTGAGGTATGCTATTAATAGCAAGATTGGCAGATTCAGAGGTTGGAAGAGCACCAGTTCAATTCAATTGCGCAGTACGAAGGTCAGCATTTGCACAATTTCCACGTTCGCAAGTAGCACGTCCAGCAGGTTGCAGGCGATGGCCCCCTAGGTCAGAGCACGAAGGTCGAAGCTGCGCTGGTCCAAGCTCCACAGGTTCGCAGGGGGGTGTTACCCACTTGGGTAGATAGTGATTAATTTTGAAGCTTCGCAGGTCTGCATGACGAAAGCAAAGTACTGAGGCAGGCTATTACTAGCAAGTCACCTTAGCAGATTCAGAGGTTGGAAGAGCACCAGTTCAATTGAATTGCGTAGTTGGAACTTGCACGTTGCGTAGTTGGAAGTTCAAAGTTAGCATTTGCGCAATTTGCACGTTGCGCGCAAGTAACAGGTCCAGCCGCGATGGGAGTTTGCAGGCGATGGCTCAGGGTCGGACGGAAACGCGAATGTCGCATGGACACTTGGCTTGCGGCGGACGCGAACCCTTTAGGTTCCCCATGGCTCTTCATCCGGTTACTCGTTTTTGTTACACTCACGTGACGCTATGGTCGGCCCCCTTTTGAGTTTGAGTGACTCGGTGTAACTCTTGAGTCTCTCCTACATTGAGGGCGGTAACTATATTGACCGCACCCTAGCTGTTGGTTTTTGGAATTATAAGCTTATGTACGGGCGGTCAGTTATGTACTTATGTTGTAGCCTTGTTGCTTTCAAAGTAACAACAAAGTAACAAACAAACAAATAAGGGTCATTTTGCAGTGTTGCTGTTTAAAGCAGTATTGAACGTGCCTCTACTGTCATACAGAGCAAACATGAAGGTTGGCTTTAGTTGTAAGAATTTAATGCAGAAAAAATGAGACCAATCAGAGATCGGGTTGATTTTTAGGGATTTTTGACAAGGTGTTGCATGTGTGGGCTGGGCAGTATGTGCCGTTCTGGTCTGGGCTTCACCCGACGCGGGGGGGTGGTCGGGTGTGTCGGGGTGGATGCCTATAGCGTGGGTCGGCATGCATTGGGCTGGCCGGGTGGTTATGCGTTGTGTGGGTATGACACGAATGTAGCGCAGTTTGAGAGCGCATGTGGCATGTGCTTTGGGAGAATAGGTGAGCATAGGGTCTCAATAGCCGCTCTGCCCATGATTTGGAATGGCTGGGCCTAGAGTTGCGTCTGGACATGGTGAATGGAGATAAGTGGCTTCCATTGTGCAACGCCGCTGCCCCCTAGGTCGAAGCACGAATCTGAAAGCTGCGTTGGTCGAAGCTCTGCAGCTTCTCAGGGTACTTAGTGTCACCTTCTTGGGTAGCGAGTTAGTTCTTACTTGTGTAGCTTCGCAGCTCCGCAGAAGGAAAGATTGGTACTTAGATAGCTATAAATAGCAAGTCACTTTGGCTGAGACGGGGGTCGGAAGTGCACCAGTTATCAATTCCGCAGGTCGAAGGTCAGCATATGCTCAATTTCCACGTTCGCAAGTAGCACGTCCAGCAGGTTGCAGGCGATGCCCCCCTAGGTCAGAGCACGTAGCTCAAAGCTGCGCTGGTCCAAACTCCACAGGTTCGCAGGGTGGTGTTACCCACTTGGGCTGATCCGTAATTAATTTTGAAGCTTCGCAGGTCTGCAGAACGAATGATCAGTACTGAGGTATGCTATTAATAGCAAGATTGGCAGATTCAGAGGTTGGAAGAGCACCAGTTCAATTCAATTGCGCAGTACGAAGGTCAGCATTTGCACAATTTCCACGTTCGCAAGTAGCACGTCCAGCAGGTTGCAGGCGATGGCCCCCTAGGTCAGAGCACGAAGGTCGAAGCTGCGCTGGTCCAAGCTCCACAGGTTCGCAGGGGGGTGTTACCCACTTGGGTAGATAGTGATTAATTTTGAAGCTTCGCAGGTCTGCATGACGAAAGCAAAGTACTGAGGCAGGCTATTACTAGCAAGTCACCTTAGCAGATTCAGAGGTTGGAAGAGCACCAGTTCAATTGAATTGCGTAGTTGGAACTTGCACGTTGCGTAGTTGGAAGTTCAAAGTTAGCATTTGCGCAATTTGCACGTTGCGCGCAAGTAACAGGTCCAGCCGCGATGGGAGTTTGCAGGCGATGGCTCAGGGTCGGACGGAAACGCGAATGTCGCATGGACACTTGGCTTGCGGCGGACGCGAACCCTTTAGGTTCCCCATGGCTCTTCATCCGGTTACTCGTTTTTGTTACACTCACGTGACGCTATGGTCGGCCCCCTTTTGAGTTTGAGTGACTCGGTGTAACTCTTGAGTCTCTCCTACATTGAGGGCGGTAACTATATTGACCGCACCCTGAGCTGTTGGTTTTTGGAATTATAAGCTTATGTACGGGCGGTCAGTTATGTACTTATGTTGTAGCCTTGTTGCTTTCAAAGTAACAACAAAGTAACAAACAAACAAATAAGGGTCATTTTGCAGTGTTGCTGTTTAAAGCAGTATTGAACGTGCCTCTACTGTCATACAGAGCATACATGAAGGTTGGCTTTAGTTGTAAGAATTTAATGCAGAAAAAATGAGACCAATCAGAGATCGGGTTGATTTTTAGGGATTTTTGACAAGGTGTTGCATGTGTGGGCTGGGCAGTATGTGCCGTTCAGGTCTGGGCTTCACCCGACGCGGGGGGGTGGTCGGGTGTGTCGGGGTGGATGCCTATAGCGTGGGTCGGCATGCATTGGGCTGGCCGGGTGGTTATGCGTTGTGTGGGTATGACACGAATGTAGCGCAGAATGGGCGTTCCTGCTTCCCAACGGATTTCCAATCTTACGATCACTTTTTGGGGGTCTTTTGATGCTTTCCAAATGCAATCTTACGATAAAAATCGTAAGATTGTAGTCAATTTTGACAAAATATGCTTGAAATGAGCTTGAAAGACGGAGAAACGTACAGATTGCGAATGTTACAACGTTGAAATGCCATATTTTGTAACAAAAGGTGTTAACATCAATTCGTGTCTTACAATTATAATTGTAAGAAATAAAGGGAAAGCGGACGGTTATAAGTCGGCAGGCAGAATTCAGCTTTTACATCTTACAATAAAAATCGTAAGTATAATTCATTAGTAAAAAACGGCTATGTGTCAAACATCTTACTCCTCCTCCTCCCCCCCCCCCTCGTCCTCCTCTTCCTCCTCCTTCTCCTCCTCCATGTCCCCATCCCCATCTTCCTCCTCCTCCATCTCCTCCTCCTCAGCAATGTCTGCATTGTCTCCATCCGATTGAACAGCCTCTGCCCTGGTGTCCTTCTCAATGGATTGACAAGCTAGGAGCATGCTTGTGTGGTACTTTCTCTGGATCTTCATACCCTTGGTGGGTTCGCAGCTAAATTGAAATGCGTCAATGGGAATATCGCCCGTCCATGTTGCTTTTCTCCTAACCCCCACGGTAATAGGCACAAGCTTGTGGTCCATCCAATCTTCTGGCCAAGTTGGGTATTGTGTTTCAGTGTACACCAACTTCTGAGCCCCAGAGTACAAGGGCTTTAAATACACACATTCCACTTCTCCATTCACTGGTAGTGATTTGACCTCCACCACGTCCCATCCTCTCAAATAGCTAGAGTCATCCATTTGTACCTTGACCACAGCGACATGACCAACAACCAAATCAGTAGTGGGCTCGTAGGCTATTCTTCTATCCGGCTTCGTCCCTTGTGAAGAATATAAGTACAACACATCCTCCTCCTCTGGCCTTTCCATATTAGTCTCCAAAGTGTGTGCGACCTTCATAGTCTTGGCAATCTCGTTACTTGCAGGTAAAATGTCTGACACATCCATGGACAAGTCATCCAATGCTGCTATCAAGCGCTTGGCCATTGATTTCTCAGACTGTGTCAGAACACGACTGGTTGCTGACAACTCCGATGGGAAGTCGACAAAATGTTGGTCTTTCGGGTACTCCCCAGTCACAGCATCATCTGGTTGAGTGCTCCAATAACTCTTCTCAACGTTGAAGAAATCAGTCCACCACTTATTGCTGGCTTCCCAAGTTTCACGAAGCTTCTCGGCAATATGTTTGAAGGACTGGGCATGGGATGGGCCATCGGCTGCTGGTTCATCCATCGGCTGCTGGTCATCGGCTGCTGGTTCTAGAAGGTCCTCCGCTGCGTGTCGTACACGGACATCAGCTACGGGTCCTGCACGGTCGTCACCGGCGGTTTGTACAGGACCATCGGCCATGTGGCCTGCAAGGACGTCACCTCCGGGCTTCTCGTTATGAATAGTCTTCTAGACAGCCGCCCAGTTTGCCTCGATATTCTCGAGCTCTTCAATCTTGATCTTGGGGGCTTCCTTAAATACTGTTCTGGTGTCCACCAGTGGGAAGCCTTGGAGGACGTAAATAGGTTCAGCGTCATTGTCCCACTGTCCTCTCCAAGATCCTGACTCGTCATACTCCTTGTAATAGACCCCTGCAATTGTTGGTGTGCAAACATGTATTGTATATTAGTGAATCATTTAGGACACCCATATTCCTCCCGACTATACTCGGGAGCATCCCTTGGATAATACATCCTAGGTCCTAGGTACAACTTCCTTTGTATCATTTAATTTATATTGAAGACTGTACATGTAAATCAATGAGGACATGGTGACTACAGCTAGCTTCTGCGTACGCTGTGGTGTCCTTAATCTCACGTCCCTAGAGTATTTATATTTCTTGGATGTAACAATTTCAATTTCAATTTCAATGAGGACATGGCACACCCATATTCCTCCCGAGCATAATCGGGAGCATTGTGCAGACAGTACATACACGCACGGTAGCATTTAATTTGTAAATATCAGTATATCAAGTATTCTTACCGACTCTCCCGTTGGGACCTTTCGTTATCTTGAATGCGTGTAAACGGCGATTAACTCCTTTGACGGTGCTAGTGCCATGACCGAACAACTTGTAAACGTTGTCTAGGAGGACAGCGGAGAAGTCCCCTATAGAGGTCACGACGTCTTGCCTTGTGTAAGGGCCCATTTTCTTGAATAAGTTACCAACAATGCCCATCAGATGGTCCAGGGTGTACACTTCCATGTTCTTTAACCCTTGCGAGATCACAGAGTACTTTTGGTCAAGATTGCTATGTGTGTGTCCGGGAGGGAGGAAATGGACGTACACTTCCTCAAACCAGTTCATCTCAACCAACAAGGACAAGTATGCGAACATGAAAGCGTTCTTGTTGTCCTTTGCCGCGTTGTCCATTTGCAAGAAGCAATACGGTGGAAGCTGCCCCTCTTCTTCAAGGACCCGGTTGAAGAAATGTTGGAAGCATGATATAGTCAGATTGATGGACTGCGAGTAGAATGGCAAAGCCCAATAACCAATGAAGCCTCTTCCCTGGGAGAATAATCCTGAGTTAACATAGAAGGAAACATGAAGTCAGAATATTAGCATTATTTTGTTAAGTAATCATTTCAAGTTTTAAATACTGTGTATGCTCCCGATTATGCTCGGGAGGACATGTCCTACATGCGCTGTATTTGTACTCACCCATGATGCGTGTCTTTAGAAGTTCACCTCCTGCGGTCTTCTTTGTATGTGAGAAGTGGCGTGACTGAGGAAGATTAGTCTTCTTGTTGTCCATTGCATCAGCGGATGCGTGCAAGAAGAGCTTCGGATACTGTTCAGACAGTTTTTCACGGATGTCATACCTACGCCGACCAATGGAAATCTGATTACGGTGCACAGCCTGACTCTGACGAAGTTCATCAACTGCTGGCTGAAACGTAGTGGTCAGGAGTCTGGCTCGGTACTTGACGCAGTCGTCGCACTTGGCAAAAGGCTGCCAAGTCTTTATCTTCACGTTCCACCAATGTGCATGCCATAGTTTACGCAAACTGCTGTATAATGTTCTGGGAGGAACCATGCCGTTCTTCTTCATGTCCCTAAAGACAGCTTGCTTGCTTGGAAATATGCCGCAATGTAAAAAAATCAAAGGGCGCATGACCTTAGATTTTTTCCTTCCTCTAGATCCTGGAGCATATGAAGTCTGGTGCGGCATTGACTCCCCAAACTCATCTACGAGAGATTTCATCGCAGCGTTGAAATTGTCCCTCAACACTGCGGGTGCACTCCTCTTCCTCCTCACCTTCACAGCAGGTTCAAACCTAGACAGGGTCCAATGGAACGAGGTTAGGTCGCTTATTGTTATGGATGCTCCCGATTATAATCGGGAGGGTAGAATGGATCATTATACGGTTGCCTGATGTATTGGGTTGTCCCGAGCATAATCGGGAGGAAGCAAAGTGCACTGTAACCACATGAGAATTCGGGATAACTTACTCTCTGTTGTTTTTGATCTGACCACTTATCGCAAGCCATGCATTTGAACCGATTACGGATGCAGCCTGATAAAATGACTTGCAAACGTCAACGCCCAATATCCTGAACGAGCAAAATAATCGTTAAGTTCGAGTCATAATACATTTCAAAAATCTTTAGGCGCATCAGGCGCATCAGGCGCTTCAGGCGCAAGATCAAATTATTGACAACCTACCTTTGTGAGTAACGGTTCTACACGGATGTAACAATTTCAAATTTCAAATTACAACCGACCTTGTCGACACACTCCTTGTCCCTGTCTTGCGATCCCGCTTGCTTGCCAGTGCATTCAATTCGATGTAGCATCGACGTTGCCTTTCGGCAGGTTCGAGCTCGGCGAATTCATTTCGTCGTTCGCGAATTTCATCCTGTGGGAGTACCAAGTGACATGTGTTCTTGCACTTACAGGTAATAAGCTTGTCGAATTGATTCACGCTATCAGAGTTGGTAACTATGTCGCTCTCTTCGGCTGGCACGGTTTCGATCGCATCGTCGCCACTGGAATTCTCGAAATCTAGTTGTCGACGTCGAGGTACCGGCAACATAGGCTCAACCCAGTGGTGTATGCCCAATCCAATTCCTGGGGAAGGGGTAGCGTCCATTTTGCCCCTTCCCCTCAAAGAAACTAAGCCTGCCAAGATGATAAGAAGGAATCGACAGTGGGCCTGCCGTCGGGTGAGTGATCGCGGAACCCGGGACCAGCCAAATGTACCGGGGTCGATCTGTACCGCTACCAGCAGACTAGACCGGGACCAGCAACTTCCGACTATACTCGGGAGCTTTGACATAGACCGGGCCTAGCAAACTGCAAGGGCTAATACTGTAAGAATCAATTCGGGAACACAAGACTGTATTTTGCAGTACGTGAATAACTAGAGGCCATAGTTCGACGCTGTCCAAGGTCCTATCAGTTTGCTTGCTATGTCGGTATTATGCCGCCGAAGGACCCTGACGAGGTGAATTCTTTTAAGAGACCCCTTCTTCCTAACTTCCAACCTACGCAAACCGATTCACGTCGTAAACAAACGCGGAGAGACATTTTCTCCAACTTCGTAACAACCCATTCAAGGGTTGTTCCCGGGAAAATACCTAAGCAGCAACCTGTGCAACCTAAACCTTTACGCTCTGGTGCTGTAGCTACCCAGCCTGCGCAACCTCGACGACCAGCTGCAGTGCCTGCGCAACCTCGACAACCAGCTGCAGTGCCTGCGAAACCTCGACTGTTGCAACCTAGGACTCTGTCCTTCAATACAGTTGAGAGCTTTGCGAACAGTAGCATGTCCCCTCCAAAAGGTGGTGGTGTCACAAGCAAGTCTAAACAAGTCCGTGCAGCAGAAAACTTACCTGAGGAACGTACACCAGGAGCTGATGCGGTAACACGTGAAGGGGTAAGAGAGGGGCCACCACAACAACCACCTATTGGTTGGGTTGAAGGACCTCACAACCCTGATGGACCCCTTGGATTTACCGAGATCGCCAGAGATGAAAGTGATGCAGACTCCAAATTGTATTGGGCACCATATGTCACCTTCACCTATGTGGGTAATGAAGAGGATCGATTAGGCGTGCACAAGATAGGTATCGTCGCATGGGACAGTGAACGAGATGCGCTTCTTCGCAAGGGTAGGAAGTCCCCCTATCAGCTCTGCATAGACGACTTGATGGACTATGGCGGAAGGACAGAACAAGATGGAAAGCAAATCTTTATTCCGTGCCCGGCTATAGTCAAGTAAGTTCAGATGGGTGTTGCTTATGAATTTGGACTGCATGTATTCTGAGTACATGTTTTCTGTATCATTCTCTTGTTGGGTTTGTCAATGCTCCCGATTATGATCGGGAGGACTGTGCGTATTCCGAGTACATGTTTTTTGAATCATTCGCTCGTTTGGTTTGTCAATGCTCCCGATTATGATCGGGAGGACTGTGTGTATTCCGAGTTCATGTTTTCTGTATCATTCGCGCGTTGGGTTTGTCAATGCTCCCGATTATGATCGGGAGGACTGTGTGTATGCCGAGTACATGTTTTCTGTATCATTCTCTCGTTGGGTTTGTCAATGCTCCCGATTATGATCGGGAGGACTGTGTGTATGCCGAGTACATGTTTTCTGTATCATTCGCTCGTTGGGTTTGTCAATGCTCCCGATTATGATCGGGAGGACTGTGTGTATTCCGAGTACATGTTTTCAGTATCATTCGCGCGTTGGGTTTGTCAATGCTCCCGACTACGATCGGGAGGACTGTGTGTATGCCGAGTACATGTTTTCTGTATCATTCTCTCGTTGGGTTTGTCAATGCTCCCGACTACGATCGGGAGGACTGTGTGTATGCCGAGTACATGTTTTCTATATCATTCGCGCGTTGGTTTGTCAATGCTCCCGATTATGATCGGGAGGACTGTGTGTATGCCGAGTACATGTTTTCTGTATCATTCTCTCGTTGGGTTTGTCAATGCTCCCGATTATGATCGGGAGGACTGTGTGTATGCCGAGTACATGTTTTCTGTATCATTCGCTCGTTGGGTTTGTCAATGCTCCCGATTATGATCGGGAGGACTGTGTGTATTCCGAGTACATGTTTCCAGTATCATTCGCTCGTTGGGTTTGTCAATGCTCCCGATTATGATCGGGAGGACTGTGTGTATGCCGAGTACATGTTTTCTGTATCATTCGCTCGTTGGGTTTTTCAATGCTCCCGATTATGATCGGGAGGACTGTGTGTATTCCGAGTACATGTTTCCAGTATCATTCGCGCGTTGGGTTTGTCAATGCTCCCGATTATGATCGGGAGGACTGTGTGTATGCCGAGTACATGTTTTCTGTATCATTCGCTCGTTGGGTTTGTCAATGCTCCCGATTATGATCGGGAGGACTGTGTGTATGCCGAGTACATGTTTTCTGTATCATTCGCGCGTTGGGTTTGTCAATGCTCCCGATTATGATCGGGAGGACTGTGTGTATGCCGAGTACATGTTTTCTGTATCATTCTCTCGTTGGGTTTGTCAATGCTCCCGACTACGATCGGGAGGACTGTGTGTATGCCGAGTACATGTTTTCTGTATCATTCTTTTTTTTTTTTTAGAGAAGGGTTGGCTTTAAACGCCTCCGATACCAAAAATGGTTCGCAGCCAACAGCAATGATGAGAATGGCTTGATTCCCTTTACATCCGCCTTACATAAGCAGGATCAGATTCGTTCTATAGCACAGTTTAGAATGGGTTCCCATTGGCTGAACACAGAAAGAATGAGGGTGGTGGATAGAGCACACATCCCTCGCTCAATGAGACACTGTCAAATGTGTGGGTTCCAAAAAACTGAGGATG
This sequence comes from Chlamydomonas sp. ICE-L, assembly GCA_013435795.1. Classification (NCBI taxonomy): domain Eukaryota; kingdom Viridiplantae; phylum Chlorophyta; class Chlorophyceae; order Chlamydomonadales; family Chlamydomonadaceae; genus Chlamydomonas; species Chlamydomonas sp. ICE-L. Next base: position 19,292,424 of record JACBWV010000223.1, read on the forward strand.
AAATGCATATGTTTGAGTGCCCTTTTTATAATGATATTCGCCTCCGCTACCAGAATCTGTTTACAGATATTTATAGGCATGTCCATGAGGATACCGACTTAACCGTATGGAATGTGGAATTCTGCGATTCCACATTCAGAACCTTTATGAATGGAAATGGCACTAAGTCTTTTTGGAGCAACCTAGCCGACTATCTTTCTACTTGTAGAAGAGCAAGACAGGAAGCCCTGGACTGCTTAGTGGCACCGTAATTTATTATCCCTTTTTTTTCTTCTTGAGACTTCTCATTTGTTAGCTTCTTACCTCCGCCACTGTAAGTGGTTGAGATCTGGGTCCTGCTCTAAGGGGTTTAATACCTACGCCACCAAAACGGTGGTTGGGAGTTTGGTTTGTTTGTCCTCGACACACCCCTGATGTAATGGGGTTTTTTGCTTTGTGGGTGCTTTTTCTTTTTGTTTAAAGCACAGAGTCTCATACACCCTCGCGGTGTCAAGTAGACTTTAACATGTAATGTAATGTAATGTAATGTAATGTAATGTAATGTAATGTAATGTAATGTAATTCTCTCGTTGGGTTTGTCAATGCTCCCGACTACGATCGGGAGGACTGTGTGTATGCCGAGTACATGTTTTCTGTATCATTCCCGCGTTGGGTTTGTCAATGCTCCCGATTATGATCGGGAGGACTGTGTGTATTCCGAGTACATGTTTTCTGTATCATTCTCTCGTTGGGTTTGTCAATGCTCCCGACTACGATCGGGAGGACTGTGGGTTTTTCTCTACATAATCTGAATCATTTGCTCTACCAACCTATTTGTCTTACGCAGCGTCCACGATGACGGTACCGTGGAAGTAAAAGTCAACGCGGGTGAGCAGGTTTTGGGATGCGGTGTCATGGACGAATGGACCAAGGCGCGCCAAGAGCCAATGAACATTGAAGTCGTTGCTGGTGGACCAGCCTTCAATGTTACGGCTACGCACACTCACTGGTTGAGGTTTCGCGGCGAATGCAGGCCAATGTGTGGAGCTGATGCTTTCTGGTCGACACTCACCCTTGCGGGATCCAAGCCAGCCCAGATGAAGTTACTAGCGTTCGGAGGCCCATGTCTGGAGCCCTATCAAGCATACCAGTTCACATTCTCGCTCTACTCATGGTGGTATAAAATGCGCGGCCCTTCTGTTAGCGTCGGCAAGGGCGGATTTATCGCCGACAAAGACCTGGTGGAAAGTAAGGCGTGGGTTGAGACATGCGAAGGAAAGTTCGGGAACGATTTCAAGGACTTTGGTCCTGGCGACAGGAGGTCACCTCGATCTTTACAAAAAGAGCCTTCACCTGACGCCGGTAAGAGAGCAATCGAACGGACTGTACTGGTGCACCACGGCTCAGGTTGAATTTTCAAATCTGACAGGTACATTTTGAATATTACGTACGCTGTGAGATGTACACCGTTCGAAACAACCATTGTGTCCTGACCGCAACTGCCGCTTTCAAATTCGATAGGATATTGCGTAACTTCCGCACTCTTTCCATTTCCTTCAGGCTCCGCGAAGAAGGCAGGAAGGAAGCGACGAGATCAGCCCACTACAATCAACGAAGAGGGCAGATCGCCGACAACTTTGTAAGTTCATCGTATTCAAATTGTTATCTCCTTTCGCAATCAATCACTCGTTCAGCGTGAATGAACCATTGCAGTCAAGTCTATTCCCTGCATCGTAGTCATGTCGATCGCATCAACTTAAACACGCGCGTCACTGATTTTGAATACCGTCCTCCTTGGGCGTTCCGGTTATAGTCGGGAGGACTTCGGTCCTCCTTGGGCGTTTTGTTGTTATCTCCTTTCGCAATCGATCACTCGTTTGCGTGAATGAACCATTGCAGTCAAGTCTGTTCCCTGCATCGTAGTCATGTCGATCGCATCAACTTAAACACGCGCGTCACTGATTTTGAATACCGTCCTCCTTGGGCGTTCCGATTATAGTCGGGAGGACATCGGATGTCCAATGTTCAATCTTCCGCAATCTTATCTAATCAACTAAGTCAATGCTCCCGATTATAGTCGGGAGGACACTGGATGTTCAATGCTCAAACTTCCGCAATCATTCACTAATCAAGTATGTCAATGCTCCCCAGTATAATCGGCAGGACTCTGGATGTTCAATGCTCAATCTGCAGCAATAATTTACCAATCAACTATGTCAATGCTCCCGAGTATAATCGGCAGGACACTGGATGTTCAATCTTCATTCTTCCGCAATATTTTACCAATCAACTATGTCAAAGCTCCCGATTATAGTCCGGAGGACATCGGATGATCAATGTTCAATCTTCCGCAATTTTATCTAATCAACTAAGTCAATGCTCCCGATTATAGTCGGGAGGACACTGGATGTTCAATGCTCAAACTTCCGCAATCACTCACTAAACAAGTATGTCAATGCTCCCGAGTATAATCGGCAGGACACTGGATGTTCAATCTTCAATCTTCCGCAGTAATTTACTAATCAACTAAGTCAATGCTCCCGATTATAGTCGGGAGGACATCGGATGTTCAATGTTCAATCTTCGGCAATCTTTTTCTAATCAACTAAGTCAATGCTCCCGATTATAGTCGGGAGGACACTAGATGTTCAATGCTCAAACTACCGCAATCATTCACTAATCAAGTATGTCAACTCTCCCGAGTATAATCGGCAGGACACTGGATGTTCAATGCTCAAACTTCCGCAATCATTCACTAATCAAGTATGTCAATGCTCCCGAGTATAATCGGCAGGACACTGGATGTTCAATCTTCAATCTTCCGCAATAATTTACCAATGAACTATCTCTGGGATCTTGCATCAAGGTGCGGGACAAGCGGGCCCGTCCTCGAAAGCTTCCATTTCTTCTTCTGGTCTTGCCGCTGCCATTACGGTCTTCCTACCGCCTATTGACGCACAGAAAAGTGCCATTGGACGCCCCGACATTAGCGGCTGCTCGATGAGTCCCAAACAAGTTGGATACCGCAGGAGAAGTGTCGCCGAATTCCGTCACTTTGTGCGGGAGCTTAGCTCCGTTGGCAACTATGTGATGTGCATGCAAGCTGGCGATGCCTCGGGCATGCTAGCGGCTTTGCTAGAGAGGAGGAACGCCATTGGCTTGGACTGTATCACTCAGAAGCTTGGGGCTGCTGCATGGCGTTTGAACATGTTTGCAAAAACGGAGCAGGCTATTCTATCACGTCTCGAAGCCTGTACTGATGCAGATGATGAAACAAGGGTGAGGACGGCGGTACTGGTTCAGGAAGACATTGACACAGAGTTTCGCGACAACCCTGCTGAGCCCAGTGAGGAAATGATGCAAAAGCTAGAGACGTGTCTCCAGACATATCGCGAGAAGAAAGCCGCAGATTGGCCTGAGGACGAGTTCGAGGCCTGCAAGGAGAAGGTTCTGGAAAGCTGCATCAGTGCAGGAACAGTAAAAGGGCTGATGAGGACCAAGAAGTTAGATTTAGCCCTCGTTGGGTTGCGTGCCAACTTGTTCCCAGAGCAAGACGAGTCAGTTAGCACATGATCTGTCAGCACTAAGTGCAGAAGTTAGCACCAATGGACTTGTTGGCAGCAGTTCAACATTAGCATTGTGCACAAGTTTCACGAGTGTACTTGTTTGCACCATCCAACACACATTTTGAGTGATTTCAGGATTCTAGGATGGCAGGTTGCAGATTTCAGGATTTAAATTTGTGTTATGTACATAATGAGCTTATGAGGTATGAAATTATGAATAATAAGTCCTGAGTTAGGAGTTATTAGTTCTGACTTGTATAAGGTACATATAAGTTCTGAGTTGTGAGTTATAAATTATGAGGTACACATAAGTACAGATTTCGGAGTCGTAAGTACTAAGTTGTAATTTTGAACTGTTGAGTTGTGAGTTGTGAGATAAATAATTATGAGCAATGCGTTCAAGACTTTGTAAACAGCTTTCACCTTCCTCTTGACTGTCCTCTACAATTGATTTTGTATTCCAATACTTTCTCTCTCTCCAAACGAGCAAATCAATGTTACAATTGAAATTGAAGGGAATAGTCTCTTTCTCAGGAATAAAACAAAACAATCTTACAAAATAAATTGTAAGATATTTTCGTAAAAGCCACCAAAAAAGCAAAATCAATTAATTTGCGAAAACGATCTTACAATATTTATCGTAAGATTTCAGTAAAATAAAAAATCCGTTCGGAAGCAGGAACGCCCATTGCAGTTAGAGAGCGCATGTGGCATGTGCTTTGGGAGAATAGGTGAGCATAGGATCTCAATAGCCGCTCTGCCCATGATTTGGAATGGCTGGGCCTAGAGTTGCGTCTGGACATGGTGAATGGAGATAAGTGGCTTCCATTGTGCAACGCCGCTGCCCCCTAGGTCGAAGCACGAATCTGAAAGCTGCGTTGGTCGAAGCTCTGCAGCTTCTCAGGGTACTTAGTGTCACCTTCTTGGGTAGCGAGTTAGTTCTTACTTGTGTAGCTTCGCAGCTCCGCAGAAGGAACGATTGGTACTTAGATAGCTATAAATAGCAAGTCACTTTGGCTGAGACGGGGGTCGGAAGTGCACCAGTTATCAATTCCGCAGGTCGAAGGTCAGCATATGCTCAATTTCCACGTTCGCAAGTAGCACGTCCAGCAGGTTGCAGGCGATGCCCCCCTAGGTCAGAGCACGTAGCTCAAAGCTGCGCTGGTCCAAACTCCACAGGTTCGCAGGGTGGTGTTACCCACTTGGGCTGATCCGTAATTAATTTTGAAGCTTCGCAGGTCTGCAGAACGAATGATCAGTACTGAGGTATGCTATTAATAGCAAGATTGGCAGATTCAGAGGTTGGAAGAGCACCAGTTCAATTCAATTGCGCAGTTCGAAGGTCAGCATTTGCACACTTTCCACGTTCGCAAGTAGCACGTCCAGCAGGTTGCAGGCGATGGCCCCCTAGGTCAGAGCACGAAGGTCGAAGCTGCGCTGGTCCAAGCTCCACAGGTTCGCAGGGGGGTGTTACCCACTTGGGTAGATAGTGATTAATTTTGAAGCTTCGCAGGTCTGCATGACGAAAGCAAAGTACTGAGGCAGGCTATTACTAGCAAGTCACCTTAGCAGATTCAGAGGTTGGAAGAGCACCAGTTCAATTGAATTGCGTAGTTGGAACTTGCACGTTGCGTAGTTGGAACTTGCACGTTGCGTAGTTGGAACTTGCACGTTGCGTAGTTGGAAGTTCAAAGTTAGCATTTGCGCAATTTGCACGTTGCGCGCAAGTAACAGGTCCAGCCGCGATGGGAGTTTGCAGGCGATGGCTCAGGGTCGGACGGAAACGCGAATGTCGCATGGACACTTTGCTTGCGGCGGACGCGAACCCTTTAGGTTCCCCATGGCTCTTCATCCGGTTACTCGTTTTTGTTACACTCACGTGACGCTATGGTCGGCCCCCTTATGAGTTTGAGTGACTCGGTGTAACTCTTGAGTCTCTCCTACATTGAGGGCGGTAACTATATTGACCGCACCCTGAGCTGTTGGTTTTTGGAATTATAAGCTTTTGTACGGGCGGTCAGTTATGTACTTATGTTGTAGCCTTGTTGCTTTCAAAGTAACAACAAAGTAACAAACAAACAAATAAGGGTCATTTTGCAGTGTTGCTGTTTAAAGCAGTATTGAACGTGCCTCTACTGTCATACAGAGCATACATGAAGGTTGGCTTTAGTTGTAAGAATTTAATGCAGAAAAAATGAGACCAATCAGAGATCGGGTTGATTTTTAGGGATTTTTGACAAGGTGTTGCATGTGTGGGCTGGGCAGTATGTGCCGTTCAGGTCTGGGCTTCACCCGACGCGGGGGGATGGTCGGGTGTGTCGGGGTGGATGCCTATAGCGTGGGTCGGCATGCATTGGGCTGGCCGGGTGGTTATGCGTTGTGTGGGTATGACACGAATGTAGCGCAGTTTGAGAGCGCATGTGGCATGTGCTTTGGGAGAATAGGTGAGCATAGGGTCTCAATAGCCGCTCTGCCCATGATTTGGAATGGCTGGGCCTAGAGTTGCGTCTGGACATGGTGAATGGAGATAAGTGGCTTCCATTGTGCAACGCCGCTGCCCCCTAGGTCGAAGCACGAATCTGAAAGCTGCGTTGGTCGAAGCTCTGCAGCTTCTCAGGGTACTTAGTGTCACCTTCTTGGGTAGCGAGTTAGTTCTTACTTGTGTAGCTTCGCAGCTCCGCAGAAGGAACGATTGGTACTTAGATAGCTATAAATAGCAAGTCACTTTGGCTGAGACGGGGGTCGGAAGTGCACCAGTTATCAATTCCGCAGGTCGAAGGTCAACATATGCTCAATTTCCACGTTCGCAAGTAGCACGTCCAGCAGGTTGCAGGCGATGCCCCCCTAGGTCAGAGCACGTAGCTCAAAGCTGCGCTGGTCCAAACTCCACAGGTTCGCAGGGTGGTGTTACCCACTTGGGCTGATCCGTAATTAATTTTGAAGCTTCGCAGGTCTGCAGAACGAATGATCAGTACTGAGGTATGCTATTAATAGCAAGATTGGCAGATTCAGAGGTTGGAAGAGCACCAGTTCAATTCAATTGCGCAGTTCGAAGGTCAGCATTTGCACACTTTCCACGTTCGCAAGTAGCACGTCCAGCAGGTTGCAGGCGATGGCCCCCTAGGTCAGAGCACGAAGGTCGAAGCTGCGCTGGTCCAAGCTCCACAGGTTCGCAGGGGGGTGTTACCCACTTGGGTAGATAGTGATTAATTTTGAAGCTTCGCAGGTCTGCATGACGAAAGCAAAGTACTGAGGCAGGCTATTACTAGCAAGTCACCTTAGCAGATTCAGAGGTTGGAAGAGCACCAGTTCAATTGAATTGCGTAGTTGGAACTTGCACGTTGCGTAGTTGGAACTTGCACGTTGCGTAGTTGGAAGTTCAAAGTTAGCATTTGCGCAATTTGCACGTTGCGCGCAAGTAACAGGTCCAGCCGCGATGGGAGTTTGCAGGCGATGGCTCAGGGTCGGACGGAAACGCGAATGTCGCATGGACACTTGGCTTGCGGCGGACGCGAACCCTTTAGGTTCCCCATGGCTCTTCATCCGGTTACTCGTTTTTGTTACACTCACGTGACGCTATGGTCGGCCCCCTTTTGAGTTTGAGTGACTCGGTGTAACTCTTGAGTCTCTCCTACATTGAGGGCGGTAACTATATTGACCGCCCACTGTGCTGTTGGTTTTTGGAATTATAAGCTTATGTACGGGCGGTCAGTTATGTACTTATGTTGTAGCCTTGTTGCTTACTAAGTAACAACAAAGTAACAAAGTAATAAAAAAGGGTCATTTGCAGGGTTGCTATTTTTAAGCAGTATTGAACGTGCCTATACTGTCATGCAAAGCATACATGAAGGTTGGCTTTAGTTGTAAGAATTTAATGCAGAAAAAATGAGACCAATCAGAGGTCGGGTTAATTTTAGGGATTTTTGACAAGGTGTTGCATGTGTGGGCTGGGCAGTATGTGCCGTTCCGGTCTGGGCTGCACCCGACGCGGGGGGGTGGTCGGGTGTGTCGTGGTGGATGCCTGTAGCGTGGGTCGGCATGCATTGGGCTGGCCGGGTGGTCATACGTTGTGTGGGTATGACACGAAAGTAGCGCAGTTTGGGAGCGCATGTGGCATGTGCTTTGGGAGAATACCGTGGGTGAGCATAGGGTCTCAATAGCCGCTCTGCCCATGATTTGGAATGGCCGGGCCAAGAGTTGCGCTTGGCCATGGAGAATGGAGATAAGTGGCTACCATTGTGCAACGCCGCTGCCCCCTAGGTCGAAGCACGAATCTGAAAGCTGCGTTGGTCGAAGCTCAGCAGCTTCTCAGGGTAGTGTCACCTCCTTTGGTAGCGAGTTAGTTCTTACTTGTGTAGCTTCGCAGCTCCGCAGAAGGAACGATTGGTACTTAGGTAGCTATAAATAGCAAGTCACTTTGGCTGGGACGGGGGTCGGAAGTGCACCAGTTATCAATTCCGCAGGTCGAAGGTCAGCATATGCTCAATTTCCACGTTCGCAAGTAGCACGTCCAGCAGGTTGCAGGCGATGGGCCCCTAGGTCAGAGCACGTAGCTCAAAGCTGCGCTGGTCCAAGCTCTATAGGTTCGCAGGGTGGTGTTACCCACTTGGGCTGATCCGTAATTAATTTTGAAGCTTCGCAGGTCTGCAGAACGAATGATCAGTACTGAGGTATGCTTTTAATAGCAAGATTGGCAGATTCAGAGGTTGGAAGAGCACCAGTTCAATTCAATTGCGTAGTTCAAAGTTAACATTTGCACAATTTGCACGTTGCGCGCAAGTAGCAGGTCCAGCCGCGATGGGAGTTTGCAGGCGATGGCTCAGGGTCGGACGGAAACGCGAATGTCGCATGGACAGTTGGCTTGCGGCGGACGCGAACCCTTTAGGTTCCCCACGACTCCGCACCCGGTTACTCGTTTTTGTTACACTCACGTGACGCTATGGTCGGCCCCCTTTTGAGTTTGAGTGACTCGGTGTAACTCTTGAGTCTCTCCTACATTGAGGGCGGTAACGATATTGACCGCCCACTGAGCTGTTGGTTTTTGGAATTATAAGCTTATGTACGGGCGGTCGGTTATGTACTTATGTTGTAGCCTTGTTGCTTACTAAGTAACAAACAAACAAAAAGGGACATTTGCAGTGTTGCTGTTTTTAAGCAGTATTGAACGTGCCTATACTGTTATGCAGAGCATAAATGAAGGTTGGCTTAAGTTGTAAGAATTTGATGCAGAAAAATTGAGACCAATCAGAGGTCGGGTTAATTTTAGGAAATTTTGAGAAGGTGTTGCATGTTAGAGCTGGGCACTATGTGCCGTTCAGGTCTAGGCTGCACCCGGGGGCTGCACCCGACGCGGGGGGGTGGTCGGGTGTGTGTGTCGGGGTGGATGCCTGTAGCGTGGGTCGGCATGCATTGGGCTGGCCGGGTGGTTATGCGTTGTGTGGGTATGACACGAAAGTAGCGCAGTTTGGGAGCGCATGTGGCATGTGTTTTGGGAGAATACCGTGGGTGAGCATAGGGTTTTGCTGGCAATTGCGAGCATAGGGGGCTTGCTATATTGACCGCCCCCTGAGCTGTTGGTTTTTGGAATTATAAGCTTATGTACGGGCGGTCAGATATGTACTTATGTTGTAGCCTTGTTGCTTTCAAGTAATCAAAGTAACAAAGTAACAACAAAGTAACAAACAAACAAGCAAGGGACATTTGTCCGCTGCCCCCTAGGTCGAAGCACGAATCTGAAAGCTGCGTTGGTCGAAGCTCTACAGCTTCTCAGGGTACTTAGTGTCACCTTCTTGGGTAGCGAGTTAGTTCTTACTTGTGTAGCTTCGCAGCTCCGCAGAAGGAACGATTGGTACTTAGATAGCTATAAATAGCAAGTCACTTTGGCTGAGACGGGGGTCGGAAGTGCACCAGTTATCAATTCCGCAGGTCGAAGGTCAGCATATGCTCAATTTCCACTTTCGCAAGTAGCACGTCCAGCAGGTTGCAGGCGATGGGCCCCTAGGTCAGAGCACGTGGCTCAAAGCTGCGCTGGTCCAAACTCCACAGGTTCGCAGGGTGGTGTCACCCACTTGGGCTGATCCGTAATTAATTTTGAAGCTTCGCAGGTCTGCAGAACGAATGATCAGTACTGAGGTATGCTATTAATAGCAAGATTGGCAGATTCAGAGGTTGGAAGAGCACCAGTTCAATTCAATTGCGCAGTTCGAAGGTCAGCATTTGCACACTTTCCACGTTCGCAAGTAGCACGTCCAGCAGGTTGCAGGCGATGGCCCCCTAGGTCAGAGCACGAAGGTCGAAGCTGCGCTGGTCCAAGCTCCACAGGTTCGCAGGGGGGTGTTACCCACTTGGGTAGATAGTGATTAATTTTGAAGCTTCGCAGGTCTGCATGACGAAAGCAAAGTACTGAGGCAGGCTATTACTAGCAAGTCACCTTAGCAGATTCAGAGGTTGGAAGAGCACCAGTTCAATTGAATTGCGTAGTTGGAACTTGCACGTTGCGTAGTTGGAACTTGCACGTTGCGTAGTTGGAAGTTCAAAGATAGCATTTGCGCAATTTGCACGTTGCGCGCAAGTAACAGGTCCAGCCGCGATGGGAGTTTGCAGGCGATGGCTCAGGGTCGGACGGAAACGCGAATGTCGCATGGACACTTGGCTTGCGGCGGACGCGAACCCTTTAGGTTCCCCATGGCTCTTCATCCGGTTACTCGTTTTTGTTACACTCACGTGACGCTATGGTCGGCCCCCTTTTGAGTTTGAGTGACTCGGTGTAACTCTTGAGTCTCTCCTACATTGAGGGCGGTAACTATATTGACCGCCCCCTGAGCTGTTGGTTTTTGGAATTATAAGCTTATGTACGGGCGGTCAGTTATGTACTTATGTTGTAGCCTTGTTGCTTTCAAAGTAACAACAAAGTAAGAAACAAACAAATAAGGGTCATTTTGCAGTGTTGCTGTTTAAAGCAGTATTGAACGTGCCTCTACTGTCATACAGAGCATACATGAAGGTTGGCTTTAGTTGTAAGAATTTAATGCAGAAAAAATGAGACCAATCAGAGATCGGGTTGATTTTTAGGGATTTTTGACAAGGTGTTGCATGTGTGGGCTGGGCAGTATGTGCCGTTCAGGTCTGGGCTTCACCCGACGCGGGGGGATGGTCGGGTGTGTCGGGGTGGATGCCTATAGCGTGGGTCGGCATGCATTGGGCTGGCCGGGTGGTTATGCGTTGTGTGGGTATGACACGAATGTAGCGCAGTTTGAGAGCGCATGTGGCATGTGCTTTGGGAGAATAGGTGAGCATAGGGTCTCAATAGCCGCTCTGCCCATGATTTGGAATGGCTGGGCCTAGAGTTGCGTCTGGACATGGTGAATGGAGATAAGTGGCTTCCATTGTGCAACGCCGCTGCCCCCTAGGTCGAAGCACGAATCTGAAAGCTGCGTTGGTCGAAGCTCTGCAGCTTCTCAGGGTACTTAGTGTCACCTTCTTGGGTAGCGAGTTAGTTCTTACTTGTGTAGCTTCGCAGCTCCGCAGAAGGAACGATTGGTACTTAGATAGCTATAAATAGCAAGTCACTTTGGCTGAGACGGGGGTCGGAAGTGCACCAGTTATCAATTCCGCAGGTCGAAGGTCAGCATATGCTCAATTTCCACTTTCGCAAGTAGCACGTCCAGCAGGTTGCAGGCGATGCCCCCCTAGGTCAGAGCACGTAGCTCAAAGCTGCGCTGGTCCAAACTCCACAGGTTCGCAGGGTGGTGTTACCCACTTGGGCTGATCCGTAATTAATTTTGAAGCTTCGCAGGTCTGCAGAACGAATGATCAGTACTGAGGTATGCTATTAATAGCAAGATTGGCAGATTCAGAGGTTGGAAGAGCACCAGTTCAATTCAATTGCGCAGTTCGAAGGTCAGCATTTGCACACTTTCCACGTTCGCAAGTAGCACGTCCAGCAGGTTGCAGGCGATGGCCCCCTAGGTCAGAGCACGAAGGTCGAAGCTGCGCTGGTCCAAGCTCCACAGGTTCGCAGGGGGGTGTTACCCACTTGGGTAGATAGTGATTAATTTTGAAGCTTCGCAGGTCTGCATGACGAAAGCAAAGTACTGAGGCAGGCTATTACTAGCAAGTCACCTTAGCAGATTCAGAGGTTGGATGAGCACCAGTTCAATTGAATTGCGTACTTGGAACTTGCACGTTGCGTAGTTGGAACTTGCACGTTGCGTAGTTGGAAGTTCAAAGTTAGCATTTGCGCAATTTGCACGTTGCGCGCAAGTAACAGGTCCAGCCGCGATGGGAGTTTGCAGGCGATGGCTCAGTGTCGGACGGAAACGCGAATGTCGCATGGACACTTGGCTTGCGGCGGACGCGAACCCTTTAGGTTCCCCATGGCTCTTCATCCGGTTACTCGTTTTTGTTACACTCACGTGACGCTATGGTCGGCCCCCTTTTGAGTTTTAGTGACTCGGTGTAACTCTTGAGTCTCTCCTACATTGAGGGCGGTAACTATATTGACCGCCCCCTGAGCTGTTGGTTTTTGGAATTATAAGCTTATGTACGGGCGGTCAGTTATGTACTTATGTTGTAGCCTTGTTGCTTTCAAAGTAACAACAAAGTAAGAAACAAACAAATAAGGGACATTTTGCAGTGTTGCTGTTTAAAGCAGTATTGAACGTGCCTCTACTGTCATACAGAGCATACATGAAGGTTGGCTTTAGTTGTAAGAATTTAATGCAGAAAAAATGAGACCAATCAGAGATCGGGTTGATTTTTAGGGATTTTTGACAAGGTGTTGCATGTGTGGGCTGGGCAGTATGTGCCGTTCAGGTCTGGGCTTCACCCGACGCGGGGGGGTGGTCGGGTGTGTCGGGGTGGATGCCTATAGCGTGGGTCGGCATGCATTGGGCTGACCGGGTGGTTATGCGTTGTGTGGGTATGACACGAATGTAGCGCAGTTTGAGAGCGCATGTGGCATGTGCTTTGGGAGAATAGGTGAGCATAGGGTCTCAATAGCCGCTCTGCCCATGATTTGGAATGGCTGGGCCTAGAGTTGCGTCTGGACATGGTGAATGGAGATAAGTGGCTACCATTGTGCAACGCCGCTGCCCCCTAGGTCGAAGCACGAATCTGAAAGCTGCGTTGGTCGAAGCTCTGCAGCTTCTCAGGGTACTTAGTGTCACCTTCTTGGGTAGCGAGTTAGTTCTTACTTGTGTAGCTTCGCAGCTCCGCAGAAGGAACGATTGGTACTTAGATAGCTATAAATAGCAAGTCACTTTGGCTGAGACGGGGGTCGGAAGTGCACCAGTTATCAATTCCGCAGGTCGAAGGTCAGCATATGCTCAATTTCCACTTTCGCAAGTAGCACGTCCAGCAGGTTGCAGGCGATGCCCCCCTAGGTCAGAGCACGTAGCTCAAAGCTGCGCTGGTCCAAACTCCACAGGTTCGCAGGGTGGTGTTACCCACTTGGGCTGATCCGTAATTAATTTTGAAGCTTCGCAGGTCTGCAGAACGAATGATCAGTACTGAGGTATGCTATTAATAGCAAGATTGGCAGATTCAGAGGTTGGAAGAGCACCAGTTCAATTCAATTGCGCTGTTCGAAGGTCAGCATCTGCACACTTTCCACGTTCGCAAGTAGCACGTCCAGCAGGTTGCAGGCGATGGCCCCCTAGGTCAGAGCACGAAGGTCGAAGCTGCGCTGGTCCAAGCTCCACAGGTTCGCAGGGGGGTGTTACCCACTTGGGTAGATAGTGATTAATTTTGAAGCTTCGCAGGTCTGCATGACGAAAGCGAAGTACTGGGGCAGGCTATTACTAGCAAGTCACCTTAGCAGATTCAGAGGTTGGAAGAGCACCAGTTCAATTGAATTGCGTAGTTGGAACTTGCACGTTGCGTAGTTGGTATCAGCTTGGATAACACTCCGGAGAGTGGACTTTGTGTGTGCAGCACGCTAATCTATAAATGCGGAGACGAGAATAAGTTACAAGCACAGGAGACCCATTAAGGGGCACCAGTGGAGGAAAGGGGGCGGTAGCCTGGAACCTGATCAGGGTACAGGCTAGACAGCGCGTGTCAGAAGAACCGATGACGCAGTCAACAGCAAGCTGACATAGTACTGTCAGGACCGATAGTTCTAAGGGAGTACACAAGGAGTCACCAAGACATAAAACAAGCGAGAGCACCGCTATTCATGCTGATCCTCCACCTATGACGCAGGTGACATACAATACTAGTACTCCACCTATGGCACTGGGGACATAGAACCATAAACTGGTAGGAAACAAAAATTATTAAGGAACGGCGGAAAAACAGGAAACCAGAAGAAAGCCTTGTCTAAAATAAAAGGATGAGAAAGGATGAACCAAAAACCACTGTAGTACTCCGAAAATGTAGCAGCAAAAAACTTGGGTCATACCGAGCTGAGCTGAGACCAAAATGGAAATGTAACCATCCATGGTAAGCGCAAAAATACTATTCATCCAGAATAGTAGGCACCAAACCAGAAAATCACAGGGAGGCCAAACAGAAATCAATCCCAATACCAAAGGAAGGGGAACAATGGTGACTGAAAGAACCGAGAACTTAACCTAAAGAGAAGACTGAAAAAAAAAGAAAAAACGTATATCAAAGTTGGGGAACAACGGTATAGAAAACCCGATCCGGGAATAGGAACCTAACGCCAATCAATGATAACTAAAGAGACGGATTGAAATATCGTGTGAGCGCAGCACACGAGAGAATCAAAGCCTAAAGGACGCAGACAAGAGGACACTAAAGACTACGATGGAAAAAAAAAGTCGATGGAAAAATCCACTACCTTAAAAACTATTCTTAGCATAGAATTCATGACTAGGTTGGGATGAAAAAACCATGATGAACTGGTTTCTTACCCAAAGATGGAAGTAAGAAGATTTATGAAAGTTAATTATCATAAATCCCCAGTTACGGCACTAACTAAAACATTCTAGGAGGTGGGTATCGCACCGCAAAGAACTCATGCACTCAAGACAAACCAAGCGCCTAACTAAAGCAAACCAAACTTGCAGCAACTGAAAAAATCCAAAGGATGCGAAGTTAAAATTTTCAAGAAACTTGTAACCAACAAAGGAAACACAGTTCAATGAACAATAGAAGGGTAGATGTACAACCATAGTACATAAAACCTATTGTCCACCTGAAAAATAGTAAACGCATAAAAAGGACTTCAAAGAATTTACTGCAAAGGATGGACTGAAAGGGCGCTTGAAATACACTCGGAAAACAAGAAAGAGGTGAGCGGCGGTACATCTGCAAGTACAACTGCAAGATTACCCAGCCCACCAATTCACAGTAAAATCTGAAGGGAAACAACTACTACACTCCACAAAAAGTTCCAATCACATGAGGGGCTGGTGATCTAAAAACAGTGTGGAGTAAAAAGAAATAGCTAATCTATGATGAGCTCCACCGAACGAACCATCTGCCTATGGAACTAAGAGTCAGAAACCATCAAGACGCTATAACGGTGGTCTGAATTAAGTACCACCTTCCACCAAAACCAAGAAAGACAGCTGAAAGGAAGCTGCCTAAACAAAGCGTCGTAACGCTCCACCAATCTAGACTACCCTATAAGTCAGTCTAGGAGGTGCTGAGGAATAGGCACTCACACATAGGGCCATGTTAACCTACGTATGAGAACCAGCAGCACCTAAAACAATGAATCCTGGGTTGACTGTAACACCCCAGCCATACGCAGTATCAAGCTAGACCAGTGTTCAAGATCATCACTTACCCATTCGGCAACGGCTACATCATCACATGGGCTTGACCCGAGTAATCCACCAGGGACGATAGGAGGCGTCGGAATTATCGACACCCGCGAGCCATCCGAGGTGGTCGGAGGTTGGCGACTATTAGTCAATGGACCTGATCCAGGTACCACTATGATCGAAGGCTGTCTAAATCCTAAAGCTTCACCGCTAAAACGTGGCACAGAGGAGGGCCTGGCGACCCCCTGAGATTCGGCTAAGATTATAGTTGGATATCCAACTCCCACCCGCCCTAAAACTTCACACACAATACAGCAAGATCAGGCTCTGGTCTAGAATGCAACAATGATACATCCAGCCAGGCCAGCCAACAACAATTGGGGTTGTTAAAGGGCGTAGGGAATTACTGGTAACACATAACATATCACCGTTTGATGACAGGAGGGATGCAAGCGGGCACGGGGACCCATACTAATGGGAGAACCCAGAAAGACAGTTTAGAACTGAACTGGAGATAGAGAGTACATCACTACTCACTACTAACTGGCGCAACATTGGAAACCCAAATATAATAACCCTTACTCACCAGGGAATACCCAACCAGTCTACCAAATAATGCCTTTCTAACTAGCTTTTTGCTAGACTGCCCAATACTAAGATTACATAGCAAGGGCAACCAAACAAACGCAACAACGACACATCAGGTGCAACCCCAAAGAAAAGCTCCGAAGGAGTCTTGTCTCCCTAGATGAACACGCGATTGCAAAGATAACACACTAGCACCATGCTGAGCAGTGTCATCATCAACAACTCATGCATGCCCCAACTAATCGAGATCAACCATGCCTCTATACCACTTAACTAAAAATTCCTAAGCCCTATCAGAACTCAAACACTTGAACCCAAACTCACGTAGCTAAGGCATACACCTAAGGGGGGAACCAGGGGCACGGGAAGACAAAGTAGTAACCTCTGACGAACCACGGAACGCACCCAGGGGTCACAAGGAGCCTAAGAGAGAAAAATATCCACCAAGATATCATGCCAAAGATCCTCCACGGCCGCTGGACTAGGGCCAGGACGGCATCCACTTCGGCCTGTAGCATGGGCGAAGTCCGGCGCTGCGAGACCTGGGATCACAGAAGGTGGGGAAGCGTTAGGTTGAAGTCGAGATTTGAGGTATGGGAAAAAGGAGACGATAATGACAGTGCAGCAAGTCGCACCTGGTGCAGAAAATCGCACCAATGGCAGAAAATCGCAAATCGCAAGGGCAGAATTCGAACATTTATCGCTAGGATGCGAAGAGCAGAGCCGAGGCATGTAAAGGTCCTAATATCCCGCCGTCGATGATCAGTCAATCCCAAGTCCCCCCCTCTATCGCTCGACTCACCCGGTTGGGGGGTAGAGGGAGCAGCACCCGTAGTGGTGCTGACCATACCCCCCTGCTTCCTACCACCTCCAGAATCTCCAGGTCCAGACGCGTAGGTCGTCCTCCTCTGGCGAATCCTACGGCAGTGCCGGCGATCCGCCAGTTTGATCAAAAAAATTCTCCAGAAGGTAGCACAGAGCCACTAGAGCGCAAGCTCATGCCAATAGCCGACCGTCGGCTGGGCAGAGCAAAGGGGGCAAAGACGACGTAGACAGCAGCAGGGAGCTTGGTCGGCTTGGCAACCTCCGGTATGCAGGCAGAGCCTCAAACACCGGAGAAAGGTAAGCGACGTCAAGGACGCGAGCAGACGAAGACGGGGTATCTCCACCGATGTCCAGGCTAGTCGCCGACTTGAGTCTGCACGTCACAGTCATCTACGACAGACGGGAGGAGGCGACAGACGGCAGGGGAGGAAAAGGAAGAGAAGATGGAGGAATGACCGGGGGGGGTTACTTCCACGATGGCGGAAGGACTCTCCTGACCGCTAGCAAAGGCAGCTGGTGCACAAACGTCTAGCCAATCATCAAGAGAAGCCGTTCCTCCGTTGGAAGGATTGGTCGCAGCCATCGCTGAGAATGATACTGCACATCCCGCGCGTCCAGGAAAGACCATCCATGTCATGGAGTTTCTCAAAATGGCGGGAGTTCCTCGCGGAAGTTGCATCGCAAAGCAGTGGTAGTAAATGAAGGGCCGTATAACCTATCAGCTTGGATAACACTCCGGAGAGTGGACTTTGTGTGTGCAGCTCGCCAATCTATAAATGCGGAGACGAGAATAATTTACAAGCACAGGAGACCCATTAAGGGGCACCAGTGGAGGAAAGGGGGCGGTAGCCTGGAACCTGATCAGGGTACAGGCTTAGACAGCGCGTGTCAGAAGAACCGATGATCAACAGGAAGCTGACATAGTACTGTCAGGACCGATAGTTCTAAGGGAGTACACAAGGAGTCACCAAGACATAAAACAAGCGAGAGCACCGCTATTCATGCTGATAGAGCACCAGTTCAATTCAATTGCGTGGTTCGAAGTTAGCATTTGCGCAATTTGCACGCAAGTAGCAGGTCCAGCCGCGATGGGAGTTTGCAGGCGATGGCTCAGGGTCAGACGGAATCGCGAATGTTGCATGTTGCATGGACAGTTGGCTTGTGAAGGATGGTTCTTTCTACGCGAACCCTTTAGGTTCCCCACGACTCCGCACCCGGTTACTCGTTTTTGTTACACTCACGTGACACTATGGTCGGCCCCCTTTTAAGTTTGAGTGACTCGGTGTAACTCTTGAGTCTCTCCTACATTGAGGGCGGTAACTATATTGACCGCCCCCTGAGCTGTTGGTTTTTGGAATTATAAGCTTATGTACGGGCGGTCAGATATGTACTTATGTTGTAGCCTTGTTGCTTTCAAGTAATCAAAGTAACAAAGTTACAACAAAGTAACAAACAAACAAACAATGGACATTTTGCAGTGTTGTTGTTTAAAGCAGTCTTGAACGTGCTTTTACTGTCATGCAGAGCATACATGAAGGTTGGCTTTGGTTGCAATAATTTGATGCAGAAAAATGAGATCGACCAGAGGTCGGATTAATTTTAGGGTATTTTGAGAAGGTGTTGCATGTGTGGGCTGGGCAGTATGAGCCGTTCAGGTCTGGGCTGCACCCGACGCGGGTGGGTGGTCGTGTGTGTCGGGGTGGATGCCTGTAGCGTGGGTCGGCATGAATTGGGCTGGCCGGGTGGTCATGCGCTGTGTGGGCATGACACGAAAGTAGCGCAGTTAGGGAGCGCATGTGGCATGTGCTTTGGGAGAATACCGTGGGTGAGCATAGGGTCTCAATAGCCGCTCTGCCCATGATTTGGAATGGCTGGGCCTAGAGTTGCGCCTGGCCATGGAGAATGGAGATAAGTGGCTACCATTGTGCAACGCCGCTGCCCCCTAGGTCGAAGCACGAATCTGAAAGCTGCGTTGGTCGAAGCTCTGCAGCTTCTCAGGGTAGTGTCACCTTCTTGGGTAGCGAGTTAGTTCTTACTTGTGTAGCTTCGCAGCTCCGCAGAAGGAACGATTGGTACTTAGATAGCTATAAATAGCAAGTCACTTTGGCTGAGACGGGGGTCGGAAGTGCACCAGTTATCAATTCCGCAGGTCGAAGGTCAGCATATGCTAAATTTCCACGTTCGCAAGTAGCACGTCCAGCAGGTTGCAGGCGATGGGCCCCTAGGTCAGAGCACGTAGCTCAAAGCTGCGCTGGTCCAAACTCCACAGGTTCGCAGGGTGGTGTTACCCACTTGGGCTGATCCGTAATTAATTTTGAAGCTTCGCAGGTCTGCAGAACGAATGATCAGTACTGAGGTATGCTATTAATAGCAAGATTGGCAGATTCAGAGGTTGGAAGAGCACCAGTTCAATTCAATTGCGCAGTTCGAAGGTCAGCATTTGCACAATTTCCACGTTCGCAAGTAGCACGTCCAGCAGGTTGCAGGTGATGGCCCCCTAGGTCAGAGCACGAAGGTCGAAGCTGCGCTGGTCCAAGCTCCACAGGTTCGCAGGGGGGTGTTACCCACTTGGGTAGATAGTGATTAATTTTGAAGCTTCGCAGGTCTGCATGACGAAAGCGAAGTACTGAGGCAGGCTATTACTAGCAAGTCACCTTAGCAGATTCAGAGGTTGGAAGAGCAACAGTTCAATTGAATTGCGTAGTAGGAACTTGCACGTTGCGTAGTTGGAACTTGCACGTTGCGTAGTTGGAAGTTCAAAGTTAGCATTTGCGCAATTTGCACGTTGCGCGCAAGTAACAGGTCCAGCCGCGATGGGAGTTTGCAGGCGATGGCTCAGGGTCGGACGGAAACGCGAATGTCGCATGGACAATTGGCTTGCGGCGGACGCGAACCCTTTAGGTTCCCCACGACTCCGCACCCGGTTACTCGTTTTTGTTACACTCACGTGACGCTATGGTCGGCCCCCTTTTGAGTTTGAGTGACTCGGTGTAACTCTTGAGTCTCTCCTACATTGAGGGCGGTAACTATATTGACCGCCCCCTGAGCTGTTGGTTTTTGGAATTATAAGCTTATGTACTGGCGGTCAGATATGTACTTATGTTGTCGCCTTGTTGCTTTCAAGTAATCAAAGTAACAAAGTAACAACGAAGTAACAACAAAGTAACAAACAAAGAAATAAGGGACATTTTGCAGTGTTGCTGTTTAAAGCAGTATTGAACGTGCCTCTACTGTCATGCAGAGCATACATGAAGGTTGGCTTTAGTTGTAAGAATTTGATGCAGAAAAAATGAGACCAATCAGAGGTCGGGTTAATTTTAGGGGATGTTGAGAAGGTGTTGCATGTGTGGGCTGGGCAGTATGAGCCGTTCCGGTCTGGGCCTGACCCGACGCGAGGGGGTGGTCGGGTGTGTCGGGGTGGATGCCTGTAGCGTGGGTCGGCATGCATTGGGCTGGCCCGGGCTGGCCGGGTGGTTATGCGTTGTGTGGGTATTACACGAATGTAGCGCAGTTTGAGAGCGCATGTGGCATGTGCTTTGGGAGAATAGGTGAGCATAGGGTCTCAACAGCCGCTCTGCCCATGATTTGGAATGGCTGGGCCTATAGTTGCGCCTGGCCATGGAGAATGGAGATAAGTGGCTACCATTGTGCAACGCCGCTGCCCCCTAGGTCGAAGCACGAATCTGAAAGCTGCGTTGGTCGAAGCTCTGCAGCTTGTCAGGGTGGTGTCACCTTCTTGGTTAGCGAGTTAGTTCTTACTTGTGTAACACTGTAGCTTCGCAGCTCCGCAGAAGGAACGATTGGTACTTAGGTAGCTATAAATAGCAAGTCACTTTGGCTGAGACGGGGGTCGGAAGTGCACCAGTTATCAATTCCGCAGTTCGAAGGTCAGCATATGCTCAATTTCCACGTTCGCAAGTAGCACGTCCAGCAGGTTGCAGGCGATGGGCCCCTAGGTCAGAGCACGTAGCTCAAAGCTGCGCTGGTCCAAGCTCCACAGGTTCGCAGGGTGGTGTTACCCACTTGGGCTGATAGTAATTAATTTTGAAGCTTCGCAGGTCTGCAGAACGAATGATCAGTACTGAGGCATGCTATTAATTGCAAGATTGGCAGATTCAGAGGTTGGAAGAGCACCAGTTCAATTCAATTGCGCAGTTCGAAGGTCAGCATTTGCACAATTTCCACGTTCGCAAGTAGCACGTCCAGCAGGTTGCAGGTGATGGCCCCCTAGGTCAGAGCACGAAGGTCGAAGCTGCGCTGGTCCAAGCTCCACAGGTTCGCAGGGGGGTGTTACCCACTTGGGTAGATAGTGATTAATTTTGAAGCTTCGCAGGTCTGCATGACGAAAGCGAAGTACTGAGGCAGGCTATTACTAGCAAGTCACCTTAGCAGATTCAGAGGTTGGAAGAGCAACAGTTCAATTGAATTGCGTAGTAGGAACTTGCACGTTGCGTAGTTGGAACTTGCACGTTGCGTAGTTGGAAGTTCAAAGTTAGCATTTGCGCAATTTGCACGTTGCGCGCAAGTAACAGGTCCAGCCGCGATGGGAGTTTGCAGGCGATGGCTCAGGGTCGGACGGAAACGCGAATGTCGCATGGACAATTGGCTTGCGGCGGACGCGAACCCTTTAGGTTCCCCACGACTCCGCACCCGGTTACTCGTTTTTGTTACACTCACGTGACGCTATGGTCGGCCCCCTTTTGAGTTTGAGTGACTCGGTGTAACTCTTGAGTCTCTCCTACATTGAGGGCGGTAACTATATTGACCGCCCCCTGAGCTGTTGGTTTTTGGAATTATAAGCTTATGTACTGGCGGTCAGATATGTACTTATGTTGTCGCCTTGTTGCTTTCAAGTAATCAAAGTAACAAAGTAACAACGAAGTAACAACAAAGTAACAAACAAAGAAATAAGGGACATTTTGCAGTGTTGCTGTTTAAAGCAGTATTGAACGTGCCTCTACTGTCATGCAGAGCATACATGAAGGTTGGCTTTAGTTGTAAGAATTTGATGCAGAAAAAATGAGACCAATCAGAGGTCGGGTTAATTTTAGGGGATGTTGAGAAGGTGTTGCATGTGTGGGCTGGGCAGTATGAGCCGTTCCGGTCTGGGCCTGACCCGACGCGAGGGGGTGGTCGGGTGTGTCGGGGTGGATGCCTGTAGCGTGGGTCGGCATGCATTGGGCTGGCCCGGGCTGGCCGGGTGGTTATGCGTTGTGTGGGTATTACACGAATGTAGCTCAGTTTGAGAGCGCATGTGGCATGTGCTTTGGGAGAATAGGTGAGCATAGGGTCTCAACAGCCGCTCTGCCCATGATTTGGAATGGCTGGGCCTAGAGTTGCGCCTGGCCATGGAGAATGGAGACAAGTGGCTACTATTGTGCAACGCCGCTGCCTCCTAGGTCGAAGCACGAATCTGAAAGCTGCGTTGGTCGAAGCTCTGCAGCTTCTCAGGGTGGTGTCACCTTCTTGGTTAGCGAGTTAGTTCTTACTTGTGTAGCTTCGCAGCTCCGCAGAACGAACGATTGGTACTTAGGTAGCTATAAATAGCAAGTCACTTTGGCTGAGACGGGGGTCGGAAGTGCACCAGTTATCAATTCCGCAGTTCGAAGGTCAGCATATGCTCAATTTCCACGTTCGCAAGTAGCACGTCCAGCAGGTTGCAGGCGATGGGCCCCTAGGTCAGAGCACGTAGCTCAAAGCTGCGCTGGTCCAAACTCCACAGGTTCGCAGGGTGGTGTTACCCACTTGGGCTGATAGTAATTAATTTTGAAGCTTCGCAGGTCTGCAGAACGAATGATCAGTACTGAGGCATGCTATTAATAGCAAGATTGGCAGATTCAGAGGTTGGAAGAGCACCAGTTCAATTCAATTGCGTAGTTCGAAGTTAGCATTTGCGCAATTTGCACGTTGCGCGCAAGTAGCAGGTCCAGCCGCGATGGGAGTTTGCAGGCGATGGCTCAGGGTCGGACGGAAACGCGAATGTCGCATGGACAATTGGCTTGCGGCGGACGCGAACCCTTTAGGTTCCCCACGACTCCGCACCCGGTTACTCGTTTTTGTTACACTCACGTGACGCTATGGTCGGCCCCCTTTTGAGTTTGAGTGACTCGGTGTAACTCTTGAGTCTCTCCTACATTGAGGGCGGTAACTATATTGACCGCCCCCTGTGCTGTTGGTTTTTGGAATTATAAGCTTATGTACGGGCGGTCGGTTATGTACTTATGTTGTAGCCTTGTTGCTTTCAAAGTAACAACAAAGTAACAAACAAACAAATAAGGGACATTTTGCAGTGTTGCTATTTAAAGCAGTATTGAACGTGCCTCTACTGTCATGCAGAGCATACATGAAGGTTGGCTTTAGTTGTAAGAATTTGATGCAGAAAAAATGAGACCAATCAGAGGTCGGGTTAATTTTAGGGGATTTTGAGAAGGTGTTGCATGTGTGGGCTGGGCAGTATGAGCCGTTCCGGTCTGGGCCTGACCCGACGCGAGGGGGTGGTCGGGTGTGTCGGGGTGGATGCCTGTAGCGTGGGTCGGCATGCATTGGGCTGGCCCGGGCTGGCCGGGTGGTTATGCGTTGTGTGGGTATGACACGAATGTAGCGCAGTTTGAGAGCGCATGTGGCATGTGCTTTGGGAGAATAGGTGAGCATAGGGTCTCAATAGCCGCTCTGCCCATGATTTGGAATGGCTGGGCCTAGAGTTGCGCCTGGCCATGGAGAATGGAGATAAGTGGCTACCATTGTGCAACGCCGCTGCCCCCTAGGTCGAAGCACGAATCTGAAAGCTGCGTTGGTCGAAGCTCTGCAGCTTCTCAGGGTAGTGTCACCTTCTTGGGTAGCGAGTTAGTTCTTACTTGTGTAGCTTCGCAGCTCCGCAGAAGGAACGATTGGTACTTAGGTAGCTATAAATAGCAAGTCACTTTGGCTGAGACGGGGGTCGGAAGTGCACCAGTTATCAATTCCGCAGTTCGAAGGTCAGCATATGCTCAATTTCCACGTTCGCAAGTAGCACGTCCAGCAGGTTGCAGGCGATGGGCCCCTAGGTCAGAGCACGTAGCTCAAAGCTGCGCTGGTCCAAACTCCACAGGTTCGCAGGGTGGTGTTACCCACTTGGGCTGATAGTAATTAATGTTGAAGCTTCGCAGGTCTGCAGAACGAATGATCAGTACTGAGGCATGCTATTAATAGCAAGATTGGCAGATTCAGAGGTTGGAAGGGCACCAGTTCAATTCAATTGCGTAGTTCGAAGTTAGCATTTGCGCAATTTGCACGTTGCGCGCAAGTAGCAGGTCCAGCCGCGATGGGAGTTTGCAGGCGATGGCTCAGGGTCGGACTGGAAACGCGAATGTTGCATGTTGCATGGACAGTTGGCTTGCGGCGGATGGATCTTTCCACGCGAACCCTTAGGTTCTTCATGGCTCTGCATCCGGTTACTCGTTTTTGTTACACTAGTTGGTCGGCCCCCTTTTGACAATTTTGAGTTTGAGTGACTCGGTGTAACTCTTGAGTCTCTCCTACATTGAGGGCGGTAACTATATTGACCGCCCCCTGTGCTGTTGGTTTTTGGAATTATAAGCTTATGTACGGGCGGTCGGTTATGTACTTATGTTGTAGCCTTGTTGCTTTCAAAGTAACAACAAAGTAACAAACAAACAAATAAGGGACATTTTGCAGTGTTGCTATTTAAAGCAGTATTGAACGTGCCTCTACTGTCATGCAGAGCATACATGAAGGTTGGCTTTAGTTGTAAGAATTTGATGCAGAAAAAATGAGACCAATCAGAGGTCGGGTTAATTTTAGGGGATTTTGAGAAGGTGTTGCATGTGTGGGCTGGGCAGTATGAGCCGTTCCGGTCTGGGCCTGACCCGACGCGAGGGGGTGGTCGGGTGTGTCGGGGTGGATGCCTGTAGCGTGGGTCGGCATGCATTGGGCTGGCCCGGGCTGGCCGGGTGGTTATGCGTTGTGTGGGTATGACACGAATGTAGCGCAGTTTGAGAGCGCATGTGGCATGTGCTTTGGGAGAATAGGTGAGCATAGGGTCTCAATAGCCGCTCTGCCCATGATTTGGAATGGCTGGGCCTAGAGTTGCGCCTGGCCATGGAGAATGGAGATAAGTGGCTACCATTGTGCAACGCCGCTGCCCCCTAGGTCGAAGCACGAATCTGAAAGCTGCGTTGGTCGAAGCTCTGCAGCTTCTCAGGGTAGTGTCACCTTCTTGGGTAGCGAGTTAGTTCTTACTTGTGTAGCTTCGCAGCTCCGCAGAAGGAACGATTGGTACTTAGGTAGCTATAAATAGCAAGTCACTTTGGCTGAGACGGGGGTCGGAAGTGCACCAGTTATCAATTCCGCAGTTCGAAGGTCAGCATATGCTCAATTTCCACGTTCGCAAGTAGCACGTCCAGCAGGTTGCAGGCGATGGGCCCCTAGGTCAGAGCACGTAGCTCAAAGCTGCGCTGGTCCAAACTCCACAGGTTCGCAGGGTGGTGTTACCCACTTGGGCTGATAGTAATTAATTTTGAAGCTTCGCAGGTCTGCAGAACGAATGATCAGTACTGAGGCATGCTATTAATAGCAAGATTGGCAGATTCAGAGGGTTGGAAGGGCACCAGTTCAATTCAATTGCGTAGTTCGAAGTTAGCATTTGCGCAATTTGCACGTTGCGCGCAAGTAGCAGGTCCAGCCGCGATGGGAGTTTGCAGGCGATGGCTCAGGGTCGGATGGAAACGCGAATGTTGCATGTTGCATGGACAGTTGGCTTGCGGCGGATGGATCTTTCCACGCGAACCCTCTAGGTTCTTCATGGCTCTGCATCCGGTTACTCGTTTTTGTTACACTAGTTGGTCGGCCCCCTTTTGACAATTTTTGAGTTTGAGTGACTCGGTGTAACTCTTGAGTCTCTCCTACATTGAGGGCGGTAACTATATTGACCGCCCCCTGTGCTGTTGGTTTTTGGAATTATAAGCTTATGTACGGGCGGTCGGTTATGTACTTATGTTGTAGCCTTGTTGCTTTCAAAGTAACAACAAAGTAACAAACAAACAAATAAGGGACATTTTGCAGTGTTGCTATTTAAAGCAGTATTGAACGTGCCTCTACTGTCATGCAGAGCATACATGAAGGTTGGCTTTAGTTGTAAGAATTTGATGCAGAAAAAATGAGACCAATCAGAGGTCGGGTTAATTTTAGGGGATTTTGAGAAGGTGTTGCATGTGTGGGCTGGGCAGTATGAGCCGTTCCGGTCTGGGCCTGACCCGACGCGAGGGGGTGGTCGGGTGTGTCGGGGTGGATGCCTGTAGCGTGGGTCGGCATGCATTGGGCTGGCCGGGCTGGCCGGGTGGTTATGCGTTGTGTGGGTATGACACGAATGTAGCGCAGTTTGAGAGCGCATGTGGCATGTGCTTTGGGAGAATAGGTGAGCATAGGGTCTCAATAGCCGCTCTGCCCATGATTTGGAATGGCTGGGCCTAGAGTTGCGCCTGGCCATGGAGAATGGAGATAAGTGGCTACCATTGTGCAACGCCGCTGCCCCCTAGGTCGAAGCACGAATCTGAAAGCTGCGTTGGTCGAAGCTCTGCAGCTTCTCAGGGTAGTGTCACCTTCTTGGGTAGCGAGTTAGTTCTTACTTGTGTAGCTTCGCAGCTCCGCAGAAGGAACGATTGGTACTTAGGTAGCTATAAATAGCAAGTCACTTTGGCTGAGACGGGGGTCGGAAGTGCACCAGTTATCAATTCCGCAGTTCGAAGGTCAGCATATGCTCAATTTCCACGTTCGCAAGTAGCACGTCCAGCAGGTTGCAGGCGATGGGCCCCTAGGTCAGAGCACGTAGCTCAAAGCTGCGCTGGTCCAAACTCCACAGGTTCGCAGGGTGGTGTTACCCACTTGGGCTGATAGTAATTAATTTTGAAGCTTCGCAGGTCTGCAGAACGAATGATCAGTACTGAGGCATGCTATTAATAGCAAGATTGGCAGATTCAGAGGTTGGAAGAGCACCAGTTCAATTCAATTGCGTAGTTCGAAGTTAGCATTTGCGCAATTTGCACGTTGCGCGCAAGTAGCAGGTCCAGCCGCGATGGGAGTTTGCAGGCGATGGCTCAGGGTCGGACGGAAACGCGAATGTTGCATGTTGCATGGACAGTTGGCTTGCGGCGGATGGATCTTTCCACGCGAACCCTCTAGGTTCTTCATGGCTCTGCATCCGGTTACTCGTTTTTGTTACACTAGTTGGTCGGCCCCCTTTTGACAATTTTTGAGTTTGAGTGACTCGGTGTAACTCTTGAGTCTCTCCTACATTGAGGGCGGTAACTATATTGACCGCCCCCTGTGCTGTTGGTTTTTGGAATTATAAGCTTATGTACGGGCGGTCGGTTATGTACTTATGTTGTAGCCTTGTTGCTTTCAAAGTAACAACAAAGTAACAAACAAACAAATAAGGGACATTTTGCAGTGTTGCTATTTAAAGCAGTATTGAACGTGCCTCTACTGTCATGCAGAGCATACATGAAGGTTGGCTTTAGATTGTAATAATTTGATGCAGAAAAAATGAGACCAATCAGAGGTCGGGTTAATTTTAGGGGATTTTGAGAAGGTGTTGCATGTGTGGGCTGGGCAGTATGAGCCGTTCCGGTCTGGGCCTGACCCGACGCGAGGGGGTGGTCGGGTGTGTCGGGGTGGATGCCTGTAGCGTGGGTCGGCATGCATTGGGCTGGCCCGGGCTGGCCGGGTGGTTATGCGTTGTGTGGGTATGACACGAATGTAGCGCAGTTTGAGAGCGCATGTGGCATGTGCTTTGGGAGAATAGGTGAGCATAGGGTCTCAATAGCCGCTCTGCCCATGATTTGGAATGGCTGGGCCTAGAGTTGCGCCTGGCCATGGAGAATGGAGATAAGTGGCTACCATTGTGCAACGCCGCTGCCCCCTAGGTCGAAGCACGAATCTGAAAGCTGCGTTGGTCGAAGCTCTGCAGCTTCTCAGGGTAGTGTCACCTTCTTGGGTAGCGAGTTAGTTCTTACTTGTGTAGCTTCGCAGCTCCGCAGAAGGAACGATTGGTACTTAGGTAGCTATAAATAGCAAGTCACTTTGGCTGAGACGGGGGTCGGAAGTGCACCAGTTATCAATTCCGCAGTTCGAAGGTCAGCATATGCTCAATTTCCACGTTCGCAAGTAGCACGTCCAGCAGGTTGCAGGCGATGGGCCCCTAGGTCAGAGCACGTAGCTCAAAGCTGCGCTGGTCCAAACTCCACAGGTTCGCAGGGTGGTGTTACCCACTTGGGCTGATAGTAATTAATTTTGAAGCTTCGCAGGTCTGCAGAACGAATGATCAGTACTGAGGCATGCTATTAATAGCAAGATTGGCAGATTCAGAGGTTGGAAGAGCACCAGTTCAATTCAATTGCGTAGTTCGAAGTTAGCATTTGCGCAATTTGCACGTTGCGCGCAAGTAGCAGGTCCAGCCGCGATGGGAGTTTGCAGGCGATGGCTCAGGGTCGGACGGAAACGCGAATGTTGCATGTTGCATGGACAGTTGGCTTGCGGCGGATGGATCTTTCCACGCGAACCCTTAGGTTCTTCATGGCTCTGCATCCGGTTACTCGTTTTTGTTACACTAGTTGGTCGGCCCCCTTTTGACAATTTTTGAGTTTGAGTGACTCGGTGTAACTCTTGAGTCTCTCCTACATTGAGGGCGGTAACTATATTGACCGCCCCCTGTGCTGTTGGTTTTTGGAATTATAAGCTTATGTACGGGCGGTCGGTTATGTACTTATGTTGTAGCCTTGTTGCTTTCAAAGTAACAACAAAGTAACAAACAAACAAATAAGGGACATTTTGCAGTGTTGCTATTTAAAGCAGTATTGAACGTGCCTCTACTGTCATGCAGAGCATACATGAAGGTTGGCTTTAGTTGTAAGAATTTGATGCAGAAAAAATGAGACCAATCAGAGGTCGGGTTAATTTTAGGGGATTTTGAGAAGGTGTTGCATGTGTGGGCTGGGCAGTATGAGCCGTTCCGGTCTGGGCCTGACCCGACGCGAGGGGGTGGTCGGGTGTGTCGGGGTGGATGCCTGTAGCGTGGGTCGGCATGCATTGGGCTGGCCCGGGCTGGCCGGGTGGTTATGCGTTGTGTGGGTATGACACGAATGTAGCGCAGTTTGAGAGCGCATGTGGCATGTGCTTTGGGAGAATAGGTGAGCATAGGGTCTCAATAGCCGCTCTGCCCATGATTTGGAATGGCTGGGCCTAGAGTTGCGCCTGGCCATGGAGAATGGAGATAAGTGGCTACCATTGTGCAACGCCGCTGCCCCCTAGGTCGAAGCACGAATCTGAAAGCTGCGTTGGTCGAAGCTCTGCAGCTTCTCAGGGTAGTGTCACCTTCTTGGGTAGCGAGTTAGTTCTTACTTGTGTAGCTTCGCAGCTCCGCAGAAGGAACGATTGGTACTTAGGTAGCTATAAATAGCAAGTCACTTTGGCTGAGACGGGGGTCGGAAGTGCACCAGTTATCAATTCCGCAGTTCGAAGGTCAGCATATGCTCAATTTCCACGTTCGCAAGTAGCACGTCCAGCAGGTTGCAGGCGATGGGCCCCTAGGTCAGAGCACGTAGCTCAAAGCTGCGCTGGTCCAAACTCCACAGGTTCGCAGGGTGGTGTTACCCACTTGGGCTGATAGTAATTAATTTTGAAGCTTCGCAGGTCTGCAGAACGAATGATCAGTACTGAGGCATGCTATTAATAGCAAGATTGGCAGATTCAGAGGTTGGAAGAGCACCAGTTCAATTCAATTGCGTAGTTCGAAGTTAGCATTTGCGCAATTTGCACGTTGCGCGCAAGTAGCAGGTCCAGCCGCGATGGGAGTTTGCAGGCGATGGCTCAGGGTCGGACGGAAACGCGAATGTTGCATGTTGCATGGACAGTTGGCTTGCGGCGGATGGATCTTTCCACGCGAACCCTTAGGTTCTTCATGGCTCTGCATCCGGTTACTCGTTTTTGTTACACTAGTTGGTCGGCCCCCTTTTGACAATTTTGAGTTTGAGTGACTCGGTGTAACTCTTGAGTCTCTCCTACATTGAGGGCGGTAACTATATTGACCGCCCCCTGTGCTGTTGGTTTTTGGAATTATAAGCTTATGTACGGGCGGTCGGTTATGTACTTATGTTGTAGCCTTGTTGCTTTCAAAGTAACAACAAAGTAACAAACAAACAAATAAGGGACATTTTGCAGTGTTGCTATTTAAAGCAGTATTGAACGTGCCTCTACTGTCATGCAGAGCATACATGAAGGTTGGCTTTAGTTGTAAGAATTTGATGCAGAAAAAATGAGACCAATCAGAGGTCGGGTTAATTTTAGGGGATTTTGAGAAGGTGTTGCATGTGTGGGCTGGGCAGTATGAGCCGTTCCGGTCTGGGCCTGACCCGACGCGAGGGGGTGGTCGGGTGTGTCGGGGTGGATGCCTGTAGCGTGGGTCGGCATGCATTGGGCTGGCCCGGGCTGGCCGGGTGGTTATGCGTTGTGTGGGTATGACACGAATGTAGCGCAGTTTGAGAGCGCATGTGGCATGTGCTTTGGGAGAATAGGTGAGCATAGGGTCTCAATAGCCGCTCTGCCCATGATTTGGAATGGCTGGGCCTAGAGTTGCGCCTGGCCATGGAGAATGGAGATAAGTGGCTACCATTGTGCAACGCCGCTGCCCCCTAGGTCGAAGCACGAATCTGAAAGCTGCGTTGGTCGAAGCTCTGCAGCTTCTCAGGGTAGTGTCACCTTCTTGGGTAGCGAGTTAGTTCTTACTTGTGTAGCTTCGCAGCTCCGCAGAAGGAACGATTGGTACTTAGGTAGCTATAAATAGCAAGTCACTTTGGCTGAGACGGGGGTCGGAAGTGCACCAGTTATCAATTCCGCAGTTCGAAGGTCAGCATATGCTCAATTTCCACGTTCGCAAGTAGCACGTCCAGCAGGTTGCAGGCGATGGGCCCCTAGGTCAGAGCACGTAGCTCAAAGCTGCGCTGGTCCAAACTCCACAGGTTCGCAGGGTGGTGTTACCCACTTGGGCTGATAGTAATTAATTTTGAAGCTTCGCAGGTCTGCAGAACGAATGATCAGTACTGAGGCATGCTATTAATAGCAAGATTGGCAGATTCAGAGGTTGGAAGAGCACCAGTTCAATTCAATTGCGTAGTTCGAAGTTAGCATTTGCGCAATTTGCACGTTGCGCGCAAGTAGCAGGTCCAGCCGCGATGGGAGTTTGCAGGCGATGGCTCAGGGTCGGACGGAAACGCGAATGTTGCATGTTGCATGGACAGTTGGCTTGCGGCGGATGGATCTTTCCACGCGAACCCTTAGGTTCTTCATGGCTCTGCATCCGGTTACTCGTTTTTGTTACACTAGTTGGTCGGCCCCCTTTTGACAATTTTGAGTTTGAGTGACTCGGTGTAACTCTTGAGTCTCTCCTACATTGAGGGCGGTAACTATATTGACCGCCCCCTGTGCTGTTGGTTTTTGGAATTATAAGCTTATGTACGGGCGGTCGGTTATGTACTTATGTTGTAGCCTTGTTGCTTTCAAAGTAACAACAAAGTAACAAACAAACAAATAAGGGACATTTTGCAGTGTTGCTATTTAAAGCAGTATTGAACGTGCCTCTACTGTCATGCAGAGCATACATGAAGGTTGGCTTTAGTTGTAAGAATTTGATGCAGAAAAAATGAGACCAATCAGAGGTCGGGTTAATTTTAGGGGATTTTGAGAAGGTGTTGCATGTGTGGGCTGGGCAGTATGAGCCGTTCCGGTCTGGGCCTGACCCGACGCGAGGGGGTGGTCGGGTGTGTCGGGGTGGATGCCTGTAGCGTGGGTCGGCATGCATTGGGCTGGCCCGGGCTGGCCGGGTGGTTATGCGTTGTGTGGGTATGACACGAATGTAGCGCAGTTTGAGAGCGCATGTGGCATGTGCTTTGGGAGAATAGGTGAGCATAGGGTCTCAATAGCCGCTCTGCCCATGATTTGGAATGGCTGGGCCTAGAGTTGCGCCTGGCCATGGAGAATGGAGATAAGTGGCTACCATTGTGCAACGCCGCTGCCCCCTAGGTCGAAGCACGAATCTGAAAGCTGCGTTGGTCGAAGCTCTGCAGCTTCTCAGGGTAGTGTCACCTTCTTGGGTAGCGAGTTAGTTCTTACTTGTGTAGCTTCGCAGCTCCGCAGAAGGAACGATTGGTACTTAGGTAGCTATAAATAGCAAGTCACTTTGGCTGAGACGGGGGTCGGAAGTGCACCAGTTATCAATTCCGCAGTTCGAAGGTCAGCATATGCTCAATTTCCACGTTCGCAAGTAGCACGTCCAGCAGGTTGCAGGCGATGGGCCCCTAGGTCAGAGCACGTAGCTCAAAGCTGCGCTGGTCCAAACTCCACAGGTTCGCAGGGTGGTGTTACCCACTTGGGCTGATAGTAATTAATTTTGAAGCTTCGCAGGTCTGCAGAACGAATGATCAGTACTGAGGCATGCTATTAATAGCAAGATTGGCAGATTCAGAGGTTGGAAGAGCACCAGTTCAATTCAATTGCGTAGTTCGAAGTTAGCATTTGCGCAATTTGCACGTTGCGCGCAAGTAGCAGGTCCAGCCGCGATGGGAGTTTGCAGGCGATGGCTCAGGGTCGGATGGAAACGCGAATGTTGCATGTTGCATGGACAGTTGGCTTGCGGCGGATGGATCTTTCCACGCGAACCCTCTAGGTTCTTCATGGCTCTGCATCCGGTTACTCGTTTTTGTTACACTAGTTGGTCGGCCCCCTTTTGACAATTTTTGAGTTTGAGTGACTCGGTGTAACTCTTGAGTCTCTCCTACATTGAGGGCGGTAACTATATTGACCGCCCCCTGTGCTGTTGGTTTTTGGAATTATAAGCTTATGTACGGGCGGTCGGTTATGTACTTATGTTGTAGCCTTGTTGCTTTCAAAGTAACAACAAAGTAACAAACAAACAAATAAGGGACATTTTGCAGTGTTGCTATTTAAAGCAGTATTGAACGTGCCTCTACTGTCATGCAGAGCATACATGAAGGTTGGCTTTAGATTGTAATAATTTGATGCAGAAAAAATGAGACCAATCAGAGGTCGGGTTAATTTTAGGGGATTTTGAGAAGGTGTTGCATGTGTGGGCTGGGCAGTATGAGCCGTTCCGGTCTGGGCCTGACCCGACGCGAGGGGGTGGTCGGGTGTGTCGGGGTGGATGCCTGTAGCGTGGGTCGGCATGCATTGGGCTGGCCCGGGCTGGCCGGGTGGTTATGCGTTGTGTGGGTATGACACGAATGTAGCGCAGTTTGAGAGCGCATGTGGCATGTGCTTTGGGAGAATAGGTGAGCATAGGGTCTCAATAGCCGCTCTGCCCATGATTTGGAATGGCTGGGCCTAGAGTTGCGCCTGGCCATGGAGAATGGAGATAAGTGGCTACCATTGTGCAACGCCGCTGCCCCCTAGGTCGAAGCACGAATCTGAAAGCTGCGTTGGTCGAAGCTCTGCAGCTTCTCAGGGTAGTGTCACCTTCTTGGGTAGCGAGTTAGTTCTTACTTGTGTAGCTTCGCAGCTCCGCAGAAGGAACGATTGGTACTTAGGTAGCTATAAATAGCAAGTCACTTTGGCTGAGACGGGGGTCGGAAGTGCACCAGTTATCAATTCCGCAGTTCGAAGGTCAGCATATGCTCAATTTCCACGTTCGCAAGTAGCACGTCCAGCAGGTTGCAGGCGATGGGCCCCTAGGTCAGAGCACGTAGCTCAAAGCTGCGCTGGTCCAAACTCCACAGGTTCGCAGGGTGGTGTTACCCACTTGGGCTGATAGTAATTAATTTTGAAGCTTCGCAGGTCTGCAGAACGAATGATCAGTACTGAGGCATGCTATTAATAGCAAGATTGGCAGATTCAGAGGTTGGAAGAGCACCAGTTCAATTCAATTGCGTAGTTCGAAGTTAGCATTTGCGCAATTTGCACGTTGCGCGCAAGTAGCAGGTCCAGCCGCGATGGGAGTTTGCAGGCGATGGCTCAGGGTCGGATGGAAACGCGAATGTTGCATGTTGCATGGACAGTTGGCTTGCGGCGGATGGATCTTTCCACGCGAACCCTCTAGGTTCTTCATGGCTCTGCATCCGGTTACTCGTTTTTGTTACACTAGTTGGTCGGCCCCCTTTTGACAATTTTTGAGTTTGAGTGACTCGGTGTAACTCTTGAGTCTCTCCTACATTGAGGGCGGTAACTATATTGACCGCCCCCTGTGCTGTTGGTTTTTGGAATTATAAGCTTATGTACGGGCGGTCGGTTATGTACTTATGTTGTAGCCTTGTTGCTTTCAAAGTAACAACAAAGTAACAAACAAACAAATAAGGGACATTTTGCAGTGTTGCTATTTAAAGCAGTATTGAACGTGCCTCTACTGTCATGCAGAGCATACATGAAGGTTGGCTTTAGATGTAATAATTTGATGCAGAAAAAATGAGACCAATCAGAGGTCGGGTTAATTTTAGGGGATTTTGAGAAGGTGTTGCATGTGTGGGCTGGGCAGTATGAGCCGTTCCGGTCTGGGCCTGACCCGACGCGAGGGGGTGGTCGGGTGTGTCGGGGTGGATGCCTGTAGCGTGGGTCGGCATGCATTGGGCTGGCCCGGGCTGGCCGGGTGGTTATGCGTTGTGTGGGTATGACACGAATGTAGCGCAGTTTGAGAGCGCATGTGGCATGTGCTTTGGGAGAATAGGTGAGCATAGGGTCTCAATAGCCGCTCTGCCCATGATTTGGAATGGCTGGGCCTAGACGTTGCGCCTGGCCATGGAGAATGGAGATAAGTGGCTACCATTGTGCAACGCCGCTGCCCCCTAGGTCGAAGCACGAATCTGAAAGCTGCGTTGGTCGAAGCTCTGCAGCTTCTCAGGGTAGTGTCACCTTCTTGGGTAGCGAGTTAGTTCTTACTTGTGTAGCTTCGCAGCTCCGCAGAAGGAACGATTGGTACTTAGGTAGCTATAAATAGCAAGTCACTTTGGCTGAGACGGGGGTCGGAAGTGCACCAGTTATCAATTCCGCAGTTCGAAGGTCAGCATATGCTCAATTTCCACGTTCGCAAGTAGCACGTCCAGCAGGTTGCAGGCGATGGGCCCCTAGGTCAGAGCACGTAGCTCAAAGCTGCGCTGGTCCAAACTCCACAGGTTCGCAGGGTGGTGTTACCCACTTGGGCTGATAGTAATTAATGTTGAAGCTTCGCAGGTCTGCAGAACGAATGATCAGTACTGAGGCATGCTATTAATAGCAAGATTGGCAGATTCAGAGGTTGGAAGAGCACCAGTTCAATTCAATTGCGTAGTTCGAAGTTAGCATTTGCGCAATTTGCACGTTGCGCGCAAGTAGCAGGTCCAGCCGCGATGGGAGTTTGCAGGCGATGGCTCAGGGTCGGACGGAAACGCGAATGTTGCATGTTGCATGGACAGTTGGCTTGCGGCGGATGGATCTTTCCACGCGAACCCTTAGGTTCTTCATGGCTCTGCATCCGGTTACTCGTTTTTGTTACACTAGTTGGTCGGCCCCCTTTTGACAATTTTTGAGTTTGAGTGACTCGGTGTAACTCTTGAGTCTCTCCTACATTGAGGGCGGTAACTATATTGACCGCCCCCTGTGCTGTTGGTTTTTGGAATTATAAGCTTATGTACGGGCGGTCGGTTATGTACTTATGTTGTAGCCTTGTTGCTTTCAAAGTAACAACAAAGTAACAAACAAACAAATAAGGGACATTTTGCAGTGTTGCTATTTAAAGCAGTATTGAACGTGCCTCTACTGTCATGCAGAGCATACATGAAGGTTGGCTTTAGTTGTAAGAATTTGATGCAGAAAAAATGAGACCAATCAGAGGTCGGGTTAATTTTAGGGGATTTTGAGAAGGTGTTGCATGTGTGGGCTGGGCAGTATGAGCCGTTCCGGTCTGGGCCTGACCCGACGCGAGGGGGTGGTCGGGTGTGTCGGGGTGGATGCCTGTAGCGTGGGTCGGCATGCATTGGGCTGGCCCGGGCTGGCCGGGTGGTTATGCGTTGTGAGGGTATGACACGAATGTAGCGCAGTTTGAGAGCGCATGTGGCATGTGCTTTGGGAGAATAGGTGAGCATAGGGTCTCAATAGCCGCTCTGCCCATGATTTGGAATGGCTGGGCCTAGAGTTGCGCCTGGCCATGGAGAATGGAGATAAGTGGCTACCATTGTGCAACTGCCGCTGCCCCCTAGGTCGAAGCACGAATCTGAAAGCTGCGTTGGTCGAAGCTCTGCAGCTTCTCAGGGTAGGTGTCACCTTCTTGGGTAGCGAGTTAGTTCTTACTTGTGTAGCTTCGCAGCTCCGCAGAAGGAACGATTGGTACTTAGGTAGCTATAAATAGCAAGTCACTTTGGCTGAGACGGGGGTCGGAAGTGCGCCAGTTATCAATTCCGCAGTTCGAAGGTCAGCATATGCTCAATTTCCACGTTCGCAAGTACCACGTCCAGCAGGTTGTAGGCGATGGGCCCCTAGGTCAGAGCACGTAGCTCAAAGCTGCGCTGGTCCAAACTCCACAGGTTCGCAGGGTGGTGTTACCCACTTGGGCTGATAGTAATTAATGTTGAAGCTTCGCTGGTCTGCAGAACGAATGATCAGAACTAAGGCATGCTATTAATAGCAAGATTGGCAGATTCAGAGGTTGGAAGGGCACCAGTTCAATTCAATTGCGTAGTTCGAAGTTAGCATTTGCGCAATTTGCACGTTGCGCGCAAGTAGCAGGTCCAGCCGCGATGGGAGTTTGCAGGCGATGGCTCAGGGTCGGATGGAAACGCGAATGTTGCATGTTGCATGGACAGTTGGCTTGCGGCGGATGGATCTTTCCACGCGAACCCTCTAGGTTCTTCATGGCTCTGCATCCGGTTACTCGTTTTTGTTACACTAGTTGGTCGGCCCCCTTTTGACAATTTTGAGTTTGAGTGACTCGGTGTAACTCTTGAGTCTCTCCTACATTGAGGGCGGTAACTATATTGACCGCCCCCTGTGCTGTTGGTTTTTGGAATTATAAGCTTATGTACGGGCGGTCGGTTATGTACTTATGTTGTAGCCTTGTTGCTTTCAAAGTAACAACAAAGTAACAAACAAACAAATAAGGGACATTTTGCAGTGTTGCTATTTAAAGCAGTATTGAACGTGCCTCTACTGTCATGCAGAGCATACATGAAGGTTGGCTTTAGATTGTAAGAATTTGATGCAGAAAAAATGAGACCAATCAGAGGTCGGGTTAATTTTAGGGGATTTTGAGAAGGTGTTGCATGTGTGGGCTGGGCAGTATGAGCCGTTCCGGTCTGGGCCTGACCCGACGCGAGGGGGTGGTCGGGTGTGTCGGGGTGGATGCCTGTAGCGTGGGTCGGCATGCATTGGGCTGGCCCGGGCTGGCCGGGTGGTTATGCGTTGTGTGGGTATGACACGAATGTAGCGCAGTTTGAGAGCGCATGTGGCATGTGCTTTGGGAGAATAGGTGAGCATAGGGTCTCAATAGCCGCTCTGCCCATGATTTGGAATGGCTGGGCCTAGACGTTGCGCCTGGCCATGGAGAATGGAGATAAGTGGCTACCATTGTGCAACTGCCGCTGCCCCCTAGGTCGAAGCACGAATCTGAAAGCTGCGTTGGTCGAAGCTCTGCAGCTTCTCAGGGTAGTGTCACCTTCTTGGGTAGCGAGTTAGTTCTTACTTGTGTAGCTTCGCAGCTCCGCAGAAGGAACGATTGGTACTTAGGTAGCTATAAATAGCAAGTCACTTTGGCTGAGACGGGGGTCGGAAGTGCACCAGTTATCAATTCCGCAGTTCGAAGGTCAGCATATGCTCAATTTCCACGTTCGCAAGTAGCACGTCCAGCAGGTTGCAGGCGATGGGCCCCTAGGTCAGAGCACGTAGCTCAAAGCTGCGCTGGTCCAAACTCCACAGGTTCGCAGGGTGGTGTTACCCACTTGGGCTGATAGTAATTAATGTTGAAGCTTCGCAGGTCTGCAGAACGAATGATCAGTACTGAGGCATGCTATTAATAGCAAGATTGGCAGATTCAGAGGTTGGAAGGGCACCAGTTCAATTCAATTGCGTAGTTCGAAGTTAGCATTTGCGCAATTTGCACGTTGCGCGCAAGTAGCAGGTCCAGCCGCGATGGGAGTTTGCAGGCGATGGCTCAGGGTCGGATGGAAACGCGAATGTTGCATGTTGCATGGACAGTTGGCTTGCGGCGGATGGATCTTTCCACGCGAACCCTCTAGGTTCTTCATGGCTCTGCATCCGGTTACTCGTTTTTGTTACACTAGTTGGTCGGCCCCCTTTTGACAATTTTTGAGTTTGAGTGACTCGGTGTAACTCTTGAGTCTCTCCTACATTGAGGGCGGTAACTATATTGACCGCCCCCTGTGCTGTTGGTTTTTGGAATTATAAGCTTATGTACGGGCGGTCGGTTATGTACTTATGTTGTAGCCTTGTTGCTTTCAAAGTAACAACAAAGTAACAAACAAACAAATAAGGGACATTTTGCAGTGTTGCTATTTAAAGCAGTATTGAACGTGCCTCTACTGTCATGCAGAGCATACATGAAGGTTGGCTTTAGATTGTAATAATTTGATGCAGAAAAAATGAGACCAATCAGAGGTCGGGTTAATTTTAGGGGATTTTGAGAAGGTGTTGCATGTGTGGGCTGGGCAGTATGAGCCGTTCCGGTCTGGGCCTGACCCGACGCGAGGGGGTGGTCGGGTGTGTCGGGGTGGATGCCTGTAGCGTGGGTCGGCATGCATTGGGCTGGCCCGGGCTGGCCGGGTGGTTATGCGTTGTGTGGGTATGACACGAATGTAGCGCAGTTTGAGAGCGCATGTGGCATGTGCTTTGGGAGAATAGGTGAGCATAGGGTCTCAATAGCCGCTCTGCCCATGATTTGGAATGGCTGGGCCTAGACGTTGCGCCTGGCCATGGAGAATGGAGATAAGTGGCTACCATTGTGCAACTGCCGCTGCCCCCTAGGTCGAAGCACGAATCTGAAAGCTGCGTTGGTCGAAGCTCTGCAGCTTCTCAGGGTAGTGTCACCTTCTTGGGTAGCGAGTTAGTTCTTACTTGTGTAGCTTCGCAGCTCCGCAGAAGGAACGATTGGTACTTAGGTAGCTATAAATAGCAAGTCACTTTGGCTGAGACGGGGGTCGGAACTGCACCTACTTATCAATTCCGCAGTTCGAAGGTCAGCATATGCTCAATTTCCACGTTCGCAAGTACCACGTCCAGCAGGTTGCAGGCGATGGGCCCCTAGGTCAGAGCACGTAGCTCAAAGCTGCGCTGGTCCAAACTCCACAGGTTCGCAGGGTGGTGTTACCCACTTGGGCTGATAGTAATTAATGTTGAAGCTTCGCAGGTCTGCAGAACGAATGATCAGAACTGAGGCATGCTATTAATAGCAAGATTGGCAGATTCAGAGGTTGGAAGGGCACCAGTTCAATTCAATTGCGTAGTTCGAAGTTAGCATTTGCGCAATTTGCACGTTGCGCGCAAGTAGCAGGTCCAGCCGCGATGGGAGTTTGCAGGCGATGGCTCAGGGTCGGACTGGAAACGCGAATGTTGCATGTTGCATGGACAGTTGGCTTGCGGCGGATGGATCTTTCCACGCGAACCCTCTAGGTTCTTCATGGCTCTGCATCCGGTTACTCGTTTTTGTTACACTAGTTGGTCGGCCCCCTTTTGACAATTTTTGAGTTTGAGTGACTCGGTGTAACTCTTGAGTCTCTCCTACATTGAGGGCGGTAACTATATTGACCGCCCCCTGTGCTGTTGGTTTTTGGAATTATAAGCTTATGTACGGGCGGTCGGTTATGTACTTATGTTGTAGCCTTGTTGCTTTCAAAGTAACAACAAAGTAACAAACAAACAAATAAGGGACATTTTGCAGTGTTGCTATTTAAAGCAGTATTGAACGTGCCTCTACTGTCATGCAGAGCATACATGAAGGTTGGCTTTAGATGTAATAATTTGATGCAGAAAAAATGAGACCAATCAGAGGTCGGGTTAATTTTAGGGGATTTTGAGAAGGTGTTGCATGTGTGGGCTGGGCAGTATGAGCCGTTCCGGTCTGGGCCTGACCCGACGCGAGGGGGTGGTCGGGTGTGTCGGGGTGGATGCCTGTAGCGTGGGTCGGCATGCATTGGGCTGGCCCGGGCTGGCCGGGTGGTTATGCGTTGTGAGGGTATGACACGAATGTAGCGCAGTTTGAGAGCGCATGTGGCATGTGCTTTGGGAGAATAGGTGAGCATAGGGTCTCAATAGCCGCTCTGCCCATGATTTGGAATGGCTGGGCCTAGACGTGCGCCTGGCCATGGAGAATGGAGATAAGTGGCTACCATTGTGCAATGCCGCTGCCCCCTAGGTCGAAGCACGAATCTGAAAGCTGCGTTGGTCGAAGCTCTGCAGCTTCTCAGGGTAGTGTCACCTTCTTGGGTAGCGAGTTAGTTCTTACTTGTGTAGCTTCGCAGCTCCGCAGAAGGAACGATTGGTACTTAGGTAGCTATAAATAGCAAGTCACTTTGGCTGAGACGGGGGTCGGAACTGCACTACTTATCAATTCCGCAGTTCGAAGGTCAGCATATGCTCAATTTCCACGTTCGCAAGTACCACGTCCAGCAGGTTGCAGGCGATGGGCCCCTAGGTCAGAGCACGTAGCTCAAAGCTGCGCTGGTCCAAACTCCACAGGTTCGCAGGGTGGTGTTACCCACTTGGGCTGATAGTAATTAATGTTGAAGCTTCGCAGGTCTGCAGAACGAATGATCAGAACTGAGGCATGCTATTAATAGCAAGATTGGCAGATTCAGAGGTTGGAAGGGCACCAGTTCAATTCAATTGCGTAGTTCGAAGTTAGCATTTGCGCAATTTGCACGTTGCGCGCAAGTAGCAGGTCCAGCCGCGATGGGAGTTTGCAGGCGATGGCTCAGGGTCGGATGGAAACGCGAATGTTGCATGTTGCATGGACAGTTGGCTTGCGGCGGATGGATCTTTCCACGCGAACCCTCTAGGTTCTTCATGGCTCTGCATCCGGTTACTCGTTTTTGTTACACTAGTTGGTCGGCCCCCTTTTGACAATTTTTGAGTTTGAGTGACTCGGTGTAACTCTTGAGTCTCTCCTACATTGAGGGCGGTAACTATATTGACCGCCCCCTGTGCTGTTGGTTTTTGGAATTATAAGCTTATGTACGGGCGGTCGGTTATGTACTTATGTTGTAGCCTTGTTGCTTTCAAAGTAACAACAAAGTAACAAACAAACAAATAAGGGACATTTTGCAGTGTTGCTATTTAAAGCAGTATTGAACGTGCCTCTACTGTCATG
Source organism: Chlamydomonas sp. ICE-L (assembly GCA_013435795.1). NCBI lineage: Eukaryota > Viridiplantae > Chlorophyta > Chlorophyceae > Chlamydomonadales > Chlamydomonadaceae > Chlamydomonas > Chlamydomonas sp. ICE-L. The sequence continues at coordinate 19,333,460 of JACBWV010000223.1, forward strand.
CAGAGCATACATGAAGGTTGGCTTTAGATGTAATAATTTGATGCAGAAAAAATGAGACCAATCAGAGGTCGGGTTAATTTTAGGGGATTTTGAGAAGGTGTTGCATGTGTGGGCTGGGCAGTATGAGCCGTTCCGGTCTGGGCCTGACCCGACGCGAGGGGGTGGTCGGGTGTGTCGGGGTGGATGCCTGTAGCGTGGGTCGGCATGCATTGGGCTGGCCCGGGCTGGCCGGGTGGTTATGCGTTGTGAGGGTATGACACGAATGTAGCGCAGTTTGAGAGCGCATGTGGCATGTGCTTTGGGAGAATAGGTGAGCATAGGGTCTCAATAGCCGCTCTGCCCATGATTTGGAATGGCTGGGCCTAGACGTTGCGCCTGGCCATGGAGAATGGAGATAAGTGGCTACCATTGTGCAATGCCGCTGCCCCCTAGGTCGAAGCACGAATCTGAAAGCTGCGTTGGTCGAAGCTCTGCAGCTTCTCAGGGTAGTGTCACCTTCTTGGGTAGCGAGTTAGTTCTTACTTGTGTAGCTTCGCAGCTCCGCAGAAGGAACGATTGGTACTTAGGTAGCTATAAATAGCAAGTCACTTTGGCTGAGACGGGGGTCGGAACTGCACCTACTTATCAATTCCGCAGTTCGAAGGTCAGCATATGCTCAATTTCCACGTTCGCAAGTACCACGTCCAGCAGGTTGCAGGCGATGGGCCCCTAGGTCAGAGCACGTAGCTCAAAGCTGCGCTGGTCCAAACTCCACAGGTTCGCAGGGTGGTGTTACCCACTTGGGCTGATAGTAATTAATGTTGAAGCTTCGCAGGTCTGCAGAACGAATGATCAGAACTGAGGCATGCTATTAATAGCAAGATTGGCAGATTCAGAGGTTGGAAGGGCACCAGTTCAATTCAATTGCGTAGTTCGAAGTTAGCATTTGCGCAATTTGCACGTTGCGCGCAAGTAGCAGGTCCAGCCGCGATGGGAGTTTGCAGGCGATGGCTCAGGGTCGGATGGAAACGCGAATGTTGCATGTTGCATGGACAGTTGGCTTGCGGCGGATGGATCTTTCCACGCGAACCCTCTAGGTTCTTCATGGCTCTGCATCCGGTTACTCGTTTTTGTTACACTAGTTGGTCGGCCCCCTTTTGACAATTTTTGAGTTTGAGTGACTCGGTGTAACTCTTGAGTCTCTCCTACATTGAGGGCGGTAACTATATTGACCGCCCCCTGTGCTGTTGGTTTTTGGAATTATAAGCTTATGTACGGGCGGTCGGTTATGTACTTATGTTGTAGCCTTGTTGCTTTCAAAGTAACAACAAAGTAACAAACAAACAAATAAGGGACATTTTGCAGTGTTGCTATTTAAAGCAGTATTGAACGTGCCTCTACTGTCATGCAGAGCATACATGAAGGTTGGCTTTAGATGTAATAATTTGATGCAGAAAAAATGAGACCAATCAGAGGTCGGGTTAATTTAGGGGATTTTGAGAAGGTGTTGCATGTGTGGGCTGGGCAGTATGAGCCGTTCCGGTCTGGGCCTGACCCGACGCGAGGGGGTGGTCGGGTGTGTCGGGGTGGATGCCTGTAGCGTGGGTCGGCATGCATTGGGCTGGCCCGGGCTGGCCGGGTGGTTATGCGTTGTGTGGGTATGACACGAATGTAGCGCAGTTTGAGAGCGCATGTGGCATGTGCTTTGGGAGAATAGGTGAGCATAGGGTCTCAATAGCCGCTCTGCCCATGATTTGGAATGGCTGGGCCTAGACGTTGCGCCTGGCCATGGAGAATGGAGATAAGTGGCTACCATTGTGCAATGCCGCTGCCCCCTAGGTCGAAGCACGAATCTGAAAGCTGCGTTGGTCGAAGCTCTGCAGCTTCTCAGGGTAGTGTCACCTTCTTGGGTAGCGAGTTAGTTCTTACTTGTGTAGCTTCGCAGCTCCGCAGAAGGAACGATTGGTACTTAGGTAGCTATAAATAGCAAGTCACTTTGGCTGAGACGGGGGTCGGAACTGCACTACTTATCAATTCCGCAGTTCGAAGGTCAGCATATGCTCAATTTCCACGTTCGCAAGTACCACGTCCAGCAGGTTGCAGGCGATGGGCCCCTAGGTCAGAGCACGTAGCTCAAAGCTGCGCTGGTCCAAACTCCACAGGTTCGCAGGGTGGTGTTACCCACTTGGGCTGATAGTAATTAATGTTGAAGCTTCGCAGGTCTGCAGAACGAATGATCAGAACTGAGGCATGCTATTAATAGCAAGATTGGCAGATTCAGAGGTTGGAAGGGCACCAGTTCAATTCAATTGCGTAGTTCGAAGTTAGCATTTGCGCAATTTGCACGTTGCGCGCAAGTAGCAGGTCCAGCCGCGATGGGAGTTTGCAGGCGATGGCTCAGGGTCGGATGGAAACGCGAATGTTGCATGTTGCATGGACAGTTGGCTTGCGGCGGATGGATCTTTCCACGCGAACCCTCTAGGTTCTTCATGGCTCTGCATCCGGTTACTCGTTTTTGTTACACTAGTTGGTCGGCCCCCTTTTGACAATTTTTGAGTTTGAGTGACTCGGTGTAACTCTTGAGTCTCTCCTACATTGAGGGCGGTAACTATATTGACCGCCCCCTGTGCTGTTGGTTTTTGGAATTATAAGCTTATGTACGGGCGGTCGGTTATGTACTTATGTTGTAGCCTTGTTGCTTTCAAAGTAACAACAAAGTAACAAACAAACAAATAAGGGACATTTTGCAGTGTTGCTATTTAAAGCAGTATTGAACGTGCCTCTACTGTCATGCAGAGCATACATGAAGGTTGGCTTTAGATGTAATAATTTGATGCAGAAAAAATGAGACCAATCAGAGGTCGGGTTAATTTTAGGGGATTTTGAGAAGGTGTTGCATGTGTGGGCTGGGCAGTATGAGCCGTTCCGGTCTGGGCCTGACCCGACGCGAGGGGGTGGTCGGGTGTGTCGGGGTGGATGCCTGTAGCGTGGGTCGGCATGCATTGGGCTGGCCCGGGCTGGCCGGGTGGTTATGCGTTGTGAGGGTATGACACGAATGTAGCGCAGTTTGAGAGCGCATGTGGCATGTGCTTTGGGAGAATAGGTGAGCATAGGGTCTCAATAGCCGCTCTGCCCATGATTTGGAATGGCTGGGCCTAGACGTGCGCCTGGCCATGGAGAATGGAGATAAGTGGCTACCATTGTGCAATGCCGCTGCCCCCTAGGTCGAAGCACGAATCTGAAAGCTGCGTTGGTCGAAGCTCTGCAGCTTCTCAGGGTAGTGTCACCTTCTTGGGTAGCGAGTTAGTTCTTACTTGTGTAGCTTCGCAGCTCCGCAGAAGGAACGATTGGTACTTAGGTAGCTATAAATAGCAAGTCACTTTGGCTGAGACGGGGGTCGGAACTGCACCTACTTATCAATTCCGCAGTTCGAAGGTCAGCATATGCTCAATTTCCACGTTCGCAAGTACCACGTCCAGCAGGTTGCAGGCGATGGGCCCCTAGGTCAGAGCACGTAGCTCAAAGCTGCGCTGGTCCAAACTCCACAGGTTCGCAGGGTGGTGTTACCCACTTGGGCTGATAGTAATTAATGTTGAAGCTTCGCAGGTCTGCAGAACGAATGATCAGAACTGAGGCATGCTATTAATAGCAAGATTGGCAGATTCAGAGGTTGGAAGGGCACCAGTTCAATTCAATTGCGTAGTTCGAAGTTAGCATTTGCGCAATTTGCACGTTGCGCGCAAGTAGCAGGTCCAGCCGCGATGGGAGTTTGCAGGCGATGGCTCAGGGTCGGATGGAAACGCGAATGTTGCATGTTGCATGGACAGTTGGCTTGCGGCGGATGGATCTTTCCACGCGAACCCTCTAGGTTCTTCATGGCTCTGCATCCGGTTACTCGTTTTTGTTACACTAGTTGGTCGGCCCCCTTTTGACAATTTTGAGTTTGAGTGACTCGGTGTAACTCTTGAGTCTCTCCTACATTGAGGGCGGTAACTATATTGACCGCCCCCTGTGCTGTTGGTTTTTGGAATTATAAGCTTATGTACGGGCGGTCGGTTATGTACTTATGTTGTAGCCTTGTTGCTTTCAAAGTAACAACAAAGTAACAAACAAACAAATAAGGGACGTTTTGCAGTGTTGCTATTTAAAGCAGTATTGAACGTGCCTCTACTGTCATGCAGAGCATACATGAAGGTTGGCTTTAGATGTAATAATTTGATGCAGAAAAAATGAGACCGATCAGAGGTCGGGTTAATTTTAGGGGATTTTGAGAAGGTGTTGCATGTGTGGGCTGGGCAGTATGAGCCGTTCCGGTCTGGGCCTGACCCGACGCGAGGGGGTGGTCGGGTGTGTCGGGGTGGATGCCTGTAGCGTGGGTCGGCATGCATTGGGCTGGCCCGGGCTGGCCGGGTGGTTATGCGTTGTGAGGGTATGACACGAATGTAGCGCAGTTTGAGAGCGCATGTGGCATGTGCTTTGGGAGAATAGGTGAGCATAGGGTCTCAATAGCCGCTCTGCCCATGATTTGGAATGGCTGGGTCTAGACGTGCGCCTGGCCATGGAGAATGGAGATAAGTGGCTACCATTGTGCAATGCCGCTGCCCCCTAGGTCGAAGCACGAATCTGAAAGCTGCGTTGGTCGAAGCTCTGCAGCTTCTCAGGGTAGTGTCACCTTCTTGGGTAGCGAGTTAGTTCTTACTTGTGTAGCTTCGCAGCTCCGCAGAAGGAACGATTGGTACTTAGGTAGCTATAAATAGCAAGTCACTTTGGCTGAGACGGGGGTCGGAACTGCACTACTTATCAATTCCGCAGTTCGAAGGTCAGCATATGCTCAATTTTACGTTCGCAAGTACCACGTCCAGCAGGTTGCAGGCGATGGGCCCCTAGGTCAGAGCACGTAGCTCAAAGCTGCGCTGGTCCAAACTCCACAGGTTCGCAGGGTGGTGTTACCCACTTGGGCTGATAGTAATTAATGTTGAAGCTTCGCAGGTCTGCAGAACGAATGATCAGAACTGAGGCATGCTATTAATAGCAAGATTGGCAGATTCAGAGGTTGGAAGGGCACCAGTTCAATTCAATTGCGTAGTTCGAAGTTAGCATTTGCACAATTTGCACGTTGCGCGCAAGTAGCAGGTCCAGCCGCGATGGGAGTTTGCAGGCGATGGCTCAGGGTCGGACGGAAACGCGAATGTTGCATGTTGCATGGACAGCTGGCTTGTGAAGGACGGTTCTTTCCACGCGAACCCTTTAGGTTCCCCATGACTCCGCACCCGGTTACTCGTTTTTGTTACACTCGCGTGACGCAATGGTCGGCCCCCTTTTAACAATTTTTGAGTTTGAGTGACTCGGTGTAAATTTTGAGTCTCTCCTACATTGAGGGCGGTAAACAGGGGCAGGGGGAGGGGGAGGGGGGAGGGGGGGGGGTGATGACCATTGCTCATTGGCTCCCATGTCTTTGGGACTTCCAGAGGAGTGAGGCTGGGATTGGTTGGTCGGTTGGAATTTCGCCTCCCAGAGACTCAGGTCAAAAACTGGTCACGTTTGTGTTATCACTACCTGCACTTGGGGGGGGATTCACAAAACAGAAAAAATAGGTGTCACAATCTCAATTGACACAACGGAGTATATAGAGGGACCCATCTCCTTGGATGATTTTTTCTCATTTTAAACAAATAACGTTTCAATCCAACCGCTCGCATTTGGACATTTGGTTTAGAGCTGTTGATAGTTTAGAGTAAAACGGACTCTTAAAACGGACATAGACCCAAGGCTTGTATTCGACTTGTAGCTAATACCGGTAAACAACTTGGGTCAACGATTTAACGATGGCCTGTCTATGGCAATGTAAATGCAATGTATGTCTGTTGTTACAGTTCAGGGGTAGGCCAAATAGGCTAAAGGGACTTTCCCAGCAGTTTAGGAAGGGCTTAAAAAGAAAAAGCACTGATGAACCGAACCCCATACAATCGTTTAACCGACAATGGTCCTGATTTCGTGCTAGCTACAGTGATCATTTAATTCTACAATACCGTATAATTAAATCATCATCTCAGCTGGGATGGGAATTTGTAGTCAATGCAATGCAAAGCGAAGACAGTACGAATGCTAGCGAGGCCCTGCTTCCTTGCAGTTCTGTGCCTACTATCTTGTAGGAGTGGCAGCGCCATTCTAACTGAATCCTTGGTGTCGCTGGTTTGAGTAGGGAGACCCACCTCCTGAGCAGGGATTTCCCCGCTATATAAAATAAAGCGATCGCTACGATAGTCTCGACCCCGTTTCAGCGAAATTACCGCTATATAAAAAAGATTTACCCGCCTTAAATGGCCCTCAAAAGCTACAAAAAGCTGTAAAAAGCTATAGAAAGCACTAGAACGCTGTCCCTGGAGGAGGCTATCAGCTTGGATAACACTCCGGAGAGTGGACTTTGTGTGTGCAGCACGCCAATCTATAAATGCGGAGACGAGAATAAGTTACAAGCACAGGAGACCCATTAAGGGGCACCAGTGGAGGAAGGAGCGGCAGCCTGTACCCTGATAAGGGTACAGGCTATACAGGTGACGCAGCCAACAGGAAGCTGTCACTAAGCCAAGAAGGATGACACAGCCTACGGGAAGCTGTCACTACGGGAAGCTGGCACAGTACTGGCAGAGCCGATAGTTCTAAGGAAGTACATAAGTAGTCACCAAGACATAAAACATAGTGAGAGCACTGCTATTCATGCTGATAGAGGCCTAACACCATAAAGCTAGGAAAACCCCACTTTCAGATTTGAAAAAAATACTGCTCCTGAGTTTGAAAGTGGAGGTGGGGCAGACTGTGGCTGAGTAAGTGAGGAGATCACCTGAGGCGGCATGGTTGGTCTACACACAGTGTGTTGCGTGGCACACAGCTTTTGGAGGGTCCCTTGCGTCGTAGACGCAGATTGTGAAACCGGTTGCGTCTCATGATGCAGACTTTGGAGTCACCAGAACAACCTTGGTACACGCTCAAACCTTCCCTACTTCCATTCAGGGCTGGATATAGTCCGTATATACGTTTATGTTATAGTCCACGGGTGGCCGACTATAGCTTTGCCCGACCTGGAATAATCAAGACAATGATATACTATCAGGAGGGGCCGAATTAAAAATAACTTATGATGACGTGGTCCCCAGCACTTGGCAATACGACGGAGCAGGGTACAACTTCTATCCAAATTGGTCAGCACTGTTTAGTGCAAAAAGCGCAAAAACTGTGCGCTGCGCCCACAGGGAGTTGAAAAAACTGCGCGAAACGCGCAGAGGGGCTCAAAAAGGCCGCGCGGCACGCTAAGTAGTACCCTGCGACGGAGGACCTGAGATAAGGTACTACCGAAATAACTTGTTTGTCTATTGTACGCCACGCAAGTACATGTATGTGATGAATTAATTTACCAAACATGTAAATGTATGTGATGTATTAATATACCAAACATGTACATGTACATGCTGTATTAATATACCAAACATGTACATGTACATGCTGTATTAATATACCAAACATGTACATGTGCATGCTGTATTAATATACCAAACATGTACATGTACATGCTGTATTAATATGCCAAACATGTACATGTACATGCTGTATTAATATACCAAACATGTACATGTGCATGCTGTATTAATATACCAAACATGTACATGTACATGCTGTATTAATATACCAAACATGTACATGTACATGCTGTATTAATATACCAAACATGTACATGCATGTGATGCATTAATATAGCACACATGTACATGAATGCGATGATTTAATATACCACATATGTACATGTACGTGATGTATTAATACACCAAACCTATTACATATGCATATTGATAGGGGCAGAGTTCAACAACCTCTTTTATACTTCATTAGGACCTCAGGGACTTTTCAACCACTCAAAGGTACTTCTCCACTGATGTATGTATGTATGTTACAGTCCAGGGGTAGGCCAAATAGGCTAAAGTGACTTGCCCAATCGCATTGAAAGGGCTTGAAAAGAAAAAGCACTGATGAACTGAACCCCAAACAATCCTTTAACCGACGGGGGCCCTGAGTTCGTGCTACAGTAATAATTTAACTCCACTGTTGTATTACCATTCGTCTCAAGAAACTGCTTCCCAAACTGGGTAGAAGTGAAGACCAGTAGCGTTTGAAGTAGGGGTTACAGCACCAGAGAGTATAGTAGGAGCATGGACCGTCCAGATTGATTACTATTCAGCAGCAAAACATGTACCAGCAGCCATGATAAGAGACTACACAAAACATGACACATGTACTTCAGCAAAATATGTACCTATGGTCATGTTAAGAGACTACACAAAACATGACACACAACGTTGGTATCTTCAATGGATACATTAGTCTAGAACATGTTTTCCGTTAGTTGCTGTATGTATCCACATGTTCTTGTTTGCATATGCACAGCAGCTTCTAACCATCTCCTCGAGCTAGCTGCTGGGTCAAGCACCCACTGTTGTATTGTGTTGAGAAGTGGCCAAACATTGCTTGTTACTCACATCCTTTCCTCCCTATATTGGCTTTCCAGCAACATGCTCGCTACTTCAATGTAGCCATTCCCTGCTGCCCTGCCTGCGCAATCGCCTCTCCATTTTGGCAGTTAGCAGAGGCTGAATGCACTGGGGCGTCAAGCAGAATGCTCACTACGTTTATGTGGCCGCTATCCTAGTCGCTGCTTGCACAAGCGCATCTCCATCTTGGCAGTTAGCATAGGCTGAATGCACTGGGGCGACCAGCAAAATGCTCGCTACGTCAATGTGACCACCAGTCGCTGCTTGCACAAGCGCCTCTCCATCTTGGGAGTCAGCATGGGCTGAATGCTGTGGGACGTCCAGCAACATGCTTACTACGTCAATGTGGCCGCCAGTCGCTGCTTGCACAAGCGCCTCTCCATCTTGGCAGTCAGCATGGGCTGAATGCTGTGGGACGTCTAGCAACATGCTTACTACGTGATTGTGGCCGCCAGTCGCTGCCTGCACAAGTGCCTCTCCATCTTGGCAGTTAGCATGGGCTGAATGCTGTGGGGCGTCCAGCAACAAGCGCACCACCTCAATGTGGCCGCCAATCGCTGCTTGCACAAGCGCCTCTCCATCTTGGGAGTCAGCATGGGCTGAATGCACTGGGGCGTCCAGCAACAAGCGCACCACCTCAATGTGGCCGCCAATCGCTGCTTGCACATGCGCCTCTCCATCTTGGGAGTCAGCATGGGCTGAATGCACTGGGGCGTCCAGTAACATGCTCAGTACATCAATGTGGCCGCCAGTCGCTGCTTGCACAAGCGCCTCTCCATCTTGGGAGTCAGCATGGGCTGAATGCACTGGGGCGTCCAGTAACATGCTTACTACGTGATTGTGGCCGCCAGTCGCTGCTTGCACAAGTGCCTCTCCATCTTGGCAGTCAGCATGGGCTGAATGCTGTGGGGCGTCCAGCAACAAGCGCACCACCTCAATGTGGCCACCAATCGCTGCTTGCACAAGCGCCTCTCCATCTTTGGAGTCAGCATGGGCTGAATGCTGAGGGGCATCCAGCAACAAGCGCACCACCTCAACGTGGCATTCTTCTGCTAGCTGCTACCATAAGTGCTGCGCCATGTCAGCAGTCAGCATGGGCAGGATACTGCGGGGCATCAAGCAACATGCGCACCACCTCAACGTGGCCGTAAGTTGCTGCTTGCACAAGTGCCAAGCCGTCAATACAGTCAGCCCGGGCAGGATGATGAGGGGCATCAAGTAACAAGCGCACCACCTCATCAACGTGGCCATTTTCTGCTGCTATCACAAGTGCCAAGCCATCTCGGCAGTCAGCATGGGCTGAATGCTGTGGGGCATCCAGCAACAAGCGCACCACCTCAATGTGGCCATTATCTGCTGCTACCACAAGACAGTGCCGTGCCATCTCGGCAGTCAGCATGGGCTGAATGCTGTGGGGCATCCAGCAACAAGCGCACCACCTCAATGAGGCCATACTCTGCTGCTACCACAAGTGCCGTGCCACTTCGCCAGTCAGCACGGTCAGGATGCTGTGGGGCATCAAGCAACATGCGCACTATCTCAATGTGGGCATGGTATGCTGCTTGCACAAGTGCCAGTCCGCCTTGGCAGCAGTCAGCATGAGCAGCATGCTGAGGGGCATCAAGCAACATGAGCACCATCTCAGTGTGGCCCATTTCTGCTGCACCAACAAGCCCTTTCCATCCATACAATCAGCATGGGCAGCATGCTTTTGGGCATAGATCAAACACCTAGCCAAGCCTGTATGCCCACACTCGGCAACCAACACAAGGGCTTCTTGAGACTCTTCAATGGATCCTGGCCTGGAAACTAGATCAAGCGCAACATCCAACTTGTGAGGGTCTAGGGCACAACGGAGGACACTGGCCATGTTGCCCTCGTGTCTGAAGATCAAAACCTCGGCAAGATTCTGCATTAAGGTCGAATGCCATAAGCGGCAAACAGCGGATATGTCGCACAACGGGACCTCCAGACGAAGGGCGAGTAATACTATATCAGATAAAACTTCTGAGGGAAGGTGGGGGAGAGATACCATTGAGCAGAAAAAATCCCGTAGATACAGTATAGCTGACGAGGAGTGAAAAAAGCTGAGCTGTGATCAGTTGTGTTCAAGGTCCACTGATGATCGATGGACGGAGACTGCAATAGGATTGAGGAGGATGGAAGGGTTGAAATTGAGAATCGGTAAAACATGATTCCCATGAGGGTCTGAGACAAAAGAGTATTATTGAAAGAAAATAAGAGTCTGCATGAGGTCTATGATAGAGATGTTGACAAGTTTTCCATCTTCAGTAAGAAGGAGGATATCAGGATGGGAGTGTGATAAATAAATACATAAATAAATAAATAAATAAATAGTACGCCTTATTATAACAAGGCGTGAGGTTCAGGGGGCCAGCCCGTTTGCTTTCACTGGGGCCAACCACCAATAGGGCGGGGGGGAGGGGGGTGGGGGGGGAGGGAGGGGGCTATCATCCCCCTGATAGGAGTGTGAAATTAAATTCCGAATCTGTTTCTTCCATGAGAACGATCTGATGTTGAAGATAGCAAAACCTAAGTGTAAAATTGATTTAAGTCTTCCTTCCACTCCATTGTTGCATGCAGAAGACACATGGAACAGGCCCAAAACCATCCCCCAGGGGGATGATAGCCTCCCCCCCCCCACCCCCACCCCTGTTGGTGGTTGGCGCCAGTGAAAGCAAGCGGGCTGGCCCGCTCAACCTCACGCCTCGTAACAAGGCGTACTATTTATTTATTTATCTAAGTCTTGATTGATTGAAGCCTTTTCAAGTGATATGAGAGCTTGTAATCATGAGGTAACATTGTGGGAAGGAGTAGAGCGACCAGATGTCGCGCAATGGTGAAAGGCCGTAAAATGGTGATTGGGTACGGAACAAGGTATCGAATAATGTGTTGGGATTTGGAAGTGAACTAAGGTTGAGTCAGCGTGCAAGCAAGACATAAAGCTAGAGCGTCAGGATTTCCTCCTCCTCCTCCTCCTCCTTCTCAGTCGTTTCCCATCTAGGTTTTTCTCAGTCATTTAGTTGAACCAGACTCTTTGTCTTATTCTAGGGCTCCTACTTGTTCTTATTTTTATTTCCTAGTAAAAAGAAGAATAACCAGATGTAGCTCGTAGTTTGGTTCATCCTCCAAGGCAGACACTGCCTCTTCTGGCCTTATAGGTTTACCTTCACCACCAACTCCTATGCCTCCTCTTTTGTTCCCCTCACTGTTTCCCCAACCGTAATTCCAACTTTCTTCACCCCCTTCCTTAGTTCCTTGTTGACTTCTCATATCCTTAGTGGTATTGCAGTCTTTGGCTCATCCACTCTTTCGGGCAGATTCGCCATGGTGCTGCTTACAACTGATTTATTCCTCATCTATTCTAAAGTTGATCCGAGTTGATGCTTAATATTCTGATGATTTCCCCCCAAGTTTTTCTGACCTCCTTTTCTTTGCTCCCTGAAGTGCTTAGCAGTTCTCGACTCTATGCACTGCTAAGTACCCCCTCGGATGTTCTGTGCTTTTTTTACCCTCGCTCCAGCTCCCTCAGTTTCTTTCACTGTAACAATTATTCGCAAGACATAGAGGAGCAAGAATAGAAGACGAAGACATGGAAGAGCTAGAATAGTGCTTGTAGACGGTTAAGAAAGGCGAAGAATGCGTGCCAGTGTGGTGTATGAGGAAAACGTGTTGTCTGATTGGGAAATCTTATGGTTATATCCGTATGAATGTATGATACACCACAGCCAGGCTTGAGCGGAGTACGATCAGAAAATTGATGCTCGTCAGCGTGTTCAGGAAATATGAGTATCAGTCTCCACCAGGGTGGAGTCAGCCATGATTGCTGAACTGGATCCTTAACAGTGCTAACAAGTATCGCAGACAGGAATTCAGAGCAATGGTTGTACTCGCCAAATAAGCGCAGGGGTGCAGTCGCCAGATGAGTCACGAAACATCTGAAACGACGTTGCGACAATTAGAGAGTCGTGGGCCGACTACAGCTGTCAAATGCTAAAAAAAATAGATCTGAAATGTATAGGCATACTAAGTAGCCTAGGAACTCCAGTTGACGCTGTGAAGACACAAAAATCCCTTGTCGGTAGGATCTGCTTGTAGGACCCACGCACCCACACCCAGGCCCACACCCCCCTCGGGGGGCTCCGCCCAGGCTTGGAGTGACCACCAGGCATGCCCAGGCATTAGGCACCTGGTGACCCGAAGTGAGCGCTGCCCATGTCCACGGAGGCATGCATTTTATCCCCTCAAATCTTAATCATACCCCCTCGAATCCTAACAGTTTATAGAACACTTTCTAAGACTCAGCTTAATTTTAGTACTGACCCTTTAGCGCGACCTAACGGCTGCTGCCCCACCCCATCTTGCGGGTTTCCCAGATGTTGCAGCGATTTAGATCCCACCTGCTGCCGGCCGGGCCAAGGAGGGCTTGTGGAGCGAAAACTGTTGGCGGTCGCATCGGTTGCAATAAACAGCTTGTAATTAGCACCTGCTGCGTGGCCCCGTCTTCGGAAAGTTCCGAGGTTTCGGCGACAGTCCGCACTGACGCCACGCCAGAGGTGCGTGTGGCTTACTGGCTGTCATCATGGTTCTGGAGGCATGGAAGTGAACTATTGGCATGAAAAGTAATAGCATGGCAGGCATGGCATGGAAGAAATGTGCTTCATAGGGGAGGGACACGGTTGCATTTGTGGTGGGACTGGAGGGCTGCAGGTGACTGCATGTTTTGGTGTGGCATTGCACTGGTTGGTATTTTGTGGGTGTGGGTCTTCCCCACCAAAATTGTGCATGGTACCTTTCAAAGGCTTCGAAAAAGCTCCAGACCAAAGCCCTTCGTTTTTCATTGTTTGCGTTTTTGTGGATTTATGTTTTTATCTAACAAAAGACCCCACCCCCACCATGACAGAACGGCAATTAACAACTGAGCAAGCTTGTATCCAACAATTGTGCAGACGATTCTTCAAACACTGACCAGCTCAGGAGCAGAAGTGGATGTGGCACAAGCACAAGTACTAGCCCTGAGTGCTGATGCATTCACGCGCTGGAGCGGCTCCCAGCTTGTGCAGTTAGCAACCGCCTTGGAGCAGCATGGGTCAGATCTAGAGCCAGAATTTAGATCTGCGCTACTGGCAGCTCTTGGGCCTGCCCTAAAGAATTTGACACTCCCGCACCTGTCCAAGGTGGGGGGGCTAGGATTCTCATTTGATATGCTGTCCTAGTGGTGTCCTAGTGCTGTGCTTTGCTGTGCCGTGCCGTGCTGTGCTTGTGCCTATTTGATAAACTGTATTTGTGCTGTGCTGTGCTTGTGCTCATTTGATAAACTGTCCTAGTGCTGTGCTGTGCTTGAGCTCGTTTGATAAACTGTCCTAGTGCTGTGCAGTGAGTTGCTCGTTTGATAACTTGCTCCTAGTGCGTGCTGTGTGTTGGGCTGTTGAGAGCTGTCTAGTGCTGTGTGTGCTGTGGCTGTGTTGAAAACTGTCCTAGTGTGGCTGAGGCTTTGTGCTCGTTTGATAAACTGTCTAGTGCTGTGCGGTGATTGTGGTGCTGTTTGATAAACTGTCCTAGTGCTGGCTGTGCTTTTGTGCTCGTTTGATAAACTGTCCTAGTGCTGTGCTGTGCTTGTGCTCGTTTGATAAACTGTCCTAGTGCTGTGCTGTGCTTGTGCTCGTTTGATAAACTGTCCTAGTGCTGTGCTGTGCTTGTGCTCGTTTGATAAACTGTCCTAGTGCTGTGCTGTGCTTGTGCTCGTTTGATAAACTGTCCTAGTGCTGTGCTGTGCTTGTGCTCGTTTGATAAACTGTCCTAGTGCTGGGCTGTCGTTTGTGGCTCGTTTGATAAACTGTCCTAGTGCTGTGCTGTGCTTGTGCTCGTTTGATAAACTGTCCTAGTGCTGTGCTGTGCTGAGCTCATTTGATATACTGTGATGGTGTTGTCACTTTCTTTCTTGTATGCTACTGCCCTAGCCCTGTAACCTCCTCAATGATGACTGTGTATGGTCGCTGCAGGCTATTAAATAGCAATAGCAACCGCAGCAGCAGCAACAACAACAGTATTGGCAATAGCAATAGCAATAGTATGAACAACGGTATCGGCAATAGTAATAGCAGCAGCAACAACGGCTATAGCAGTAGCAGTTGCAGCAGCAGCAACAATAGCAGTAGCAGCAGCAGCAGCAACACCGACGATAACAGTTGCAGCAATAACGACAATAGCAGTAGCAGCAGCAGCAAGAACTGCAATGGCGATATTAATAGCAAATAGCAAATAGCAACCATACCTGGAAATGCGCAAACAAAATAGTGCTCACATGCCATATGATCTCAGCAGGCTGGGCCACTTACACCTGCCGCTATCTCCAGTCACTATAAATATATAGTTCATTATTACGAGGTGTGAGGTTGAGAAGGCCAGCCCGTTTGCTTGCACTAGGGCCAACCACCAAGCCACTTACTCCTGCCGCTCACTTCATCACTTACCACCATGCCACTTATACCAGCCGCTCACTAACCACCAAACCGCTTACATCCCCACTCACATGTACCAAAACGTTGGTGATCCCCTTCCAACTGTATCCTTTGGTATACTTGAAAGGGTATCACCACCACCACCTTGGTGGGGACCCCTTTCCACTCATCCACACTCGCGTGTACCTACACAGCAATGTTATTACAGAGCGGCTTGACGCTCTAGTTGATGCAACAACCGAATATCACCAAAGATCACCAACGGTCACCAAATACCACCATATATCTACACAGGCTGCTTGGGCAGGAGGGGAACTAGGCGGCGATGGTATTACAGAGTGGCTTGACGCTCTAGTTGATGCTACCACTGAATATCATCAAATATCATGAAGGACCACCAAATCACCAACGACCACCAAATACCACCAAATATCTGCACAAGCTGCTTGGGCAGGAGGGGAACCATGCGGTTATGGCAGTACAGAGTGGCATGACGCTGTAGTTGACGCTACCACCGAATATCACAAAAGATCACCAACGATCACCAAAGATCACCAAATACCACCATTTATCCACACAGGCTGCTTGGGCAGGAGGGAAACTAGGCGGTTATGACATTACATAGTGGCTTGACGCTATAGTTGATGCTACCACCGAATATCATACAATATCACCAAAGATCATCAAATACCACCAAATGTCTGCGAAGGCTGCTTGGGCAGGAGGAGAGCTAGGTGGCGATGGCAGTTCAGAGTGGCTTGACGCCTTAGTTGTTGCTACCACCAAAGCTATGGAGGATGAATTCTTAGCTCCTGACTTGGCAGCGCTAACATGCACTTTGGGGGCACAATCAAAGCAGGTAATTATGATTATGGATGTAAAATTCTTCTTCCACTTTTATCAAAGCAGGTAATTATGATTCTGGTTGCGAAATTCTTCTTCCACTTGTATCAAAGCAGGTAATTATGAGTCTGGTTGCGAAATTCTTCTTCCACTTTTATCAAAGCAGGTAATTATGAGTCTGGTTGTGAAAATTCTTTTCCACTTTTCAACTGCAAGGCGTTAGCTTCACTTTAACGTTGCCCTAGGCAATGTCAAACCAAAAGTTTGCGTATCATTTTCATTTCACTCTTGATTTCTACGGTCCAAACTCTGGGAGTGGGGGGCACTATCAAAGCAGGTTATTATGATTATGGTTGTGAATTTACTTTTCCACTTTTATAAAATCAGGTAATTGTGATTATGGTTGTGAAATTAATTTCCAATTTTATCAAATCAGGTATATATGATAACGGTTACGATAGGTTATATGATAACGGCTGTGATTTTTTTTCCTTCACTTTTCTGAAAGCTGGGATTTGAGATTATGGTTGTGAAATTACTTTTTCAATTTTACCAAAGTAGGTAATTATGATTATGGCTCTGAAATTGTTTGTCCACTTTTATCAAAGCCGGTTATTATGATTATGGTTGTGAAATTACTTTTCCACTTTTCAATTGCAAGGTGTAACCTTTGCTTCAACAGTGGCCTGTGCAATGTCAAACCAAAAAATTGCACATAATTTTCATTTCACTCTTGATTTCTATGGTCCAAACTCTTTGCGTGGGGGGCACAATCGAAGCAGGTAATTATGATTATGGCTGTGAGTTTACATGTTCACATTTATGAAAGCAGGTTATCATTATTATGGCTGTGAAATTACTTTCCCACTTTTGCCAAACGTATGTTATTATGATTATGGTTGTGAAATTACTTCCCCACTTTTCAATTGCAAGGCTTAACCTTCACTTCGCATTTATCAGTGCCCTGTGCAACGATAAACCAAACGTTTGCGCATACTTTCATTTCACTCTTTACTTCTACGGTCCAAACTCTGCTTGTATGGTCCAAAGCTTCAAATCTGCGTAAAAAAATAAGCCTGCTCATTATCGTGCCCTGCAGCGAGGTTATGAGGCCTCAACTCAGCTTTCATGGTCCAAAACTTAAACTTTGCGTAAAATCCAGAAGCCCGCTCATTACCTTGCCCTGCATCAATGTTATGAGGTCCCAACTCAGCTTTTCGGGTCCACAGCTTAAACCTTGCGTAAAACTCATAAGCCTGATTATTGTATTGCCCTGCAGGGATGTTATGAGGTCCCAACTCAGCTTGTATGGTCCAAAGCTTCAAATTTGCGTAAAATGTATAAGCATGCTCATTATCTTGCCCTGCAGGGAGGTTATGAGGTCCCAACTCAGCTTTTATTGTCCAAAGCTTCAAATATGTGTACAATTCAGAAGCCAGGTCATTATCGTGCCCTGCAGCGAGGTTATGAGGTCCCGACTCTGCGCGTATGGCCCTAAGCTTCAACTTCGCGTAAATTTCATAAGCCTGATCATTATCGTTCCCTGCAGGGAGGTTATGAGGTCCCAGAAACCCTAGTTAATGCCCTTCGAGATGAGGCCTACTATCAGCTGAATGAATTCATGAGTGACTTCAGTGGGAAAGACATTGCACGGATCTTGATTGGACTTGCTGATCTAGGGGTGCAGGCCTCAGGAGAAACAGCAAACGACATGCACTATGTTGTCATGAAGGTATGCGCTCGAGTCACTGCTAATTTCAGGGAATTTTGGCACCTTTTTTTTGCTGATTAGGCTTGATTTTGCTGATTTACCTTGATTTGGCTGGTTTGGCTTTAGTTGGCACCCTTTAATCGTGCTTTGGAAATGGTGCATGATGCATTTATGCGTGACGTGGGTGCTGCATGTTGAGTCACTGCTTATTTGGGGGGTCTTCGGCACCCTTTTAGTTGGCTTGAAAGGGTGCATTATGTTATGGGTGAGAGGGGTGCCGCAGTGGTTCAGAAAAGGGTGCCCAAGACCCCCTAAATTTGCAGTAAGTGTTAAGTGTTTGTTGATGTTCAGGTGAAGGTGAGGGGCGGGAGATTTACATTACATTAGATTGTCATCAACAGGTCATTGACAGCCCAAGACAAGCCCGCTCCACATCATCCAGGTGGGGTCCTCCAACAAATCCTCAGAAAATGAAAGGCAATATTGAATCTAGTGTTAGCTGAAGTGCTTGTGCAGGTGAAGGAAGGAGTGCTATGTGGTGCACAAGAAGCAAGGGTTTTCAAAGTTGGCGGGGGGAGGGGGGGGGGGGGGGGGGGGGGGCTGAAAGTGGATCAGAGTATAATTTTTGCATGAAAGTGGCCAGAGGCTCTTAAAGAATCACCTTGGTTTGTTGATGTTTGCTTTGGTTTCGTGGTAAACCAACCTTCAAAATCAGCTTGCCAGTCATCCCATTCAAAATCCCATTCAAGATCTCATTCAAAACCCCTTTCAAAATCAGCTTGACAGTCATCCCATTCAAAATCCCACTCAAAATCAGCTTGACAGTCATCCCATTTTAAATCACATTCAAAATCAGCTTGTCAGTCATCCCATTCAAAATCAACTAGAGTCATCCCATTCAAAATCACATTCAAAATCCCACTCAAAATCAGCTTGGCAGTCATCCCATTCGTATTGACCCCTCTCTTGTCCCCTCTCCCTAGGCTGTGTACAGCCAGTTGAAAACCATCGAGGACAAAGCCGCTGTTGATTTTGCACTAGGCAAGCTTGATACTGGAAAGAGCTCACTCTTCTACGACACCCGATGGACATATGAAGAGATGGGATGGCTGCCACGCTGTGAACGTGACAAGAGGCGCATCATCAATGAGAATTTTGAGCGAGGGCAGTGGGGGGGTGTCTAGTGTATCTGTCTAGCGTGGGCATGCCGGCTTCACCGCTTTTGTGTGGCTATTTCTGGGGTTGCGTGTTCACTCCAGGGTTGCTCTGTGGGCCATAAAATTAAGGTACTTGACTTGAATGGCCTATTACTCTGGGCATAAAGGTACTCGCTAGCGGGCCCCTCCCCTTACCCTTGGTAAGGTAAGGGGCCCACTTGGGGCAGCCTTTATTGTAGCTGCCTAAGAAAATCTGCATCATCTGTGTGAACGTGATAAGAGGCGCATCATCAATGAGGTTTTAGCGTGGGCAGTGGGGGGGTGTCTAGTGTATCTGTGGGCATGCCGGCTTCACAGCTTCTGTGTGGCTATTTATGTGATTACGTGTTTACTCCAGGGTTGCTCTGGGGGACTTCAAATCTGCATCATAAGACGCAACCGGTTTCAAAATCTGTGCCTGCGATGCAACGGACTCTCCAAGATCTGCGTCTCGGACGCAACACGCAGTGTGTTGAACAGCCCTGGTCTACACTTCTGTTTGCATGTGTTTGTATGTTTGCATGCAATTCAGATACGTGGATAGGTAGATGTATCTTTTTTGTACCATTTCAGCAGACGTAGCACATTTGGACATGTGTGGTGGAGCTGAAGGTGTGCAACTGGCGAACACCGCCAATATGCATTATAATGTCATTCATATAATTATATCTTATATGAATTGGCCCAGGTCAATATCCTATTTTGTAGGTTTCCTTACATTGGGCAATTATTTATACTTCATAGTTGTGACCAGGGTACTACTTCTTGACAAATTGGTCAGCGCTTAAAGCGCACAAACGTCAAATAGGTCTGCGCTTTTTAGTGCAAAAAGCGCAAAAACTGCGTGCTGCGCCCTCAGGGGGTTGAAAAAACTGTGTGAAATGCGCAGTGGGGCTCAAAACGCGTCCACAAAACTGAGCTGCCACGCGCGCTTTGTAGTACCCTGGTTGTGACCCTCAGGCAGTTTCTTTGTTTATTTAGAAGCTCAACACGTTTGTCTCCTTGTATTGTGTGGTCTTAACAAATTGTAAAGAATCCCCTAGTCCAAGCGGTCTACGTGGAGGGCTACGTTATTACTTAAGTTCAGGGTCGGCTCTCTTTATTGTGGGAGCTTCTTAATGTGAAGTGTGTTGTAGTCCCCGTGGTGCAGCATAGTCCTGCACTCCTGCACCACTGTGTACTGCCGTAGTGCAGTACGGACAGCGGGTAAAGCCTCCCGCTGCCTCTCTCTCCTTATCATAATATGCTTATATAGGCATATCTCTATCTCTCCTTTGATATCAGTCTACGCTGCTCCGTTCTGCTCGAAGTCCTTGCTCCTTTAAGGTAGCTCTACTTCCCAGGCCATTGTGATCCATAAAAATATCATCTGCTTCGTTCCGAGTAGGAGTTACTCCTTGTATCGCATTTAATATTTTGAGTTTAGGGCTAGCATAGGAAGAACCACCCTGGAAGGCGAAAAACCTCCTTGGAAATAAAACAAATCTGCCACCTGTGTATTTGGAGGTTCGATTGCTGATTTTATGGACCACTCCCCGTTCCAATCCCTGGTTGAGCTCAAATGTATGGCTGGTATGAGCTGACTTGTTTTCTTTGTTTGGTACACGTGAGGTTTAGAACCTGGGATGGCCGAATACCGGTAGGCTAAAAGGGACTTGGGATGACTTGAGATCCTAAAGAAAGCCTTTGGCCAGAATTCCCTCAGGAAAATAACTAAATAAGCCCAACTTATTTATGGTATTTGTTGTTTTTGACTCGTCCCCTGAGATTTGATCCCTCACCTGGATAACAAGCAGGTCTGCAAGTACCGTCCAGTCCAGAAAACAATACATATCAAACATTGAATGGTAGTGCTACACTGCTACAGCGGAAGAATACACGTGATAACCTTATTACAGCCAGGGAAATAATACGCATTGTTACATTGTTACAGCCAGCTGAATGGCAGATGTCTTATTCAGCCCTGTGAATCCAACATTCTTGAGGGGATGTATACTAAACATCAGAATGGATTTACCATACGGACGTCTGAATGTCTGATCAGGTGTCATTGTAGTAAATCTACTCTGTAGAGTGGATAGTAGACTATAAGATGGATAGTTTCTAGGACGTCTGGACATTACAGCCAATACGGTACACGCATATCAGCATATGGTATACGATCTTCCACATGAAAACGGACTCAGAAGAAGAAGATTTCTATAAGAGTTGAACACCTGGTAGTAGGGTGAGTGCAGGGGTGAAAGCAGAATTTGAGCTGAAGCTCGGTTCCGTACCGCTGCGGTACGGCGCACAGCTTGGGCTTGCATGCTGGTCCAAACTCGGAAGACGGGGTTGGGTGGAGGGTCTTTCACAGCCTCCCCGTTTCTCAACTTCAACTGGATTCCTCTTCCTCGGACAACCGAATATTTTCAACTAGACTTCGCATTTCTGCTAGGACGGCAATCTCACATTCAAGTTTTTAAGCATCAACGTCCATCGCCAGATCAAACACTTCGAGTACTCCAAAGATGGCGAACAGCAACAAGGATCTGCTCGATGCTATCGATTTCACTTGCCTAGAATGCCTGAACGAAAAGCCAGAAAAGAATGCTGCGAACGCCATCAAGCAGGGGTAAGACCATCGCGAACGATCTCAAAACTGGGCTGAGCTTGTGCAAGACTGTGAATACATTTACTTTGCCGCCCCTCAGATATCGTGACCAAGACGAGCTCTTTTTGGAATCTGACGCTGATGAACAGGTAAGCTAGGGCTCAGCACCTGTCAGCTTTGTTCCTACCTCCTTGGCGAGGCTGACTGCTCCCAATTAGTGCTCACTGCCACATATGCAACCCCACAACTTGGGCACTTCTGTCCAGATTGAATGGTTTCATTGAATGGTATATTAATGATGGAGTGACTTCCTTTGGCCCCCCCAAAGATAAGAGACATAGGGATTGGCTGTCACAAATGGTAAGAAGGGTTTAGTGAGTGCACAGCTGTTTCTGCATATTTGTCCATGGATACTCCTGCTGTGGCCTATCTGGTTACCCTCGGACGGTTCAGCATAATATCATGGGCTGCGGCTCAACATTTACCTCACCTTGTCCTGCTCTCATGCCAGGTCATGCATGCAACCGTCCAGAGCTCCCCAACCTGCCCTCTCCTCCCGGCAGCTGGCCTCCTTGTCTTTGCGGTAGTGCCAATTGTGGTCTCTCATCTCCACCTCATCTGCAAGTCATCCAACCATTTCCGCCTCCCCCTCATCTCCACCCCTAACCTTCCGCTCACCACCCGCCATCCTTGCAGCTTATCATCAACATCCCCTTCCAAGGCAAAGTCAAGCTGCACTCGATGATAATCAAAGGTCCAGATGGAGGAACTGGTCCCAAAACAGTGAAGCTGTATGTCAACAAGACTAGCTTCGGGTAAGTGCATCCCTCTTGCATTCAAAAACATAACTGGAAGTGGAAACTTACCTTGCAAAGCTCTTTGTGAGCTTGTGATCAAGTATGCATATAGGGGGATATCTGAATGGATAGGTGCCTATTTGTGAGATGCCGGCATGAAAGTAGTTTACGTGATGGATATGATAGCATATGGTTCCTATATCGGCTATGGTCCAGCCAGCAGCACGGAGATAGTTGAGGAGGAGAGTATGCAGATTCCAGATTTTGGAAATATTTTTCTGTGTGATGTGAGGGCGGTATCTTTGTTCTGAGATATTTTCGAGACATTCTTAAAACGGTTTCTTAATTTCCCTCGGACATGACATGGCCACCTTGTGTTTGTTTGGTGATAGCCATGAGCAAACAGAACCTGTGCAGTTGGCACCATCCGACAAGTCCTAGGCGCGTCGCAAGCGACGCAGAACATTGGCGGAGAGTGGGTTCGAAATTGGCGGAGAGGTTTGAGTTGTCCGAGGTTTGGAAGGGTGGAGAGTGGGTTAACGAGGCTCAGGGTTGGAACATGACGGATAGACACCTGGACAAAGCGGTGACCCTGGGGGCCCCCGCCTCCCAGAAGAGGGGGTGCTCTGCCGAAAGCATGATCGGATCCTGTTCAGTGTATACAGAGTCAAGCACTGGCACAATTGAGCGACTCGGTGCGATCCCAGTGCGACGCGCTGCCCCCCGAACCCCCAGGGCATGAAGCTAGGAGGGCATTTCAGACTAGTTTAGCCGGACCCATGCGTCGCCATGCAGCGATACAATGCCTTGGCGTCGTCGAAAAAAAATCCACCGGCACTTAGCAGTGAATAACTATATCACACTATACGACTGGCTCCCAAGGAATGACTGGCACCCAAGCCAGCTGGCAGTGATGTTTTGTATGAAGCAGCTTACACTTCAGTAATGAATTTCACACGTCCAAATAACACGCACGCCCCCTCCCACACACTTCCATCACACCACCACACCACTACCACCGCACCACTACCACCACCACAGCACCACACACACACACGCACACATACACAAACACCACTTTGCTCCTACATCTACCCAACATGCTACGGCTCTCCATCCTATGCAGGTTCTCTGATGTATTTTTCCATACCCGCTGCCCAAATAGCACTCGCCACACACACACACTTCTATCACACCACCACACCACCACCACACCTCCAACACACCACTACCACCACCACGCCCACCACAACCCCCCCCCGCACACACCAGTTTGCTCCTACATCTGCCCAACATGCTACGGCTCTCCACCCTATGCAGGTTTTCTGATGTATCATCCATACCCGCTGCTCAAATAACACACGCCGCACACACACACGCACACACACACACACACTTCTATCACACCACCACACCACTACCACCATCACACCACAGCCACACCACCACTACGCCCACCACAAAACCACACACACTCACACACACACACACACATACCACCAGTTTGCTCTACATCTGCCGAACATGGTACGGCTTTCCACTCTATGCACACCACCACCACACCACCACTGCGCCCACCACAATACAACACCACACACACACACACCAGTTTGCTTCTACATCTGGCCAACATGCTACAGCTTTCACCTTATGCAGGTTCTCTGATGTATCGTCCATACCCGCTGCCCAAATAACACACGCCACACACACACTTTTCCATCCCCCCCCCCCCCCCCACCCCCACCCCCCCCCCACCCCTCCCCCCCCCCACACACACACCAGTTTGCTCCTACATCTGCCCAACATGCTACGGCTCTTCACCCTATGCAGGTTCTCTGATGTATCGTCCATACCCGCTGCCCAAGAGTTCACGCTCACTGCTGCACAATTAGAGGGGGAAGTCATCCCGTGAGTTATTTGTGTAACTTTACTTACAGCGTAGCATCATGTATAGCATTATATAGCATTTCAAGCATTATACAGCATGTAAACATATCATGTATAGCATTATATAGCATTTTAAGCATTATATATAGTGAACAGTAGTATGATATCATATGATACCGGCAGTCTGACTAGGCTAAAGTTACCATTGATATACAATATCAAATGATGCAATTTGTATGCTATCATGCTCACCTTTGACCAGCATCATATGATATGCCGATCCCTAATTATATAGCATGTAAAGCATTTATATAGCATTTACAGCATATTTAGCAGTACGTAGCATTTATAGCATTATAGGTTGAAGTTATAACACAGGATGTGTCGCCTATATATAGGGAACGGCAAATCATATGATGTTGACCAAAGATGAGTATGATATCATATGATATCATATGATATCATACAAAAATCATATGATTCAATATCAAATGATATGATGGCCCAGGCCAAAGTTACCTAGTCAGACCACCGACATATGATATCATATTGCCAACCTCTACCTATATAGGGTGAGGCGAAGACCCGATAAATCTATATAGATGGTAGATCTATATAGATCTATGTAGGCAAAGCTGGATTTTTGAAAAAGGGCATAGGGCACCTTGCCCAAATCAAAATCTGGTTTTATGGGAGGGGCATATGGCACCATATCAGATTGCAGACCGCTTCCAACACAACATGGGATTTTCTGATGTCTATCTGATGTAACTGCATATGTTGAATATATAAAAAATATACATATTTTTGTATGCATAGATCTATATAGATCTATGTAGTCAGCCCAGATATATCTATTTGCCGCACCCTAGTCACGTACATGATGAATGGTTTACACGCATGATCATGCTGATACTAAATGAATACATGTATGAACAGTTTACGCCCGCGATCAATTTATGACGGTTTACGCACATCACCAATTTATGAACGTATTTACGTAGATCATCATGCTGACACTTAATGAAGAAATGGTACGCCTTATTATGAGGCGTGAGGTTGAGTGGGCCAGCTCGTTTGCTTGCACTGGGGCCATCTACCGAATCATGCTGAGAAATAAACATGCACACGCGTGGTGGTCATGGGATTTGAGGGGATTCCGCAAGACATTACGATAGATGCCGGTAGATACAGGACGAGAGAGGAGGACCGACAGGACGGAGGACAGGACTAGAGAGACGGAAGAGACATTATCTATATTACTTACATACAGTACTATATATACGTATTATATATTACTATTATATTACTTCCAAAAATTACTATATTTAATAAACGATTAATATATTACTTACATACATTACTATATATTACTTATATACATTACTATATATTACTTACATACATTACTATATATTACTTATATACATTACTATATATTACTTATATACATTCGCTATTATTCCTCACATACATTACTATAGCTATTACTTATACCTTACTATATTATGACTATATACTTACTATATATTACATATAGCAACTATATATTACTTACACATGTAGTGGATATAAGTATTACAACATTACAGGAGCGAGGGACGGATAGACAGTGACGATAGAACTGACAGACAGGAGCGGAGATATGACGTAGAGACAGACTAGATAGGATATATACCATTATATATAGGCCGAGAGAAGGTAATTAGGAGGGACGGAGGAGAGAATGGACGAGAGTAGGAAGGAGAGTACCTGACGAGGAGGACGGAGGTACAGGACGCGATAATACTGCAGACATAGATATCTGACTTATATAATTACTATATAGTACTTACATACATTATATTTTAACTTATATACATTACTCTATTTACTTATTACAAGTACTATATATACTATATAATTACTATATTACTTATATACATTACTATATATTACTTATATACATTACTATATATTACTTACATACATTACTATATATTACTTATATACATTACTATATATTACTTACATACATTACTATATATTACTTATATACATTACTATATATTAGGCTTCGAACATATTACTAATATATTATTACAACATTGCTATATATTACTATGTATACCTTACTATTAATATTACATACATTACTATATATTACTTACGACGGACTGAGGGACGAGAGACAGGACGAGAAGAGGACGGACGGACATGACGAGGGAGGACGGAGATACGAGGACGAGGGAGGACGGCGAGCCAGGACGAGCGAGGCCGGAGGGACAGGGACACGAGACGATGACAGACAGAGAGAGAGGACGTAGAGGCAGACGAGAGAGGACGGACAGAAGCGACGAGGGAGAACGGAGAGACAGGACGAGAGATGACGGAGAGACAGGGACGAAGAGGCCGGAGAGACAGGACGAGAGGGACGGAGGAGACAGACGAGAGAGGATGAGAGACAGAACGAGAGAGGACGAAAGCAGCCGGACGAGAGGACGGAGAGACAGGACGCAGAGAGTACGGAGAGCCAGGACTGAGGAGGACAGCGAGGCGGACGAGAGATTCAGGGACAAGGAGGACGAGAGAGGACGGACAGACAGGACGGAGAGACGGAGGACAGGACGAGAGTAGGACGGGAGAGAAGAGAAGAGGAGCGGAGAGACAGGACGAGGAGGACGAGAACAGGAACGAGAGGGGAGGAGAGACAGGACGAGAGATGAGAGGGACATGACGATAGAGACGGACCGACCGGACGCGCGAGCGGACTTAGCGACCGGACGAGCGAAGGACGGACCGACATGACGGCTGGAGAACCGAGGGAGCAGGACGAGCAGATGGGACGGCGATACGAGGACGAGAAGAGGAACGTGAGAGACAGAGAGAGTATGACATGAGAGACATACGGAGAGGAGACAGACAGGACGAGAGTAGATCGAGAGAATGACGAGAGAGACGGACAGACATGACGAGAGAGGACGTGTAGGACAGGACTAAAGATTACTGACATGACATGACAGAGATACGGTAGAGACAGGACTTTCATGTACATATATGCATTACTAGAGATTACTTACACATATTACTATATATTACTTACATACATTACTATATATTACTTATATACCGATCTCTATACGTAGATGACATTACTATATATTAGTGTATATAACCGACTTATGGGCAGTAACTTATATGACATTACGATATATTAATTATAGCTCATTACTAGTATATTACTTATGTACATTATAGAGTAAGCGACAACGTACGAGTATATGAATGAGAGACAGTACTATAGAGGATATAGTACATTCTCTTGTATAACTTTATATACATTACTGATTATATTACTTATATTACATTTACATTAGTATGTATATATGTCATTAGATATATACGGAGTTTACATTCCTATATATTACTTAGTATAAATTACGATATATTACTTATATACATAGCTATATATTACTGACTCTACATGACTATAGATACTTATAGACAGTTACTAATATGCCTTACATACATTACTATATATTAACTGTATACATTACTGTATACTTATATGCATTATCATTATAGTATTACACAGGATTAGCTAGAGCTTAGCTTACATACCTATTACAGTAGATTACTGATATACATTAGTTAGTAGATTACGTATTAGACATTCATCGATCGGTACGTACATGACACTGACTCTATCGTTTCCGATACTACATGTATCTATATAGTAGGCTTACGGCCATTTACTTATAGTACGTATTCGGGCGACATTTACGCTATATTCCTTACTACATACGAGAGAGGACGGAGAGACAGTGTGAAGAGGACGGACAGACGGCGAGGGAGGAGGACAGACAGGAGAGATCTGACTGCGAGTACAGGAGAGATATTACTTCTAGACAGGACGATTATCGGAGCCTACATGCATGTAAGAGATCTGACGGCCGACAGGACAGGTATTAGGCGATACCTGACGGGTAGATGACGTACTCCCGACTAGTACGAAGAGTAGCCACGATAGAAGGACGAGATAGGACCGTACAGACCAGAGAGGAGAGAGACGCGAGAGGGACGAGGGACAGAGAGATGAATTAGAAAATGACGAAGAGGACGAGAGGGACAGGACGAGGAGTGACGCAAGACAGACGAGAGGAGTAGGATAGTACCTGGTGTAGCTATCGGCCTCTATACATACGCCTACTAGAGGCGGACTTAGCTACAGCACGAGAGAGGACGGGAGAGACAGGACGGAGAGGACGGACAACAAGGACGGAGACAGGACGGGAAGACAGGACGTCGAGGACGGGCCAGACTAGGACGAGAAGGAACGGCGAGAAGGCGAGAGCGGAGCGGCGGGACAGGACGAGAGAGGACGGAGTATGGCAGGAAGAGTAGGAGGACAGACAAGGCTGAGAGAGACCGGACAGACAGGACGAGAGAGGCGGACGGCACGCAGAGAGGGGACGGACAGACAGGACGAGGTACGGAGAACAGGACGAGCAGGAAGGGAGGAGACGTGACGAGAGAGGACGGAGAGACAGGACGAGAGAGGACGGACAGATCAGACGGAGAGGACGGGAGACACGACTGAGAGAGGACGGACAGACAGGACGAGGGAGAACGGGAGACAGGACGAGAGAGTACGAGAGTACAGGACGGGAGAGTACGGAGAGACAGACGAGAGAGGACGGAGAGGACAGGAAGAGCAGAGAGGACGGAGGGACAGACGAGAGAGGGACGGAGAGGACAGGACCGAGAGAGTACGGAGAGACAGGACGAGAGAGGACGGAGGGACATGACGAGAGAGGACGGAGGGAACAGGACGAGAAGACTGAAGACAGGACGATGAGCTAATACAGACAGTACAGGTATTACTGGTAGAACCAGACGAGATAGAGGACAGACAGTACGATTATACCTAGATGACATTACGATGGATTACTTATAGACCGTATATAGATTACTGATATACATGAACTATGTATTATTTATACATTACTAATATTACATGTTACATTACCTATATATTACTGATGTAGTATCAGACTAGACGTAACTATAGATCTTACTAATATGTATGATGGACATTACTATATATGACTTATGTACATACTAGAATTAATGATATAAAGGTACATATAATTACTTATATAAATTTGTATATGGCATGTCTTACACACGTTACTGCATGTTAGCTCTTGGATACATTACTATATATTACTTTTATACATTACTATATATATACCCTAATGCCCTACTGTAGTCCTCATGCACAGCCAATACATGCCCAAAGGATTGGATTGGATTGTTACATTGGATTGTAACACGTTTTTAGCCAACTCTGGGTTGCTCACTGTCTTCGAAATTCCAGCCCCCCGGTGCGATACCCACTGAAACCAGGGAGCACAATCAGCAGATTAGACAGTTCAGAGACTTGCCCTGGTCTTAAATGCCCCAATTAATATATAAATAGATATACAAATAGTATGCCTTATTATGAGGCGTGAGGTTGAGGGGGCAGCCCGTTTGCTTTCACTGGGGTCAACCGCCAAATGAATGCTCAAATTTATTGTCTCGCCCCATATGCCCTCATCCCATGCTTTCTCCCCAGGCTCAAATTTTGCCCCATATTCCCTCATCCCATGTTTTCTCCCCAGGCTCAAATTTGTCAAGTTCCAGTCCGTCGTCACATTGACCATCTTCATTGAGAGTAACCAGGTGGGTGCTTCACCCCCATGTGCTATCTTAATTGTGCTCTCTACAATCATGCGCTACCTGGTAATTCTGCTCACTACCCTCATGTGCTGCCTTGTAATTCTGCTCTTTACCCCATGTGCTACATGGTAATTCTGCTCACTACCCCCATGTGCTGCCTTGTAATTCTGCTCTCTACCCCATGTGCTACATGGTAATTCTACTCACTACCCCCATGTGCTGCCTTGTAATTCTGCTCTCTACCCCATGTGCTACATGGTAATTCTACTCACTACCCCCATGTGCTGCCTTGTACTTCTGCGCCACCTTGTGCTGCACCCCCATGTGCTACATGGTAATTCTGCTCACTACCCCCATGTGCTGCCTTGTAATTCTGCTCTCTACCCCATGTGCTACATGGTAATTCTACTCACTACCCCCATGTGCTGCCTTGTACTTCTGCGCCACCTTGTGCTGCACCCCCATGTGCTACATGTTAATTCTGCTCTCCACAATCATGTGCTACCTTGTAATTATGCTCTCTACCCTCATGTACTGCCTTGTAATTATGCTCTCTACCACCTTGTACTTCCTTGTCATTACCGCCCTCAATGTAGCAGGAATCCGGATGTTACATTTATCCCTCCATATGGAAATAGATGTTTCAGTTAAAGGTAGTCGAGCTGGCTGAAGGAAATTTGCCCAACCTAAAAAAAATCAATTGCTTATTGATGGTTGGCCTCAGTGCAAGCAAGCAGGCTGGCTCGTAATTCATTTATGTATGTATGCATTTATGTATGTATGTATGTATTTATTTATTTATTTATTTATTTATTTATTTACCAACTGGCTACCAACTTTTCTGTGCTGCAGGATGACAAAGAGATGACCCAAGTATCGAAGGTGGCCGTCTTTGGTCAATCCGGGGACACTTTCAATATTCAAGGTGAGACGTTGGCCTTTGTGTCGTGTAGGGTGTGAATAACCTTTGTCATGTGGGGTGTCGATAACCTGCGTCATGTGGGGTGTGCACTACTTTGTAGACATCCGCCTCACATCACTTTGCCGCATCTGTCCTCTACGAGTACATCTACATATGCATCTGTCCTCTACAAGTACATCTACATATGCATCTGTCCTCTACAAGTACATCTACGTATGCATCTGTCCTCTACAAGTACATCTACATATGCATCTGTCCTCTACAAGTACATCTACATATGCATCTGTCCTCTACAAGTACATCTACATATGCATCTGTCCTCTACAAGTACATCTACATATGCATCTGTCCTCCACAAGTACATCTACATATGCATCTGTCCTCTACAAGTACATCTACATATGCATGTACATGTGTATGACCAAATAAGTAGTACGCCTTATTACGAGGCGTGAGGTTTTGGGAGCGGGCCTGTTTGCTTGCACTGGGGCCAACCACCAAGGGTGAGACGAGATAAAAGGTAATGATAACGCCTGGTGAGGCGTGGTGTTAAGGGAGCCCGTCGTACGCGGGTGGGGAGCGGTCTCCTACCTCAACTGGACAAGCTACCATCGCGGTTGATGACGACCTGCAACGCCAAGAGCGACCGAAGGGGGAGTCGAACCCCCGACTCTTCATTCTTAAAGTGACTTAGTCTACCACAAGACCAATGTATATCACTGCAAGAGGCTGTGAGACGAGAGTTAGCTGAATATGACATGTTGCTGGTATGCAGTGTTTTTAATTTCAGTTTTCTGTTAGCCAGGTATAGTAGCTACTTGGGCTACTCAAGCCTGGTTTCAGGATTGTTGCGCAGCCATCGCATGGCAGAGCGCACGGCGAACTGCAAAGCGCAGAGAGGGGGGGGGGGGGGGGGGGGGGGGGGGGGGGGGGGGGCAGCGGCAAGTGCATAGAACCTGCATAGAACTTGTTTGTTTGTCTGCCCCTGTCTCAATCAAACTCACAGCATTTCGGCGGATGATTTGGAATTCAATTTTCGAAACAGGTCGAAAGTCGTACAGGTCTGAAATTCCAGTCATTCTGAGATTTGTCGTAAATTTCGAATAAGTCGAGGTATGAAGAACGACCTAGGACTGTCGATTCCAAATCATCAACTGATTTGCTATAAACCAATTTCTCCGGCACCTGTCAGGAACTACTTCTTACGCACCAAGAGGTATCATCGAATCAAACTGCATTAATACAAACTACATGAGGCTGAGCCTTCTGCACCGGTGTTTATATCTATGTTACAGTCAAGGGGAAGAACAAATAGGCTAAAGGGACTTGCCCAACCGTGACAGTAAGGGCTGAAAAGAAAAGGCATTGATGAACTGAACCCCAAACAATCGTTTAATGGTGGTGTGTGTGTGGGGGGGGGGGGGTCGTGCTACAGTGATAATTTAATTTTACTACTTTAATTAAATCGTCATCCCACACGGGATGATCATTTAGTTGTGATACTCATGTCGCATTTTAAAACATTTTTTAAGGTATTCCCTTCCTTAAAAGGAATCAGTATTCATGACCAGCTTCATGCTGAAGTCTTCATCAACCAACCCAGGTTTAATTTTTGGCTTGGGGTTGACCCATGAAACCTTTGTCCGCTTAGGGTTGACCCATGAAACCCTTGTCAGCTTAGGGTTGACCCATGAAACCCTTGTCAGCTTAGGGTTGACCCATGAAACCTTATTTCTGCTTAGGGTTGACGGATGAAACTAACCTACCAGCTACACTTGAAGGCACATACAGGTGTTCATGTACTCACCAATTCAGTTCATCAATGCCTTTTCTTTTTAGCCCGTCCATCCACGGTTGGGCAAGTCCCTTCAGCCTATTTGGCCTACCCCTGGACTGTAACATACATACATACATGCATGCACTCACCTATACTGATGTCGCTTTCTGTGCAGAGATTAAGAAGGGGAATATAAACGTAAACATTTGTTATTTATTTCTAAACAATGAAAAAACAATCCCAAAAACTAAGTATTCCTCATGAGGTGTCAAGGCCTCCAAATGTTTCCTTCTCACGATCGATTATTTCTGATTATGGGGTTGTAAAGGCATGTATCATGGCGATATTATGAGACATGTTTAAGGTCATTCTGAGCACCTAACTTAGGGGGGGGGGGGGGGGGGGGGGGGGCAGCCCTCCTCAGGTATTTTCCTTATTTTTTACTCGGACCTCCAAATGACAATCTGAGACCGCGCATGAGAAGGCCTTGGCAAGGGCAGTCCATTGGCACCACTTCGGAACTCGTGCAATACGTATCTACCCCTTGGGTGGGTGGGTGAATGGGGTGGGAGGCTGGGTGAATTAATGGGTGCGTAAATGGGTGAGTATGGGTGGTATGGCCCCTGCCCTGTGTGGGAATTCCGAGGATGCCATAATGTGCGCCATATTGTACCCCCCCAGAATCCATATCTAAGTTTAAAAAGGGGGTATTCTGTTTGGGGGGGGGGGGGGGGGGGGGGGTCATCCCCCCTCAGGTTTTGTAGGGGTAGGTGTCCCATTGTTTTTTATACTCCCGTATTCCCGTACAAATAAACTAACCGATACTGATGTTGCTTTCTTTGCAGAGATTAAGAAGGTGGAGGACAAGTAATCAATTATTTGACCAGCTACTAGCGGGAGCGCCTCTGCAAATGCATCATTTCAGGTCAAAAGCTATGAGGATTGGATTGTTACATGGTTTTTCAGCCAACTTTTGGTTGCTCACCGTCTTCCCATTCCAATGCCCCCCGTGCGATACCCACGGAAACTAGGAAGCATACTAATAAGATTAGACAGTTGAAAGACTTGTCCAGGTCAACAAGTATGTGGAGTGTGAAAGCTTCTTTCGAACACAGAAGACTGATGTTGTATGGAAATTTGATTGGATTGCTACATGGTTTTTCTGCCAACTCTAGTCTGGGCGGCTCAATGCTGGGCTGTGCTAAGGAGGACAGTCTATTTCAAGCCTACTTAAATGCGCTAGACTAAATAGCCTCAAGTATTCCCTAAGTGGTAGCATTATGGCGCTGTGCCTTAAGATTCGGAGTTGTTTTATTTACTCGTGACTACGGTTTGCTGAAGCCTGGGAAGATGGATATCTTGAACAAGTCCTGTTTTGTCTTGTGTATCTGGGTAGGCAGTTGGGATTCCCAACTTGGGAATACTCTAATTGTAAACTTGAACTTGGTTATATGGCTCCAGCTTCGAAGGCTCCCCTCGTAGTTGCGTCTTCAACAATAACATAATCAGAGCAAAGCATTACTATCAAAATCTGTGACTGTAATACACACACAACTTTGTTGAGGCCATCCATTATGCCAAGGAACCCGAGCTCTGAACAAAAACCTACTACCGAGTATCCCAGCTTGGTTCGATTTGATGGCCTATCAGCAGTCAGGCACTCATATGCTGCATGCGGAGGAAATATGTGGAGTGATAACATAAAAATAGTATAGTTTTATTACCTTGTTTCTTTATCTTTTCTTTATCTGCCAGTAATAAGGTGCCAACACGGTAGGAGAACATTAACACCAACTCGTTAAACATGATCGTCGCGATAGCATATCAACATAATATGTGACACACCACTCTTGAATCCCGAGTACAAAATGCAGTCACGTAGGTTACGACAATTGTGACATGTTACAACTCACACTACCGATACATCGTGGATTCGTGGTACCGATCCTTGAACTCGAAGCTGGATACATAACTGAACCCATATTCAACATGTTTACCATGGTGCGGAACTAAACTACCCCGTACGCGCCTTAAGTATTGGCAAATGCCATTTCCCCCCTAACAGTGGGTCTCAGAAAAGCATGGCAAAACTAACTTGGCAAAGGGGTCTATTGCTTTGACTGTCTCAAGCTCAGACTTGAAATCCAGTTGGCAAAGGGTTTTATGTTATTGTTACATTTCCTTGTCACATGTCCACCAAGTATTCTGCCCAAGATTGCTGTAAAACCATGTAACAATTCATACCAGGAGCATTCAACTCCCAGGATGAATCTTTGGCCACCAATTTACATGGAGGTGTGGGACCTTTGAAACTTAAACCAGTTAACTGGAACAAAGTGAGGAAATTCCTATTCTCCAATTATCTTTTCTTTTACTTCAGTACTCAGTCTTCAGATACACGCCCTAGAGATAAAATCTCAGGATCACAAGGAAGAATGCTGTGTACCAGACCTGGATGTCCTCCTCATGGGATGAGAGTGGAAAACCTGAGATGCTCAATTATCTCATCCGAGACCTACCTCACAAGGTGGTGCGTAATATGCCTAGATTTAGAATTTCCTCCCACTACCTTAAAGTGGAAACTGATAGATGGAAACGTTCAATTGTTCCTTGGAAGGATCGAGTTTGTCACCTTCGTGAATATGGAACAGTTCAAGATGAACACCCTGTGGTTTTTAAATGTACTAACGAAGCCTTGCTGAATTCGAGAAGAAAGTATCAGAGCCTGATTTCCCAACCGGAGAGCAAAATGATTCCTCTACATTATCTGATGTGCAATCCAGAAGTTGAAGGGCGAAAAAAGCTTCCTTTGTTCATCCATGAATGTTAGAATGTATGAAGAGACTGGATCAAGTATTTTTTGATAAGGTACGAATAGATTATTTTGTGTACTGTGTTTTCGTTCAGAAGAAGAGGAAGTAAAAAAGTGATTTGTTCGAGTTTACATTTTCCTGGTAATAATTGTTTTACTGCCGAAGACGGCGAGCAGCCAAATTGCTGGCTGAAGCTATGTAACCAAGTTCCAAGTGAAAATTAAACTTGCTAGGGCTTAGTAGACAGAGTAGCCAGACCGGTACATTGCTCCAGCCAGCCAAATTGCTGGCTGGAGCCATGAAAACAAGTTCAAGATCAAGTACATGCTTATAAAGTAGTCTGCCCAAGATTGCTGTAAAAACATGTAACAATTCAAATCAGGAACATTTGACTTGCTAGGGCTTAGTAGACAGAGTACCATGGTAACCATAACTTGGCAAAGGCCAACCACCTGGAGTGGTCTAAAGCTGGATCCCTAATCCGGTTTGGCAGAGAGTCGTTTGCCAATCCGTTTACCAATACTTAAGGCTCGTACGGTACTATCATCCCATGGTCAACGTTCAATGGCCCTCCTGGTGCTGTATTCAGCATTTTGGGGGATTTTCGCATCAAATCGTGGGTCTCCCACACAAGCCCTAGAATCGAGGGATGATAATGCCTTACATTTTTGAGATATAGTGCTTATTCACAGCTCTCAAGGTTAAACTGGGTACTGCGAGGGGTACTGTAAACAAAATAGTTGTATGGCCACTGTCTCGTTTTGGGGCTACGTGTAGCAGCTTCTAGGCAGCTCCTTTCACCCACTTTCGGGCCAAACCTGAGGCTATCTACTGCGTCTGAAAGCTAGCATGACAGGCATTCCAATGCAGCTGTAATCTTTGGCCTATAATTAGTCGCTGTTTAATGGAGCTGGGTGGAAGCTGCTACGCCTAGCCCCAAAAAGAAACAGTGTGTATGGCTGCAGTCTATTTGACCCTTCATATCACGGTTGGGAAAGTCCCTTCAGCCTATTGGGCCTACCCTTGGACTATAACATACATACATATGGCTCCAGCCTTGAGACTGCTTGCTTGCTGACGATAGGTGTGCCTCAAGCCACATGTTGGCGTTAGCTAGACTGAGGCGCCAAGAGCCGTGCCGGGATGGCTACGGGTCCCGTGATTGTTGTCCCAACCCAGTGAATGTTTTCCCAAGGTTGAGTGACTAGGTGTGTGTCATCTGATATATTGCCAAGTACCATCTCAGAGTCCTGTTTTTTTAGGTATCTAGGCTGCCCTCGACTCCACTGCTCTATCGGGCAGTTTCGCTGATGTACAGCTAAGTACTGTACCTTTTCTCAGGTTCTTTCACTAATTTGTCTGTGCTTCTCATTGTAACAATTCTACAACGACAAGGTGTGTATTATCTTTGACAGCGCATTTGTTGTCGCTGCCGCGCAACTGCTTCGTTATTCTGTTATAGATGTGCATTATGTTGTGCATTACGTTGCACATATGATTACGTTGCACATAACGTGATTACGTTGTGCATTATGTTGCACCCTGATTACGTGGCAAGCTATGCTATAAATAGGCTGAGTTAATTCCTCTTGTAGCCAACATCACAAAGCGATTAGTTCTGGCCTGCTCGGCCTTTCACTGTCTCAGATCAACATTGGTGTCCTGAACGTTGAACCTCAACTAGGGATTGAGGGAACCCAAAACCCGACGAGCGCATCAGTCATCTACCCTTCCAGTCTGTACATCACGAACTTGAGATACCGAAGTTCCTCACAAGCTATCGGGTAAGGATGATCCTCAGGCTGGCCGTGGACCTGGGACAAAGATACATTTAATTGATGGGTTAGAAGCTTGGAATGGTAGGACAACTGGATGCATGCGTTGGGAAAGGGGCATGGGTAGATTGGTTTTGAATGTTGGCAGGCAAATGCTTGGCGATCCCTAAATATGCATAGTAGGCTACTTCGACAGATCTCCTCAAACGAAGAAGGTGCCGGCTTCAAATCCCTACGGGTGTGCTAAAGTGAATTTGGTTGCTGTCAACCGCTATGGTAGCTTTGTCCAGGTAAAGTAGCAGCCAGTTCCATACCGCTGTATGACAGGGCTCACTTAATACCACGCCCCACCAGGCATTATCATTAGTATGCCTCCTGATGTCCGTGGGCATCAAGCATGGGGACTTGGAGTAGGATGACGGTGAGCAGCCCAGACTCCCAGAGTTGGCTGAAAACCATGTAACAATTCAATCCAATCCAATCCAATTAGGAAGGGTTGAAACGGTTGGGTGTGTTGTATGGGTGACACGATTGATGAATATGTAGGGAACCGCAATATGATATCATATGATGCCGGCAGTCTGACTAGGCTAAAGTTACCATTTATATACAATATCATATGATGCAATGTATGATATATGATATGCCGGTTCCTATGAATATGTGGACTCATTGACTCACACCAAGGATGTAGCCCTGTCTCCGGGCACGAGCTAGTGCATCTTCGCACAACTCCAGGAACATTGTAGACGAGATGTGACTGCTGCATGATGCTAGGGCTAGGATTCCATCCGGCCTGCAGTGCAAGAGTTAGGGAGGGGAGGGGAGTGAGTGAGTGAGTGAGTGATTGAGTGAGTGAGTGAGTGAGGGATTGAGTCTGTGAGGGAAGGAGGGAGGGAGGATGCTGCGTGATGGCTAGGATTCCATCCAGCCTACAGTGTTAGTAGTGGGGGAGGGGAGGGCCGAGACGGGGTTGTGGGAGGGGCGGGGCGAGGCGCGAGTTTGGGAGGGGCGGGGAGAGGGGGTTGTAGTGGGGGCTGGGCAGTGCGAGAGGGGGTTGGAGTTGGTGGAGTGGGGGAGGGGAGGGGAGAGAGGGGGTTGGGGGGTTGGGGAAGAGGAGGTCAGAAACTGGTGATGTTTGTGGATATGCCGGATCCCTAAATAAATTAGAGTTGAACAGCTCTTCAGTACATCCTAGCTTATCTTTTCGCTTTAGCCCCCTCTGGACCCCCCAGGGTCCCGGGGCTGAAGCCCTAAGTTCCCCACGTGTCTCTCTCCGTTCTCCGTCTCTCTGTCCATCTGTCCGCCGTCTGCCTGCCTCTCCATACATCTGTCCAGGCGTTTGAACGATTCCGACCACCTCCGCACCCAAACATTTGGCTCATAGTTGGAGTGCGCATGACTAGAGTTATCAGCATCGCAGCGGTCAAGATCCTTCGCAAAAGTTGTTCAATGTTTGTAGCTCTATTCGGCTACGAGTAGCTACTTTCTCCACTACTTCCGAAACTCCCAAGCCGTGACTGCTAAAGCGTTTTTTCGTATCGCTTGCTACACGCTCTTAGAACTTGTCAGCTACGAGCAGCAGCTTCTAGGCAGCTCCCCTGACTGGCTTGTCAGCCGAAACCTCATGCAACCTAGTGCACCTTGAAGCTGACACAACCAGATGTCCTGTTCTGTTGACATCTTGGGGCTTGGCCGAGTGGCTGGCTCAGGGAGCTACCTAGAAGCTGCTGATCGTAGCTGAAAAGAAAAGCTATGCAGTACATGTATGTATGTATGTGAAAGTCCAGGGGGTAGCCAGTTAGGCTAAAGGGACTTACCCAACCTCACCCCCCCCCCCCCCTCCCCCCACCCACCCACACCCACCCACCCACCCACACCCACCCACCCACCCACACACACCCACCCACACACCCACCCACACACCCTGATCATGGTTGTTCAAAACCCTCTCAAAGTTTACGTGGCACACACAGAGCCCCCTCCCCAATGTGTGTAAGCACGCGCGTCCCTGTCGAAATGTGCGCAAAACCCTATGAAACGCAAGGAAACACACGCACTTCATAGCCAAAATCTGTCAAAAAATGTGTTCAAAACGCTCATCACATTGAAAGTGTGCGGTAAAACACGCAATCACCTCTCTGGCATGTGTGTGTGTTGACTGTCTAACTACCCTGGCCAAGATAATTCTGGACTATCTGTCGGGGCTATTATCGAGCACTTTAATATCAACCACACCGTCCTAGAATGAGGCTTCGGTCGTCACTTGTGGCTACCAGCATGGCCTCAAGAATTCTTTAAAAAAAACTGATCTGGTCCCCTGTAAATCTTGAGGATACGGCGGAGGAGCTGGGATCAAGTAATACTAGATACTACAAGTTTGACTTGTTTGACCAAGATGCGGTTGAGAAGCACATGGGGAGGTTACCGATATAAAGCAGCAATAATATAGGTTTAATCCCTGTTGGTTTGTGTTGTAATGAGATGAGAAGACAGTTCCATGAATCCAATAGCTTCAAAAAACCGTAAAAATGTGAAGACGGCGATGTCTATAAAGCAGCAATACTCCAATCAGGGTTTAGGGTTAAATACGGTGACTATAGCTCCGGATTACACTGTGGTGTCCTTACCTTCACGTCCCGTGAGTAACTGTATTACACGGATGTTACAATATCAATTTCAATTTTAAAGCAGCAATAATATAGGCTACCGTCATAATGTAAGGATTCTACGGAGGGCCTGGGATCAAGTAACACTAGACAATATGTGAATGCACTGCTTTTGTCATGTGTGTCATTATGAAAGTCAAGATTCAATCAAATCGGTCTGGTAGCGCCCTCGACACCCAGGCATGCCGCTGAAACAAGTCCTGGATGCGTCGCAAGCGACGCAAAAATTTGGCGGATAGTTTTGGCTATCGGAGCGACAGGTGGCACCAGCATCCAGTGCAGTGGACCAAAGCCAGGGTTTATGACAGGGCTAGGGGCCAGTAAGGGCCAGGGATACGCGCGGAAAACACAACAAACAGGCAACGGGGTGACTCTGGGGGCTGTTGCACCCCAGAAAGGGGGGCTCCGCCAACGAGCCCAAGTCAAAATTTAAACCACCAGCAGGGCATGGAGACACTCACTTGGTGAGTTGAGCAGCCATGTATGTGGGGTATGGGGTGAAAAGAAGGGGGTGGAGAGACTACTATCTTGCCCTTTTGTTGTCTTGCTCTGAATACCAATCGTGGCGGCTCATGCTGGTTGTGGTTGTGGTGGTGGCGGTCGTGGTGGTGGCGGTCGAATCACCAGTATGAGCCACCACCGATTACCAATGCTGAATACCTAAAATGAAGGGGGTGGACAGACTACTATCTTGCCATTTTGTTGTCTTGCTCTGAATACCAATCGTGGTGGCTCATACTGGTTGTGGTGGTGGTGCTGGCGGTCGTGGTGAATACCAATGCTGAATACCTAAACTGAAGGGGGTGGACAGACTACTATCTTGCCCTTTTGTTGTCTTGCTCTGAATACCAATGGTGGTGGCGGTCGTGGTGAATACCAATGCTGAATACCTAAAATGAAGGGGGAGAACAGACTACTATCTTGCCCTTTTGTTGTCTTGCTCTGAATACCAATTGTGGCGGCTCATACTGGTTGTGGTGGTGGTGGTGGTGGTGGCGGTCGTGGTGGTGGCGGTCGAATCACCAGTATGAGCCACCACCGATTACCAATGCTGAATACCTAAAATGAAGGGGGTGGACAGACTACTATCTTGTTCTTATACATGGGGACACTCACTTGGTTACTTGAGCAGCCAACGCAAAAGCGTGCGTGTATGAAGAGACTGCTTTCTCCACAGCCTTCTGGCTGGGCGCAAAGGAAGGGGGATCGATGACCACGACGTCCCATTGTTGCCTGTTACATATGTGTGAATGAACATTGTTATAGACTCATGTATACAGGAAGGGGGATCGATGACCACGACGTCCCATTGCTGCCTGTTACATGCGCATGAAGGAACATTGTCATAGACTCATGTATACAGGGTTTAGGGTTTAAGGTTTAGGGCTTCAGGATTTAGGGTTTGGGGTTTGATAACCACTACGTCTGATGTATACAGGGTTTAGGGTTTAAGGTTTAGGGCTTCAGGGTTTAGGGTTTGGGGATTGATAACCACTACGTCTGATGTATACAGGAAGGGGTAACTATGACCATCACTACCCACTATGAACATTCGCATAGACTCATGTATACATGGATGGGGATAGATGACCACTACGTCCGATGTATACAGGAGGGGGGAAGTATGACCATCACCATCCACTATGAACAGTGTAATATACTCATTTATGCAAACTATATAAATCTGTAAAAAACCCAGTTTTAAATCAGGATGTGCCACACACTTTGCCTTAACAGCTTTCTCCAAGAACACAAAGGCATCGACAGCCTCAGTTTCATGCCTGCTTGCATCCAAGCCATTCAGAGCCCAGTTGGCCTCTGCAAACTTGAGGGCAGGCTTGGCCAGATCCACCGTGGTTACATGCGATGCTCCAGTTTTACCGGCATATATGGAAAAGCCACCTACAGCACACATGCAGGAGTAAGTAGGGACCGGCATATCATATGATGTCGACCAAAGGCGAAGTATGATATAATATGACATCATACAAATTGCATCATATGATATTGTCTATAAATGGTAACTTTAGCCTAGCCAGACTGCCGTCATTATATGATATCGTATGATATCATATGATGACATGATATCATTTGATATCATATTGTCTTTCCCTAGGAGTAAGTGTAGTAACTTAAGAAACACAAAGCAAACTTGGGGGCAGGCTTGGCCAGGTCCACTGTGGACACATGGGATGCGCCAGCGTGACCGGCATGTATGGAAAACTTGGGGGCAGGCTTGGCCAGGTCCACCGAGGACACATGGGATGCGCCAGCGTGACCGGCATATATGGAAAAGCCACCTACACCACAGATGCATGAGCAAGCGTAGTAACTTAGGAAATGCTAAGCGAACTTGAGGGCAGGCTTGGCCAGGTCCACCGAGGACACATGGGATGGACCAGCGTGACCGGCATATATGGAATAGCCACCTACACCACAGATGCATGAGCAAGCGTAGTAACTTAGCAAATGCTAAGCAAACTTGGGGGCAGGCTTGGCCAGGTCCACCGAGGACACATGGGATGCGCCAGCGTGACCGGCATATATGGAATAGCCACCTACACCACA
This sequence comes from Chlamydomonas sp. ICE-L, assembly GCA_013435795.1. Lineage (NCBI taxonomy): Eukaryota > Viridiplantae > Chlorophyta > Chlorophyceae > Chlamydomonadales > Chlamydomonadaceae > Chlamydomonas > Chlamydomonas sp. ICE-L. The sequence goes on from JACBWV010000223.1 coordinate 19,375,715, forward strand.
GATGCATGAGTAAGCGTAGTAACTTAGCAAATGCTAAGCAAACTTCGGGGTAGGCTTGGCCAGGTCCACCGAGGACACATGGGATGCGCCAGCGTGACCGGCATATATGGAATAGCCACCTACACCACAGATGCATGAGCAAGCGTAGTAACTTAGCAAATGCTAAGCAAACTTGGGGGCAGGCTTGGCCAGGTCCACCGAGGACACATGGGATGCGCCAGCGTGACCGGCATATATGGAATAGCCACCTACACCACAGATGCATGAGTAAGCGTAGTAACTTAGCAAATGCTAAGCGAACTTGAGGGCGGGCTTGGCCAGGTCCACCGAGGACACATGGGATGGACTAGCTATACCAGCTTTACCAACACGACCAGCTATACCAACTCGACCAGCTTGACCAGCTTGACCAGCATATATGGAGAAGTCGCCTTGGCAGTAGTCCCCCTTGACTCCATCAAGCGGAGGGCACATTTGGAGTCAAGTAGGGCACCAGGAAAAATGTAATAATAATAATAATAATCATCATCACCATCAACATTGAAGTTGCTCTTGAGTCCCCCTTGACTCCGTCAAGCCGAAGGCACGTTTTGAGTCCAGCAGGGCACCAGGAAAAATGAAATAATCATCATCATCATTATCATTATCATCATCATCATCATCATCATTATCATCATTATCATCATTATCATCATCATCATCATCATTATCATCATCATCGTCATCATTATCATCATCATCATCATTATCATCATTATCATCATCATTATCATCAGTAGTTGGTGCATTTGGGACGAAGAGGACTCGGGTGTAAGGGGGATTGTTACACGAGACATTGTGCACAAACAAGTAAGACGGAAATAATGTTTCTGTCCTATATAAGTGATGCAGCACTGTGTGTATGTATGTTACAGTCCAGGGGTAGGCTTAAGGGACTTGCACAACTGTGACATGAAGGGCTGAAAATAAAAAAGCATTGATGAACTGAACCCCAAACAATCATTTTACCGGCAGGGGCCCTGACCATGATTACTCACCTGTGAAGCCAAGTGTAGCTGAACACAGTTGACCATGATTACTCACCTGTGTAGCCGAATGTAGCTGAACACAGTTGACCATGATAACTCACCTGTGTAGCCAAACACATTCAGGACTGTGCGGCCCTTCGACAGGCGGCCAAGGCGAGCACGGTTGTCACGCTGAATGATGGGTGGGGTGGGGAAGGGTGGGGATTTGTGTGTGTGTGGGGGGGGTGTGGGGGCGTGTGTGTGGGGGGGGAGGTACTTTTATTTTGGGGGGGGCAAAATATCTCGCCCATGAAGATAGACACTTTAACCCTTAACCTGTGTGGTACTTCTATGCGATACATCTTAGGGAAGTACAGACGGGCTAAAACGGACTTGCCTTCCTAGCAGATTTGTTTTTATGCAATCTATCCCGGTGGCTACCTGAGACCCTGTTTTGCCCAAAATGTTCGCTACCTGAGACCCCCAAACACCCAAGCTCTCGGGGGGCGCTGGCCCCCAAACACCCCGGGGCGACCCTACTAAAGCTACCAGGACTCTACCCCTGAAGGAGGCCTACACCAATACAGCTACCGGGTGAGCCACTTTCTGAACTGAAAAAAAACTCGGGCTTGTAGTAAATCACCTGTCGCCAGGGTTGTTCTGGGGGACTCCAAAATGTGCATCATGAGATGCAAGGGGTTTCAAAATATGTGCCTGGGACACAACAGACCCTCTAAATCGTTGGCTGAGACGCACCCAGGACTCTGTCCCCAGTGTGACGCGCTGCCCCCTGAACCCCACGGAGCGTGAAGCGCAGGGCCTGGGGGGTTAGGGGAGGCATTTCTGACTAGGTTAGCTAGACCCATGAGTTGCCATGCAGCAACAAAGTGACGACGCAATGGTGACACGTCGTCGAAAAACAAAACAGTGAGGCCTACCTGGTCCAGAAAGTCGAAAAAAGAGTCGGAAAAGCAGTAAAAAAAGAAAAAAAAGTACAAAAAACAGTCGGAGAACAGTAAAAAAAAACAGTGAGGCCTACCTGGTCCAGAAAGAAGCCTGTCTTCTGTCCCATCACCACATCAGCTTGAAAGGTGACACCGTTTTCCTGCGACAAACAGAAAGCAGCCAGATGAGTCCTCAATAGTGACACGCCAGCCCCTCCATAGCTCTATTACCTTTCACCCACCCCCAAAACAAAACCAAAACCAGATTGACCCATCTACCATCCCCAACCCCATGGACAGCACACACGAATAAAATAAATCACACTCAGTACAGGTCGTAGACAGAAAGCAGTCAGATGAGACCTCAACAGTGACGCGCCAGCCCCTCCATAGCTCTATCACCCACCCCCGCCATCGTGTGTTTGTATGCTACAGTCCAGGGGTTATTTGTTCATACGTCCCATTGCCATCATCATCATGGTTTGAGATGAAATCCTGACAGTGACGTCATGATATGTTTGTATGTAATATAGCCCATTGCCGTCATAATCATGGATTATTATGGATTTAATATGTTTTTTTGTTGGAAGTGAACCAGTGATGTGTATACTTGTTCTTATGTCCTATTGACATCATCTTCATGGATTGAGATGAAATCCTGACAGTGACATCACAAAATGTTTATTTGTTCATAAGTCCCATTGCCATCATCATCATGGATTGAGATGAAATCCTGACAGTGACGTCATGATATGTTTATGTGTGATATGTCCCATTGCCATTATCATCATCATCATCGTCATCATCATGGATTGAGATGAAATCCTGACAGTGACGTCATGATATGTTCATGTGTGATATGTCCCATTGCCGTCATAATTATGGATAATTATGGATTTTTTGTGTGGACGAATCCCTTGGAAGTGAACCAGTGATGTGCATTTTTGTTCTCATGTCCTGTTGACATCATCTTCATGGATTGAGGTGAAGTCCTGACGGTGACATCACAATATGTTTATTTGTTCAGAAGTCCCATTGCCATCGTCATCATGGATTGAGATGAAATCCTGACAGTGACGTTATGATATGTTTATGCGTGATATGTCCCATTGCCGTCATCATCATCGATTATTATGGATTTAATATGTTTTTTTATTATGGATGGATCCCCTGACAGTGAATCAGTGATGTACTGCTTTGTTCACATGTCCTTTCGACGTCATCATCATAAATTATAATGGTCTTAATATAATTGTTTGTTTATGGATTAATTCCTTGGCAGTGAATCAGTGATGTACTGATTTGTTCCTATGTCCTTTTGACTTCATCATCATGGATGGATCCACAGCTTTTTGGCCCCTCTTCAAAGGGGTGTGAGCCCCCAGGGTTACCCATTTGTCCGTCCGACCGACCGACCATCTGTCTGACCGAGATCAAGCCTGACACTTCAGCCAACGGTCTCGTAACTAACTCGCTTCCATTGCCACCTGTCGCTCCGTCGCGAACACTCTCCGCCACTTTTTAGCGTCTCTTGCGACGCTTCATACAGCTTGTCTTTTCAGTTTTGTGCAGCAGCTTCGAGGCAGCTCCCTGAGACAGCCACTGGGCCCAGCCCCAAGATGTCAACATAACAGGAAATCTGGTTGTGTTAGCTTTAAGCTGCACTAGGTTGCATCAGGTTTGGCATACTAGCCAGTCATGGGAGCTGCCTAGAATCTGCTGCTCGTAGCTCAATAGAAAAGCTATGGATGGATTCACACACCTGACACCACCACCACCACCACCACACGCACACACCTGACACCACTACCACCACCACACACCTGAAATATGGCAGGCTCGTCAGGAAACTCGCCCCAGATGAGTATTCCTCGTCCCTCTTCATCGCCAGACCTGAGATAATTATCAGTGTTCTTCAGTTTCTACAAGATTCAATTTCCAAGATGGATGGCAGCATGGCATGGATTAATCATGTCATTAAATGATCACTGTGGCACAAACTCAGGGCCCATGTAAGACAATTGTTTGGGGTTCAGTTCATCAGTGTTTTTTCGCTATAACCCCTCCTGTCATGGTTGGGCAAGTCCTGTTGGCCTATTTGATCAACCCATGGACTGTAGCATAGACATAAACACCGGTCGTCCGACAGTTGCCGTAGTTTCTGACAGTTGCCGAGCAGCCAAATTGCTGGCTGAAGCTATGTAACCAAGTTCAAGTTGCCGTTGTTCAAGTTTTAAGATAGCTTAAGCCTATCGGGTCAACCCATGGACTGTAGCAACATACATTTAAATAACAAAAAAACAGGAAGACAGAAAAAGGTAGCAATAACAGACAGGATGCAAATGCAAATTATGCCATTAGTAAAATCACTGTGGTTGGGTTGCGTTGGGGTGCTGGAGTAAACATAACTGAGTATTTTTTTCAGATAATGGCTGGGGGGTCTGGGTTTGGGGCCAAGATTTGAGTATCGTGGTATCGGAAGGTCTGGCCAAAGCAGGGTCCTAGGTAGGGATCACTACAAGTAGGGGAAACAAAAGTTCCAACGGGACTGAGGAGCTTTTCTTTTCAGCTACGAGCGGCAGCTTCTAGGCAGCTCCCCTGGCTGGCTAATGAGGCACAGCAATCGCAAGCTAGTGCATCTGGCAGGTGACAGAATTAGCTTTCCAGAACTGTTGGCATCTTGGGGCTTAGCTCAGAGGCTGGCATATCGTATGATGTTGACCAAAGGCAAGTTTGATATCATACAAATTGCATCATATGATATTGTATATAAGTGGTAACGTTAGCCTAGTCAGACTGCCAGCATCATATGATGACATGATATCATATTGCCATTCCCTACATATTGTCCGGTATAGGAGACATGCAGCAGGCGCTGTTTACTTTTTAGCGACGAGTACCAGCTTCTGGGCAGCTCCCTTTCACTATCCTTGAGCCAAACCTGAAGCTAGCTAGTGCGTCTGAAGGCTAATAAGAGTACATGACAGGCATTCAAATGCAGCTGAAAGTCTATGGCGGGGTAATGGCATGATATCCTATGATGTCATGATATCATATTGCTGTTCCCTACGCAGAGGTGGCTCACTTGAACTTCTGAAAGCAGGTCTTTAAACAGGTAATAACATGCAGCAGAAATTCTTCGGCGTGGTGATGACATGATATCATATTGCCATTCCCTGCATATCTCTTTCCCTGATAGACCAGGAGAATCTGCGCGTGACCATGTCATCCATTATTTGACAGCGGCAGCACCCTACGTATGCATCATGCAGTACATGCTACACATGGGGGGATACATTTAGAGGTGGCTCACCTGTAATTTTGAAAACAGGTATTTAAACAGGCAGCACAAGTTAGCTGAAAGTCTTCGGTGTGGTGATGACATGATATCATGTAGACAGCGGCAGCACCCTACGTATGCATGATTCATCATGCAGTACATGCTACGCATGGGGGACATACATTTAGAGGTTGCTCACCTGAACTTCTGGAAACAGGTCTTTAAACAGGCATTAAAATGCAGCTGAAAGTTTTAGGCGTGGTGATGGCATGATATCATATAATGACATGATATCATTTGATGACATGGTATCATATTGCCATGCCCTACGCTCACACCACCACTGCCACCACCACCACTGCCACCACCACATCATTACCACAAACCTCACACCACCACTGCCACCACCACCACTGCCACCACCACATCATTGCCATGCTCACCTGTACTTCTGGAAGCAGGTCTTTAAGTTTGGGAACATGGCTTGCAACCATTCTGCTAGTTCCTTCACCTGCCGTACAGAAGATGGGTGCATGTTTGGGAGTTCAGAACACAAACAATCACTCATTCGATCACACACACACACAAGCCAGACCCAGAGCCAGGGCCAGGGCCAGATTGAAACGTCAAGAGAGGAAGGGAGGAAGAGAGGAAGACAGCAAGAGGTCCAGAGAACAAGAGAGCAAGAGATTAAAAGAGCAAATAGTAAGAGAGCAAAAGCAAGAGTAAGGGCAAGAACCTGGGCAAGAGCCAGGGCCAGATTAAAATAGCAAGATAGCAACAGCCAGAGTATGAATGCAGAGTGGCCGCATCAGCAAAACAATGACATTCACTTAATGAGTGATACATGGCATAGCTTTTGTTCTCGGCTACAATAGTGGCTTATAGGCAGCTACTCAGCCACTCAGCTACACACAAATATTTCAGCAGTTCTGAACAGCAGATTTTGTCAGCTTCAAGGTGCACTAGGTTGAGCTTGGATTGACTGAATAGCCAGGCAGGGGAGCTGCCTAGAAGCTGATGCTCGTGGCTGAAAAGAAAGCTATGTATGGGACTCACATAATATAAAGCCTCAGCCCCATATCAAATTCAAATTCAAATTCACATGATGAGTGATACATGGGACTCACATTATAAAAAGCCTCAGCCTCAGACCCATCTCAAATTCAAATTCACGTAATGAGTGATACATGGGACTCACATTATAAAAAGCCTCAGCCTCAGACCCATCTCAAATTCAAATTCACGTAATGAGTGATACATGGGACTCACATTATAAAAAGCCTCAGCCTCAGACCCATCTCAAATTCAAATTCACATAATGAGTGATACATGGGACTCACATTATAGAAAGCCTCAGCCCCCTCTCCGTCAAGCTTCATGACCGCCACATCTCCATAGATATCAATGACTAGACCAGGCAATCCATCCCCTTCACCTGCCGCAGGAAAGCAAAGGAACTCATGTCAAACCACAAGGGTAGTGGTAAAAGTCACGATCGGCAGTACTCTGGCATGCCCGCCTCTCCAATGGGTGCCTAGTTGTGTAGTAATTTCTCCGCCTTTTTTTCTCTTTTTCTTTTCCTCGGTGGCGCTGGTTTATTTAAGGGGTCCCCCCTCCTGGGGTAAAAATACTGTCAATACCAATGTGCACAACTGAAGCGTACCAGGCCATATCTTGGCCTTTCTATCTGAATCGTCGGTGGTGCTGTTTGTTAAAGGGTCCCACCTCCTGGGGTGAGGGTCGGGTGAGGTGAGGTGAGGTGGGTTGATAATGTGTATTACATGCATGTATATGCAGGTTTGTTAAAGGGTCCCACCTCCTGGAGTGGAAAAACAACTATTCACCCCGGACCACACCATTCATAAGACAGAATAAAAAAACTTAACCAAAACCTAAACCCTAGACCCTATCCACATCATATCCACCCCCAAACACACCATTCACAAGGCGGAATAGTTTGTTTTATCCTAACTCTAAACCCTATCCACCCCCTATCCGCACCCCACTGCACCATTGGCAAAGCAGAATCCATTTGCGATGCAGGAGACAGATAAGAACATCTGCCTCATCTGTGCTGCCCTCTCCATGCAAGCTACCCACCTGCATATCCACTAATCCACCCTCTGCCCATCCCTTCTCCGCACCCTACTGTACCATTGACAAAGCAGAATCCATTTGCGATGCAGGAGACAGATAAGAACATCTGCCTCATCTGTGCTGCCCTCTCCATGCAAGCTACCCACCTGCATATCCACTAATCCACCCCCTGCCCATCCCTTCTCCGCACCCTACAGTACCATTTACAAGGTATAAGCCATTTGTGATGCTGGGGTCAGATAAGAACATCTGCCTCATCTGTGCCGCCCTCTCCATGCAAGCTACCCACCTGCATATCCACTAATCCACCCCACAGTAAGTGCCCTTTCCCTGGCAATCCTTACCCACCCCATATACAAACCCTTACCCCACCCTCTCCACCCCCTGCCCACCCTATATCCACACCCTACCTAAAAAACTAAACCTGAACCCTAAACTCTATCTACACCCTACTGTACCATTCACAAGGCGGACTAAAAGTGATAATCCTTAACCCTAAACCCTATCCACCCCCTATCTACACCTTCCTGTACCATTCACAAGGCGTAATAAAAAACCAAACCTAAACCCTAAACCCTATCCACCCCCTATCTACACCTTCCTGTACCATTCACAAGGCAGAATAAAAAACCAAACCTAAACCCTAAACCCTATCCACCCCCTATCCGCACCCTACTGTACCATTGACAAGGCGGAATCCATTTGTGATGCTGGGGTCAGAAAAGAGCATCTGCCGCATCTGTGCAGCCCTCTCCAAGCGATCCGCCACCAAGTCGTCGTTCAGAGGTCCCTTCTGAACCGTAAACGCTCGGAAGGCAAGTTTGGAAGATGGATCATAGTATCCCTTAGCGTGAATTGTCCCTTGTTTATCCTTAAGGAGAGCCAGAGAGCCCGCAGGTGCCTTGGGTAGGTTCACCAGTACCTGAACAGTTGATTACGTATATATATAGAGAGAAGTGTTGGTGCTGGTGTATATATATATATTTATATATATATATATATATATATATATATATATATATATATATATATATATATATATATATATATATATATATAGAGAGAGAGAGAGAGGGAGTGGTGTTGGTGCTGGTGTTTTTCAGGAGAACCAGAGAGCCCGCAAGTGCCTTTGGTAGGTTCACCAGTACCTGCACAGTGCATTACATATATATATATATATATATATATATATATATATATATATATATATATATATAGAGAGAGAGAGAGGTGTTGGTGTTGGTGCTGGTGTCTTTCAGGAGAACCAGAGAGCCTGCAGGTGCCTTGGGTAGGTTCACCAGAACTTGCACAGTTCACACGCCTGTCAATGCAAGATTGGAAGAGGGATCATAGTATCCTTTAGCGTGAATCGTCCCTTGTTTATCCTCCAGGAGAGCCTGCATGTGCCTTGGGTAGTTTAACCAGTACCTGCACAGTTCATTGTATATACATATATATATATATATATATATATATATATATATATATATATATATATATATATATATATATAGAGAGAGAGAGAGAGAGGTGTTGGTGTTGGTGTTTGAATTGGTAGTGGTATCCTCCAAGAGAGCCAGAGGACCCCGGTGCCTTGGGAAGGTCCACCAGTACCTGCACAGTTCACACATCTGCTAACAAACACTGCGCTACGCACAATACAGGCTGGTCAACCCGTACCTGCACAGTACACACATCTGCTAACACACACTGAGCTATGCACAATACAGGCTGTTACACCAATACCTGCACAATTAACTCATCTGCTAAAACACAATGAGCCATGAAAAATACAGGGATACACAATTCGGGCTGTTTCACCAACACCTGCACAGTCGACACACATCTGCTAACACACACTGAGCTATGCACAATACAGGGATGCACAATATAGGCTGGTTCACCGACACCTGCACAGATGACGTTTCTGTTTACGGTACAGTTCACGGTTCACGTCTGTTAAGAGACAATGTGCAACCCAAATGCACTATGTGCCCTACACACATTTTGAAATTTGCCAATTTATCTGCCTGCATTTACACACCCCCATCGACCCAAATGCACCATGCGTCCTACAAATTTTTGCCATTTGTCTGCCTGCATTTACACACACCCATCACACACAATGTGCCGTGCGTCCTATACAAATTCACCAGTTTGTCTGCCTGCATTTTACACACACCCATCAACACAAATGCACCACGTGTCTTACACAAATTCGCCAGTTTGTCAGCCTGCATTATACACACCCCCATCGACCCAAATGCACCATGCGTCCTATACAAATTCGTCAATTTTTCTGTCTGCAATTAACACACCCCCATCAACACCAAATGCACCATGCGCCCTACACAAATTCGCAAATTTGTCTGCCTGCATTTTACACATCCCTATTAACACACGATGTATCATGCGTCCTACACAAATTCGCCAATTGTCTGCCTGCATTTTACGCACCCCCATCAACCCAAAAGCACCATGCGTCCTGCACAAATTCGCCATTTGTCTGCCTGCATTTTACACACCCATCACACACAATGTGCCATGCGTCCTACACAAATTTGCCAGTTTGTCTGCCTGCATTTTACACACCCCCTTCAACACAAATGCACTATGCGTCTTACACAAATTCGCAAATTTGTCTGCCTGCATTTTACACATCCCCATCAACACAACTGTACCACAGGGTACTACAAAGGGAGCGCGGCAGCGCAATTTCACGCATGCTTTTTGAGCCCCACTGCGCGTTTCGCGCAGTTTTTTCAACCCCATGTTGACGCAGCGCGAAGTTTTTGCGTTTTTTGCACTGCAAAGCGCTGACCAATTTGATGTTTGTGTGCTTTTAAGCGCTGACCAATTTGACAAAATGTAGTACCCCGCTGTACCATGGGTCCTACATAAATTAGGCTGCTTCACCAATTTGTCTGCCTGTATTTTACACACCTCAATCAACCCAAATGCACCATGCGTCCAACACAAATTTGCCAATTTGTCTGCCTGCATTTTACACACCCCCATCAACACAAATGTACCATGCGTCCTACATAAATTAGGCTGCTTCACCAATTTGTCTGCCTGCATTTTACACCCCCCTACCAACCCACATTGTACCATGCGCCCTACACAAATTCGCCAATTTGTCTGCCTGCAAGTTACACACCCCTATCAACACACATCGTACCATGTGCCCTACACAAGTTCACCAATTTGTCTGCCTGCATGTTACACACCCCTGTCAACACATACTGCGCCATGCGCCCTACAAAAGTCAGGCAGGTTCACCAATACCTTCACCGACAAACGCCTGTCAACACACCACGTGCCATGCGCAGTACATGCTGGTTCACCAATGCCTGCACTGTACAAACGCCTGTCAACACACCACGTGCCATGCGCAGTACATGCTGGTTCACCAATGCCTGCACTGTACAAACGCCTGTCAACATACCACGTGCCATGCGCAGTACATGCTGGTTCACCAATGCCTGCACTGTACAAACGCCTGTCAACATACCACGTGCTATGCACAGTACATGCTGGTTCACCAATGCCTGCACTGTACACACGCCTGTCAACATACCACGTGCCATGCGCAGTACATGCTGGTTCACCAATGCCTGCATTGTACACACGCCTGTCAACACACCACGTGCCATGCGCAGTACATGCTGGTTCACCAATGCCTGCACTGTACACACGCCTGTCAACATACCACGTGCCATGCGCAGTACATGCTGGTTCACCAATGCCTGCACTGTACACGTGCCATGCGCAGTACATGCTGGTTCACCAATGCCTGCACTGTACACACGCCTGTCAACATACCACGTGCCATGCGCAGTACATGCTGGTTCACCAATGCCTGCACTGTACACGTGCCATGCGCAGTACATGCTGGTTCACCAATGCCTGCACTGTACACGTGCCATGCGCAGTACATGCTGGTTCACCAATGCCTGCACTGTACACGTGCCATGCGCAGTACATGCTGGTTCACCAATGCCTGCACTGTACACACGCCTGTCAACACACCACGTGCCATGCGCAGTACATGCTGGTTCACCAATGCCTGCACTGTACACACGCCTGTCAACACACCACGTGCCATGCGCCTGCACACTACAGGTAGGTTCACCAATGCATGCACTGTGTAAACGCCTGTCAGCACACCACGCACCATGCGCCCTGCACAGTACAGGCTGGTTCACTAGTGCTTGCACTGTACAAACACACTGTGCAGGGTTGGAGTACAGAGGAACACCTTACCCCCACCCCCACCCCCACCCCCACCCCCACCCCTGCGCACACACACACACACACATCCACCTCACCACGTGCCATGCGCCCATGCGCACACACACACACACCTCACCACACACACACACATCCCCCCCCCCCCCACACACACACACATCCACCACACCACGTGCCATGCACCCATGCGCAAGTCAGGCAGGTTTTAACATCTCCTGCGCCGTCTGCATGTGCCACCAGCTTGTTGTTTTATTATTGTTGAGAGACTCGGCACTTACCTCAGGAAAAATCCATGGGTGGCCGCGCTTAATGGACCTCAGGCGGTCCTTGGACAGCACCAGATGTACCGGCTTGGCCCCGGGTGCAATATTGATGAAGCCCATGTTTGAGCTAGCTGGAACTCTCTGGTGTTAACTGCTGCTGGTGTTATGTATCGTGGCCTATTCTGGTCACCAGGTGTGTCAAAATAGGCTCTATGGGACTTTCCTGCTTCAAAACGATTTGAGTGCTAATCCGCTCGTAACTGATTCTGGCTGGTGTCACGGTGTTGGGGTCACACGGATACTCTGGCGCGTTTCAAGCGGCCAATTCGGCTCAGATAGGGGTGGTTAAGAGATAAGTGGGATGTTTATCAGCAGCGCATGGCGAAGTGCCGCGTGAGTGTAGACTGCGGTCGAGGGCCTGAGCCCGGGGTCCAGAATACGGGGGCCGCAAGGGTACGTCAGGCGCTCGTCAAGTGGCCAATTCTACTGGATATTAAGGGGGATAAGAGAAAAATGCGAAAATAACAAGCAGATTGGGTCAGTTTCCCTGTGGCTTTATCTCTCGCAGCGCATGATGAAAAGTGCCCTCGCCGGCCAGAGTCAAGCTGAAAGTTAGATGGCTGTCAGCCATAGCTGGCCTTCGATTCTAATTGCGGTGCCCTTTCCTTGCGTTGCCTGTACCACCCTTCCGCATAGCACCACGTCGCGGCGACGTTATCTCGCGGCTAGCTCTGATTCCCGAATTGCAGCATGAAGCTTGCCGGCTCACGGCTGGGATGCGCTCCTCGCGTCCTGCCTCGGGTTTTCGCTCCAAGACAGCGCGGCATGCGCTTAGCACCAACAATTAACCGCAGCGATGCGGTCGTAGCCAAGGTGAAGGCCGGTGCGGCGGGTTGTGGGCGCAGCAGAACCTGGAACCATGCTGGGACCTGAGGCAACGGACTCGTCTGCCGATGAGCTCGCAATTGCTTCTGCTTTTATTCGCAAACTATTCTTGACACTTTAGCGGTTCATAGTTCTGCAAGCTGATTCCAATACAGGCCATTCTGGCCTGGGTTGACTTCTGTCTATCCAACCTGGCACAGTTACCTGGGAGCTAGCCTCTAACTGTTTCTGGATCCCTTAATCGATCTCTCATTTTAGAGATGAACTACGGTCTCATATTTCTCATTTCTGTCCTCAGGCTGGGGAAGACCAGGGACCAACAGAGGTGAGGAAGCACTGTTTATATTTTTAGCTTAATGTAGCAGCTTCTAGGCAGCTCCATTCCCACATCCTTGGGTGGAACCTGAAGCTAAGTTGTGCGTTTTCAAACCAGACAGGCAGTTCAATGCAGCTGAAAGCTTGGGGCTTGACCCAGTGGCTGGCTAATCGAACGGGCTGGAAGCTGCTATGTATAGCCCCAAAAAGAAACATTGTGAGGAAGCTGCCTAGTAGCTGAAGTGTCAGGTTGGGGTGCTACCAGGCGTGCATGTGTGTACTGCTGCACATTCAAGTCCTCAGTAACCAGAGGAGTGTGCCCAATCACACACACCTTCCCTAACTAATGAGCGAACACCCACGCAAGCATGCAAATGTGTTCATATATGCACACATGCAACATGCACGCACACATGCACATGCAGACATCATGCACACATACGCCCACACGTATACGCTGAAACACACTCCGTAATCTTTATGTTGCCTCCTTCAGCACACATACACCCACACACATACTCTGAAACACACTCCGTAATCGTCTTTTTGCTTCCTCCCAGGACACATAAGCCCACACGCACAACTGAAGCACAATTCACAATCTTCCTTTTGCTTCCTTCATCCGGGCTTCAGCACGTATGTTCCCACATGCACAACTTACAAGTGGTAATAACGCCATAATTCTAGCACTTTTAATCTTTTTTGCGATAAATCTTTGTTCTTTTGCCGTTAATTTGGCGTTTGTTGGCCAGGCGTAAATTTTACCAAACACTCTTTAAAATCTTCCTTTTGTTTCTCCTAGCATACACCTTCGCCAACAAACATACACTGAACCCCACCCCCCAGAAGGGGGGGCTCCGCCAACAAACATACACTGAACCCCACCCCCCAGAAGAGGGGGCTCCGCCAAAAACACTCCGCAATCTCCCTTTTACTTCCCCTAGCAAGGGAATAAGACATTCAATGTCCACCCCCAGCTGTACAGTATATTTAATGTCCACCCCCCTGCTGTACAACACATTGAATGAACATTGCCCTGCTGTAGGTATCTCTAACCCGTAAATGGGGTGGGGTGGAATACACCTTTGTCCTAGCAGGCTTTCTCAAGATCCTCACCATGGCCAGTCTCACTCAAAGCGCTCCTGTGGATGCAGCTAGGACAGCAATAGGTGCGGTGTGTGTGGGGGGAAGGGGGGGGGGGGGGGGGGGGGAGCTGTGCTGGTAGTTGTGCGGGGGCTTAGTGGTGGTGGTGGTGGTGTGTGTGCTTGTGTAGGGGGAGACGTTGGGTGGCTAGGACAGCAATAGGTGCGGTGGGGGGGGGGGGGGGGGGGGGGGGGGGGGGGGGGGGGGGGGGGGGAGGGGGGGCCGTGCTGTTAGTTGTGCGGGGGCTTTGTGGTGGTGTGTGTGCACGTGTAGGGGAGAACGTTGGGTGGCTAGGACAGCAATAGGTGCGGCGGGGTGGGGTGGGAGGGGGGGCCGTGTTGTTAGTTGTGCGGGGGGCTTTGTGGTGGCGGTGGTGTGTGTGCATGTGTAGGGGGAGACGTTGGGTGGCTAGGACAGCAATAGGTGCGGCGGGGTGGGGTGGGGTGGGAGGGGGGGCCGGTGTTGTTAGTTGTGCGGGGGCTTTGTGGTGGCGGTGGGTGTGTGCATGTGTAGGGGGAGACGTTGGGGTGGCTAGGACAGCAATAGGTGCGGCGGGGTGGGGTGGGGTGGTGGGGGGGTAGTTGTGCGGGGGCTTTGTGGTGGCGGTGGTGTGTGTGTAGGGGGAGATGTTGGGGCAGCTAGGACAGCAATAGGTGTGGCGGGGGGGAGGGGGACTGTGCTGGTAGTTGTGCGGGGGCTTTAGGGTGGTGTGTGTATGTGTGTTGGGGGAGACGTTGGGGTAGGTAGGACAGCAATAGGTGCGGCGGGGTGGGTTGGGGGGGTGGGGGGGTAGTTGTGCGGGGGCTTTGTGGTGGTGTGTGTGCGCATGTGTGTAGGGGAGGTTGGGGGTAGCTAGGACAGCAAAAGGTGCGGCAGGAGGGCGGGGGGGGGGGAGGGGGGGGGGGCTGTGCTAGTTGTGTGCGAGGGGGGGGGGGGGGGGGGGGGGGCTGTGCTAGTCGTTGTGCGAGGGCTTTGTGGTAGTGGTGGTGTGTGTGCATGTGTAGGGGATAAACGTTGGGGTGGGTGTTTGGGTCAGTAGAAGGAAGCAGGAGGTAGTGGTAAAGTTCTGGTTGAGTGCGTGTGTGGTGGTGGTGTGTGTGGGGAGGGGGTAACAATGGTGGTGTCTTTGTGTTGTGTATTTTTGATGTGGTGTTGGACTTGTGGGGTGGGTGGGTGGTAGCTTGGTGCTGGGTAGGTATGGGTGGTGGTGATGCGTGCGTGCGTGTGTGTGTGCTTGTGTGTGCCGGGGTGGGGGTGGGTGGAAGTAGGGGGAGTCTGGTGGCATATCTAGGTGCGGGATCTTTTGAAGCTCTCACCTTCACACACACACGCACCACACCCTCCTCCGCCATGACAACCACCACCACCTAAAATTGACCACCACATTCTCTGCCCCCCCCCCCCCCCCCCCCCTTTCCCCCCCCCCCCAACACACACACACCACACCCATCCCCTCTCACGTTCGTCTGCCTCCTCTTTCCCTCTAGCTTGTCTAGCCCCCCCCCCCCCCCAACAACAACACAACAACAACACAAACCCCCATCCCCTCTCACGTTCTTCTGTCCTCCTCCTCTTTCCCTCTGGCTTTTCTCTCCCCCCCCCCCTCCCCCCCCAACACATACACGCACACACCATCCCCTCTCACGTTCTTCTGTCTCCTCGTTCCCTCTGACTTTTCTCTGACCCCCCCCCCCCCCCCCCCCCAACACACACACACCACCACCCCATCCCCTCTCATATTCTTCTGCCTCCTCTTTCCCTCCGGCTTCAGGTGCCATGTCCCAGTATATGCTGGTGCCAGGTGGGCTCCTCATGTGCTATGCTGCCAAGGTGATCACAGAAGCAAACCTGCAGTATGAGTGAGTGCCAGGCTGGCGGGAGTAGCATGAGTTTTCACGCCGTACAATCTTTTGCTCTCTTGATTAGATAATGATAACGCCTGATGGAGCGTGGTATTCAGGGAGGCCCGTCTTCCGGCGGTAGGGAACGGGCTGCTACTTTAACTGGACAAAGCTACCATGGGGGAGGACAGCGACCACGGACACTAAGACACACCCGTGGGGCTTCGAACCCGGCAACCCGTCGTTCAAGGATCTTGATTAGATACAGTGCTGAGGAGAGTGGTGTAGTAGTGTTCATACCAAGTGTATGTAATCACATTTTTGTTGGGAACGGTAACTAATATTAGTGTTTGAAAAAATAATATTAACTAATATTTTATTGTGTCACAATAATATTAGTTTTTCAAATATATTCGAATTTCTGGTGAGACAGCTCATCCGACTAATATTATATAATGTTATATTTTGCACTAATATTCTGTAACATACCGGTAGCTGACCCCTACTTTTATGTTGCGATGCTAAGCCATTCCGACACGTCGGTCTGACTAAACAAGTCAGAAATGCCCCCACGAACCCCCTGGGCCCCGCGGACCTGGCGAGTCGCACTGGGGTCTCACCAAGTCGCTAGATTTGCAGCGTGTCGCACGGGGGGAAAACGGTGCATGTACTCCACCCCAGACTGTGAGCAGCGTGAAGGATAATATACCATTCACTCAAGTCAATCCAATCCAATCCAAGATAAGCATACACAATCTAACACGATACAATCCAATCCAATCTCAATCCAATTAAATCCAATTAAATCCAATCTCAACCCAACCTAATTTAATATAAAACTAATCCAGTCCAGATCAGTCCAGTTCATTCCAGTCCAATCTGATGCTAATAGATTGTTAATAGCCACTGCATCCCCTCATATGTATGCCCCCTTGTTTCCACCTAAATTCGATCCAAAACCAATCCAGTCCATTTCATTCCAGTCCAATCTGATGCTAATAGATTGTTAATAGCCACTGCATCCCCTCAGACTCATATGTATGCCCCCTTGTTTCCACCTAAATTCAATCCAAAACCAATCCAGTCCATTTCATTCCAGTCCAATCTGATGCTAATAGATTATTAAAAGCCACTGCTTCCCCTCAGACTCACATGTGTGCCCCCTTGTTTCCACCTAATCTAATCCAAAACCAATCTAGTCCAGTCCAGTCCAATCTGATGCTGATAGATTGTTAAATGCAACTGCATCCCCTCGGACTTACATGTGTGTCCCCTTCTTTCAACCTAATCTAATCCAAAACCAATCTAGTCCAGTCCAATCTGATGCTGATAGATTGTTAAATGCAACTGCATCCCCTCGGACTCACATGTGTGCCCCCTTGTTTCTTCTGCAGCAAACGCTTCATGCGAATCTTTGTCGCCGTCCTAGTCTTCGCCTACTTCGGCCTCTACAAGCTCCTCTACAGGTGAGACATCTAAACCTCACCCCATACCTCACACCTCACCCCACACCCCATATCTCAAACCTTACCCACCCACCCCTTTACCCCACACCTCCCACCTCACCCCATACCTCAAATCTCACCCCCAGAGATCTAGATCTCACCTGAGATGCAGTTGTAATTTAGATGTAGTTGTATTCGTTCGCCATGAAATTTCTTTTCCCAAACCTATATATACGCACATGTTCGGGTCCTCTACAGGTGACAGATTCTCGTTTTTCTGATATTGCTTCAGGATAAAAATGACGCTTGTATCCCAGTGTTTTTTTCTGTTTACTCTTCTTCTGACAAGCTTCATGATATTATGGTATGCTTTTATCTACTTTGACCTCTACAAGCTCCTCTACAGGTCAGAAATCTAGATCTCTGGTGAGATGTAGTTGCAATTGTTCGTCATGAAATTAATATTCCAAACATCTATATACGCACATGTGTGGGTCCTCTACAGGTTACAGATCTAGATCTCTCACCTGAGATGCAGTAGTAATCGTTCGCCATGAATAGTTATATTCCAAACATCTATATACGCACATGTGTGGGTCCTCTACAGGTGAGAGATCTAGATCTCTCACCTGAGATGCATTTGTTATTGTGCATTTTTAGATCTCAGCTAAGATGTAGTTCTATTCGTTCGCCATGAAAGTTCTATTCCCAAACTGATATAAACACACATGTTTGGGTCCTCTACAGGTGAGGGATTCTTGTTGTTTTGACAATGCCTGACGATGCCTTGGGAAATGACAATGCTTTTATCCTGCAATTTTTTGTTCTGACAATGCTTCATGATATTATGATATGCTTTTATCTTGGTATTTTTTGTTCTAACAATGCTTCATGATGTTATGAGGCTTGTATCCCGGTATTATTTGTTCTAAAAATTCGTATTATTTGTTCTGAAAATGCTTCATGATATTATGATATGCTTTTATCCCGGTATTTTTTATTCTGACAATTTGCATATTTTTGTTCTGACAAAGCTTCACGATAGCGCTTTTATCCCCATATTGAACAGTAAATATTGGTGGTGGTACCTGACGTTAAGACAACTGCTATATGTGACCATACCACATGCACAGACCACGGCTTTCCTTCTCAGCTACAAGCAGCAGCTTCCAGGCAGCTCCTCTTACTTGCTATTGAGCCAAAGCAAAGGCTGCCCACCACTCCCATCCACCACCACCACCACCACGCACCCCACAACCTCCATCATGGTCCCCCTACCCCTACCCCTAGGGACAACACGGGCTGTTGGAGAAGTAGCAGCTGGTGTCCTCCCCCCCGCCCACCACTCCCATTCACCACCACCACTACCACCACCACACACAAACACACAGACCACCACCACCACCACCCAACCCCCATCATGGTTCCCCTAAGGTATAACGGTGGACCCAAGATGATCGCTCCCAACACTGCCACCACACACACACACAGACCACCACCACCACCACCAGGCACCCCACAACCCCCATCATGGTCCCCCTACCCCTACCCCTAGGGCCTACAAGGGCTGCAGGAAAAGTTGCAGCTGGTATCCTCCCCCCACCACTCCCATTCACCACCACACACACACAGACCACCGCCACCATCACCACACACACACAGACCACCACCCCCATCACCACACACACACAGACCACCACCACCACACACCACCACCCAACTTAACCCCCATCATGGTCCCCCTAAGGTATGACGGTGGAGCTGAGATGATCGCTTCCAACAAGGCCACCCCCTTCAGTGGGCCAATGGCTGACGCTAGGAATAGGGCAGGGGACCGCATGATCGGACGAGGGAGGGTCCAAGGAGATACCAGGTGAGGGGGACATGCTCCATAACCCTGTATGCATGTATGTTTGTACGCATGTATGTATGCATGTATGTTTGTACGCATGTATGTATGCATGTATGTTTGTACGCATGTATGCATGCATGTACCCTACAGTAGCCTACGTCTGCAGACAACACAACCAGTCCTCATTGATACAAGCACCTTGGGCGCACACCTGCCTTGCATTCAGTTGCACTGCCTGATCTTGAGGTGAGAGGGACATGCACCGTAGCCATGTATGCCTGTATGTGTGTGCTTTGTTCATTCTGCTTGTTTCACTGCCTTGCCTGCTTGCAACCTGCGACATAAATGTATGTATGTAAATATGTGCTTGCAACCTGCGGCCTAAATGTATGTTTGTATGTACGTATGTATGTATGTATGTATGTAATTAAATGCTTGAAACCTGCGACCTAAATGTATGTATGTAATTATATGCTTGAAACCTGCGACCTAAATGTATGTGTGTATGTTTCACAAAACATGGTGGTGCTTGGGCCTCCCCATGGGGATGTGATAGGGTGGGGGTCCCGTGTGTTAATCTTGTCCCCCTTAACCTAAATGCATGTATCTGTGTTACACGAACGGGCAGAAGGCAACTAGGAAAGGTCTATCGACGGGAGCACCTCAGGAAGCACTCATCTTGAGGTTCACGTTGCACTGCCCACCAAAACTTGTGTCCCCCCCCCCCAACCCCACCCGACAGCACAGCACATAGTACACTCACGCTAGGCGCTTCAGCATCTTTGTCAGCCTAGTATCTAGGGTGGGTGGGTTGGATGGGGTGAGTGTTGGGTGGGTTGCGCGAAGCACTCATCTTCAGGTTCACGTTGCACTGCCCACCGTGTATTGTTATGCCCATTCAAATGTATGTTGCACACACCCTAGCCCTATATGTATGTATGTATGTATGTATATTACACACATGCTATCAAATGTATATTGCACACACCCTAGCCCTATATGTATGTTAAACTTTCCAAAGCCTGAAATCTAGACCAGGGTAAACAAACCCGGCTGTTATCCCGCCAGTCGAATCCATGCTGACCAGCACGCAGCGCATACAGACGGTCGTCAGAACGTATACACTATAGCTATACCTAGAAGCGTCCTAAACTGGTTGGAGGAATGCACCCCCTTGCCCTAGCCTGTCCAAATCATATTTCCACTATACGTATTGGCACGTAAATGTTCCGTGGCGTTCACACGTCCCTTGACTCAATCAAGCCGTGGGCACATTTGGAGTCCTGTAGGGCACCAGGACAAATGTAATCATCATTATCATCATCATCATCATATCCCCAGGCCTAATTTCCACCAAACCTGCCCCCACCTTTTGGATGGGGAGCTAGCTATTTGTTCCCACCGCTGCTGCTACCACTGTTGCTGTTGCCGTTACCACTGTTACCGTTGCTGCTGTTATCGTTGCTGCTGCTGCTGCTACCACTGTTGCCGTTGCTGCCTCTGCTGCTGCTGCTGCTGCTGTTGTGCAAAGATTCCAGATTTGTTTGCAGACATAACGTCCAAAAGATAAATCACAACTCCCTGAAACGCTTTTTCTCTTCTCCAGGGGTGCGTATGCTCCTAAGGGTGCAACGAATGGCGAGCTGGATGACTTGTCGTACTTCGAGGTATGGGATGCACTATAGCAATAACACAATAGCAACAGAAAAATAGAAAACACACAATAGCAAGAGCAGTGCACAATAGCAATAGCATTATAACAGAATAACATAATAGCAACATAATAAGAGAATAACACAATAGCACAAGATTGCAAGAGTGTAAAGAAGGATGAGCTGGATGACTTGTCGCACTTTGAGGTATGGGATGCAATGTAGCAATAACACAAAAGCAAGATCATAACAGAATAACAATATAGAAATAGCGCAAGAGTGCAAATAAGGGTGAGCTGGATGTCTTGTCGCACTTTGAGGTATGGGATGCACTGTAGCAATAACACAAAAGCAAGATCATAACAGAATAACAATATAGAAATAGCGCAAGAGTGCAAATAAGGGTGAGCTGGATGACTTGTCGCACTTTGAGGTATGGGATGCACTGTAGCAATAACACAATAGCAACATAATAAGAGAATAACAGAATAGCGATAGCGCAAGAGTGCAAGGGTGTAAAGAAGGGTGAGCTTGGATGGCTGTCATACTTTGAGGTATGGGATGCACGATAGCAATAACACAAGAGCAGCAGAATTACAGAATAGCAAGAGCAGTGCACAATAGCAATAACACAAGAGCAACAGAATAACAGAAAACACACAATAGCAAGAGCAGTGCACAATAGCAATAACACAAGAGCAACAGAATAACAGAAAACACACAATAGCAAGAGCAGTGCACAATAGCAATAACACAAGAGCAACAGAATAACAGAAAACACACAATAAAAAGAGCAGTGCACTACAGCAATAGCACGATAGCAATAACACAACAGCAACAGAATAACAGAATAACAAGAGCAGTGCACTATAGTCCACCATGCTCTGTAACCTCCCCCAACTCAACCCACCCCCACCCACCCCAACTCAATCGATGTCCTTGGTATGTAGGAACCACCCCCACCCACACGCCTACTCCACCCCACACCAACCCCACACCACCCACCCCAACTAAACCCACCCCCACCCCAGGGTCGCTACCCCAGCCAGATAGAAGACGATAAAAAACAAGCGGCCATGCAGGCAGGCTCGGGCGATGCAGTGATGGACTTGGATAGGAAACCAGCGCGGAAATCATTTCGGAAACAAGCGCCTCCAGAATATGCAACAGCCTCCTCACCACTAAATCGGCGCTAAGGGGGACACGCCCTTATCAATGGAGTACGGGTTTGTGTATGATAGGTTAGGATTTGGTTACATGGTGTATCAGCCTTCAATTTGAATCCTCATCACTAAACCGGCGCTAACGGGAACACGCCCTTATCAATGGAGTACGGGTTTGGGTATGATAGATTAGGGTTTGGTTACATGGTGTTTCAGCCTTCAATTTGAATTTGCATTTGATTTCATGGTTTATCAGCCCTCAATTTGACGATGAAGTTGGTTACATGGTATATCAGCCTTCAATTTGAATTCACAATTGGTTACATGGTGTGT
Organism: Chlamydomonas sp. ICE-L; assembly: GCA_013435795.1. Classification (NCBI taxonomy): domain Eukaryota; kingdom Viridiplantae; phylum Chlorophyta; class Chlorophyceae; order Chlamydomonadales; family Chlamydomonadaceae; genus Chlamydomonas; species Chlamydomonas sp. ICE-L. The sequence goes on from JACBWV010000223.1 coordinate 19,398,192, forward strand.
CCCGGGTGTGTCAGCCTTCAATTTGACGTTGAAGTTGGTGACATGGTGTATCAGCCTTCAATTTGAATTTGAATTTGGTTACATGGTGTGTCCCGGGTGTGTCAGCCTTCAATTTGACGTTGAAGTTGGTGACATGGTATATCAGCCTTCAATTTGAATTTGCATTTGGTTACATGGTGTGTCCCGGGTGTGTCAGCCTTCAATTTGACGTTGGAGTTGGTGACATGGTGTATCAGCCTTCAATTTGAATTTGCATTTGGTTACATGGTGTGTCCCGGGTGTGTCAGCCTTCAATTTGACGTTGGAGTTGGTGACATGGTGTATTAGCCTTGAGGCTGCTCACCATCTGCAGGTGGGGTGAACATGGGTAACCTAAACACTACACCACCACCACTCCTGATTACAGAATGCAAACACAGGGCTGTCAGCTACTAGTTACTAGCCACATGCACTACTAACCCTGCACCACACTCCAGAGTGCAGAATGTAAGCACAGGGCTGTCAGCTACTAGCTACTAGCCACATGCACTACTAACCCTGCACCACACTCCAGAGTACAGAATGCAAACACACGCGTGTAAACATAGGACATGTCCAGGTTATGTATGATAGTTCGTGGAACGGGTCCATGCCCTTGTTTATGCGGACAAGGATAGGGCTGCTACTATCAACATTAGCACGTGGTTTTATATTATATGTATGTATGTTACAGTCCAGGGGTGGGCCAAATAGGATAAAGGGACTTGCCCAACCGTGATAAGAAGGGCATTGATGAACTGAACCCCAAACAATCTTTTTACCAAGGCTATTGAAGATTGTGTTGCCGTTGTAGGTCGTAGTATTCTGTATGACGGTCCACCAACCTGATGCGGGCTCGTCTACCAAAATGAATTGGGGATGGTGTATTTTATTTTTTATGACTGTTACCGTTGAGGGGTAGCCAGATAGGCGCAAAGCGAGCTGATAATATTGTCGCAAAGTTAAATTCTTAAATTTGTAACACAGGTCTTCCATCCAGAGGCTTATGCACGAGATGGCCCATATACTTGGTTAAATAGATTCAGCCAGCAATTTGGCTGCTCGCCGTCTTCGGCAGTAAAAATAATTAAAACATGTTCAGGCGCCGTAGGGCCATTTTAGCAATACCTCGATGGGGCCATATAGCAGTTACCTGGAATACAAACTGTGTCTATGACATGTTCAAGATCCTTCGAGGCCACAAGCCGCAATCGAAGCCTATTCTGGGCCGTTTCCAAGGCTATTTGGGGTAGACAGTGCGCCCTAAGGGAAGGTGTGGAAGTTCACACTTCATTTCCGATTTTACATCTTGGTGTGTGTTACCAAGGTTGTTCAGGAGGACCCCCAGCTCTGCGACCTGACTCCTGTGACAACATTCTTTACAGCCTACGTCCTGAGAAGCAACCGAACCAGCATAGGATGCAGCATCCTGAATAGAAATTGAAATTGAAATTGTTACATCCGTGTAATACCGTTACTCACAGGACGTGAAGTTAAGGACACCATAGCGTAAGCCGGAGCTAGCTATATTCACCGTAGGGCCACCTCAGTAAAAATAATCACCAGCATCCTGAACAAACCTGTGAGGTACTATCCATACCGTGAAAGGCAGCCTTGTAAATGACTAGTTTATCTTGTAGATAACAAAATCAACTCAACTCAAACCGACGACTAAACTGTTGTTGCACAGCTGTCAAGACCTAGTGCGTCAACAATCAACTCATCTCAAACTGACGGCTGGACTGTCGTTGCACAGCTGTCAAGACCTGGGGTTTCAAATATCAACTCAACTCAAACTGATGACTGACCTGCCGTTGCACAGCTGTCACCCTAGAGCTTCAACAAGTGAGACTGACCATGATATAAGTATATAACCGGTAACAGGGGGATACAAGAAATACGAGCTTGCTTGGCTGTCATTAAGAAATACGAGCTTGCTCAGCTGTCAAGCTTAGCTGTCACTAATGACGAGCTTGCTTAGCTGTCATGAATGGCATGTATAATGAGATACATAAATGTGGCTAGGCGATTGGCGATTGGACCCAGTGCAAGCAAAAAGCTTACCCCCCTCACTGTCACACCTAGTTGTAAGGCGTACTACCGTATTTATGAATTTATTGTGGCTTATTGTATTGTGGCTTATTGTAACAACATATATACATGCGGCTAGGAATGCGTTCAAGCTACGAAGCTATGAAGACTGCAGGCATGCGCCCCAACATAGCTTTTCTATCCAGCTACGAGCAGCAGCTACATTGGCTTGCTACCAGCAAAGCCTCATGCGGGATGGTGCATCTGGAAGCTGGCAGAATAAGATTTCCAGCACTGCTGAAATATTGGGGCTTGGAACTGGGTGTGTCTCATGATGCAGATCTTGGAACTGGGTGTGTCTCAAGATGCAGATCTTGGAGTCCCGCTGAACAACCCTCGTGCCCAACTTCTCTATGCGAAACATCTGGCCCATTCGGTGGGCCAAGGGAAAATAGCTCCCGCATGTACCGCTTATTGTGTACATGAGTGTGTCCTGCGTGCTTGGCGGCTTAAGTTCCTCTTACCCCTTACATGTCAGTCTCCAGCACAATCCTGCACAGGAATGGCGAAGTTAGTGAGCATGGCTTTGTTCGCATGTGTATGTTACAGTCCAGGGTAGGCCAAATAGGCTAAAGAGAGGTGAGTTCACTGCCAACTAGCTGGCTATAGGATCTGGTGGTAAGCTTCCATGAGCAGTTCAGCATGTGTGTATGTCACAGTCCAGGGGTAGGCCAAATATGTTCATGGGACTTACATCTCAACATCCCCATGTGTGTGTGTTACAATCCAGCTAGCTAGTGTGTCTTAAAGCTGACATGATGGGCACTCCACTGCAGCTGCAAGCTTTCGGTTTGACCCAGTGGCTGGCTATGGGAGCTGGTGGGAAGCTGCCATGAGTAGCCCAGTATCCACCTAGTATGTATGTTTGTTTGTATGTATGTATGCATACATGTACGTCTGTCTGTACGTATGTATGTCTGTATGTTAACAGTCCAGACGTAGCCAAAATAGGGACTTTACAACCGTAACTGGAAGGGCTACAAAGGAAAGCATTGATAAACTGAACCCCAAACAACCGTTTTACCGACAGGGGCCCTGAATTCGTGCTAGAGTGGAAATTTAATTCTACAATATTTAACTAAACGATAGATATGCATGCATGTAACCCTTAAATAGCTTTCTTTTAAACCTAGTAGCCTGTGCTGCGAAAGCAGCACTAAGGGGAATTATAACTAAACAAAAAAACGTCCATGGGCAGACACTTTGGCTAAAGGGACTAGCCCATCCCCCAACAATCAAAACCAACTCTAGACCATTCCCACACTCACTAGGGGAATTATAACTAAACAAAAAAACGAAGTCCATGGGTAGACACTTTGGCTAAAAGGACTAGCTCATCCTCCAACAATAAAAAACAACTCTAGACCATTCCCACACTCACATTGGGAATTATAACTAAACAAAAGAGCGAAGGCCATGGGTAGCCACTTGGGATAACGGGGCTAGCCCATCCTTAAACAATCGAGACCAACTCTAGACAATTCCCACACTCACTTGTAGCGGGCCTTGTTAGAAGCCACCCTCTCAAAGGCCTCATTGATCTGGCTTAGCTTCATGACCTCACACATGGGCTTGATCTGGATGGTTGGTGGGTGAGGGTGGGTGGGTTAGAGATAGTGTTTGGGGGGGGAAGGGGGGGGGTATGCGTGGGGGAGGGGGAAGGGAGATAGCAGGTGGGTGAGAGTGGAAGGGTAAGAGAGTGTTTGAGGGGCAAGGGGTGGGGGGTGGGTGGGGGGGAGGGAGAGAGTGGGTGGGTGAGAGAGATTGTTTGAGGGGGCAAGGGGTGGGGAGAGGGGGAAGGGAGAGAGTGGGTGGGTGAGAGTGGTAGGCTGGGTAGGTTACAGCAGCAGTGACCGTGGAAGAGGCGTTTGGGAAAGTGTGTGTTTATTTGTTTTGCTACAACCTGGCTACAACAAGGATTTTTGGCGGGAGCCCCCAGGGTCACCGCTTTGTCCAATTATCTGTCTGCCTGTCTGTCTGTCTGTCTGTCTCGTACCAAACCTGGGCCTCATAAATCCACTCTTCACCCTTCCAAACGAGGACAGCTCGAACCTCGCTGCCAATTGCAAACCCACTCTCCGCCAATTTTCCGCGTAGCTTGCGACACGCCTAGGGCTTGTCGCCTCAAAGGGTGAGTCTCCATGCACGAACCCTAGAATCGAGGATTTTGTTAATTTAATGTACGTAGTCACTCATACGTTAAGAGGGAGTAGGCACCCATAGGTTGGCGGGAGATGCAGACCCTCGACCAATGCATGCATGCACTAATTTAAAAAAACCATATGGAGAACATGTCAACACTCATGTTTTTTCATGTGTTTTCATACACCCAAAGACAGCCAGCTCACCCCCTTGTCAACGCACAACTGTGTGTTTGTGTGTGTTTCATGTGTTTTCATACACCCAAAGACAGCCACCTCACTCCTTGTCAGCACACAACTGCAGCAGCTTGACGGAGCCAAGGGGGACTTCAGACTCATGCAAGAGTAGGACATGTTCACACTTCATCAAGTCGCAGGCACATTTGGAGTCCAGAATGGCACTGTGGAATATGTCATAATCATCATCACCACATATACTTCTCCAAATTTCATACAGATTCTTCATTTAATACTCCCTAAGGCAGCCAACTCACCCCCTTGACAGCGCATAACTGTGTGTTTGTGTGTTTCATGTGTATCCATACACCCAAAGACAGCCAATGCGCCCCCCTTATCAGCACATAACTGTGTGTTTCCATGTGTTTAACGTGCTTTCATTCACTTTAAAACAGGATACACCCAAAGACAGCCAACTCACCCCCTTGTCAGCGCAGAACTGGATGTTTGTGTGTGTTTCATGTATTTTCATACTCCCTAAGACAGCCAACTCACCCCCTTGTCAGCACACAACTGGATGTTTGTGTGTGTTTCATGTATTTTCATACTCCCTAAGACAGCCAACTCAGCCAACTCACCCCTGTATTTTCATACCCCCTAAGTCACACAACTGCAGCAGCTTGACGGAGGCAAGGGGGACTTCAGTCTTGTGAGCCAAGGGGGACTTCTGACTTATGCAAGAAAAGGACATGTTCACTCTCCATTAAGCCGCCGGCACATTTGGAGTCAAGAAGGGCACCAGGGGAAAGGCCACAACCAGCATCATCACCACGAATACTTCTCCAAATCTCACACAGATTCTTCATTTATCACTCCCTAAGACAGCCAACTCAGCCAACTCACCCCCTTGTCAACGCAGAACTGGAGCAACTCGTTCATGTCCCTACGGCCTCCAACAATGCTGCCGAGAACCTTCTTCTGGTTGAAGACAAGGTCAAGAACTGGAATCTTGATATCGGCTACGGGCAAGCCCTATGAGGGAGACACAGAGCAGTGTGTGTGTTTAGGTGTATTGAAGTGTGTGTGTATTGTGTTTTCACACAGCCAAAGAGAGACAATGTCCAGGCCTGGGATCTTGATATCCGCTACGGGCAAGCCTTACAAGGGAGGCACAGGGCAGTGTGTGTGTTTGTGTGTGTGCCTGTATGTGTGTTTAGGTAAGTGTGTGTTTCAGTGTGTGTTTAATGTGCTTCATACACCCAGAGACAGACAATGCCCAGAACTAGGAACTATGATCTTGATGTCTGCGACGGGCAAGCCCTACAAGGGAGGCACAGAGCAGTGTGTCTGTTTAAATGTCTGTTTAGGTGTGTTGAAGTGTGTGGTTAATGTGTTTTTACACATGTCAGACATGCGTGTTACTATGTGTGTTTAAGGGTGTGTGTATATCTGTTTTCATACATCTATAGATAAGGGTGTGTGTATATCTGTTTTCATACATCTATAGATAAGGGTGTGTGTATATCTGTTTTCATACATCTATAGATGAAGGGGTTGTGTGTATATTGTTTTCATACAATCTATAGATAAGGGTATGTGTGTATATCTGTGGTCATACATCTTAGAATAAGGGTGTGTGTATATCTGTTCATTACAATCTATAGTAGGGTGTGTGTATATCGGTTTTCATAAATCTTAGATAAGGGTTGTGTGTATATCTGTTTTCATAAATCTATAGATAAGGGTTTGTGGGTATATCTGTTTAAGAAACATATAAAGTGAGTGTAGTATCTGTTTCATAAAATCTATAAATAAGGGTGTGGTATATCTGTTTTCATAATCATAGATAAGGGGTGCGTGGAATCTTGTGCCTACATCTATAGATAAGGGTGTGTGTATATCTGTTTTCATACATCTATAGATAAGGGTGTGTGTATATCTGTTTTCATACATCTATAGATAAGGGTGTGTGTATATCTGTTTTCATACATCTATAGATAAGGGTGTGTGTATATCTGTTTTCATACATCTATAGATAAGGGTGTGTGTATATCTGTTTTCATACATCTATAGATAAGGGTGTTGTATATCTGTTTTCATACATCTATAGATAAGGGGTGTGTATATCTGTTTTCATACATCTATAGATAAGGGTGTGTGTATATCTGTTTTCATACATCTATAGATAGGGTGTGTGTATATCTGTTTTTCATACATCTATAGATAAGGGTGTGTGTATATCTGTTTTCATACATCTATAGATAAGGGTGTGTGTATATCTGTTTTCATACATCTATAGATAAGGGTGTGTATATCTGTTTTCATAATCTATAGATAAGGGTGTGTGTATAATGTTTTCATACATCTATAGATAAGGGTGTGTGTATATCTGTTTTCATACCATCTATAGATAAGGGTGTGTGTATATCTATTTTCATACATCTATAGATAAGGTGTGTGTATATCTGTTTCATACATCTATAGATAAGGGTGTGTGTATATCTGTTTTCATACATCTATAGATAAGGGTGTGTGTATATATGTTTTCATACATCTATAGATAAGGGTGTGTGTATATCTGTTTTCATACATCTATAGATAAGGGTGTGTGTATATCTGTTTTCATACATCTATAGATAAGGGTGTGTGTATATCTGTTTTCATACATCTATAGATAAGGGTGTGTGTATATCTGTTTTCATACATCTATAGATAAGGGTGTGTGTATATTTGTTTTCATACATCTATAGATAGTCAATGTCCAGAACTGGGATCTTGATGTCCGTGTTGGGCAAGCCACGTTTAGGGTTTAGGGTTTAAAACCGACCCTAAAACCTAAAACCCACGTGTTGTTGAATGAAAATTGTGAAGTGAACCAAGGGCATAGTTATTGTATTTCATCAATGCATTTATAATAGTAATGATTGATGTATTTTAAATTGAAGTTATACCTACGTAGCATGAACTTTGGGCCCCCGTTAAATCTAAATAGCATGAACTCCCCTCTTAAATCCATCTCCCCTGTTAAATCCATCTCCCCTGTTAAATCTACATAGCATGAACTCCCCTGTTAAATCCATCTCCCCTGTTAAATCCATCTCCCCTATTAAATCCATCTCCCCTGTTAAATCCATCTCCCCTGTTAAATCCATCTCCCCTGTTAAATCCATCTCCCCTGTTAAATCCATCTCCCCTGTTAAATCCATCTCCCCTATTAAATCCATCTCCCCTGTTAAATCCATCTCCCCTGTTAAATCCATCTCCCCTGTTAAATCCAGCTCCCCTGTTAAATCTACATAGCATGAACTTTGGGCCCCCGTCGTTTACAATTTGTTGGGGTTCAGTTCACCGGTGCTTGTTTTGTATACAGCCTTCTAAATATTGAGGTTGGGCAAGTCTTTTTAGCTACCTGGCTATGCTTAACAATTTCCAATATTTGATGACATTATACATCCCGGTTCGGCGAAGGGTTGAATAGTTAATCATTATACTGGGCTGAAGGAGCTGGGTACAAATCCCTATGGGCGCGTTGCGGTCGCTGTCAACTGCCATGGTAGCTTTGTCCAGGTAAAGTAGCAGCCCGTTTCCTACCGCCGGTAGACGGGGCTCCCTTAATACCACGCCCCACCAGGCGTTTTCATTACAACAGTGTATTGGTGGCTTTCCCTTTTGTCTTTGGTCAAGATCATATGATATGCCGGCCCCTACTCATACTACACCTTGGAGGTGCCCTCAAGTGCTGAAGATCACCAAACACTAAAAAAAGGTAATGGTAACGCCTGGTGGGGCGTGGTGTTAAGGGAGCCCATCGTACGCGGGTGGGAAGCGGTCTCCTACCTCAACTGGACAAGCTACCATCGCGGTTGACAACGACCTGCAACACCAAGAGCGACTGAAGGGTGAGTCGCAGTGTGATGGTGACTTTCCCCAGCTGCGGCGTACGGAAGGTCCCCTAAATACTCCGCCAATTTTGCGACACGTCTAGGACTTGTCTCACCAGTGGGTGGGCCCAGTGCAAGGAAACGGCCTGCCGCCCTCAACCTCACGCCACATAATAAGGCGTACTATTTGTTTATATATAAGGCGGCGTTAGGTGTATTATTATATTTAAGGCGTATTATTTGTTGACTCACCACTAAGTAGAATGAGCCATCAGGCTCTAGGAGTGCCATACACATTTTGACCATTTCATCGTATTCACAAAAAAGCGCTTCCCCTTTTTTGTATACAACATTGCTGGCTCGCCACTAAGCAAAATGAGCCATCAGGCTCCAGGAGTGCCTTTCACATCTTGACCATTTCATCGTATCCTCAAAATAGCGCTTTCCCTTTCTTTTTATACAAAATTGTTGGCTCGCCACCAAGCAGAATGAGCCATCGGGCCATCAGGAGTGCCATGCACATCTTGATCATTTCATCGTATCCACAAAATAACGCTTTCCCTTCCTTTTTAAACAACATTGCTGGCTCGCCACCAAGCAGAATGAGCCACCGAGCCATCTGGAGTGCCATGCACATCTTGAGCATTTCATCGTATCCACAAAATAGCGCTTTCCCTTTCTTTTTATACAACATTGTTGGCTCACCACCAAGCAGAATGAGCCATCGGGCCATCAGGAGTTCCATGCACATCTTGATCATTTCATCGTATCCACAAAATAGCATGGTGTTGGAAGTGTGGAGTGAACCATGATGTTTTTGGTGGAGCCCCCCCTTCTGAAAGGCGGGCCAATTTAAACCCTATGGGGGCTGTAATTAGAGTGCATCCTGCTCCTGTATATCTAGATTCCAGTGGCAGAGCCTCCAGGTTCACCACCCCTTTTCCGACCGTCCACGCCCCATCAGGCATTATCTTTACTCACCACTAAGCAGAATGAGGCATCGAGCTCCAAGAGTGCCAAACACATCTTGACCATTTCATCGTATCCATAAAATAGCGCTTGACCTTTCTTTTTTTTACAACATTGTTGACTCACCACCAAGCAGAATGAGCCATCGGGCTCAAGGAGTGCCATGCACATCTTGACCATTTCATCGAATCCCTTGCCACCACTGGCACAGTTGAGGACCACTTCCTGAGTGCCATAGTGGGCCTCAGCATCCTTGCTCAAGACGAAGTTAGTGGCGCCAAGGCTCTTGGCCTCCGCCTCCTTGCTGGGAGATCCAGACACAGCTGTGACCTGGCAGTACAGTTTCGGGTTGGGTTGGGTTGGTTTGAGACAACAAGATCAGCAAAACAAAGTTAGTGGCCCCAAGGCTCTTAGCCTCCGCCTCCTTGCTGGGAGATTCAGACACGGCTGTGACCTGGCAGTACGGTTTCGGGGTTGGGCGAGACAGCTAGATCAGCAAGGTGGTGGCAATAGGCATGACAGTCTGGGAAGAGAAGGGTGTATGCACTGCAGAGGCGGAGTAGATAGTAGTAAGATAGTAGTAACGTATACATATATAGTAAGATACGTAGTAACGTCTACTGATATGCCGGTCCGTACTTACCACAGCTCCCATCGCAGCAGCCAGTGGAATGATTGGAACTTGCCTGTCGCCTATCAGGCACAACACCAGCTGACACGCATACATACGCATACCCTCCACCGCCCACACACCCATCTCGTACACACACCCTACACACACAAACAACCGCTACCCCAGCCCACCCCCTACTTGCCACAGCTCCCATCGCAGCAGCCACTGGAATAATTGGAACTCTTATTAGGCACAACACCAGCCCACAACCACCCCCTATACACAAACACAACTCCTACACACACGCACTCTACACACACACACACAACCCCTACACCCGCCCACGCCTACTTGCCACAGCTCCCATCGCAGCAGCCAGTGAAATGATTGGAAGTCCTATCAGGCACAAAACCAGCTCACAACCACCCCCTACACACAAACACAACTCCTACACACACACACACCCTACTTACCACAGCGCCCATCGCAGCAGCCAGAGGAATGGCCAGATGGCCGAGTCCTCCAATACCCACGACGGTGACTCTCATACCGGGATGTGTGATCAGGCGCCTACACATAAGGCACAGGCACTCAATCAGTGTTTGTGTGCGGTCGTGTGTAGTGTGTGTGTGTGTGTGTAAGGGGTGCGTGGGTGTGCAGGGTTTGTGTGTGTGGGTGTGTGTGTGTGTGTAGGGTGTGTGGGTGTGTGCAGGGTGTGTGGGTGTGGGTGTAGAGGGTGGGTGGAGGGGGTGCGTGTAGGGGGTGCGTGGGTGTGCAGGGTGTGGGTGGGTGTGGGGTGCGTATATGGTATGGGTGGGTGTACGGGGTGGGTTGGAGGGGGAGTGTATGTGTATGTAAGCGTCTTAGCTGGTGTTGTGTATGAAAGGCGATAGGCAAGTTCAATCATGTAGGGGGTCTTGGCCAGTGCTTTTATTTATTTCAGATTTCAGTAGGCCAGGTTGAGTAGCTATTTGGGCTACTCAAGCCTGACTTCAGGATTGTTGCCTGGCCATCGCATGGCGGAAAGCGAAGTTGAGAGCCCGGGGGGGTTGGGGAGCAGCGCCAAACCCACGTGCCGCCATGCAACGACGGAAGAGCGACGCGTCGTCGAAAGAAAAACAATTGTACACAATGAAACGCATATTGATCAGTTTCGGGTTGGTCGAAATGCAACCACTTGCAGGTTCAAACAACTCGTGCAACCACTTGCACAAGGGGACTTAAAATCGAAAATTGTTACGCCTTGCCACGGGGCGTTAAGTTGAAGGAAACTTCCTTTTTGCTTGCATAAGGGAAGGTTACTGTGGGTTTTGCTTTTGCAGACCGCTACTGCGCCTGAGCTTGGACTACTGCGCTAAAGCACGGAGGAAAGTTCTCGGCCTCTGCACGTGTTCAGGATGTCTAACCACCTGTTAAACTACTACATGTTTAACCAATGATATACATACAAGTGCTGTGTGACCCTGAACAAGGCGCAGGCTGGCATAGGGGTGGGGACCTGAGGGAGGCATATCAATGAGCGTGAGGGGGGGCACAAGGGATGAATGAGCACCTCACCTTAGGGGGGCGTACACTGTGATTCCAGCACACAGAAGAGGTGCCGCTGAGACTGAATCCAACGCATCAGGGATCTTGTAGGCAAAGGGAGCGGGGACCCTCATGTACGGCCAAAGCCACCATTGTACCTGATGTGGACAAGGATGGGGGTGGGTGAGTTGGAAGGAGGGGGGTGAGGAGGGAGGGGGAAGATAGAGAGGGAGGGAGAAAGAGGGAGCGGAGGGAGGGGGAAAGAGCGAAAGAGAGGGGGCAGGAGCGGGGGCAGAGAGAGAGAGAGAGAGAGAGAGATTGCAGATCAGGGATCCTGTTCCCTTGATGATAGATTCGCTTTTACCCTCCACGAACGCCTTTTTCCCTCCCCTTTTTCCCCCCTCTTTTCTGATTCTCCCCGACTTCGTTACTCCCGGCTTACACGCTCGAGTCTTACTTTCCTTAGCACTACCTTATCTCTCATAGTCCTCTCCCCTTCTGTGTCCGGCTTATTCCCGGTTCGACCCGTTCATCCCCATCCAGACACCCGTCCACCATTCCGGGACACCGAGCCTAAAATTTCTGTATTTCAGACTATAGAAAGGCTAGTCGTTTACTTATATGGTTGTTGTTTGGTCCATATCCCTGATACCCTCACTGCCCACGCAGTCTACACTCTCCACCGCACGTGTTTTACTACCATTTCTCCCTCTTCCCTATATCTCCGTCCGCCTTTGTCTTTTCCTGTCCATCCTCTTCTCGGGACTTTCTCTATCTCCCTTGCTTCCCGCCTTATACTAGCCCTCTCATCTTCTTTTCGTGGTGTTCGGGGCTCGAGCCATCTTTTTGCTTTCTTCTTTCCCACCCTCTTCTTTTTTACTCACGCTTGTTTTCCCTTTCTCCGTCCTCCCTTTTTACTCCCTCTTTTGTACCTTTCCCTTCTTACGCCTTCATTCCGTCATTCGTCGCACTTTCAAGATCTACTATTTTTCTTTAAGTCCTCTTTTCCCCTGGTTTTCCTAAACTTCCTACTATTCTTATCTTTCCCCCTACGCCTTGCCCTTTTCTCACTTCCTCCTCCACCCTCCTCTTGATCATCCCTGTCGTTTATTTCTCTTCTATTTTCCCTTTTTTGTATTGCTCCTTTTTATCTGTCGTCTGTCTTCTTTTATTTGCCGACACTTCGCCCTTCCCACACTATCTTAAAAGTCCTCGGCATTGACTCCTATCCCTCTTCTTCCCCTCGCCCTCTAGGCTTAAGCTCTCATCGATTTTCGCCCTTTCTTCCGACCCTTATCTTTTCTCCCTATTGCTTCAATTTGCCTTACCCCTCGCCCCCTGTCCTCCCTATCATCTTCCTCTTTCCTTGCCTTTTTTTTTTAGCTCCACCCTCCGTCCCCCCCCTGTCCTTCCCCTCCAGAGAGAGAAAGAAAGAGATGGGGATGATGGAGGGATGAAAACGATGAGGAGAGAGAGAGAGAGAGAGAGGAGGGAGAGAGAGAGAAGAGAGAGATGGGTGGATGGAGGGATGGAAAACTAACCAGCGAACAAGCAAGCAGATGAGAGGGAAAATGGACATAACCATGAAAACCATGAAACATTGCTTCAAGGACAGATCCACAAAGAAGGCATATTATTAGGGACCGGCATATGTTATGCTGTTGACAAAAGGCGAGTATGTTATCATATGATATCATAAAAAATTCATCATGTGATACTGTATATAATGGTAACTTTAGCCTAGTCAGACTGCCGGCATCATATGATGACATTATATCATATTCCCGTTCCCTACATATTGTCCTGTAGGAAACGTGCAGCAGGCACTGTTTTATTTTGAACCACGAGTCACAGCTTCTGGGCAGCTCCCTTTCCCTGTCCTTGAGCCAAACCTGAAGCTAGGCAGTGCGTCTGAAGGCTAATACGAGTATATAACAGGCATTTAGATGCAGCTGAAAGTCTTTGGCACGGCCCAGAGACTGGCTGGTGCAGCTGGATGGAAGCTGCTATGCGTAGCCCAATAAATAAAATGTGAAACCCTCAGATCTTACGGCTTCATAGGTCAGCCACTCAGGTAGCCTTAGCATAGCTTTATTTTCAGCTTTGAGCAGCAGCTTCTAGTCAGCTCCCCTGGCCTGCTACCCAGCCAAACCTGTGGCACCGTAGTGCTCCTGGAAGCTGACAGCATTAGTCCCAGTGCTGTTGGTATCATGATCCTTTGACCAGTGGCTGGCTCAGGGAGCTGACTAGAAGCCACTGCTCGTAGCCTAAAAGAAAAGCTATGAGCCAGAGACACCACTTGTAAATTAATTATTGATTGATTAGCGCCCAATAATACTAAAATGGGAACTGAGACGGTTGAGGTGTAAACTTAAAATAAATAAATAAATTAAGATACCGCCTAGAGGGGCGTGGTGTTCAGGGGACTCTCCCGTACGCCACAGCTGGGGAAAGTCACCATGGTAGGTGCAAACTTGAAATAGTTAAATCAAGCGCGCTCTTAAATAGAGTAAGTTTTTTATTTGTTTTTATTGCCGGCAACGCCTCGAGGCAGGGACTCACCCCCGGTGATCGTGCCAGTATAGCCCTCCAAGCAAATACTCTCCTCTCCCTTAATGCAGTTCCTGCATGCACGGCAGGAGTTCTTGATCCAGGCATATCCAACCTGCCGAAAGGGAGAAGGTGAATGAAGATGAACTCAGAACTCAAAAAGAAACCAGCCAACCAGCCAGCCAGCAGCACTGCTGTTCGAGTATAGATAAAGCAACTTCCGTCTGTGAAGTAACAGTGAATATGACAGGTGTGTGTGCATGTGTATGCATATAAATATCCAACCACATTAATATTGCATGCACGGCAGGAGTCCTTGATCCAGGCATAGACAACCTGTCAATAGGAAGAAGGCATAGCTTTTCTCTTCAGCTACAAGCAGCAGCTTCTAGGCAGCTCCCTGTGCCAGCCACTGGGCCAAGCCCCAAGATGTTAATAGAACAGGAAATCTGGATGTGTAAGATTCAAGGTGCACTAGTTCCATGCATGGCCATCCTGTCGATAGGGATAAGACGAATTGCTACAAGGTTCTATACGCCCGCAATTCGGTGTCTAATCATCTGCATAATACAGTACCCCCCCCCCCCCTTCTGTGCGATAACCACCGAAACCAGGCTTCAAACTCAGACTGATCATAGACTGATCATTATATATCAAAGTCTCTAACAGACAGTTAAACAACAGGTCAAGAGGGGTGAAGAACTGACAGGTATACACCAATCAGAGGCAATAGGACACACACCCATACCCCCCACACACACACACCCCACACCCCCTTGCCTACCATTTCATCATCGGGTCAATTCATCTGTCGATAGGGAGAAGGTGAATGAAGAAGGCTAGAAAAACTCCGCCACTTACCCTATCTTACATAACATTAGAACGTATGCCGATCACTACAAATGAAAAAGGCTAGAGGAGACTCAGTCACTTACCCTATCACCCAGCTCCACGTTGTTCACTGCTGAGCCCTTGGCCACAACACGGCCTACAATCTCATGTCCAGGGACAAAGGGGAACTTGGAGACACCCCAGTCGTCATCCTGCAGCACAAGAATATAATCATATAAGCAAAGATCGACAGCTGTAGAGATGTAGATGTAGAATACAATTACACGAGGTGCTGAATATAAAAATATAAGCCAGGTCAACAAATGTAGAGATGTAGATGTAGAATACAATCTCATGAGGTGTTGAATATAATAATAAAGCATGGTCAACAATCTGAAATCAGGCTTGAGTAGCCCAAATAGCTACTCAACCTGGCCTGCAGAAATCTGAAATAAAAAACACTGGTGCATGCATGCTGTCTGGGAACCCACCTGCACCTACATCTTGACAGCAACCAGTGCCTGCACCTGCCCAACTACACCCACCTGCCTCACAAATGCCTACACCTGCCCACCGGCACCTACACATGCCTACACATGCCCACCTGCATCTACACATGCCTGTACTTGCCCAACTACACCTACACCTACACCCACCAGCATACATCTTGACAGCACCCAGCTCCAGAGCCGACTGTTTTTCTTTTCAGCTATTAGCAGCAGCTTCTAGTCAGCTCCCCTGGCTGGCTAATCAGCCAAACCTTAAGCAACCTATTGCACCTTGATGCTTTTATTTTGAAGATGAAGCCAACTGCCTCAACTACCTGTCTCGTAACTTGATTCCGTTGCCACCTGCCATTCTGATAGCCAACACTTCCCGCCAATTCCCCACGTCGCTTGCGAGGCTGCCTAGGACTTGTTATTTTCAGCTACAAGCAGCAGCTTCGAGGCAGTTCCCTGGGCTCTCTCTTCACCCAAACCTTCAACAACTTAGTGCACCTGGAAGCTGATTTTGCCAGCATTCCGGTGCACGAGTCATCTTTGGGTTTGGCCCAGTGGCGGTCACAGGGAGCTGCCTAGAACCTGCTGCTGGTAGCCGAAAAGCAGTCCCACCCACCAGCACACACACTCGTATACCACTACCTTGGTCAAACGGACACACAATCGAGGAAAATACAATTAGCTCATTCCAAGTTCACTCACCCTCATGTGGAGGTCTGTGTGGCATAGAGCGTTGTGCGTCACCTGTACAGAGCATGAGTGAAAGGCGTCATTGTGCATGTTGTTACAGTCCAGGAGTAGCCAAATAGGCTGAAGGGACTTGCCCAACCATGACATTAGGAGGGGCTACGTCGGAAACAAACTAGCGAATGGAACCCTAAACAAATGTTTTACTGATGGGGGCCCTAAGTTCGTGCTACAGTGACAATTTAATGTTGCGGTTACCTTATGAAGCCAATTCAAGTCAATCAAGTCAATTCAAGTTTTTACAGTAAATTCAGTCCTATTTCCCCCCTCGCTTGGCACCTTGATGGTGGTGGTGGTGGTGGTGGTGGCGGTGTGTGTTTGCGTGTATATGTGTCCTGTAGCATCTCAGACCTGAAAGGACCAGTGCTCACAGTCGTCATTCAGACTTATCTTCCGAGTGATGCTTAACGCCTTTATAGTGATGGTGGTAGTGGTAGTGGTGAGTAGTGTATGTGTGTCTTGAGTGTGTGTATGTGGGCTTGTGTGTATGCATGCCCTGTAGCAACTTATAACTGTTATTATCAGTGCTCACAATTGCCATTCAGAATTATCGACTAACAGATGCCTTGATGGTGATGGAAGTGGCGGTGGACTTGTCGTCCAAGTGATGTCGGAGGGGATATGACCAACTAGCCAGCTATTTGGAGTTGGAGGAGGAGATGTGTATATATAGTGCATGTGTTTGTTTGTCTGTGTCTGTATGCATGCATGTGTGTGTGCTGGTGTGTGTGTATGCACGTGTGTGGTGGTGCGTGTGTGGTGGGGTGTGTGTGCGTGCATGTGAGTGGGGTAGACGGGGTAAGTGGGTGGGGTGGGCATTGTATCATTTACTCATCGGAGCAGCAGGCTTGGTATGGGGTTGCAATATTTGGTGGTGAGAGTAGGTGGGAGTAGGTGGGGATACTCACCATGGACTAGAGCTGCTTACCTTTGCTTACTTTGGTATGCATATTTTTATGTTATGCTTGCAACTACTTAACATGTTTTTGCTATGTCTTGCTTACAACTGCCCACCTTAACATGCTGTTTACTATGCATTGTATACAGCTGCTTACAATTGACTACCTCAATATATTGTCAACTGTTTACTATGCATTGCATACAGCTGCTTACAATTGCCCACCTCAACATGATGTTGCTATGCATTGAATTCAATAAACAATAAAAGAATAAATAATAAATAAGCAATATATCATTGAATACAATAAATAATACATAAATAATACAATAATATTGTTTACAACAGCATGCTTTGCCCTGGAATGCACTACACCTTTTTCAAAAAACATGCACAGTCTGCTAACCCCACCTCGATGTCGATGTCATCAGCACCAAGAGGCTCTGGCTCATATTCCCACTTGGCCAGCTTAGCTCCTTTCTGCATACACAAAGGTGGTGTGTGTAGGGAGCTGAGTCTAGTTTGCAGAGATCTAGCTGGTTAGGCTCTAAATGGACCTAGTAAGTCGTACAATTTAATTTTCACGGTAGCACAAACTCAGGGCCCCCCTGGGTATAACGCTTGTTTGGGGATCAGGTCATCAGTGCTTATTCGTTGTAAGGCCTTCCTGTCGGGGTTGGGCAAGTCCTGGATTGTAACAACATACATAGGTTCCCTTAAGATTTCAACATTAGCATTGTCACATTCTTGACATATTGGGATGTGGGGCTAATAGTACCCTACAAATAACTGAATCACAGCAAAATCCAAACCAGCCTTGTACACACGGCTGTTATGCACCCATCCACGGCTTATTTTCCGAGTTTGTGTACCCTAGCAAAAGACCGAATCCCAGCAAAAGCCAAACCAGCCGTGTACCCATGGCTGGTATGCACCCATCTCGGCTTATCTTCCAAGTTTTCTCTACCCTAGGAAATGACTAAAGCCCAGCTAAAGCCAAACCAGCTTTGTATGCACAGCTGTTATGCACCCCCATACACAGCTTATCTTCTGAGTTTTGTCTACCCTAGCAAATGACTGAATCCTGTCAAAAGCCTAACCAGCTTTGTACCCACGGCTGGTATGCACCCATGTACGTATTATCTTCCGAGTTTTCTACACCCTAGCAAATGACTGAATCCCATCAAAAGCCGAACCAGCCTTGTACCCACGGCTGGTATGCACCCATGTACGTCTCATCTTCCGAGTTTTCTCCACTCTAGCAAATGACTGAATCCCAGGTAAAGCCAAACTAGCCTTGTACGCACGGCTGTTATGCACCCATCTACATCATATCTTCCGAGGTTTCTCTAACCTAGCACATGACTAAATCTAGCTGTGTATACCAGCAAGCCAGATGCCACAGCTTCTGGGCAGATCCCTCCAATTTGTTGCTGGCTACCCAGCCGAACCCGGCGCAACCTAGTACACCTGGAAGCTGACATCATCAGCCGCCCTGCACTGCTGACATCTCGGGGCTTGCATTATTGCCTGGCTCGGGGAGCTTCCCAGAACGGGGCTTGGTAGCACAGTATGTGCATGTATCAAGCATGTATCAAAAAAATAATCATCCAACCAAACGTAGTGGGGAAGTTAGCCCCCATTAAAGTTAGCCCTCAGTTAAGTAAAACCTGAACCCACCTTGACCCTGACCGGTAAAATCACATAAACCTCCTAAAGCTTAAACTCAAAACCTGAACCACTGAACCCTAAACCTGGTTGAAATGGATTTAAACTTATTCACTAATCTGGCTAACTTCCCAAGTACCAACCAGAAGCCATCTTGCTGTGCACCAGTGTATCTCTTTTCAGCTAAAAGCAGCATCTTCTAGGCAGCTTCCCTGACTGGCTAGTCAGCCAAAGCTAATGCAACATAGTGTGTCTGGAAGCTGACAGTCTTCAGAACTGTCGAGATCTTGGGGCTTAGCCCAGTGGCTGGCTCAGGGAGATGCCCAGTAGCTACTACTTGTAGCTGAAAAGAAAAACTATGGGCCCTACTACCCCAAACAAGAAATCCTCACCTCCAGACATGCCCAGGCTGGGAACTTGGAGGGGGCCACATAACTGCGATAGCGAAAAATGGGTACATGATCAGGTGTGAGATAATGGATACAATTATTATTATAAAATGCGACGAGAATCGTACAATTAAATTAACACTGTAGCACGAAGTTGGGGCTTCCGTCAAAACGATCGTGTGGAGTTCTGTAAGTCAGGTATTTTTCTTTTAAGCCCCTCCTGATATCATGGGCAAGCCCCTTCAGCCTATTTGGCTACCCCTTGACTGTAACAACACACACGGATACAGCTATAAATACTGCTCGTAGCTGAAAAGAAAAGCAGGAGTTGGATCAAGCCCTGGCCTTTCCTCACTGGTGAATCCGGGTGAACCCACTTATTTGCATTGTTTTCTCTAGGTATCTTAAGTCCCTAGGTTTTTCAGTTCTGGCAGGGAACAGTGGAGAAACGGTTCGCCACATGCTCCCGGCTGACATTCGTCCCTGCGCGAGAATCAATTTCTTGCCACTCAAAAAAGCAAAGCAAAAGGAAATGATAAGGGAATCGAGAGGATATAAGGAAATGTCGAGTACTGTGTATACCAGACCAGCTATGTTTTCGAGATCGGTTTTATTCACTCTACTGAGTGAGTTCCGAAAGGCAACGAATGCAGCAGCGATTGTTCTTGAACCAACTATTGTTCACGATTGTGTTGATCCGAGGGTGCCACAAGGCTGGCCAGCGCGCAAATTGAACCTATTGGAGCATGAAGCTTGCGGGATGTGTCGGAGTAAAAACTGTATTTTCAGAGAATCCGAGCCGAGGGTGCTAGGTGTTGGATCAGTATTCATCAAAAGCAACATGCTCGCATTATTGGAGCAGAAACGCAGTCGGTTTTACTCTCACCCCTCGATGGAGACTCCCTTCGTCTCTGTGTAGGGCTTCAGAGCGCTGGTGCGGACGGAGCGGGTAGGGCGTCCAATAGGAGCAGCCACACGAGCAGCACATCCTGCATATGAAAGCACGTCACACGGATATGATCAGGTTCGATTGTCTTACCACAGTCCTGCCACGAGCGATGCGCGACCTGGAGACTCACCCTTGGCGGCCTTGATGACCTCGACGTTGGCCTTGACAAGCATGATCTTAAGTTTGTTCGGGTCCTTGACAGATAGTGAAGAAGTGTCGACGGATTTAGGTCTGTTTTGGGCGGTGGATTTTATACCGCGCTGTCGAACGCTGTCCTTGGCCCTTGACACGGTTGACACTCGTTGACACTCTGAAGTACATTACGTTGTCAGGCCAGGGTAAATAGTGGGGTGCCCTGGCGGGTCCCCTGGAGGTCGGCCCCGGGGGTGGGGCCCCGGGTGGGGCCATGGGAGGGGGGTATGGTTCACGATGTCTGGGTTTGTAGTTCAGTTGTCTATGATAGTTACATTTGTTGTTGAATGTTGGAAAATATTAGAAAGTTGTCCACGTGGGTATGCCAAGGTGAAACGACGTGTAGCGGGATACATTTGCTAATTCCAATCGCCAACAACTTGATCGTTTGAAATATTTAACGTAGATTGTCATGTTATGTTTTATGTTTAGGCTTGGCATCCAATGGTATGCTTTTACTTGTAGAACTTGTAGAACTGTGAGAGAGCCGTCATGTATATGTCATTTATTGCACCAGGAGTGTGAATGCAGTTGAGGCGGATGCCTTCTTTCTTGGGCTGTTTCTGATGGATGTGGAACATGGTTTCCGTGTGTCTAAAAATGAGAGCTTGTTAGTCAGCTGTTGTGTTGGACATGCTCCAGGTCCCTTGATTGAGTCCACAGGGCAGGAGGGAAACGACAAATGAAATGAAAGCACCGCGTCTACAGTCCGCGACCCTGAGATCCGTACGCGAAAAAGTGCTCTCCGGAGCAATCTTTCCACAGCAGGTTGGTTCCCAAAGGACACCATTTTGCCGCAGATACAGCAACTCCCAAGGAAGCTGAGAAGCGAAGTTGCTCTTCGACCATTGGAGTTGCTTTGCGGATATTGAACTTGCTTTCAGACTATCCAAACTGCTTTGCGACTATTGGACGTGCGAGGCTTTGCATGTACTGGTGTTGCGACTATTCAACTTGCTTTGCGACTTTGGAAATCCGCAGCCCTCAGATCCGTACGCGAATAAGTGCCCTCAGAGAAATTAACACGGGTCGATTCCATACGAAAGAAGTCGGATTAACCGTTTCTTGGGAAATGTGAAGATGTGAAGATTTGAAGATGTGAAAAACAGCCCGATTTCGCGGGAGTATCGCTTAGGTCTGTCCCCCAAACGGGGCCCGACCAACCAGGGTAAACTTGCACGCCTGGAGTCCTCACCAGGGTTGTTCAAATCCTTCGGGAGAGTTTACGTGGCACACGCAGAGCCCCCCCGAAAATGTTCGTGTGAACACGCGCGTCCCTGCCAAAACGTGCGTGAAACCAGGGCGACACGGGAAACCGAAAAATCAAAATCTGGAAACTCTACGTCTTTGAAATTTTATAAAAAGTACTAGCATTTGAGCCCGTCGTACCGACGGGAAGACCCCCTTGGCCACATCAACGACAGGTCAGCAAGATATGAAACCAAAAGCCCAACTGCCTAGGCCAAAAGGGGCTAAACCCCTGACGGGCATGGAACTTTTATATAATAGACTTCAATACAAGCCCCCAACACTACCCCTATACAGCCATAGGAGCTCCCTACCACCAAGTACCAATACAGCCAGGGACCCAACCCCAGTACCCCACCCGTTAACAGCCATGGTAGTGCTCCACCCTCCCTATCTACACAGCCATGCGGGTAACCAATTAACGGCTGCTGTAGTCTGTGTTGATGTAGCATCCCATGAAGCTGGTCATGAATTCTGATTCCTTTGAAGGATAGATTTTTTTTATACAATTTATAAAAACAATGCGACAATAATCGCACTTTTAAATTATCATCCCAGCTGAGATGATGATTTAATTATATTGCAGACTTAAAATATCACTGTGGCATGAAGTCAGGGCCCACGTTGGTTAAACGGTTGTTTGGGGTTCAGTTCATCAGTGCTTTTTATTTTAAAGCCCTTCCTATACGGCTAAGCAAATCCCTTTAGCCTATTTTGGCTTACCCTGGACTGTAACATTTAGACATCCCCAAACCCACACCCTTAACCCTGAGCACTCAGCCATGAGCACAGTACTGAGCACTGTACACTGTATTCTGAAGTGATGGCCCATTTTTGTGTAAACTTTGATCGGTTGGGTGGATTTGAACCCTCCTGCACTGTCATTGAGAAACAGTGCCCCCCCCCCCCCCCCCCCCCCCCCCCCCCCCCCCCCCCCCCCCCCCCAACATAACCATCCCAGTCTATCAGAGGTGGGGTTGTGTGTCTAGGCCATCTCGCTACATGGGTGGCCGAATTTATCAGCAGGGGCAGTCACCCAGTCGAATGTTCTTTGTTCAAGAGAAAAATGAAATGCCCGTATTTAAGTATCAGGTAGGAAAGGCCTCGATCGCATATTTTGACCAAAAAGATGCACTCATCCAGACTCATGTCAGGTTTCCGCAATCTTCCTCGTGCTAGGAGCTAAATCACTTCAGCAAGCCATCAGTTTGAACCCTCCCAGCAAACAATACCTAGGTGGATTTGGCTAACAAGAATACAAGCTGAGGTGGTTACAATAATAGGAGGGATTTACCTACACAAGTGCCAAACCAGGCCATGCCCAGCCCTTCCAGGCTGGCATGCTGGTTTAGGTGAACCCTGAAACTGCCAGAACCTGACCAACGTACCGCGTGCCCTCGAACAGCTGCATGACATTCAAACCTGGAGCGTCCGAAAACTGTCCGAAAAACGAATATCCAGCAGCAAACGCGATTCCAGATGTTGCAGCGCGCGGCTAATAATTCAGCTTTCTCCCTTCGATTAAGCACGCCCCCCACCGTGGGACTGACCGCAAGGAAACGATTCCCACATCGCCCGCTGACATCCCCCCATCAGGCATCCAACCATACAGATGCGAACAAATCCCGGTTGCCTGTCTGTCGCTCGACGTATTCTAATGGCCGCAGCTTTCTGTCCGACAGAATTGAAGCTAGGGTGCCCAACAACCCGGATCTGGACCTGATCAATGATGGTGGGGGACTGGGGGATGGGGGTGCATGGGGTGGGGTGAGCATGGGGTGGTCGTGGGGTGAAGTTGGGGATGAAGTTGGGGGTGGCATTGAGTGTGAAGTTGGGGTGAAGTGGGGTGATCATGTGGTTGGGGTGCGCATGAGAGTGGAGTGGGCGTAAGAGTGGGGTGAGCGTAAGAGTGGGATGAACATTATGTTGGGGTGTGCATGGGGGTGGAGTGAGCGTTAGAGTGGGATGGGCGTGGTGTGAAGTGAGGTGAGCATGGGGGTGGGGTGTGGACGGGGGTCAAGTCGGCGTAAGAGTGGTGTGAGCATGGGGTTGGGGTGTGCATGGGGGTGGAGTGGGCGCAAGAGTGGGGTGAGCGTGGGGTTTAAGTGGGATGGGCATGGGGTTGGGGTGTGCATGGGGGTGGAGTGGGCGCTAGAGTGGGGTGAGTGTGGGGGTGAAGTGGGGTGAGCATGAGGTTGGGGTGTGCATGGGGGTAGGTTGAGCGTAAGAGTGGCGTGAGCATGGGGCTGGGGTGTGCATGGGGGTGTTGTGGGCGTAAGAGTGGTGTGAGCATGGGGTTGGGGTGTGCATGGGGGTGGAGTGGGCGCAAGAGTGGGGTGAGCGCGGGTGTGAAGTGGGGTGAGCATGGTGTTGGGGTGTGCATGTGGGTGGAGTGGGCGTAAGAGTGGGGTGAGCATGGGGTTGGGGTGTGCATGGGGGTGGAGAGGGCGCAAGAGTGGGGTGAGTGTGGGGGTGAAGTGGGGTGAGCATGGGGTTTGAGTGTGCATGGGGGTGGGTTGAGTGTAAGAGTGGGGCGAGCGTGGGGTTGGGGTTTGCATGGGGGTGGGCTCAGCGTAAGAGAGGGGTGATTGTGGGGTTGGGGTGTGCATGGGGATGGGTTGAGCGTAAGAGTGGGGTGGGCGTGGGGTTGGGATGCGCATGGGGGTGGAGTGAGAGCTAGAGTGGGGTGGTCATGGGGGTGAAGTGGGAATGATGTGGGGTGATAAGTGGGTGGGGTGAGCATGGGGGTGAAGTTAGTGTTGGGTGAGCAAGGGGGTGAAGTGAGTGTGAAGCTGGGGGTGGGGTGAGCATGGGGTGAAATGGGGGTGAGGTGGAGGTGGGGTGCGGGTGGGGCTGAAGTTAGAGTGAAGTTTGGTGAACATGAGGTTGGGGTGAGCATGGGGTCAAAGTGGGGGTGGGTTGCCTGCACAGGCATGTATTTTTTACTCTGTTTTTCTTTTTGGCTACCTGCACCAGCTCCTAGGCAGCTCCCTGACTGCCACTGGTCCAAACCCAAATATTCCAGGAGCACTGGAAAGCTGGCTATATCAGCTCCCAGGGGCATAGGTTGCTTAAGGTTTGGATGAAGAGAGAGCCCAGGGAGCTGCCTAAAAGCTGCTGCTCGTAGCTGAAAAGGAAAATTATGCTTTTTTGCCCCACCTGTCAAGGTTGGGCAAGTCCATTTAATGTATTTGGCCTATCCCTGGACTGTTACAACATACACACGGGGTTGACTTGGGCGTAGGGTGAGCAGGGGGTGCATGTGGGAGCGTAGTTGTGAGGTAGTGGGTGTTATTCCTTCAGAGGTATTGCATTTACTTCAGTCCTACTTTTGGCGGTGCTAATTTTGGGGGTCTTTGGCACCCTTTTGGATTTGGCTTGAAAGGGTGCATTACGGGTGAGAGGGATATCGCAGGGGTGAAGAAAAGGTTCTGAAAACTCCTTACATTTGTAATGGGAGGATGGGTGGCAGGTGCTCTTTCGTCTAGCTACATATCTTATATATGTGTCTTATGGAACTGGGACTACATTTCATGCTGGAACACACAGGGGGGGGGGGGGGGGGGGGCAGAAAGACAGATTTTGGACAGCATGTTCATGGGGGGGGGGGGGGGGGGGGGGGGGGGGGGCAGAAGGACAGATTTTGGACAGCATGTTCAGGGGGGGGGGGGGGGGCAGAGGGGGGGGGGCGTGGGGGGGGGGGGGCAGAAAGACAGATTTTGGACAGCATGTTCCAGGGGGGGGGGGGGGGGGCAGAAGGACCAGATTTTGGACAGCACCTCTGATATGGTCTCCGATTCACGAGAGCAGTTGGAATTGGTGGAAGTTTCATACAAAAAGGGGGGGAAATAAAGTTGGGAACAAGTTTTTTACCCCCCCCCCCCCTACCCCCCCCACCACCCTCCTAAAACCCAATTGCCTCACCCTACCCCCCTAAAATGGGGGTCATTTGAAAGATCTTTTCTGGCCCATTACAGTTATGCTCTTACATCTTTCATGGGGTTGCCCAAACGTGATTTATCGCGAAGTTAAGATTTGGGCCGCTTTGGTTGAAAACAACTTTGGACCTCTCTAACTTTTGTACAACTTTATTTTTGGCTCATTTTTTTTAAATATAGTTTGAGGATAGGCTTTATCCAAAGCGAAGGTGCGGAACGGCAGCTTTTTTCTTGCCCCCCCCTGGGGAACATATATGTTCTTTGTCATATCTGTCATATCTGTCATATGGAGCTTGGACTGCATGTCATGTTGGAACGTGTCATATCTGTCACATGAAGATTGGACTACATGTCATGCTAAAAAATGTCCATCATATCTATCATATGTGTCATATCAGTCAAATAGAGCTTGGAATGCATGTCACGCTGGAACTTGTCATATCTGTCATATCTGTCAAATCTGTCAAATAGAGCTTGGAATGCATGTCATGCTGGAACTTGTCATATCTGTCATATGGAGCTTGGACTGCATGTCATGCTGGAACATATCTGTTGTATCTGTCATATCTGTCATATGGAGATTAAACTTCATGTCATGCTGGAACATATCTGTTGTATCTGTCATATCTGTCATATGGAGATTAAACTTTATGTCATGTTGGAACATATCTGTTATATCTGTTATGTCTGTTATATGGAGATTAAACTTTATGTCATGCTGGAACATACCTGTTATATCTGTTATGTCTGTTGTATGGAGATTAAACTTTATGTCATGCTGGAACATATATGTTATATCTGTCATATGGAGCTTGGACTGCATGTCATGCTGGAACATGTATCTTATATCTGTCATATCTGGCATATCTGTCATATGTCGTATGGAGCTTGGACTACATGTCATGCTGGAACATATGTCATATCTGTCATATGTCGTATGGAGCTTGGACTACATGTCATGCTGGAACATATCTGTCATATCTGTCGTATCTGTCATAGCTGTCATATGTCGTATGGAGCTTGGACTACATGTCAGGCTGGAACATATCTGTAATACAAATCATGCTGTCATATCTGTCATATGGAGCTTGGACTACATGTCATGCTGAAACATGTCTGTTATATCTGTCATATCTCTCACATATGTGAATATGTCATATGGAGCTTGGACTGCATGTCATGCTGGAACATGTCTGTCATATCTGTCATATGTCACATGGAGCTTGGACTACATGACATGCTGAAACATGTCTGTTATATCTGTCATATGGAGCTTGGACTACGTGTCATGCTGGAACATGTATCTTATATCTGTCATATACTCATATCTGCCATACCTATCCCTAAATCATAAACCCTATCCTGCTATACCCTATACCCTAAACCCTAAAACCCATCTATCATGCCTATCGCTCTGCAGATTTTTCTCCTACCCTGGCCGGCGATCGAAGTTGGGACGTAGCCGACTTTGCTTCATTCTGGATTACCCTCGTCATCTCCATTCCCAGCTGGCTCTTGGCTGCTTCACTAATGGACTTAGGTGCGTCTGACAATGTTTTTTTACTTTTTACTTTTTACTTTTTACTTTTTACTTTTTACTTTTTACTTTTTACTTTTTACTTTTTACTTTTTACTTTTTACTCGAGATAGGTGCGTGCGACACCTTTTTCTGTTTAATTAGGTGCGTGTGACCATGTTTTTTTACTTGAAATTTGAGCGTGGGCCCTTTTTTTTGCGTATCTCGAGATAGGCGCATGTGACAACGTTTTTGTTTTATTAGGTGTGTGTGACCATGTATTTAATTATAGAGAGGTGAGTGTGACAACGTTTTTCTACTTATCAATTGATGAGTGGGTGTGACACTTTTTGTTTTACTTTTCTCAAGATAGGTGCGTGGGCCTTTTTTTGTTTATCTCGAGATAGGTGTGCGTGAAACTTTTTGTTTTACTCGAGACAGGTGTGTGTGCCACCTTATTTTCGATTAATTATGTGCTTGTTGATAGAGGTGGTCGGCCCCAGTGAAAGCAAACGGGCTGGCCCCCTC
The DNA here is from genome assembly GCA_013435795.1 of Chlamydomonas sp. ICE-L. Lineage (NCBI taxonomy): Eukaryota > Viridiplantae > Chlorophyta > Chlorophyceae > Chlamydomonadales > Chlamydomonadaceae > Chlamydomonas > Chlamydomonas sp. ICE-L. Next base: position 19,425,563 of record JACBWV010000223.1, read on the forward strand.
AACCTCATTCCTCGTAATAAGGCGTGCTATTGATTTATTGATTAGGTTCTTGTGACAACTCTGGTTAAGTGTATTTACTTGTTTTGAATAACCTTGGTACAAGATTAAGTCATGTTGCTGTGTGTATGTTGTTGCAGTCCAGGGGTAGCTAAATAGGCTAAAGGGACTCGCCCAACCATGATATCAGGAGGGGATGAACCACGACAAGCACTGATGGAAGGTGGAATGTATTTTATTTTAATTTCATATTTCAATCCCTTGATATATCCCCAAAATATATGTATTTATGTATACATTAATGCTTATACATGTGTGTAGATATGAATACATGTGTGCAGATATGAATACATGTGTGGAAATAATGTACATGACTATGCAAAGGCCATGGTGCAGCCTGGCCTGGCACCATGTTTGTACCACATTTACCCCCCCCCCCCCCCCCTTCACACCCCCACCCCCACCGCCACCACCACCACCACCACACACACACATCCACCCACCCAAACACAAACCCACACCCACACCCATCTGACTCATTCGCTCCACAAACTTTCACAGGGATGTCCTGGTCACAAGGTATCATCACAGTGCTTTTGGGGTGAGTCAAATAGACCTTTAAAGCCATTTAGCTAATGATTTGAATTTGGATTTCAAAATACGTAGTAGTTCGTAGCAGGGTACTACTTCTTGCCAAATTGGTCAGCGCTTAAAGCGCACAAACGTCAAATTGGTCAGCGCGTTATAGTGCAAACAGCGCAAAAACTGCGCGAAACGCGCAGAAGAGCTCAACAAGGCAGCGCGGCACCGTAGTACCCTGGTTCGTAGTTCGTTTTGTACCCCAAACTTCAGAATTTGGCCTGCGCATTCTGCCACTCTTGAGAATCGAGAATTCTGAGAATTTCTGAAAATTGACAAAACATTGCCTGAAAAAGTGGAGGTACGGACTACGAACTATGGTACCTAAAGCCAAATCATCTGCTGAATTGCTATAAACACGACAGGGTGTAATCCAGGACAGGGTGTAAACACGACAGGGTGTAATCCAGGACAGGGTGTAAACACGACAGGGTGTTATCCAGGACAGGGTGTAAACACAACAGGGTGTAATCCAGGACAGGGTGTAAACACGACAGGGTGTAATCCAGGACAGGGTGTAAACACGACAGTGTGTAATCCAGGACAGCACTGGTTTCATTTTTGGCTACGTGCAGCAGCTTCTAGGCAACTTCCCGATCCTACCTCTAGGCTGTGCTCAGAGCCCTAAGATTTCAGCCGCGCCATAAAACTCTGGTTCTGATGCCGCGGATGATGTGCTTATGTGAATTTTGTTGCGCATGCAAATGGTACTGTTGATTCTATTGATATTGTGGAAGGTGAGTTGTGACTATTGTTTTGGTCTATTTTGTAACTAGGTTGCAGCTAGTATGTAACTTTGTTTTGCTATTTTGCGACTATTTTGTAACTATTGTTTTGACTATTTTGTAACTCTTTTGATAATAATGCTTCGATTTGAATTCATTATGTTACTGCAGAAGACGGCTGGCAGCCTTAAAGGCTGGCGCCATGTAACCAAGTTCAAGCTAAAGCCTTCAGCATGACTTGATTATCTGAGGATGTGCAAGTCCCACATGGACTATCCTTCCCGTTGCAGTCCTGGGGGTTGTAGTTTTTATTCTCAGCTACGAGCAGCAGCTCCCTGATCTCTCTCTTCATCCAAACCTTTTATAGCTCCGTGCTCCACCATGCGATGGCTATGCCACAATCCTGAACTCAGGCTTGAGTAGCCCAAGTAGCTACTCGACCTGGCCTACAGAAATCTGACATGAAAAACACGATCTTGACTTTCTGAGGATGGGCAAGTCCCTTTGGCCTAGTTAACCTACCCCCTGGACTGTAACATACATTTAAATAGGCAGAACAACGTACGGTGAGTGTTAGCCCCTTTCAGTGATATATAATGGTCTAGTGGTAGATGGTCCTTGTCAACCGCGATGGTAGCTTGTCCAGTTGAGGTAGGAGACCACTCCCCACCCGCGTACGACGGGCTCCCTTAACACCACGCCCCACCAGGCGTTATCATTACGGCGAGCATTGCACCATGAGCCTAACAATGATGAGTGGTTCCTGATATGTGTCAGCGTGAACTACTAGGACACGAGTGCCTTCTTGGTATCTGATCAGATACCAAGAAGGCACTCGTGTCCTAGTAGTTCACGCTGACAATATGCTACCTTTGATAAGACCTGTCCTATTTGCTGCTGCCCATGGTGTGCCTGCCCATGGTGCACTGTAACATACATTTAAATGATCAAACAACAGGAAGGCAGGAAAAGGTAAAAAAGAGAGGCAGGATGCAAATGCAAATGCAAAAGCATAGGCCTATGGGAGGGTGCAACCCAACACACTGTAACTTACATACATACATACAAACTTATCTCCGTTCAACGAATGGCTCAATGGCAGAGCTCCTTGAACAATGTAGGTGCCGGGTTCGAATCCCCACGGGTGCGCTTAAGTGTTCGCGGTCGCTGTCAACCGCTATGGTAGCTTTGTCCAGGGAAAGTAGCAGCTCGTTCCCTACAGCCGTAAGACGAGGCTCCCTTAATACCACGCCCCACCTGTCGTTATCATTATCTAATCAAGAGAGCAAAAGTATTGTACAACGTGAAACCTCATGCTACTCCTGCCAGCTTGGCACTCACTCATAATGTAGGGTTCTTCCGTGATCACTATGGCAGAGTACCACATGAGTAGCCCACCAGGTGCCAGCAGATACTGGAATATGGCATCATCATTACGTTATCATTACATACATACAGACTTGACAAAAGTTTCAATCCACACAGGAATGTGATCACACCGATGGGCATGTTTTTAATAGACCTGTTAAATGTGACCACACTGATGCCCATATTATTTATATACATGTTTAATGTGATCACACTAATGGGCATGTTTTTTATATACCTGTTTAATGTGATCACACTGATGCCCATGTTTTGTATATACCTGTTTAATGTGATCACACTGATGCCCATGTTTTGTATGCACCTGTTAAATGTGATCACACTGATGCCCATGTTTTTTCTATGTACCTGTTTAATGTGATCACACTGATGCCCATGTTTTGTACATACCATTTCCGATCGATGCAGGAATGTGATCACACTGATGCCCATGGTGCTGAATGCTCATCCTGGAACCAAGGTGGGGGCTTTTGTTTCATTTCCGAAGGGAAAAACGATTTCTGCTGTTTTCAGTTTCAGAAAGGGGGTCTTCTGTTAGCAATCAGGGATTTGGTGTCTTACAAGGGTGGGCTCCAGGTAGTGCTGGTTTACTCTGCACTCAATTCCGTTTTCACCTGCACCTGTCGCTCCGATAGCCAACACTCTCTGCCAATTTTAGCCTAGGACTTGTCGCCCTAAACGCTGAACCCTGGACCCTGAACCCTGAACCCTGAACCCTGAACCCTGAACCCTGAACCCTGAACCCTAGACTACCATATGTATGTATATTACAGTCCAGGGGTAGCCAGTTAGGCTAAAGGATCCAGAACCCTAAATTATTTCCTGTACTATTGTCTATATTCAACCCTCAACTATAAACCCTTACAGTCTCAATATTGTCTGTCTTCCCTGTCTTCCCATTATTGTCTGTACTCAACCCTAAACCCTAGACCCTAGACCCTGACAGTCTCAATATTATCTGTCTTCCCTGTCTTCCCATGATTGTCTATACTAAACCCTAAACCCTGACAGTCTCAATATTATCTGTCTTCCCTGTATTCCCATGATTGTCTATACTATACCCTAAACCCTGACAGTCTCAATATTATCTGTCTTCCCTGTATTCCAAGTATTGTCTATGCTCAACCCTAAACCCTAAACCCTAAACCCCGACAGTCTCAATATTATCTGTCTTCCCTGTCTTCCCATTATTGTCTATACTAAACCCTAAACCCTAAACCCTAAACCCTGACAGTCTCAATATTATCTGTCTTCCCTGTCTTCCTATGATTGTCTATACTAAACCCTAAACCCTAAACCCTGACAGTCTCAATATTATCTGTCTTCCCTGTCTTCCAATTATTGCCTATACTAAATCCTAAACCCTAAACCCTAAACCCTGACAGTCTCATTATTATCTGTCTTCCCTGTCTTCCCAGTATGGCATTCCCTTCCCGGTCTTGGCGCGTGCATCTTTTGGGATCAAGGTCAGTTGGCTTGGCGTCCTGTTGCAGCCTTTTTGTCCGTTCGCTTGTTTTGCTTCTTGTGCAAGTTCAGGTCGAGGTGCAGGTGCGGTGCAAAGAAAAGCAACCGCATTCTTTCAAAAACACTTGTGTGTGTAAGGCAACCACGTTCTTTCAAAATCCCAGCATCAAAATATAGTCATCACATCCCGCCTCATCCTGCTGTCATCATCACATGGCCACGTCATCAAATCATCGTCACATGCCGTCTTTTGTTTGGAAGTATTTGTTCATTAAAAAAGTGGTGTAGACGAATCCGCTTGCTCCTTTTTGTTATTATGCTTTTATAATTGCCACCAGTGCGATCAAAGACCCATTTCTGGCCACATGACAAGCCCAGTCACACGTCTCAACTCACGCCTCTTCACACACCTCATCACACACCTCATCACACACTTAATCACATGCCTCTTCACACGCCTCATTACCGGCCACATGACAAGCCCAGTCACACGTCTCAACTCACGCCTCTTCACACACCTCATCACACACCACATCCACACTTATCACATGTGGTCCTCTTCACCCCTCATGACCGGCACGTGACACGCCCAATTACACGTCTCAACCCACGCTTCATTACATGCCTCATCACACGCCTCATTACCGGCCTCACCACACACTAAATAACACTAAATCACATTACTTCACACTAAATCACACCAAATCTCACAAAATCTTACTAAATCACACAAGCCTTGCCACACACTAAATCACACTAAATCACATGTTTCATCAGGGTTCTAATCTGCCCTCTGTCCTCCGGGCGCTGGTTGCATGTGGATGGTTTGGTATCCAGGTGATTTGATGTTTGATTTGAGATTTGATTTGATTTGATTTGATTAGAGATTTGATTAGAGATTTGATTTGATTTTCGACTTGATTTGAGATTTGATTTGAGATTTGATTTGATTTGAGATTTGATTTGATTTGAGATTTGATTTGATTTGAGATTTGAGTTCGAATCCCCGTCGTTTACGACTTGTTGGGGTTCAGTCTACCCGTGCTTCTTTCCATAAGGTTGGGCAAGTTTTGTTTTTTGTGCGACTGGTCGCCAATTCCGCAACCCAGGTGCGACCACCGTGCGACCCTCAGGTGTGCGAGTTTAGGGCAAAATGGGCCATTGTCGCGGTACACAGGCGGGGTGCGGGTCTGATCAGTACTAAGTTGCCCCCAATCGTAAGACCATAGCCGAAAGCTTGGCTGTGGATTAGTGGAACCTCTGGGTAATCTGTCTTCCTCGAAGATTTTCTTGATCGACGAGTGTGATGCGCTGAGTGAATTATGAAAAAGAACTGGTGGTTCTGGTTTGGGTCTGGTGGGTTCTGGTTGGTTCTGGTGGGTTCTGTGGTTTGGGTGGGTTAGGTTGGGTTCTGAAAAAGACATGGTGGGTTCTGGTTGGGTTCTGGTTGGGTTCTGGTGGGGTTCTGGGTGGCGTTCTGGTGGGTATTTGGTTGGGTTCTGGTTGGGTTCTGCGGTTGGGTTCTGGTTGGTTCTGGGTTGGGTTCTGGTTGGTGTCCTGAAAAAAAAGACACTGGTTGGAGTTCTGGTTGGTTCTGAGTTGGTTATGGTTGGTGCTGGTTGGATTGGTTGGGTTCTGGTTGGGTTCTGGTTGGGTTCTGGTTGGGTGCTGGTTGCGTTCATGGTGGAGTTAGGGTTGGGTTCTTGCAAAAAAAGGACACTGGTTGGTTCTGGTTGAGGTTCTGGTTGGGTTCTGGTGGGGTTCTGGTTGGTTCTGGTGGGTTCTGGTTGGGTTCTGTGGGTTCTGGGGTTGGGGTTCTGGTTGGGTTCTGGTTGGGTTTTCTGTGGGTTCTGGTTTGGGTTCTGAAAAAAGACACTGTTGGGTTATGGTGGAGGTTCTGGTTGGGTTCTGGTTGGGTTCGGTTGGGTTTGTTGGGTTTGGTTGGGGTTCTGAAAAAAAGAAAATGGTGGGTTTGTGGGGTTTGTTGGGTTTGGTTGGGTTTGGTTGGGTTTGGTTGGGTTTGGTTGGGTTCTGGTTGGGGTTCTGAAAAAAAGATCATGGGTTGGGTTCTGGTTGGGTTCTGGTTGGGTTCTGGTTGGGTTCTGGTTGGGTTCTGTTGGGTTTGGTTGGGTTTGGTGGGTTATGCAAAAAGACATGGTGGGTTTGGTTGGGTCTGGTTGGGTTCTGGTTGGGTTCTGGTTGGGTTCTGGTTGGGTTCTGGTTGGGTTCTGGTTGGGTTCTGAAAAAAGACACTGGTTGGGTTCTGGTTGGGTTCTGGTTGGGTTCTGGTTGGGTTCTGGTTGGGTTCTGGTTGGGTTCTGGTTGGGTTCTGGTTGGGTTCTGGTTGGGTTCTGAAAAAAGACACTGGTTGGGTTCTGGTTGGGTTCTGGTTGGTTCTGGTTGGGGTATGGTGGGTTTGGTTGGGTTCTGAAAAAAAGACATGGTGGGGTTCGGTGGGTTTGGTTTGGTTCTGGTTGGGTCTGGTTGGGGTCTGGTTGGGTTCTGTTGGGTTTGGTTGGGTTAGGTTGGGTTCTGAAAAACGGGACCACTGGTTGGGTTCTGGTTGGTTCTGGTTGGTTCTGTTGGGGTTCTGGTGGGTCTGGTTGGGTTTCTGGTTGGGTTCTGAAAAAGACACTGGTGGGTTATGGTGGGGTTATGGTGGTCTGAGTTGGGTTCTGGTTGGGTTCTGGTTGGGTTATATGGTGGTTCTGGTTGGTTATGGGTGGGTCTGGTTGGGTTCTGGTTGGGTTCTGGTTGGGTTCTGGTTGGGTTCTGGTTGGGTTCTGAAAAAAGACACTGGTTGGGTTCTGGTTGGGTTCTGGTTGGGTTCTGGTTGGGTTCTGGTTGGGTTCTGGTTGGGTTCTGGTTGGGTTCTGGTTGGGTTCTGGTTGGGTTCTGGTTGGGTTCTGAAAAAAGACACTGGTTGGGTTCTGGTTGGGTTCTGGTTGGGTTCTGGTTGGGTTTGGTGGGGTCTTGGGTTGGTTGGTTCTGGTTGGGTTCTGGTGGGGGTCTGGTTGGGTTCTGTTGGGTTCGGTTGGGTCTGGTGGGTTCGGTTGGGTTCTGGTTGGGTTCTGGTTGGGTTCTGGTTGGGTTCTGGTTGGGTTTTTGTTGGGTTCTGGTTGGGTTCTGGTTGGGTTCTGAAAAAAGACACTGGTTGGGTTCTGGTTGGGTTCTGGTTGGGTTCTGGTTGGGTTCTGGTTGGGTTTGTTGGGTTCTAGTTGGGTTCTGGGGTTCTGAAAAAGACACAGTTGGGTTTGGTTGGGTTTTTCTCGTTGGGGTTCTGAAAAAAGACAACTGGTGGGTTCTGGTTGGGTTTCTGGTGGGGTTATGGTTGGGTCAGGTTGGTTACGAAAAAGGACACTGGTTGGGTTCTGGTTGGGTTTCTGGTTGGGTTTGGTTGGGTTTTCTGAAAAAGGACACTGGTGGGTTCTGGGTGGGTTTTGTTGGGTTCTGGTGGGGTTCTGGTTGGGTTTCTGGTTGGGTTATGAAAAAAGACACTGGGTGGGTGTATGGGTTGGGTTCTGGTTGGGTTTGGTTGGGTTTTGGTGGGCTTCTGAAAAAGACATGGTTGGGTTCTGGTTGGGTTCTGGTTGGGTTCTGTTGTGTTTGGTTGGGTTCGGTGGGTTATGTTGGGTTCTGGTCTGGGGTTCTGAAAAAAAGACAAGGTTGGTTTGGTTTTGGTTCTGGTTGGGTTCTGGTTGGGTTCTGGTGGGTCTGGTTGGGTTCTGGGTGGGTCCTGGTGGGGTTGGTTGGGTTCTGGTTGGGTCTTGAAAAAAGATCACTGGTTGGGTTTGGTTGGTTCTGGTGGGGGTTTGGTGGGTTCTGGTTGGGTTTGAAAACAGACATGGTGGTTTCTTGTGGTTCTGGTTGGGTTCTGGTTGGGTTCTGGTTGGGTTCTGAAAAAAGACACTGGTTGGGTTTTCTGGTTGGGTTTCTGGTTGGGTTCTGGTTGGGTTCTGAAAAAAGACACTGGTTGGGTTTGTGGGTTAGGTTGGGTTCGGGTTGGGGTCTGGTGGGTTCTGTTGGGTTTGTTGGGTTTGGTTGGGTTCTGATAAAAGGACAATGGTAGGGTCTGGTTGGATTCAGGGTGGTTATGGTTGGGTTCTGGTGGGTCTGGTGGGTTCTGTTGGGTTTTTGGTTGGGTCTGGTGGCGTTATGGTTGGGTTCTGGTTGGGTTCTGGTTGGGTTCTGGTTGGGTTCTGGTTGGGTTCTGAAAAAGACACTGGTTGGGTTCTGGTTGGGTTCTGGTTGGGTTCTGGTTGGGTTCTGAAAAAAGACACTGGTTGGGTTCTGGTTGGGTTCTGGTTGGGTTCTGGTTGGGTTCTGGTGGGTTCTGGTTGGTTCTGGTTGGGTCTGGGTGGGTTCTGATAAAAGACACTGGTTGGGTTTGGTAGGGTTATGGTTGGTTTTGGTTGGGTTGGTTGGGTTCGGAAAAAAGCCAGGTTGGGTTCTGGTGGGCGTTCTGGTGGGTTCTGGTTGGGTTCTGGTTGGGTTCTGGTTGGGTTCTGGTTGGGTTCTGGTTGGGGTTTGGTGGGTTGGTGGGTTTTTGTTGGGTTGGGTTGGGTTCTGGTGGGTTTGAAAAAAGACAATGTGGGTTCTGGTGTGGTTTGGTTGGGTTCTGGTTGGGTTTCGGTGGGTCTGCAAAGACACTGGGTGGTCTGGTTGGGTTTGGTTGGTTTGGTTGGGTTTGAAAAAAGACCGGTTTGGGTTCTGGTGGGGTTATGGTTGGTTTGGTTGGGTTCTGGTTGGGTTCTGGTTGGGTTCTGGTTGGGTTCTGGTTGGGTTCTGAAAAAAGACACTGGTTGGGTTCTGGTTGGGTTCTGGTTGGGTTTGGTTGGGTCTGGTGGGTTTGGTTGGGTTCTAAAAAAGACATTGTGGTTCTGTGGTTCTGTTGTGGCGTTCTGGTTGGTTCTGGTGGTTTCTGGTTGGGTTTGGTTGGGTTTGGGTGGGTTTGGTGGGTTTGGTTGGGTTCTGGTTGGGTTTCTGGTGGGTTCTGAAAAGGACACTGGTTGGGTCTGGTTGGTTCTGGTTGGGTTCTGGTTGGGGTTCTGAAAACAGACACTGGTTGGGTTCTGGTTGGGTTCTGGTTGGGTTCTGGTTGGGTTCTGGTTGGGTTCTGGTTGGGTTCAGGTTGGGTTCAGGTTGGGTTCTGGTTGGGTTCTGGTTGGGTTTTGGTTGGGTTCTGAAAAAAGACACTGGTTGGTTCTGGTTGGGTTCTGGTTGGGTTCTGGTTGGGTTCTGGTTGGGTTCTGGTTGGGTTCTGGTTGGGTTCTGAAAAAAGACACTGGTTGGGTTCTGGTTGGGTTCTGGTTGGGTTCTGGTTGGGTTCTGGTTGGGTTCTGGTTGGGTTCTGGTTGGGTTCTGGTTGGGTTCAGGTTGGGTTATAGGTGGTTTGGTGTTGGGTTCTGGTTGGGTTCTGGTTGGGTTCTGGTTGGGTTCTGAAAAAAGACACTGGTTGGGTTCTGGGGGGTTTGTTGGGTTCTGGTTGGGTTCTGGTTGGGTTTTTGGTTGTGGGTTCTGGTGGGTTCTGGTGGGTTTCTGAACAAAAACCTGGTGGGTTCTGGTGGTTCTGGTGGGTTCGGTTGGTTCTGGTTGGGTTCTGAAAAAAGACCCGGGTGGGTTATGGTTGGGTTTGGTTGGGTTACGGTTGGGTTCGGGTTGGGGTTCATGGTTGGGTTCTGGTTGGGTTAAGGTGGGTTCTGGTTGGGGTTTGTTGGGTTCTGGTTTGGGGGTCTGGTTGGTTCTGTTGGGTTCTGGTGGGTTCTAAAAAGGAATGGTTGGTGTGGTTGGGGTCTGGTTGGGTTCTGGTGGGTCAGGTTGGGTCTGGTTGGGTTTGGTTGGGTTCTGAAAAAAAACAGGTTGGGTCTCTGTGTGGGTTAGGTTGGGTCTGGTTGGGTTCTGTTGGGTTCTGGTTGGTTCGGTTGGGTTCTAGTTGGGTTCTAGTTGGGTTCTGGTTGGGTTCTGGTTGGGTTCTGGTTGGGTTCTGAAAAAAAAGACACTGGTTGGTTCTGGTTGGTTTGTGGGGTTTTGGGTTGGGTTCTGGTTGGGTTCTGGTTGGGTTCTGGTTGGGTTCTGGTTGGGTTCTGGTTGGGTTCTGGTTGGGTTCTGGTTGGGTTCTGGTTGGGTTCTGGTTGGGTTCTGGTTGGGTTCTGGTTGGGTTCTGAAAAAAGACACTGGTTGGGTTCTGGTTGGGTTCTGGTTGGGTTCTGGTTGGGTTCTGGTTGGGTTCTGGTTGGGTTTCTGAAAAAAAGACAATGGTTGGTTATGTTGGGTTCAGGTTGGGTTCTGTTGGGTTTGGGTTGGGTTGTGGTTGGGTTCTGGTGGGTTGGTTGGGTTCTGTTGGGTTATGGTTGGGTTCTGGTTGGGTTTCATGAAAAAAGGACACTGGTGGGTTTGGTTGGG